>JAUCBN010000010.1:7312971-8512971 GCA_035048815.1 Abelmoschus esculentus | reverse complement strand
AAACGAGAAAGCATATCTTGCTCCCACTAACCTTCTGATATATACAATGATCTATGATATTTTTTCAAATCCAAAAGAAGAGATGACATCATGAAATTTCATATACCATTGACGGGATACTTATTTTAAACCATAAATGGATTTCTTTAGCTTACAAACTAAATGTTCACTTCCTTTAGAGAAGAATCCTTCAGGTTATTTCATGTACACAAGTTCCTGTAAATCACCATTAAGGAATGTTGTTTTCACATCCATTTGATGTAACTCAAAATCAAAATGAGCTACCAATGCAAGTATGACGCGAAATGAATCTTTCTTGGATACAGGAGAAAAAGTCTTTGTGTAATCAATTCATTCTCTTTGAGTGAATCCTTTGATGACAAGTCTTGCTTTATGTCTCTCAATGTTGCCTTGTGAGTCCCTTTTTGTTTTGAAAACCACTTGCATCCGATAACTTTTACACAATCAGGCAACTCAACGAGATCCTAGAATCGATTGGATGCCATAGAATTCATTTCATCAATCACTACATCATGCCACAAGTTGGATTCTTTAGAAATCATGGCCCGTGAAAACTTTTTAGGATCATTCTCAGCTCCAACATTGTAGTTCGATTCTTGAAGATATACCATATAATCACTAGAAATCGCTGATCGTTTATTTCTAGTAGACCTTCTCAATGTTGTTACAACTTCTTCATGATGAACTTGTTCAACCGATTCTTGAATTGACTCAACATTTTCTTGATGTTCCTCTTGAACAACAGGATCTACATGATCAACGACGGCTTCTTGTGGAACCTCGATGATAGGTTGTGTCACACCCCTTTGATTTTTAGGAATGTGTATGAAAATCAACCTATTACTTGAATTAGATGGTACAACTTCATAATGATCCTTTTCAGAGATAGTCTCATGATTGTGATCACTCCCACTAATCAAGTCATTCTCAAGAAATTTTGCATTTCTCGATTCAACGATTCTAGTGCTGTAAGACGGACAATAAAATCTATACCTTTTAAAATATTCTGGATACCCAATGAAATATCCACTAGTAGTTCTCGGGTCTAGCTTTTTCTCTTATGGATTATAAATCCTTACTTCAGACGGACAATCCCAAACGCGTATATGTCGCAAACTAGGTTTTCAACCCTTAAACAATTCGAAAGGAGTTTTGACAACAACCTTAGTTGGAACTCTGTTTAATATATACACAGCCGTCTTAAGTGCTTCGGTCCACAAGAATTGAGGAAAATTTGTGTTACTCCTCATACTTCTCACCATGTCCATTAATGTTCGATTCCTTCTTTCTACCATACCATTCTGATCCGGAGAACCATGCATAGTGTACTAGGCAACAATCCCATGTTCTTGAAGAAAGTTGGAGAACAGACCGGGTGCTTGTCCCGCCTCAGTGTATCTACCATAGTAATCTCCTCCTCTATCTGATATTACTATCTTAATCGGTTTTTCATATTGTTTCTCTATTTCGGCCTTAAAATTTTTAAAAGCATCTAAAGCTTCGTCTTTGGAACAAATTAAATAGAGATACATATACCGTGAATAATCATCAATAAAGGTAATAAAATATTTTGGATTACTAGCATTCATATCAGGACAACAAATATTAGTATGTATGATTTTTAATAGGCTTTCACTTCTCTTGGCACCTTTTTTAGACTTATTAGTTTGCTTACCCTTAATGTAACCGATACAAGTCACAAAATCAGAAAAATCAAGAGTACTAAGCACTCATTCATTCACTAATTTTTTAATTCTTTCAATAGAAATATATCCCAATCATTAACAACACAACATTTAATGCCAGTAGTAACATTCAAAGAACAATGAATCAAATTATTTTGCAATTTCATCATATATAGACCATGATATAATATACCACATCCAATAATTTCAGATTTATTCATCAAAGTGAAACCAGAGTCTGAAGAATTGAAAGAAAAACCAAATGGCACAAGTCTCAAAACTGAAATTAAATTCTTAGAAAAACCAGGAATATAAAAGGTTCTTTCCAAATACAAAATAAAATCACTGATCAAAGTTAAACTGCAAGCTCCAATGGCTTTCACATGTGAACTTGTCTTTGCTCCAGAGCAAATAAAGCGTTTACTGCCCACTGGTTTCCTTAGGTTTGTTATATCTTGTAAGGTATTTGAAATGTGGATTGTAGATCCAAAATCAACCCACCATGTGTTATAATTAATTTCAACCATATTAGATTCATAACATACAAATGAAAAGTTACCTTTTTTCTCCATCCAAGACCTAAATTTCATACAGTCTTTCTTAATGTGCCCCTTTTTTTACAGAAAAAGTATCTAGATACTTTCTTAATGTCCAATTTCGAAGCTATCATTTTGGTCTTTCCTTTATTCTTGTCCTTGTCCTTCCTATCCTTTACAGGTGTAGTCAAGTGCACTTTTTCTACTTCTTCTTCTGCCAAACGTTCCCCCTCCTCAACACATATGGTCAGTAAATCATTAATGAACCATTTTTCCTTATGTGTGTTGTAGGATATCTTGAATGGACTGTATTGTAGAGGCAATATGCACAAGATATAATGGACTAGGAAGTCCTCAGACATCGTCACATCTAAATGCTTGAGCTAAGCTGAGCTGATATATCCAACATTCGTATAATATGTTTACGAACTCCTTTTACCCCAGTGAGTCACATAGTGGAAAATTGCATGATCAAGGTGTTGGCCAATGATTTATCTGAAGTCGCAAATTGTGCGTCAATGGCCTTCAGAAGTTCCTGAGCGTTGTTGACTTTGTTGATAGATCCACGAATGTCAATGGAAATCCGAGTCTTAATGAACATCACCGAAAAACGATTAGATCTTTCCCACTTCTCATACAAGTCAACAACATTAGGAGAACTAGTCTCTGTGATAGCTGAAGGCTCAGGTTTTCTTATGGCGTAATCGATGTCCATCCAACCTAAATGTAGCAGGATCATTTTTTTTCACACCTTATAGTTGTCACCTCTTAAGTCAGGAATACCGTACTTGAAATCAAAAGTATTAATAGGCATAACAACTGTAAACAAAAGAAAATTCATAACTGCAATTTTGAGATTAAATAAAGTAATATTTTACTAATATAAAATATTATACCATGAATCTAGTGACATAAAACCTGCATGTGGGCTAAAGTCTTACTTAATTAAATCCACACTTAATGATAAAACTATCAAATTATATTCTTTTTCTTAATTTCTGCGGGTAAATTAAGAAATATAATTGATATCTCATCCTAATTAATCAAGACGATCAAGTAAAATCCTTGTGGGTAAATTTCACTATATCAATTATGATTAATTACAATTAGACAATTTTATGTAATTATTACCTTATGTAATAACATTAATTAATTAATTAGAGATGTTATGGCTATTCTCTAACTAGTCAAAATTACACTAATTAAACTATTTCAAATTTGTGCTTAATTAGAAAATAAATTTATCATATAATCTTATTTAAGCAACAAAACTATTTAGAGTAATTTTTTAATATTGTACACTATCTTAAAACATTAATTTCTATGCACTAAATTAGAAATTAATCAAATAATAATAATCTTATAAATTAAAATTATTATTTTACATAATTTCTAAAATCTTTACTCTAATTAAATGATAATTTGATTAATCACTCACAATTAGAAAACAACTTAATCAGAAAACAATAAATTATATATATAAAATTATATATATAATCTTTAAAGACTATATAAAATTTCCCACGATAAAACATAATATTTTGACGGATGAATTTTAAATCCAAATCAAATAGATTATCAATTTTATAGTGATAATCCAAAACAATTTTGATCACACAATATATTTGGTGTAACTACTTGAGCCGGATGATAGGAAACTCTCATGTCCGATTTTGAAGGGGGATCCCGTAGGGTCCTATCCTAATTTTTCTTTTGCTAGGCCCATCGCTAAAAAACCTACTTTCTTACGATTACGAGGTTCATTTGACTATGAAATTCAATCCTGGAAATACAGTATCCCACTTTTTTTTTACTACCCAGGGTTTCGATACATTTCGAAATCGCGAAATTTCTACTGGAGCAGGTGCTATTCGAGAACAATTAGCCTACCTAGATTTGAGAATTCTTATCGATTATTCGGTGGTAGAATGGAAAGAATTAGGAGAAGAAGGCCTCACGGGTAATGAATGGGAAGATCGAAAAATTGGAAGAAGAAAAGATTTTTGGGTTAGACGCATGGAATTGGCTAAACATTTTATTCGAACAAATATAGAAACAGAATGGATGGTTTTATGTCTATTACCGGTTCTTCCTCCAGAGTTGAGACCGATCATTCAAATAGATGGGGGAAAATACAAAACTTAAATAAAAAACCACAAGCCCAAAAACAGTGAGTATAAAATATTTTCTTTATGAATAGATCGTCTTTAACCTTATAATGGATAAAAACCAACTCGAATCAAAACAAAATTTGAGCAGAAAAATAAAGATACAAAACAAGATAGAGGAGAACTTGCTCGGATACCAAATGTTAAGAAAATAATACGTTCTAAACTTAATGAACGATAAAAAATAGACCAGAAGCGATTAATTAAATTTGGTTTACCTCCAGCCATTGTTGACGGGTTCAAAAAAATGATAAGGAAAAACAAACAGGATCTTCAAAATACTCTCTCTCACTATAGATGGTGTATATTTCTGAACGTGGATTGATATTTTGGGACCATATTTTGTATATATTTATAGTTGATTGATTCAATCCATCATTGAATTAAAATCAACATTTATGACCAAAAATCAAGAATTTAAATGGAATCAAAATTGACAATCAAAACCACGATTTTAACAATCATATGTATGGTCATTGACCATTTTCTAAATTAAAGGAAAATAAATCCTAATAAAAACAAGCCTGGAATATCCTGGCAAGACAATCCGGCTCTCTTATCGATATAGTCTTGGAAGCTGTTGACTAACTTCTCAACCAATTGAGCGTAGACGTTTTTCGTTAAATTTCCATCAATTTGGTTCTGGTCAAGAGCTTGGGTAAGATCTTTGATCTCTTATTCTTGAATAACCATCCATTCATGGAAACAACGTTGTACAAGTCGGTCATCGCTAGTCATCATTAAAAGCTAGCCCAATCAACTTTCCGCAGTTTGTATTGTTTGTGCGAGAGGCTTTGGCTTGCTGTAAGTATATGCGTAAGTGATGGACAATTAACATGTGAACCTTAATGGATCCAAAGCTACAAAAGATTGAGAAGAGGGGATGTAATTGAGAGGGTTGTTTCCCCTCAAATCCTTTTCTCATATGTCACAATAAGACAAAGTTTCTAACCTCACATTATACTATTTGCATTCCCATCTATTGTTCATTTTATTTGCTACTTGGATTCTCAGATTTTTATGATCAATAGTTCGGACCTAAACTTATCTAAAGAAATTTTTTGAGGAAATGTCTTTAAAGGTTTCCCAAAAGAAAAAAAATTGCTTGAAACCTATAAACCAATTTATTTGCAGCGGGTAGATATAGTTAATTTACAGTCAAATATTCATACACATACATGAGTTCAATATTAGTGTATCTCGTGCCCCACGTGCCCATGTAACATAATGCTAGGATTTTAACCAAATGCGAACTCCTCCTTTGTGCTAAACATTTTGATAAAATTATTGTTTTTGTGCGATACGGCTTGTGAAAAGATTAAATTTCCATCCATGAAATAGAAACAAGGCATTAAAGAGCTGTGAGTGGTTCAATAACGCTAAACAAAAGTTAGAAGAACAGGAAAAAATGGAGAGAGGTTGGAACTATGAAATGGAGAGGCAATGGCTGACCGAAAGCTGACTTTGAGTAAAGGATTGTGATGAATGTTGTGGACTATGATTTGAAACCATTGAATCGAATTGAATCACAATCTGTGGACATTCTGTCTTGACTTGCATGCTGTAGATCCTGTTGAGCCTAGTCATAAAATACATAATATCTACTACAGTTAAGTATAACATACACTTTTGTTGTAATTTAGTGATCCAAAGAATGAATGCAGGTGTCGTTAAAGGACTAGATAAATTTATTGTGTATATATATGAAAACAAAGAGACAACAAAAAAAAGGAAATAAAGGAGGGAGAGAGAGAGAGAGATTTGACTTACAAGATAAAAAAAGGTTACAAAGGAATTAGACTGCCTCCATTGATAATATTTCTAGTTTAGCCCACCACTAGGAGAAAAGTCTTGGTGTAGCTGACTTGCTCAGGGGATGTTAATCCTTGCCTCAATTTGGAAGTGATATTTTTCATTGTTGGTTTTTGCATTGAATACATTAGGATGCACTCGCATATAATATCACAAATTATCTTGAAAGATTAAGGGTTGGATTAATCCTATTACTGATACTTTTTTTCTCGTTCAAATATTCATCAGTCTTCCAAACTCATGATTATAAGTTTAAGGATTATCATACACTGTTTCTTTACTCATTAAAGGTCATTCTACGCATACTCATTTCTCAATAGCTCTTTGCTTTTTCCCTGTGAACAAGTTTTCCAAAAATGATTTCAAGTAATAATACTCCAAAACTGTAGACATTCAATTCAGATCAATAATAGGTGACAACTCGGAATTTAATATTAGAGATACCTTTTCTCAAATTTAATTTATTATTAATAGGATAAAACCCTTCAAAAGAATTATAAATGTTTTTATTTATTTTTATCACCGCCCCAAATATAAAAACCCCCCATATCGGCCCATTAAAAAACCTATGAAAGGTTTCGCTAATGGGAAAATCTTGTTTCTAGTCTTTATTCTCTGAAAAAAAAACTTAATTAGAAATAGCATAGAGAAGTTCCTAAAAACTTAATTAGAAATAGGCTAAAGACCTTAAGTTATACGCAATGATGATATCAACAAAATAACAAGTATCCTCATTGTTGTTCCCCGTCGAGACGTCCACTACATACGAATCTAATACCACAGTTTTTCCGCTACCTTTCCTCCGTTGCTAATCTCATGCAGCGTAATATTGGAACGATAATTCACCGGCCTATAATTACTTCCAATAATGCTAATCATCATAACATGAAAATCATCATCCTGTTTATCTAGTCTCTATAGTGATCAAGATTTGTAAACCGTTAAGGTTGTTAGGCTTTAGTTACTCAGCTATTTAATTTTTCAATTTGTTATAAATAAGATGGCTAGCTTAGCTTGTAAACATACTTTTCTTTACTTAAAGTTTGTTTCAATAAATGAAAGTATTCTTTTGTTATTGTTATATGGTATCAACATTTCTTTTCTTGCTTTCGCTTCATCATAGTCATCTTCTTCGTTTGTTTTATTTTTATTCTTGAAATCTAATCCATGACAATGGAGGATGTTACTTTTCACTTTGACAATGACAACAATCATATTATCTACACTAATCTGATAATCCTGGAATGGTTTTAGGTACACAACTTTTTTGATGTTGGCGCGAATATGATCCTTACATTATTCTCTGTAACCTTTCTGTGACTGTTTGACCGAGGCAAGTTGTTTACATTCGATAAGCTTCAAGAAGCTTATTCTTTCTTAATATTGGATGTTCAAACTAAAATCAGATTTATAAAGGTGTATTTCAACCCGAAGGAAAAACCTCCTCCATCATCGAAGATCTTCAAGGCTAAGAGAGTTCTTCCTTATTTCATCTTTTAGTTATTCATTTCAATATATGCATTTGAGTGCAAGCTTAGAAGTTTGTTGCATGTAGTTGCATGAACATTAATAAGTTTGAATATTTAAGAATGCATGGTAATTCAATTAATATGTTAGCTCATTTAAGCATGATAGTTCATAAGTATGCTAGTTCATTGAATATGTTATGTTCAATAAGCATGCTAGTTCATTTAAGTAAGTTCTAATTTACATATAAGTTGCATTTTTTTAACACATGTTTTTGTATTATTAGGTACATTAAGGTTGAATAAAGTCATTTTTGATGTCTGTTGGGATTCAAGAAATCAAGAGAGAATAAAGGCATAGGTTAAAACAATACTTAAAGAGGGAATTCAAGGAGTCTTGTATATTCATTCAACTTGTTCGACATTTTTGAGTTTGATCCAAGCCGAAATGAGTTTTAAAGTTTTCTTAAAAATTATTCCCCTATTTCTTATCTTTCCAACATATTTTAAATCACCTTGATCCTATATCGGAAGCTTGAGAGATGATCGATTTATCGAAGATATTGCAGGTTGGGATTTCCAATACGGGAATTTTGTGTAAGAATGATTTGGATGAGTTTGAGCCAAGGAAGATTCCATTCATCTTCAGCCAAGAGACAAGTCATTTTAAGTCTTTTTTATTCACATATTCAAGTCAATTTAACCCAATTTTTATTCATACAATTGAATGCCATCATTATGCATATAATCAAGGCATTCAAGTCACTTCTTCATCATCTTTTGGAGGCTATTTATATTCTACATGAAGACAAGAAATGAAATCCCTCTTAATGCATAGTATTATGACATCCAAGAAGGTTAATTAGCTTAAAGATCAACATGAAATTGGAAGAGACACTCCTTTTTTGCTACCAAAGTGTTTACATACATCTAGTGTCCATTTTAACCCCCCTTTTCTCTATGAAAGAGCAAGGCAAGGCAACCCAAGAGTCCTTCCCCCAGTTGGACGAAAATAATTCTATATTCAGCCTAAATTAAGTCTACATTCATCACAAATGAACTTGAACATTCAGCTACTTCAAGATAGAAGAGAAAACAAAGCATTCATTAGAATTCATCAACATAAAGATGAAACATTCGTCTCTTGTTGTAAGGCTCTTCATATGGTTCCTATGAACACTATAAATAGTAACCTTTTCTTCATTTGTAAGACACTTTGATATAAGCAAAACTCTATTTGGAAGGTTGCTTTCAACTTTTTTCTTGCGATAACTCTATCGGCTTTAAGTTAGGCTTGTAGTCTTTATCCATTCCATCTTATTACCCGTTAGTTCCTGGCTCCTTATAACTAGTGAGTCATGTGCCACACTTCTACCACTTATATCCATTTAATTTTATTATATTGTTGGTTCGTAGTTCCATATAACTAGTGGCTCACAATCCATCATCTTTCATATCGGTTCAAGAACGTATAAGGTTCGAGTCTTCACTCTTCATAGTTTTGGTTCTTCCATGTTCCTATGCCAAACTTGTTCTACTACATCCTTTCTTCATTTCCATTTCTACCATCATCCTTGTCAAACCTACAAAATCCACGTTACCATTATTATATTTTGTATTCATATTTCCTACTACTATAAATTCAAATATTATCTATTTATATCTTAAAACCAGTTGTCTCGACAACTAAATTGCTAAGACAATGACACATCTCTAATTGCCACAACAACTAACTTGTCTCAGAAAACAACATTCAAAGCTCTTACTCGAATCACAATCGGGCAACAATATATGGTTGGATCTTGAGGATCATTTTCAGCAACATAATGGCCTTCACATATTTTAGCTGAATAAGAACATGAATGAGCTTACTCTAGGTTTAATGTCTTTAGGTGCTTATTACACCCAATTAAAGATAATTTGGGATGAATTATTTTCTCCTAAAGCATCCTCATCGTGTTTATCTTGTACTTGTGTTGTCTTCGCAAGATCGTCGCGGATCAATAGAAAGAACTTGTTATGTAGTTCTTAATGGGTCTAAATGAATCATTTGCTCATACACGTGGACAAATTTTACTTATGGATCTTATTCTTACAATCAATAAAGTTTTTTCCCTTAGTGGTTCAAGAAGAAAATCAAAGGTTGGTGGCCTCCCACAATCCAGTTCTAAAAGTTGTTTTTACTGTTAAAACAACTTACAATCCCCAAAAATCTAGATCTCAGTGCAGTTATTGTAACCTATCGGGTCATACCATTGACAAATGCTATAAACTTCATGGCTATCCTCCTGGATACAATAACCGATCCAAAAATTTCAATGCCACCAATGCCATTGTTCATCAAGATTTTCAGAAGACTAATAAAACTTCTCAAGATTTTTATGTCTAATGACTCTTTGACCCCGCACACTCTCAACAGTTGATTGCCATGCTCGCTACTCAATTACAAACAACTACACCTTCAGATCCTTCTGTAACAGCCTTATCCACATTAGTAAACTTTGCAATGCAAGACAAAATTCTTTCATATGTAAATAGCTTAAGTTCTTTTGACATTCATAGATCTTGGGTCATTGATTCTGGTGCTTCATAACATATTTGTTTTTCAAAAGATTTGATTACTTCTATAATTCCATTATTGTAGGTACCATCGTTTTACTAGATCAGAGCATTGTTTTAGTTGGATTTTTTGTTACAGTTTGTTTATCTGCACATCTGGTTTTTCAAGATATCTTATTTAAACCTGAATTTAAGTTTAATCTTTTATCAGTCAGCTGCTTGATTCATGACTCTAACCTCAATGTCTTGTTCTGCAAAATACAATGCTTGATTCAAAACCTTTTTCAAATAATTAGTAAGGGTGATATTTTTCAAGGTTTATATCTACTTCGCTTGACTGATTCAGACACACATAACAAGATTCATAATTATGATAGTTTTAGTATTATTTTATTTTCTTGGCATCATCGACTCAGTCACCCAAATTCTCATATTTTAAATTTGTTGAAAGATTTACCATCTGATTGTAATAAAACTAATGAACCTTGTTTGATTTGTCCTCTTGCAAAGAAACAATGTCTTCTCTTTCTTATATCTATGTCTCGAGCCTCTTTTCCATTTGAATTGTTACACTATGATAGATAGGTTACCTTTAAACATTTGATATATGATAACTATAAATATTTTTGAACTGAAAAACTATCCTAGAAATATCTCAAATAAGTATAATATGGTTGAATACAATAAAATTCTTGAGCAACCTGTTGAAGTATCTCATCGCTCTACTAAAATTCCATGTCAACCTTCTTATTTTAACAATATTATTGTAATGCTAAACCTTCTACATCATGTTCCTGTCCTATCGAGGATCATATTTGTCACACCTTGAGTCCGGGTGTCATATTTGGGCCACTAGCCCAACCCGTTCCTATAAAATTTTTCACATTTTCTAGTCAAGTCCAAAATATACCATCAAATATGATATAATTCAAAATGATATTAAAATCAAAAGTCATTTAATAGGTCCAAATATAAATACGACTCCAAATACAAGTTTGATAAAACATTTGACCTTGATAATTTAAATAAATTAATTACGACAATGGTCCAAGAATACATAGCTTACTAATCTAGCAATTGTAGTATACCAAACGGTCAATGCTGAAGTCCACAATGATAGTGCTTCGCCGCGTCAATTGATCGTCCGTCTACTTACCTACGCATAGAAACAAATTCTAAAACGTTGAGCTACTAAAGCTTAGTGGGTACGCAACCTATCATCTTTGCTTCAAGTGAAATTATAACAATGAACATGCTAGATGAGAAAATGATGACATGATATGAAGCATTGGTGCTACCTTAATCGCCTAAACACATGATATGACAAACACAACTAAAGCATAAAAAAACCAAATTAGAAGTGAGGCCCACTGCTAACACGATACTAGGGAACTCACCCGGCCTGGAATCTTACATCGGGCTGCTCGAAATCTCTCATTGAGCTAGTATACTCAGAATCTCGCATCAAGTCTTTACTCAGAATCTCACATCGAGTGGGACTATGAATCACACACGAGCAAATTCATCATCCAGAATCTCACATCGGATGACGTTCGATATATCACCCAAAATCTCACATCGAATGACCTTCATTGTGTTGCAACATATTCACTCGTTGGGTATCCAGATCCCACCAAACAAAGACTCAACCATACAAGATGATCCACCAAGGATCCTCATATCAAACAATACCACAACCAACCCAAGGCCAAACATGCAAATCATAAATCACCATATCAAACTCCATATTACCAATTCCATGTTTCATTAATCATTTTATGGCTTAATCAACCCAAAAGAACCCATAACATGAATTTCAAGGCCCCCAAACTCAACCCTTAAAAACTTGGGCATATTGCCCATGGGTATCAATGCGCCTATATGGAGTATCGAAACACCCCGGTATCGATATGCCTCCTTTGCGTACCGATACGCTATACCATATCTTGTGAGATGACCAAAGGAGACTTAACCGTATCAATACACCTAATAAGAGTATCAAAATGCTCCTAGTATCGATACGCCTCCATATACGTATCGATACGCTAAGCTAAACAACTTAGCTAGACCCACAAGAAAACCCACCCATACGGATATACCTACAAGGGGGTATCGAAATGAAATACTACTGTATTTTTAGGTATCGAAACACCTACTAAGGGGTATGAAAACGATTTACTTCTAGAATTTTTGGTTTCGAAACACGAGCAAGGCATTCCGAAACGCCTACTATTCTTGCCCTTGATTTCACAACATGCATTAAACATCATATAAAATCATCCAAAAATCTCATGTATTAACCAATACAAATTCAAACTAGTTTCCTATGCTACATGGCATAACAAAACCACATATCTTATGAGATGTTCAACTCATAATTCCTTTTTAAACTAACTAACAACAATACATGCAACATTAAAAATCTAATCGTATTTCCTTTCTTAAGCTTAAATTTCATATACAAGACAACATTAAACATAGTCTAAACAACAATCTATGTCACATAATAATCAATGTCATAATAATACAACAAGATTCAATCATGCTTCCAAATAACATGCTTATCAAACGACAATCACTACATGCCACTACACAAATCAACTATTTATAGCAAACACCGTGCATCACATACAATGACATAGCATTTTCAAACAACCATTGTGCATAAGCAACATTTAAAACAAATTTAAATCTACAACATATCAATCAAAAAAACTTCCCAAATGATTTCGTAAATCTAAGCTCTAATACCAATAAATGTAACCCCCTCGACCCGGTCTAGACGCCACCCAACTCGAACGAGCTATACGAGAAATATCGAGGCTAATTCGGAGACTCACCCCGATATATAACCCTAATATTTTTTGTTTTTATCTTATTTACATACTTTAATTAGATCCTACATGTTCATGCAAGGACCGAGTTTAATTACAGCAGAAAACCTTTAAGAAATGAGTCGTAATTTAACTAAACAAGTTTTAAGAACCTAATTTTATTTTTTAGAAATTTGTACTCTAATTGTAAAATTAAGGTTAAAAATATTAATTTAGGTTCATTACATGCTTGCATATCTAATTCCAGCTTAAAACGAGGTCTACAAGTCACTTAATGGTTCTCTTAAGGTTTGGAGACTAAAATGTGAAGATTTTAAAGTATACTTCAACCTTTAACGACTTTAACGGACAAGAGTATCAATATCCCTAGGTCCCATTTTGATACCTACGTTCACAGAAAAGAATAGTATTGAAATGTTGGCCTAGCATATCGATCTCCTTCGATAAGTCAGTTGATGCCCCGCACGACATTTCAATACTATTCTTGCATCACATACATTCCAAATAGATTACACTTGCACTCCAATTGCGCATATTCAGCACGCATCAAGTTTTTGGCGTCGTTGCCGGGGATTGACAACTATTTTTTTTTATTTTATTGCTTTTATTTTAGTTATTTTTTATTTTTTTATTTGATTTATTCTTGGTGTATGACCAGGGCCAACCCTAGTAATCCACTGTATGAGATTGACCCAGAAATCGAAAGAACCTACCAGGAGTTGAGAAGACAGATCCAAGGAGCCATGACAGTAAATCAAGGAAACCAGAACCTGCTTGCAGGCAATAGAGGCCTTCCACAGCAACCACTGCCGCAACCACTCCCGCTATAGTTAACTGTCAAAGATTTTCTAGTGGAAGATCTGAATGGATTGAACCCTGGAGTTGTTACACCAGAGATAGAAGCAACCCAGTTTGAACTTACACATGTGATGTTCAATATGCTCAATACTATTGGACAATTTAGTGGGTCTGCAACTGAAGATGCCAGAAAACATCTCAAATCCTTCATGGAAGTATGCAACTCTTTCAAAATTCAAGGAGTCCATGAAGATATTTTGAGATTAAAACTTTTGCCCTATTCATTAAGGGATAGGGCCAAGACCTGGTTGAATAGCACTCCGGTAGGATCTATTGGATCTTGGAGTGAACTCTGCCGAGAATTCATTACGTAATTTAACCCTTCAAACTTATATGAACGAATCCGTAATGAAATTACTTCTTTTAGACAGGCTGATGATGAACCTATGTACGAGGCTTGAGAACGCTATAGAGAGTTACTAAACAAATGTCCACTACATGGATTTCCACTTTGTACGCAAGTAACTATGTTCTACAATGCCACCAATGCCCCGACAAGGATGATATTGGATGCCTCGGCAAATGGCATACTCCTTGACAAGGCTCCAGAAGAAGCTATAGAGATTCTGAACAAACTCGCAAGGAACGATTTTCAATTTCCTACTTCTAGGCGAGGAGGATTAAGGCGCCAAGCCACAGTGAATGAACTAGAATCTAGCAATTCAGTGGTAGCACAGTTGGCATCTTTATCCAAGATGGTTCAGAACATGCAAGTACAACAAAATACTCACGAGGTAAAAACGATAAATTTTTCTAAGTATATGCAAGATGAGGAATCTAGTTTCTATGTTAGTAACTACAACCGGAACAACAATATGATATCAAACACATATAATCCAACATGGAAAAGGCACCCGAACTTTTCATGAAGCAATCCTAATAATGCCTTGAACCCCACTAACCAAGCCTCAGGATATCAGTATAAACTGCCGCAGTAGCAGATACAACAGTCACTGGCGCAGCAGCAGATGCAACAACAACAGCCTATGAATTCATTGGAAAATACTCTCAAGGCCTTCATAATGAAAAAAAATCATATATGGCTGAGAACAACAGTTTCATGAAGAGAACTGATGACTTCATGAATAGAACAGAGATGAGGTTGCAAAACTAGGAAGCTGCTATAAAATCATTGGAAACCCAAGTTGGTCAATTTGCTCAAAGACAAAATACTAGACCACAGGGGGGGACTACCTAGCAATACTGAAGTTGCTAAGGGAGTGAGCCATAAACAATGTAAAGCAATCACTGCAAGAAGTGGCCTATAACTTAAGGAGACAACCGGAAAACCAACAACCAAAGTTCCAACAGCAACACATGAGGAATCAGACAAGGAGAACTTCGATGCTGAATAAATATAACACGAGGACACTGCCCCAACAGAAAGCTCGATATCACCTGAATTGCCTTCCGAGACAGTAAGAAACATAGTGGTTCTAGGTATTAAATTCCAAACCAATAATACCTTAGAAGATATGAGACCACCACCACCTTTTCCACAAAGGTTAAAAAAGCAAAAACATGATCACCAGTTTAAGAATTTCTTGGATATTCTAAAGCAAGTCCACATCAACTTGCCATTTGTTGAGGCAACTGAACAAATGCCTAACTATGCTAAAATCTTGAAAGAAATTGTGTCTAAAAGAAAGAAGCTAGGTGAGTTTGAGACATTGGCAACAACAGAAGAATGCATGGTAATGTTACACAATCGTATGCCACTCAAACTGAACGATCTTAGATGCTTTACCATACCTTGTACGATTGGTAATAATTATGAAGGAAAGGCACTATGTGACCTAGCAGCAAGCATCAATATTATGCCCAAATCAGTCTTTCAAAAGCTTGGAATAGGAAGGGCAAAGCCTACGTGAATGCTGCTCCAACTTGCGGATAGATCCTATGTGCATCCTGAAGGAAAAATAGAGGACATATTGGTAAGGGTAGACAAGTTTATTTTTCCTGTCGACTTCCTTTTCCTTGATTGTGAAGCAGACGATAATGCACCGATCATCCTGGGAAGACCTTTCCTTGCTACTGGACGAACTTTAATAGAAGTGGAGAATGGAGAGTTGACAATGAGGGTCAATGATCAACAAGTCAAACTCAATGCATTCCACAATTTGAAAAAAATTGATGATCTAGAAGAATGCAAGGTATGCAGACACCAAGGTATCCTGCCTAGGCAGCACGCTCGACAGATTATTTGGTAAGAAAATTAAGCCCAAGGTGGAGGCAGAAAATACTGAAGGGAAAGGCCAACACTTGAAGAAAAATTCAGGCCAACAAGAGATGAGCAAATTGGGAGACTCATTCACATACACTCCATTAGTAACATAATCTCTTCCCTACTACTTTATCTATTATATTAGGATTAGTCTTAATTTAGGATCTATGTGTTTATTTTATTTTCATTATTTATTAATATTTTTATTTTAAGATTTTTTTAGGACAATAAAAACAAGAATAGGGGAGTAATAGTTCATAAAAGGAATTCTGCCGAGGCAGTAAATAGTGATAGAAGCCACAACAGTCCCAATGGGCAGAAACAATGTAACGGCTACCTACCGAGTCTTACGCCGCGATATTAAATGCTAACGAGAAGTAAATTTAAAACGGCTACAGAACGGCTATAAGGCCGAGGCCTATATAAGCAGCATCTTTCTTTTGAACTATTTACTCTTGCATTCTTGATTTCTTTAACATTCCACTACAATCTTGCTCTCACAATACTCTCTGTCTATCTTCTTGAAATTTTCAGAAGCTTTCCAAAACCTTCAAGCCTTACAACTCATCCAAGGCAGCATATACTTGATTTTCCTTTACCACCGTTGCAGACCGATTCAACAAATCATTCCTCGCTTGGCAGTTGTGGGAGAAGCAAGGATTTCAACAATCAGAGGAGAAAAACTTCGGCATTGATCATTACTTGTTCAATAAGATCCAATATCAAGAATGAGAGATTTTTTGTCTACAACCTCCACAGGCAAATGCCACCATAGTTCGAGAGTTTTATGCTCATGGGCCGAGCAAGGACAATCTCTTTGTCCACTACCGAGGCAAGCCTTTCCGATTAGACGCTGAGGTAATTAATGATTTCTATGGCCTAATCCCTATCCGTGATATTCATGCCGAGTCCATGGACGACATCACCACTCAGAACTAGGAATTGATTAAAGATGATCTTTGTTACAACAACAACCCTTGGGAAACCGGTGCCCATAAGGGTTCTATAACAAGACAAAGCCTCAAGTCCGAGGCCAAATTGTGGTGTACCTTTGTCAAGAGATGCCTCATCCCCACCTCCCACAACAACATAGTGGACCGTAACAGATTGGTGTTGATCCAATCCATCATCAACAAGAGGAGCATAAATGTTGGAGAGATCATTTTACGAGAAATACACGATTGTGTAAGAAGGAACGTGGACCTTTATATTTTCCCTGTTTAATCTCTGATCTATGTATTGCTGCAGGAATACCAGTCGAAGACATGGATGAATACACACCAAATAGTTAAGGATGGACAAAGGAATTCTGCCACAGAGTAATGCAGATCGCACAGGCAGAACCTTTCCAGGCAACACCATAGTAGTTCACTGCCGACATTGCTGTCAGAGCCCACTACATGGCAGAGATGCATGGAATTGCCCAAGCCACTGCCGCAACAGACACTTACAAAGAGATTCTTCAGAGGATGACAACTATGGACCTTCGCCAACAAAGATATATGGAATATCAGAGAGACTTCAACAACACTCTTGCACAGATGATGATGCAGAACTTTCCCAACCAAGGTGTGCAATTCCTAGAATTCTTCCTTGCAAACATATTCTTCACAGCAACTCCCTATAAAGAAACTACCCCAGCCCTAGGGCCTAGGCCATTCTTCTCCAGACCGTAACAACAGTTCAACGAAGCTGGCTCATCTAGGGCAGCAACCACTATCGCGGCACCATCTGCTAGCAAAAGACCTTCCAAGCGAAGGGCAGTCTTCAACACTACCCGAAGATCAAAATCCCAATGGGTAGTCTATCAGCTGAGATAGATGCCTATGTCAATCTGAGCTCGAACACAGCTGAGCCAAGCATCCAACATGCCGGGGCAAATCCAGAGAATGAAGGAGGCACAGAGATAATGGACACCGAAGATGAAGGAGGAGAAGAGGTCAATGTTCCAATGCAACGAGCAACACCAACGAGAGTTCAGCCACTAAAAAGAGCAAAGCCATCACCATCACCATTACCAAGGGCACAACAATCAACAACTAGATCAAGAAAGCAAATTATGGAAGAAAGCACTTTCGAATCTTTATAATTTCCCTTATTTCTTTTCATTGTTGCTCATATAATTGTTTTTTTTACTATGTATATTTTTTACCTACTGTCTGCCCCTAAATTAAGCATTGAGGACAATGCTTGGTTTGAGTTTTGGAGTATAGCGCCACTGCCGAGGCAAACTACTACCGCGGCCTTGCCATTAAAAGAAAGTTTTTAGTGATAAAATTTTTTGCTTTATGTCCACCACTTTACTTGAAACTGTTGCCATATTCTTGCACTGCCCTTCATCAGTATTGTCTTAGTTTATTCTTGAAGGTAATAGAAATCTTTCACCTTACCATAGTTAGGTTCTATTTTGAAGGCTTAGTTCTAGGATACTTAAGGAGAAAAACTTAGAAGCTTACTATAAGGTTGAACTTTAAAACACTTTTGGGAGTTGTTTGGCTATAGAAATTCTTTTAATAAACTTAGGTGATAAAGACTTAGACCTTTGGAAAGGTGACTAAAGGTGCCTATAACCGGCTCTAGTAAATATTGTTCTTCATGCTAGAGGTGCCCAAAATTGGCTCTAGTATGCATAAAAAATAACAAAAGAAATAAGAAGTAGAAAACATAATACTTGAGTTGCCCGAAATTGGCTCAAGAAATTATTGTCATAAGAAGAGTACACTAAATCCAAGTCTATTTATCTTGAACTTAGAGTTTATCAAAGAAGGCCTTTAATCAAACTTGTCCATAAAAACGCACACACACAATAGCCTTATAGTTTGTCTTCTAAGTACACCCTTGGGTAACCGAAAGGTTAAGTCTAAAAGAATATAGAGTTTGAAAAATTGATGGTTTGCATTGCTTGAGGACAAGTAATAGTTCGAGTTTGGGGGTGTGATAAGTGCCCAACTTACTATCACTTTATACTCTTTTCATGGGCACTTATCATCAAATCTACACCTACTTGAACCAATACATGTACTTAATATGATATATTTAGGGATTATACCATTGCAGATAGTATTTGTAGAAAAGGAATACTTTATTACATTTTCATATATGTGCAGGAAAAAGTATTACCGAGGCAACAGAATAAGGCCAAGGCAGGACCTGATACCGAGGCAGCAGAGAAGAAAAAGGAATATGGCTGGCAATTGAAGGAAAAAAATGAGGAGAAGGTTATTGAACAGGAAGCCCGAGATTGGTGCTGATCCAATCCATCATCAACAAGTGGAGCATAAATGTTGGAGAGATCATTTTATGAGAAATACACAATTGTGTAAGAAGGAACGTGGACCTTTATATTTCCCTTGTTTAATCTCTGGTTTGTGTATTGCTGCAGGAGTACCAATGGAAGACATGGATGAATACACACCAAATAGTTAAGGATGGACAAAGGAATTCTACCACAGAGTAATGCAGATCACACAGGTAGAACCTATCTAGGCAAAACTACAACAGTTCACTGCCGATATTGTTGTCAAAGCCCAGTACATGGAAGAGATGCATGGAATTGCCCAATCCACTGCCTCAGTAGAAACATACCAAGAGATTCTTCAGAGGATGACAGCTATGGACCTTCGCCAGCAACGATATATGGAATATTAGAGAGACTTCAACAACAATCTTGCACAGATGATGATGTAGAACTTTCCCAACCAAGGGGTGCAATTCCTAGAATTCCTTGCAAACATATTCTTCACAGCAACGCCCTATACAATAACTACTCCAGCCCCAGTGAAGAGTGCCTAAAAGGCAGTAATTTACTACCCTTCTTATGGTACTTTATGCACCTGTTGTACACCCACTTGAACTGAATCATATACTCTTTGCTCAAATACTGGATATTCCGTTATCACCATATACAAAGTTAATATTTATAGAAAATACAGATATTATTACAATTTCTGTACATGCATGAATATCTAGAGCTGAAGCGGTAGAAAAGCTATGTTGAGACCGAGGCAGAAGATCGGCCGTGGCATAATCCAGTGTGGCAGCACCAACAATGGAGGCGCATCAGAAGATAAAAATATGGAGAATATTCTGGAAGACACAATGCATCAATTGGACCAGGCTAGCGTGCTCAAAGCCCAATTCAAAGACCAAGCGGAAAACCATTTCTAGAAGGCGACAAACTTGGAAATATCAGAATCCTTGAAGAAGACTTGTTCCCTACTCCAAGTTGAAGTCTATTTAGGAAAGGTTTACCCTAGGTTAAGACTATAAATATACTAGCCGCCCATATTGTCTAAGAGAGCCGATTTGTAGAGAGCCGATTTGTAGAGAAAACTCTTCCTCCCTAAGAAGTGTACTTCCACGATAACATATTCTAAATTTCTTAGGGATAGGTGAAGGTTGTTGATATTAGTAAGAGGAGATAGATTCTTGTATTCTTGTTCTTATGCAATAAAATCAGAGTTTGCTTATCCTATTGCCATTCCTTGTTCTTGTGTTCAAGCCCAAGAGGAAAGTTTGCAAGTAATCTATTTATCTAGCATTGAGAGGTGCAGATTCAAAAAAGGGATAAGTACGGTGTCAGCGACACTAACTCGGCCTGTACTCTAGTGGAGGCATTCGGAGATGGGTTAAGAGTTTTAGCAGCTAAAAGAAGTGTTAAATTGGTTGGTGGTCAGCTTTGGTTTACGCCAAGAGGTATCGTCAAGGACCGAGCATCAACAGTACTTTGACTCAGAGATGAGCGGAGTCACTTACGGACACTTTGCTGAACTTTGATACTTCTGCCCACGAGCAAGAGATTGCCGTTGTAGAGGAGCACCAACATTGCCGAGGCAGTATCTGCAGTACTATCGCAGCAGTGTTGTACGATTGCATTGGACAAGAAGAAGATCAATTGAATCCACTAATTGACACAACTGGATCCTACCCGTTTTCTCTATAATCATTCTCAACACTTTATTTTATGTTTTGTCATTTACTTAGCTAGTTAGATAAAACAAACCATCTTATTTGTGTTTTTATTTTATTCTCAGGAGCAAGCGAAAGAAGGAAGACATATTAAGTATACCAATCCCTGTGGAGACGATACACGATATACTTATCATTTTATTACTTGACGACGTGTACACTTGCACTCAAAATAGCGCTTATACCACACCTATCACCCAGGACTGAGGCCATTCATCTCCAGACCGCAACAATAGTTCAATGAATCTGGCCCATCTAGGGCAACAACCACTACCGCGACATCATCTGCCAGCAGAAAACCTTCCAAGCGAAGGGTAGTCTTCAGCACTCCCCCAAGATCCACAATCCCAATGGGTAGTCTATCAGCTGAGATAGATGCCTATGTCAATCTGAGCTTGAACACTATTGAGCCAAGCATCTAGCATGCCGGGGCAAATCCAGAGAATGAAAGAGGCACAAAGATAATGGACACCGAAGATGAAGGAGGAGAAGAGGTCAATGTTCCAATGCAACGAGCAAAACCAACGAGAGTTCAGCCACTAAGAAGAGCGAAGCCATCACCATCACCATCACCAAGGGCACAACAATCAACAACTAGATCAAGAAAACAAATTGTGGAAGAAAGCTCTTTCGAATCTTTATAATTTCTCTTATTTCTTTTCATTGTTGCTCATATAATTGGTTTTTTACTATGTATATTTTTTACCTACTGTCTACCCCTAAATTAAGACTTGAGGACAATGCTTGGTTTGAGTTTGGGAGTGTAGAGCCACTGCAGAGGCAAACTACTGCCGCGGCCTTTCCATGAAAAGGAAGTTTTTAGTGATAAAATTTTTTGCTCTATGTCCACAATTTACTTGAAACTGTTGTCATATTCTTGCATTGCCCTTCACCAGTATTGTCTTAGTTTATTCTTGAAGGCAATAGAAATCTTTCTTCTTACCATAGTTATGTTCTGTTTTGAAGGCTTAGTTCTAGGAGATTTAAGGAGAAAAACTTAGAAGCTTAATATAAGGTTGAACTTTAAAACACTTTTGGGAGTTGTTTGGCTATAGGAATTCTTTTAATAAACTTAAGTGATAAAGATTTAGACCTTTGGAAAGGTGACTAAATGTTCCTATAGCCAGCTCTAGGAAATATTGTTCTTCATGCTAGAGGTGCCCAAAATTGTCTCTAGTATGCATAAAAAATAACAAAAGAAATAATAAGTAGAAAACATAATACTTGAGGTACCCGAAATTGGCTCAAGAAATTGTTGTCATAAGAAGAGTACACTAAATCCAAGTCTATTTATCTTGAACTTAGAGTTTATCTAAGAAGACCTTTAATCAAACTTGTCCACAAAAACTCATACACACAATAGCCTTATAGTTTGTCTTCTAAGTACACCCTTGGGTAACCGAAAGGTTAAGTCTAAAAGAATAGACATAGTTATGGTTAGGAGAAAACATAAGATCAAGAGAGAATAGAGTTTGACGAATTGATGGTTTGCATTGCTTGAGGACAAGCAATAGTTCGAGTTTGAGGGTGTGATAAGTTCTCAACTCACTCTCACTTTCTACTCTTTTCATGGACACTTATCATCAAATCTACACCTACTCAAACCAATGCGTGTACTTAACGTGATATATTTAGGGATTATACCATTAAAGATAATATTTGTAGAAAAGGAATACTTTACTGCATTTTCGTATCTGTGCAAGAACAAGTATCGCCGAGGCAGTAGAGTGAGACCGAGGAAGGACCTAATGCCGAGGCAGCAGAGGAGAAAAAGCAATATGGTTGGCAATTGAAGGAAAAAAATGATGAGAAGGTTGTTGAACAAGAAGCCCAAGAATGATGTTGATCTAATCCATCATCAACAAGAGGGGAACGAGAAATACACGATTGTGTAAGAAGGAACGTGGACCTTTATATTTCTCTTGTTTAATCTCTGGTTTGTGTATTGCTGCTGGAGTACAAGTCGAAGATATGGACGAATACACACCAAATAGTCAAGGATGGTCAAAGGAGTTCTGCCATAGAGTAATGCAGATAACACAGGCAGAACCTATCCAGAAAACACCACAGCAGTTCCCTGCCGACATTGCTGTCGGAGCCCATTACATGGAAGAGATGCATGGAATTGCCCAAGCCACTGCCACAAAAGACACGTACCAAGAGATTCTTCAGAGGATGACAGCTATGGACCTTCGCCAGCAAAGATATATAGAATATCAGAGAGACTCCAACAACAATCTTGCACAGATGATGATACAGAACTTTCCCAACCAAGGGGTGCAATTCCTAGACTTCCTTGCAAACATATTCTTCATAGCAACGCCCTATACAGAAACTACTCCAGCCCTAGGGCTGAGGCCATTCTTCTCCAGACCGCAACAACAATTCAACGAATCTGGCCCATCTAAGGTAGCAGCCACTACCGCGGCCTCATCTGCCAGCAAAAGACCTTCTAAGCGAAGGGGAGTCTTCAGCACTCGCCCAAGATCCCCAATCCCAATGGGCAGTCTATCAGCTGAGATATATGCCTATGTCAATCTGAGCTCGAACACTGCTGAGCCAAGCATCAAGCATGCCGAGGCAAATCCAGAGAATAAAGGAGGCACAAAGATAATGAACACCGAAGATGAAGGAGGAGAAGAGGTCAATGCTCCAATGCAACGAGCAAAACCAACGGGAGTTCAGCTACTAAGAATAGCAAATCCGTCACCATCACCATCACCAAGGGCACAACAATCAACAGCTAGATCAAGAAAACAAATTATGGAAGAAAGCTTTTTCGAATCTTTATAATTTCTCTTATTTCTTTTCATTGTTGCTCACATAATTGTTTTTTTACTACATATATTTTTTACCTACTGTCTGCCCCTAAATTAAGCATTGAGGACAATGCTTGGTTTGAGTTTGGGAGTATAGAGCCACTGCCAAGGCAAACTACTGCCGCGGCCTTGCCATGAAAAGAAAGTTTTTAGTGATAAAATTTTTTGCTTTATGTCCACCACTTTACTTGAAACTGTTGCCATATTCTTTCACTGCCCTTCATTAGTATTGTCTTAGTTTATTCTTGAAGGCAATAGAAATCTTTCTCCTTACCATAGTTAGGTTCTGTTTTGAAGGCTTAGTTCTAGGATACTTAAGGAGAAAAACTTAGAAGCTTACTATAAGGTTGAACTTTAAAATACTTGTGGGAGTTGTTTGGTTATAGGAATTCTTTTAATAAACTTAGGTGATAAAGACTTAGACCTTTGGAAAGGTGACTAAAGGTGCCTATAACCGGCTCTAGGAAATACTGTTCTTCATGCCAGAGGTGCTCAAAATTGGGTCTAGTATGCATAAAAAATAACAAAAGAAATAAGAAGTAGAAAACATAATACTTGAGGTACCCGAAATTGGCTTAAGAAATTGTTGTCATAAGAAGAGTACACTAAATTCAAGTCTATTTGTCTTGAACTTAGAGTTTATCTAAGAAGATGATGCGTGTAATAAAAGCGAAATTAAGTGCAAGTGTACACGTTGTCAAGTAATAAAGTGATAAGCATTTATCAAGTATCGTCTCCATAGGGATTGATATACTTAATATGCTACCTTTTCTCTTCTCACTCTGCAATACAATAAAACACACAAATTATTGGAGTTGAATTATAACTAAGAAAACTATTAAAAACAATAAAGATAAATGATCAAGAAATCGAGGATGGAAAAGTGGGTCAGGATCCAGTTGTGTCGTATTATGGATTCAATTGACTTGTTCTTGTCCAATGCAATTACACAATACTGCTTCATCAGTACTGTAGATACCGCCTCAGCAACACTGGTGCTCCTCTTCCGCGACAATCTCTTGCTCTTGGGAAGAGGTATCAAAGTTCAGCAAAGTGTCTGTAAGTGACTCCGCTCATCTCTGAGTCAAAATGTTGTTGATGACCAATCCATGATGATACCTCTCGGCGTAAATCAATGATAACCACCAACCAATCCAACACCTCTTTTAGCTGATGAAACTCTTAACCTATCTTCTGGGCCTCCAAAAGAGTATAGGCCGAGTTAGTGTCTACAATATTGTACTTATCTCTTTCGTGAATCTACACCTCTCGATGCTAGATAAATAGATTACTTGCAGACTTCTCTCTTGGGCTTGAATGCAAGAACAAGGAATGGTAATAGGATAAGCAAACTTTGATATTCTTTACATTGAAACAAGAAACAAAGTACAATATCCTCTCACAAATACTCGACAACCTTTACCTAAACCCTAGGGAACGATGAAGGAGTTTAGGGTTTTCTATGAACACTTGATTTCAAGATATCCTCATCTCTACATAAGCTATGGTTTATATAGGCTTGGCCTAGGGCAAACCTTTTCTAAGTAGGAATACTACTTGGAGTAGGATTACAATAATTTCTATAAATAAAATATTTCCAAGTTTATTCCTATAAGGATTCTTTTCCCACGTGGCCTTTGACATTGACTTTTCGTGTGTTTCCCTGCTCCAATTTCATTGTCGCTTGTCTTAAAACGTTCACCTTATTTTTCTCTTCAAATCGCCTATCATATTGACATTTACCTTTTCGGGTGCTGCCGAGGAATTAAAGTGCTGCCGAGGCAGTTGCTTATCTGTATTTCAGCTTCAGTTTCCAGCATCCATCTTCTTTGCTTAGCAATCCCTATGATGCAGTTTCCTGTATTAAGAAAGAAAACCATCAAATGCATCTGTTTTATGCCAAATAATAGATTAATTCATAAATTGAGTATTGAGATGCTGAAATATGGAAATAAACAAAATTATCTAATGTTGCCATTAAATCTATCCTTTACTAGCAATAATCGAGTTGAAGAATGGTATGAAAAATAGGACTTTTGATCACTTATCAGAAGACCTTTAATCAAACTTGTCCACAAAAACGCACACACACAATAGACTTATAGTTTGTCTTCTGAGTTCACCCTTGGGTAACCGAAAGGTTAAGTCTAAAAGAATAGACATAGTTATGGTGGGGAGAAAACATAAGACCAAGAGAGAATAGAGTTTGACAAATTGATGGTTTGCATTGCTTGAGGATAAGCAATAGTTCGAGTTTGGGGGTGTGATAAGTGCTCAACTCACTATCACTTTTTACTCTTTTCATGGGCACTTATCATCAAATCTACACCTACTTGAACCAATGCACGTACTTAATGTGATATATTTAGGGATAACATCATTGAAGATAATATTTGTAGAAAAGGAATACTTTACTGCATTTTCATATCTGTGCAGGAATAAGTATTGCCGAGGCAGTAAAATGAGGCCGAGGCAGGACCTGATGCCAAGGCAGCAGAGGAGAAAAAACAATATGGCTGACAACTGAAGGAAAAAAATGAGGAGAAGATTATTGAACAAGAAGACCAAGATTGGTGCTGATCCAATCCATCATCAACAAGAGGAGCATAAATGTTGGAGAGATCATTTTACGAGAAATATACGATTGTGGTAAGTAGGAACGTAGACCTTTATATTTCCCCTATTTAATCTTTGGTTTGTGTATTGCTACAGAAGTACCAGTCGAAGATATGGATGAATACACACCAAATAGTCAAGGATGGAAAAAGGAATCCTGCCACAGAGTAATGCAGATTACACTGGCAGAACCTATACAGGCAACACCACAGCAGTTCACTACCGATATTACTGTTGGAGCCCAGTACATGGTAGACATGCATGGAATTGCCCCAGCCACTGCTGCAGCAGACACGTACCAAGAGATTCTTTAGAGGATGACATCTATGGACCTTCGCTAGCAAAGATATATGGAATATCAGGGAGACTTCAACAATACTCTTGCACAGATGATGATGTAGAACTTTCCAAACCAAGGGGTGCAATTCCTAGAATTCCTTGCAAATATATTCTTCACAACAACGCCCTATACAGAAACTACTCCAGCACCAGGGCCGCGACCATTCTTCTCCAGACCGTAACAACAGTTCAATGAAGCTGGCCCATCTAGGGCACCAGCCACTACCGTGGCATCATCTGCCAGCAGAAGACCTTCTAAGCGAAGGATAGTCTTCGGCACTCCCCCAAGATCCCCAATCCTAATGGACAGTCTATCAGCTGAGATAGATGCCTATGTTAATCTGAGCTCGAACACTGCTGATCCAAGCATCCAGCATGTCGGGGCAAATCTAGAGAATGAAGGAGGCACAAAGATAATGGACACCGAAGATGAAGGAGGAGAAGAGGTCAATGCTCCAATGCAACGAGCAACACCAACGGGAGTTCAGCTACTAAGAATAGCAAATCCGTCACCATCACCATCACCAAGGGCACAACAATCAACAGCTAGATCAAGAAAATAAATTGTGGAAGAAAGCTTTTTCGAATCTTTATAATTTCTCTTATTTCTTTTCATTGTTGCTCACATAATTGTTTTTTTTACTACGTATATTTTTTACCTACTGTCTGCCCCTAAATTAAGCATTGAGGATAATGTTTGGTTTGAGTTTGGAATTGTAGAGCCACTACCGTGGCAAACTACTACCGCGGCCTTGCCATGAAAAGGAAATTCTTAGTGATAAAATTTTTTGCTTTATGTCAACCACTTTACTTGAAACTATTGTCATATTCTTGCTCTGCCCTTCATCAGTATTGTCTTAGTTTATTCTTGAAGGCAATAGAAATCTTTATCCTTACCATAGTTAGGTTCTGTTTTGAAGGCTTAGTTCTAGGATACTTAAGGAGAAAAACTTAGAAGCTTACTATAAGGTTGAACTTTAAAATACTTGTGGGAGTTGTTTGGCTATAGGAATTCTTTCAATAAACTTAGGTGATAAAGACTTAGACCTTTGGAAAGGTGACTAAAGGTGCCTATAACCGGCTCTAGGAAATACTGTTCTTCATGCTAGAGGTGCTCAAAATTGGCTCTAGTATGCATAAAAAATAACAAAAGAAATAAGAAGTAGAAAACATAATACTTGAGGTGCCCGAAATTGGCTCAAGAAATTGTTTTCATAAGAAGAGTACACTAAATCCAAGTCTATTTGTCTTGAACTTAGAGTTTAGCCCAGTACATGATGCGTGTAATAAAAGCGAAATTAAGTGCAAGTGTACACGTTGTCAAGTAATAAAGTGATAAGCATTTATCGAGTATCGTCTCCATAGGGATTGGTATACTTAATATGCTACCTTTTCTCTTCTCACTCTGCAATACAATAAAACACACAAATTATTGGAATTGAATTATAACTAAGAAAACTATTAAAAACAACAAAGATAAATGATCAAGAAATCGAGGATAGAAAAGTGGGTCAGGATCCAGTTGTGTCGTATTATGGATTCAATTGACTTGTTCTTGTCCAATGCAATTACACAATACTGCTTCATCAGTACTGTAGATACCGCCTCGGCAACGCTGGTGCTCCTCTTCCGCGGCAATCTCTTGCTCTTGGGAAGAGGTATCAAAGTTCAGCAAAGTGTCCGTAAGTGACTCCACTCATCTCTGAGTCAAAATATTGTTGATGACCAATCCATGATGATACCTCTCGGCGTAAATCAATGATAACCACCAACCAATCCAACACTTCTTTTAGCTGCTGAAACTCTTAAGCTATCTTCTGGGCCTCCAAAAGAGTATAGGCCAAGTTAGTGTCTACAATACTGTACTTATCTCTTTCGTGAATCTACACCTCTCGATGCTAGATAAATAGATTACTTGCAGACTTCCCTCTCGAGCTTGAATGCAAGAACAAGGAATGGTAATAGGATAAGCAAACTTTGATATTCTTTACATTGAAATAAGAAACAAAGTACAATATCCTCTCACAAATACTCGACAACCTTTACCTAAACCCTAGGGAACGATGAAGGAGTTTAGGGTTTTCTATGAACTCTTGATTTCAAGATATCCTCATCTCTACATAAGCTATGGTTTATATAGGCTTGACCTAGGGCAAACCTTTTCTAAGTAGGAATACTACTTGGAGTAAGATTACAATAATTTCCATAAATAAAATATTTCCAAGTTTATTCCTATAAGGATTCTTTTCCCACGTGGCCTTTGACATTGACTTTTCGTGTGTTTCCCTGCTCCAATTTCTTTGTCGCTTGTCTTAAAACGTTCACCTTATTTTTCTTTTCAAATCGCCTACCATATTGACATCTACCTTTTCGGGTGCTGCCGAGGAATTAAAGTGCTGCCGAGGCAGTTGCTTATCTGTATTTCAGCTTCAGTTTCCAGCATCCATCTTCTTTGCTTGGCAATCCCTATGATGCAGTTTCCTGTATTAAGAAAGAAAACCATCAAATGCATCTGTTTTATGCCAAATAATAGATTAATTCATAAATTGAGTATTGAGATGCTGAAATATGGAAATAAACAAAATTATCTAATATTGCCATTAAATCTATCCTTTACTAGAAATAATCGAGTGGGAGAATGGTATGAAAAATAGGACTTTTGATCACTTATCAGAAGACCTTTAATCAAACTTGTCCATAAAAACGCACACACACAATAGCCTTATAGTTTGTCTTCTGAGTTCACCCTTGGGTAACCGAAAGATTAAGTCTAAAAGAATAGACATAGTTATGGTGGGGAGAAAACATAAGACCAAGAGAGAATAGAGTTTGACAAGTTGACGGTTTGAATTGCTTCAGGATAAGCAATAGTTCGAGTTTGGGGGTGTGATAAGTGCTCAACTCACTATCACTTTCTACTCTTTCCATGGGCACTTATCATCAAATCTACACCTACTTGAACCAATGCATGTACTGAATGTGATATATTTAGGGATTACATCATTGAAGATAATATTTGTAGAAAAAGGAATACTTTATTGAATTTTCATATCTGTGCAGGAACAAGTATCGCTGAGGCAGCAAAATGAGACCGAGGCAGTACCTGATGCCGAGGCAGCAGAGGAGAAAAAACAATATGGATGGCAACTGATGGAAAAAAATGAAGAGAATATTGTTGAACAAGAAGACCAAGATTGGTGTTGATCCAATCTATCATCAACAAGAGGAGCATAAATGTTGGAAAGATCATTTTACGAGAAATATACGATTGTGGTAAAGAGGAACGTGAACCTTTATATTCCCCTATTTAATCTTTGGTTTGTGTATTGCTGCAGGAGTACCAGTCGAAGACATGGATGAATACACACCAAATAGTCAAGGATGGAAAAAGGAATTCTGCCACAGAGTAATGCAGATCACACAGGCAGAACCTATCCAGGCAACACTACAGCAGTTCACTACCGACATTGCTGTCGGAGCCCAGTACATGGCAGAGATGCATGGAATTGCCCAAGCCACTGCCGTAGCAGACACTTACCAAGAGATTTTTCTGAGGTTGGCAGCTATGGACCTTCGCCAGCAAAGATATATGTAATATCAGGGAGACATCAACAATACTCTTGCACAGATGATGATGCAGAACTTTCCTAACCAAGGGGTGCAATTCCTAGAATTCCTTGCAAACATATTCTTCACAGCAATGCCCTATTCAAAAACTACTCCAGCCCCAGGGTCGAGGCCATTCTTCTCTAGACCGTAACAACAATTCAATGAAGCTGGCCCATCTAGGGCAACAACCAGTACTATAGCATCATCTGCCAGCAGAAGACCTTCCAAGCGAAGGGCAGTCTTCAGTACTCCCCCAAGATCCCCAATCCTAATGGACAGTCTATCACCTGAGATAGATGCCTATGTCAATCTGAGCTTGAACACTACTAAGCCAAGCATCCAGCATGTTGGGGCAAATTCAGAGAATGAAGGAGGCACAGAGATAATGAAACTGAAGATTAAGGAGGAGAAGAGGTCAATGCTCCAATGCAACGAGTAACACCAACGAGAGTTCAGCCACTAAGAAGAGCAAAGCCATCACCATCACCATCACCAAGGGCACAACAATCAACAACTAGATCAAGAAAACAAATTGTGGAAGAAAGCTCTTTCGAATCTTTATAATTTCTCTTATTTCTTTTCATTATTGCTCATATAATTGTTTTTTTACTACGTATATTTTTTACCTACTGTCTGCCCCTAAATTAATCATTGAGGATAATGCTTGGTTTGAGTTTGGGAGTGTAGAGTCACTGCCGAGGCAAACTACTACCGCGGCCTTGCCAGGAAAAGGAAGTTTTTAGTGATAAAATTTTTTGCTTACTATAGTTAGGTTCTGTTTTGAAGGCTTAGTTCTAGGATACTTAAGGAGAAAAATTTAGAAGATTACTATAAGGTTGAACTTTAAAACACTTTTGGGAGTTATTTGGCTATAGGAATTCTTTTAATAAACTTAGGTGATAAAGACTTAGACCTTTGGAAAGGTGACTAAAGGTGCCTATAACCGGCTCTAGGAAATACTGTTCTTCATGCTATAGGTGCCCAAAATTGGCTCTAGTATGCATAAAAAATAACAAAAGAAATAAGAAGTAGAAAACATAATACTTGAGGTGTCCGAAATTGGCTCAAGAAATTGTTTTCATAAGAAGAGTACACTAAATCTAAGTCTATTTGTCTTGAACTTAGAGTTTATCTAAGAAGACCTTTAATCAAACTTGTCCACAAAAACACACACACACAATAGCCTTATAGTTTGTCTTCTAAGTACACCCTTGTGTAACCGAAAGGTTAAGTCTAAAAGAATAGCCTTATAGTTTGACTTTGACATTGACATTTTCCCCAAAAACGCACACACACAAGACCTCTAATCTAAGTACACCCTTGTGTAACCGAAAGGATTCTTTTCCCACGTGGCCTTTGACATTGACTTTTCGTGTGTTTCCCTGCTCCAATTTCTTTATCGCTTGTCTTAAAATGTTCACCTTATTTTTCTCTTCAAATCGCCTACCATATTGACATTTGCCTTTTCGGGTGCTGCCGAGGAATTAAAGTGCTGCCGAGGCGGGTGCTTATCTGCATTTCAGCTTCAGTTTCCAGCATCCATCTTCTTTGCTTGGCAATTCATATGATGTAGTTTCCTGTATTAAGAAAGAAAACCATCAAATGCATCTGTTTTATGCCAAATAATAGATTAATTCACAAATTGAGTATTGAGATGCTGAAATATGGAAATAAACAGAATTATCTAATATTGCCATTAAATCTGTCCTTTACTAGCAATAATCGAGTGGGAGAATGTTATGAAAAATAGGACTTTTGATCACTTATCAGAAGACCTTTAATCAAACTTGTCCACAAAAACGCACACACACAATAGCCTTATAGTTTGTCTTCTAAGTACACCCTTGGGTAACCGAAAGGTTAAGTCTAAAAGAATAGACATAGTTATGGTGGGGAGAAAACATAAGACCAAGAGAGAATAAAGTTTGACAAATTGATAGTTTGCATTGCTTGAGGAAAAGCAATAGTTCGAGTTTGGGGGTGTGATAAGTGCTCAACTCACTATCACTTTCTACTCTTTTTATGGGCACTTATCATCAAATCTACACCTACTTGAACCAATGTTTGTACTTAATGTGATATATTTAGGGATTAAACCATTGAAGATAATATTTGTAGAAAATGAATACTTAACTGTATTTTCATATCTGTGTAGGAAAAAGTATTTTCGAGGCAGCAGAATGATGCCGAGGCAGGACCTGATGCCGAGGCAGCAAAGGATAAAAAGAAATATGGATGGAAATTGAAAGAGAAAAATGAGGAGAAGGTTGTTGAACAAGAAGCCCAAGAATCAGAGCTGAACAACATATCAAAAGCCCAAGGACAAGGCCATGTGGGAAGAAACCTTCTAGAAGATTAAACTTGGAAATATTTACCCTATGTACATAACTTGTTTCCTACTCCAAGTTATACTCTAATTAGGAAAGGTTCGCCCTAGTCCAAGCCTATATAAGGCATAACCGTCCTAGGGATTGGGAGAGTCAATCTTGAGAGCCAAATTTGAGAGAGTTCACCCTAGGAACAATTCTTCTCATCATGTTCTAAGCTTTCTTAAGGTTTAGGAGAAAGTTGTTGAGTATTAGTGAGAGGAGATTGTATTTTGTTTCTTGTTTAATACAATAAAATATCAAAGTTTGCTTACTCTTTGTCATTCTTTGTTCTTGCATCCAAGCCTAAGAGGGAAATTTATGAGTAATCTATTTGTCTAGACACGGGAGAGTTAGACTCATGAAAGGAGTAAGTGCGATATTCGACTTGGTTGGAGGATACTAACTCGATTTAGGGATAGGTTAGAGTTTCAACGGCTAAAAGAAGTGTGAGATTGGTTGTTGGCTATAAAGGATTGGCCTTCAATAGTGTTTCAACTTAGGGATAAGTGGAGCCAAAAAAGGATACTTTGCCGAAATTTGGTAAATCTGCCCAAGAGTAAGGGATTACCGCGACAGAGAACACTATCGCTGCCAAAGACAGTATCTGCAGTACTGCCGAGGCAGTGCAGTGTAATTACATTGGACAGAAATAGATCAATCAAATCCACTATATAACACAATTGGATCCTGCCCTCTTTCTCAAATTTAATCTCACCTTATTTAGTTTATTTTATTTAGTTTAGGCAACACCCAACTTATTTGTGTTTTAAGTTTTGTTTCATAGAGCAAGAAGACCAAAGGAAGCATATTAAGTACATCAATCTCTGAGGAGATGATAACTCGATAATATTTGTCACTTTATTACTTGACGTGTACACTTGCACTCTAATTGCGCATATTCAACATGCATCAGTAGTTTCAATAAAATTCAACAAACTTAAAAAATTATATCAAATATTAAAAGTTGTTAAGACAAAAATTAAGATCGTAATAAGATAATCTGAATACTCCCATACATTGCAGATATTTATATAATACAAAATAGGATCAATATTCCCCATAATTGAGGGATACATTATCCTCAAAGCATGTAATGTAAATAGAGAAAATAAAGAAGAGTCGAAAATAAAGAAAGCAAAAGATAAAAGAAAAATACTACTGCCCTTTAAAAAGTGGAGGATTAAAAGGAATCTTTGAGCGGGGCGGTTTGACTCTTATGGGAGTAGGGTCCTGCACCGGTTCATGCTTCGTGTCAATGTTGATCATAGATGTGGTTGTGGTAGTTAAAGGGACTAGAGTCTTCTGGTGTAGCTGCTTTCTTTGTTGCTTCTGATCTTATGGATGTAGCTGCAGAGTTGACAAAAAATGGTTCTATTGTAGCGGCGATAGTTGTAGCAGCAGGGGATAGAGGTACAATAGCAAAGGAAATGTTTGATTAAGATGGTGCAGTTAGGTTCTGTTGTGGCATGGAGAGATCGATTATGAATGTAGGGAAAACAATCGAATTTGTTGGGAATTCTTCATGAATTGTTGTGATGATGACATTGTTGAACTCCTAAACATAGGTCATGAAGGCCAGCTGACTTCTCTCCATGCGATGCAACACCTCTAGTATTACTTCCGGTGTGGAATTTGTTTTTTCTGCTGGTCTTAGAGTTTGTGCTGTTTCAGCAGTTTGAGGGATATATGATTGAGGAACAGCTACCTCTAGTTGTATTCTCTTAATGTATACATCACTGGTCCAACCTTTTTTCTTTGGTTTATATGAATCGGTTGGAAGTGTTGGTAATCTTTTGAAGTTTGCCAAAGAATACCTCTATCCTTTGTTGCACACTCGAAGATATGCTCGTTGATGATTCGGCAGACATTGATTCTTCGATTATGGATGATTGAATAAATCAATGTTAGGCATGGCCGATCTACTGTCTGATTATGTGAAGTCGGCAACAAGTTTCTCTTTACGAATGTATTCCACAGCTTGGCCTTTGGTCTTAAGTCTCGGCGGCTAACAGAGCCGCTATGCTTCCCCGTATTCCACTCTGCTCTAGGCATGCATAGTTCCGCTTTCATAAGTTCATAGTCATCTGCGGTCAAGGCAGCAACGAACGCATCGTGCTCGTCAGTTTCGATGTTTAGGCCAAAATGGGCATTGATGATGACGTCTACCACTGGAATTGCCTTTCCTTGAAGGTTTGAGTAAGGATTGTTTTCCACTGGTCTATACGCATACAACTCCCTCACCCAGTCGATGTTTGCTGATGTTGGTTGTTTGGTAAACTTTTGCCATCTCTGAAAAGTGATCTTGGACAAGATAAAATTATCTAGTCCAACATCCTCATCATCTGTGTAGTGGAACCTTTATGCTTCACAGACTTGTCGATTTTGAAATACACATTGGTATTCATGCTCGATGACTTTTTTTTGAAAATCTTCGATACCTCACTACTCCGACAGGGTTTTGTTGTTGGTTTCCATTTGTGTTGTGGAGAGAAGATGAATGAAAGTTGAGAGAACAAAAAGCCAAAAGTAAAGAGTGAAAATGGTTACCCTTTTTGCCCATATATTTAAAGGGGTGGAGTGGCGTGATATTTGAGGAGCCGACGTGATTATTACTCGTGGCATGCAAGAGACACAACTCCTAGTTGGCAGCCAACTGCAGTAGAATTGTCGTAATCTTTGAATTCGGGTGGCATAATTCACGCCCTAATTTTTTTCATTTCTTGGATTGGGCCGCTAATTGATTGGGCTGATAAACATCTTTTATTCTTCATTAATGGTACCTAAATAACTGCAAATAATAAAAATAATAACTGTGGAAACATTAAAAATTATGAAAACTAAATTGTAAAAGTTTAAAATCTAATTCTTAAAACTGAAAACTAAAAATATAATTCCTAAAACATAAAAGTAAATAAAGGATAATAAGATAGAAAATTAGGTTACTGGTGGAGTACAATAAAATTCATCCCAACAGCAACCATCTTCCCCTTTTTGAGTAGAGGAGAAGCTGATGTCCTTGTTGTTGTCTCCTCGTCAGGTGGTTTCTTTCTGATGTACTTCTGTTCAAGGGGTATGCTACCTCGGTAGAGGTTGCCTCGACAGGTCTTGTTTAGGCAGTCCATTTCTACATCAAAGTTAAATTCAGTTTTGACTTCGATTTGTTGACATTCGTCTGGTTCTTCTGGAAGCCTTAGAGTTTTTAACAAATTGATCTCCACTTGTTGATCATTCACCCGTATGACCAACTCTCCTTTTTTGCAATCGATCAATGTTCTACTCGTGGCTAGGAAAGACCTTCCCAAGATGATTGAGGTATCTTCATCTGCTTCACAATCTAAAATTAAGAACTCAACGGGAAATATGAATTTATCTACTTTTACTAGAATGTCTTCTATTTTTCCTTCCGGTTGTACGTAAGAGCGATCTACCAGTTGCAGCATCACCTTGGTTGGTTTTTCTTGCCCGATGTCTAGCTTCTGAAAAACTGACTTAGGCATAAGATTTATGCTAGCACCTAAGTCATATAATGTCTTACCCACATATTGATCTCCGATAGAACAGAGTATGATAAAGCTACATTGTAGCTACAACCTCTTCTGCTACAGCATCATCGTCGACAATGTCTACTGGTTCCTTAGCCTCAGACTTTTCTTTAGTAGCCGCTTATAGGGCTACTTTTTCAGAGTTTTTACCTACTGTCCTAGCAGGTATTTCAGGGTCCTTTCCGTTGTAAACCACCTTTGCTAGATATAGCTTTACATTGTTCATGTGGACCAGTTCTAGCGGATTCAGTATCATGGGGTAGACCTCCTATAGGTTAGCTTTTCATCTGTTGTGCTATATGTCCAACTGCGATATCCAGCATTTTGAGAACAGACTCATTACTTTGCATTCTCATCTCTGCTCTATCCATGAAAATGTTGGCTCTTTGGATGAATTTATTTGTGTTTGCAATGTAAGTACCAGTCTGAGCCATGAACATTTGCAGCGTGTTCTTCAAAGTTTGGACATCATATGTTTGTAGCGACGGCAGCGCCTGCTGCGGCACTTGTTGCGGAATAGTGTTGTTTTTCTGCTGAAATTCAGTATTTTGCACAGGTTGATTTTGCGGGTTTAGTGCATTGTTGGGTTTACTCCATGAAAAGTTTGGGTGTTTCCTCCATGATGGATTACAATTGTTGGACATATTATTTCTATTAAAATTTCCGATATAAAAGGTGGATTCTAGGTTTTACGGGCATTCGTTCAAGTTGTGATTGTCACCAGATATTTCATAGAAAACAATGATTGTTTTTACTTCTCGAACATGGCTTGGCCTTTGGAAATCCTTTATCATATTTTTCAAGTCTGACAGTTGAGCTAAGATAGAATCTAAAGAACCAGGATTTGTCATACCTCGCCTTGTTATGCCACGTCTAGTGGTCGAGTGCCGATAATCATTCTTTGCTAATCTGTCCAAAATCTCTAGACTCTCATGGGGTGGGCAATCTAAGAGGGTTCCATTGGCGGAACCACCATGCATCGTTCTCGTAGGAGTGTTGACTGCATTGTAAAAGATTGATACTTGAGTCCATTCAGGTAATCCATGCATGAAGCATTTTCTGTATAGTTCTCGGTATCTTTCCCAAGCCTCATACATAGACTCATATTCTTCCTGTCTAAACGATGTTATGTTATTTCTCAATTTATTTGTCATATTGGTATAACTGAAACGTGCCAGGAAACTTTGACATAGTTCTGTCCATGAATTCAATGATCCAGGCTCGAGGTTTTTTAGCCAAGAGTTTGCCCTATCCCTTAGTGAATAGGAAAACAATTTTAACTTTCAGGATATCGGCAAAGACTCTCGTCAGTTTAAATGAATTACAAATTCTTAAGAAGGACTTAAGATGTTGTCAATCATCTTCATTGGTCAATCCCTCAAACTGGCCTAAGGTATTGATCATGTTGAACATGACCGGTTTAAGCTCAAAGTGTTCTGCATCTATATTAGTCATAACAACAGTAGGAGTCAATCCATCTAAATCTTCCTCCTAATAATCGCGAACGGTACGTACACGTTCCTGTCGTGGGAGGTTTATTGGGTCAACAACTATGAATGCACCGCGGTTGTCTTCCTCGGAGGCATTCATGCTAACATTGTTTTGCTGGTTAGGTACAGGATCCATTCTTTTTCGTACCCTACGTTTCAGATTTCTTACTGTTCTTTTTGATTCTGGATCGTAAGAGTATTGGTCTTTAGATGGATTGATCTTGGTCATACACAGAACAACCCTAGTGATTTAAAGAAAAACTAAAAATATGAATAAAAAAAGAAAGGGTGCAGAAATAATTAGTAGTAAAATTGCCAAATCTGGTGAAGACTCGGAAGTCCTATGTTTTCTTCACCTTTCGTAAAATTGTAGTATTTAAGGTTGTCGAACCCACATGGACTGGATCGACTTCACTACTTCTTAAACCTACACTCATAAGAATAAAGACACAAGTAATTGGATGATTTTAGATAACTATATTAACTAACTTAAAAACTAAACAAATAAAGAGAATAATAATAATAGAAGTGAGACCAAGTTGAGTGTTTTATAGAGGGGAATCCATTTTACCTATTTATCAACTTATTAATGCAATGTGTTAACTTGTCGCCTCGGCAGATCGCACTAAGGGTCGCCGCATCTACCTAGGCGGGGTTATGCCTTGTTGACAATTCAACTTTCCATAGTTCGACAGATCATCCTTGTATGTCTACTTCTTATCTCTAAGCGAAGAGAACTATTGAAACCCACGTCTTGTTGATACCTCTTGACATGAATCAATGGTGAATAACAATCGATTGTATGCTTCCTTTTAGTTGCTGAAATCCTAGGTGGTTTATCTCTAAACCATATTAGTCAATATCCTTCAGAAAAGACCGTATTCTCTCGTTTCGTGAGCCCAACTCTCTCGATATTAGACAAATAGGTTTTTCTTTACATACTACCTTACTAAGCTCATATGCGAAGAAGAGTAATTGCCAAGAGAGAATAAACTATAGAAATTGGTTTGCATTTTTAAATATCAAATATATTGCAACTTTCTTCCTCAACTACTCGACAAATAACCTAAAATCGAGAAGGTTTTAGAACATAGTGTAGTCGACAGCGTAAGGATTTTGTTATGAGAATCCGACTCTCTTCTTTCCTAACCCTAATGGGCGGCTTATATAGGCCAAGTCCTAGGTTAAAGTCTTCCACATAAGGAAAGAGTTATACAAGGGAAAGAATACAACTCATTATTAAACTATGATAATTTATTCTATTTCCTAAAATAACTATTTATTCCCGCGTTGACCTTTGACCAAGGCTTGATTCCATTAATCTACTCCGGCTTTCTCTCGGTTTATGTCCGTTATAATCGACATCTTTTTCTCTCTTTGTCGAGCACCGGTTTTCATCTTTATTTGGCTACCACGACCTGCAAAGTACTGCCGTGGCGGGTGCATATCTGCATTCCGGCTTTTAGTTCCAGCATCCATATTCTTGTTTGGTAGTTTCTATGATGCAGTTTATTGTCTAAGAGAAAAAACCATCAAATGCATATGTTTTATGTCAAATAATAGATAAATTCATGAATTAAGTATTTAGATGCTAAAATATGGAAAATAAGCAAAATTATCCAATATTATCCTTAAATTTATCCTTTATTAGCAATAAATGAGTGGAAAATGATATAAAAAATAGGACTTTTATAAACTTATCAAAAACCTTACCTCATTTACCTATCCCTTTCTCTATTCTTTTTCTCAACCCTCTCCCACCCAAACACCTTCATCAAAGGCTTAATATTTAATCTTAGCTTGGTGTTTCTTTTAAAGATAGAAGGAAGTGTGTTCAGCTCTTTGTAATGCCCCAAAATTGGATCTAGAAGTTAGTGAATCGGTTTTGCTAGTATAACCTAATTCGGGATTGAATACTTAAAAATTAGTTTTAAATCAAAATAGATTATAGAAAAATATCCTAAAATTCTTATTTAATATATATTTGACTTTGTTCAACTCAATTTCGAAAATCGACCCTTGAATCCCTAGAATTTTGAAACTTGTGATTATTTTATAAAAATTAAAAAATTAAAGATAATTTTATAAACTAAGTCATAACTTTGAATCTTTAAGGGAATTTGATCCAATCCGAATTCTAATTGATTAAAATTTTCATGGGCTTATTTAATTTACACTTAAACCAAAATTTTAATTAATAACCTAAATTACTTCATTTAATTCCTAAAATATATTTTATATCAAAACCTAAAACCTTGTTTTATTATTTTTTTTTTCCTCTTTCCAAGGCAGAGAACAATCATATTTTCAAGGTAAACTTGATTATTTTCATTAATTTTCGTTCTAATAATTATTTATAATTTTCTTTCTTCAAAAACTTTGTTTTTCATTAGTTTTCCTTCCCAAAAACCATGGAAATTGGTTGGGCTAGAATTGGAGGTAAGAAACATTGAATCCTATGATTTTAAAAAGTTTTTTATTGAAATTCCCAAGTTATTGGCTTGGTAAAAACATTTTTACTCTTTTGGTTTAAGAAAAATTAGTTTTTGATCAAAACCTGTCATTTTTGTTCAAGGGTTTTACTCATTGTTTTTAGGTCTTAAATTGTTGTATTTGCATTCGTTGGGATGTTTATAATATGTTGTTAATGTCCCTAATTCCGGACTATAGGTTTAAGGGAAGTTTGGTAGTTTTTGGAAAAATTTCGATTAAGTTTTTTAATGGTTTTAAGGGCTGACGTGTATCGATCAGAATTAATGGATGTTTATGTGCGTTTTGGAGCATTAAATTCTTTGCTTTTGATGCTTGAAAAATATCATGAAGTAGAGGATCAAGTTTAAAGTAATCGATTGAAGTTTCGGTGACTTGTCAGACAAGAAACGATTAATGGTGAGTGAATTATGAGAGTGGACATTAATTTCGCTTTTTTTATTTAGTTTCATTTATCATGTATTTCTAGTATGTCACATACTTTTTAATGTGAGGTATTTTCATGTACATATTATATTTTTTGTTTGTTTCTTATATGTTACATTGCATTTTAGAATATTTGTCATTCGGCTATGTCTCATAAGTTTGCATATGTGTTTCGTTCATATATTGTATCATAGCTTTAATTAATTTATTTCTTTTAGTAAATGTTTATTTGTTTTATCGTTTGTGTGTTTAGACTTGTTTATATGGGCATCATCTCAACTTGTCATTCATGTAGATTTTTTAAGAGATCTTTTATTAATTGTTTTTTTAAAGAGAGATATTTATTGATTTCGATACTAGTGTCAAAATTGTTTGGATTATCAAAAATTAATTAAATATTTGGATTAATTTTTACCGTCTCTAGGTAAATGTTAATTAAAACTGAAAAGATCATGACATCATTCTATTTATGTATGCATCATTCATAAAGGTGACGTACTAGATCCGAACCCTAAACTAATGTGGCGGTCAGCATTATTTGACGTCGATTTAGTCTTTGGTCTGGTACATCATTAACCTTATTAATTAAATGTATTATTGATTCGAATTCACCAATTAAATTAAGCTCGTTTAATAAAGGTCAATTTTGAGTTTAGAAACAAATTAAAAATTAAGTTAAAGTTCAAAATGATTTTTGTACGTGTTGGGGGTATTAATCCTTCCCCACTCGTAACTAACTCCCGAATCCTTTTCAAAATAAATCTTTTGTTTTCCTTTTACAGTGTTCGATCTACCTAAGTGACCGGTGGTGACTCTACTTTTTTCATTTATAAAAGAATTAATGTTTTAAGTTACATTTTCAAAGGGATTAAATCATAACTATCAAGACCTTTTACACCATAACACAATTTTAAAATCAATTTCTGTTTTTCATCTTCGGACTTAAAAAGTTCGCTACAACATGGTAACTCTACTGGGCAAAAAGACAGTTAGGTCAAATAAAAATATTTTCATCTTGCTTTTGAACTTTAATTAATTTTAAGGAGGTTTCTTTATTATACATGAACAATATTTTACGGGCTTTAATAGTCGATGAATTGAAATTAATTTTTCACTTAATTTCTAGGAACTCATTAACATATGTTGCATCATTCCATTAAGCTTTATACCCAAGCTCAACCCTTTTTAAGTGGAAGTGAAATTCCCATAACCACGTGAGTAACCCTCCACGGGTCGTCAATGCACTTGTAGAATCCAAGCTTTTGACAAGTGAGTAGCCCTTGACGTCATTAGGTTGTGCTTTCCCTCGAACCGAATCTAATTCGCAAGCCTGTAATGGGTGAGAATTTGGGCTCTTATTTACCTTAGAAGGTGATAAGATAGGTTTAGATATCCCAAATAAAATCAAACCACATGACTAAGAACATAGAAAACTCACCCCGATAGAGTCATGCGGATAACCCTAAAGAGATGGGTTATAATTTTTATTGTGAACATGCCTTGTGTTTATTTTTCCTGCATTTGTTTGCCTTTGCATATATTCCTATTGTGACTAACAATTTGTGCCATTGTTTCTTTTTCAATTTTTTTACATGCATTATCATGTCATAAAGAACACATCAAAGTTTAAAGTAGTTTGAAATTAAAAACTTTGTTAAAGGGAGATTTCGTTCAAAACAACGAGAGAGATCAAATATGTTCAAAAGGAAAGTAATCATACAAAGAAGACCTACCCTACCACTGCCAGATTTGACCAGCAAACGAGTAACACTTCAATTTATACTCAAATTGGGAAATAATAAATTTTATAATCCCTAATTCAGAACCCTAAAAAATTTGGAATTTTGGATTTAAAATCCTAATGGAAATTTTGGAAGTAAATCAAATTTCTGTGACCTTTTTGAACTAATTCAGAATTTTGGTGACCTTTTATATATGAAGGTTAAATTTTTGTACAATTTTGAAAACCCTTATTATTCTAGTGATCATGAGTTTAGTTTAACCATCTATATGGGTATTTAAACCCCTTTTAGCATATTTGAGAAATTTGATCGTTCATAACTGGGTGCAGCCGCATCTATTTGTTTCCATCTACTAGTGTTGAATTAAACATCATACCATTCCATAATTTTAAGAGATTCCTTGTAATCTAATTCATCATTCTTCCCGAACTTTGCTTCTTTCTTTCTCAATTATTGCGTCCATTTTTGTTTTCATATTTAGATACCCACTTCTTAGTTTCTTGGTTATATCAAGGAATCGGAGAGACAATAAAGAACAACCAGTAATCTTTTGAAAGTTCAGTGATCAATTTAGGATCTAATAATCAAACTTGGCTAATCGGACTCTAAACGTTTCCATGTGGAGTAGCGACCATGCCTCTAAAACGCAGGATCAAAGGAGTTTTTTATATCAAAGTCGACAGGGATTTAAATTTTAAAGACAAAACCATCAAATTTCAATTCTTTCAACAATTGAGGATGATGAGCACTCAAAATTCCTTATTTTCATATCATTTCTCCACTCGTTTATTGAAAATAAAGACAAAATTAAAGGTGATAAAAGGATATTTCTAGTTATTTCCCACATCTTAGCATCCGAACACTAACTTTACGAAATTATATACTTTTTGACATAATCCATATACGTTTGATAGTTTTCTTTCTTAGACAGGAAACTATATCACAAAGAGGGCCAAAAAAGAAAATAAATGTTGAATTGCAGACGAAGCACCCGCCACGACAACATTCTGAAGGTCGTAGTAGCAGCGTAAAAGACAACAATTGGTGCTCAGCATAAAGAGGAAAAGATACCGAACTCAACAAATAAAGAGGAAGAGAAAGAAGAAAACTCAATTAGGAGGTCAAGCCCATGTCAAAGCGAACTGCGGGAAAGAAGAGATATTTTAGGAAATAAGATTAAATTAATATAGTTTAATTAGGAATTAGATTTCTTTCTCATTTAGAACACTTTCCTTGCATGAAAAGATCAACTTAGGGCTTGTCCTATATAAGGCACTTATTAGGTTTAGGTTTAGTGTAGAGTCGAGACGGATTCTCACATTATTAAACCTTTAGTCGTCGCCTCCATCATGTTCTAAGTCTTTCGGAGGTTTAAATTGTTTGTGGAGTAGTTGGAGATGAAGGTTATGTTATGTTTGATACTTATTAATGCAAAACCTATTTCATAGTTTATTCTCTCTAGGTAGTTACTCTTCTTGCATATGAGCTCGAAAGATAAGTATGTGAGAAAAACTCATTTGCCTAGCATCGGGAGATATAGGTTCACGAAACGAGAGAATACGGTCTTTGTACGTGGGCATTGACTAATTCATCAAGGATTTCAGCGACTAATAGGACGCATGTGTTTGGTTATTGTCCGTCCTTGACTTACGCCGGGAGGTATCATCAAGACGTGGGTTTCAAAAGTTCTCCTTGCTTAGGGATAAGAAAGAAGACATACAAGGATGCTCTGTCGAACTATGAAATGTTGAATTGTCGACAAGGCATAACCCCGCCTAGGCAGCTACGACGACCCTTTGTGTGATTCGTCGAGGCGTCAATTTAACCCATTGCATTAATAAGTGGATTCTTAACATAACTGGATTCTCCTCTACAAGTCACTCAATCTAGCCTCGCCTTTATCTTATTATATCGTTAATTAATTTTATGCTTTTATAATTATCTTAGTCATAATTCAACCAATTCAATTACTTATGTTTTTAGTTTCCTTAGTGCAGTCATATGAAGTAGCAAGGTTAACTCATTCCTCATGGGACCGACATCTTAAATACTACAATCTGAAAAAGTTAGAATTAAAAGGACTCCATAGCCTCCATCAAATTTAGCGTCGTTGCTGGGGACTAACGCTCAATTTTACTACCAATTATTTCTGCACCTTTTTAAATATTTTAGTTTATTTTATTTAGTTTTAGTTATAGTTTAATTTCTAAGGGTTGTTTTGTATATGACTATGTCCAATCCGACCATTGATCAATACTTTTAGGATCCAGAAATCGAAAAACTGTACGAGATATGAAACGTAGGGTATGCCAAAGAATGAACGTAGAACCTGGCCAACAAAACAACGTGGGTATGAATGTCGCCGCGGCAGACAACCATGGTGGTTTTGTAGTTGTTGATCCATTGAATATTCTGAGACAGGAACGCGCTCGAACTGTTCGAGATTATTTAGAGGAAGATTTAGATGGGTTAACTTCTGCTGTTGTGATGCCTAACATAGAGGAAGAGCACTTCGAACTAAAACCATTAATGTTCAACATGATCAACACCTAGGCCAGTTTGGGGGTTCGGCCAATGAAGATGCTTGGTAATATCTTAAATCCTTTCTAGAAATTTTTAACTCGTTCAAACTGCTGGGAGTCTCAACTGACATCCTTAAGCTCAAATTATTCCCCTATTCATCGAGAGATAAGGCAAAATCTTGGTTAAACAACTTCCAACAAGGATCGTTGAACTCATGAATAAAACTATGCTGAAGCTTCCTTGCGAGATTCAGTTACACCAATATGAATGATAAACTCAGAAACGACATAACATCCTTTAAGCAAGACGAAGACGAATCAATGTATGAGTCTTGGGAAAGATACAAAGAACTATACAGAAAATGCCCCATGCGTGGTCTACCTAAATGGACCCAAGTATCCATCTTCTATAATACAGTTAACACCCCTCCGAGGATATTGCTTGATGCTTCCGCTAATGCCACCCTCTTAGACTACCCACACCATGAGAGTTTAAAAATTTTAGATAGGTTGGCAAAGAATGACTATCAACACCCAACCATCCGAAGAGGCATAAATAGGCGAGGCATGACAACTTTTGATTCTGCAGATTCTATCCTAGCACAACTATCAGCCTTAACGAATATAGTCAAAGATCTGTATAAACCAAGCCACGTTTGAGAAGTAAAAGCAGTCACCGTTCTTTGCAAAACATATGGTGACAACCATGACTCGAACATATGCCCACACAATCCAGAATCTTCCTTCTATATTGGAAACTTTAATAGAAACAATATGTCCAACAATTAGAAAACAGAGTGAAATAGTCTCTGTTACTTATTTTATTACTGAGCCAAATGGCTTCTTATATAGACTCTTGTTGCAAGAGTTTTACAATAACTAAAAATAGGACTCTAATCTCTTAAACAAATAGGACTCTAATCTCTTAATGAGATAAGAGTTTCAACATACTAATAACTCCTAAAATATAGGAGTTAGTCCTAATTACTTAGTCCTATTAAATAAAACTTTATCCTAATAATAATATTATTATTTTATCTAACACTTATAACTAACACTCCCCCTCAAACTGGAGTATATATGTTGTATATACCCAGTTTGAATGAAAGCTCATCGAAGGTAACTCTTGGAAGGGCTTTGGTGAAAATATCTATCAATTGCTTCTTAGTAGACACATATTGTAGGTTTGCCACTCCACTATTGACTTTCTCGTGAATGAAGTGTCGATCTCTCTCAATGTGCTTCGTTCTATCATGTTGCACTGGGTTCTTTGCTATACTTATGGTCGATTGACTATCACTGAAAATATCAAAACTTTTGTCGCCTTCACTTTCCAGTTCTAGTTCTGTAAGTAGTTTTTTAATCCATATCCCTTCACATATTCCAAGGGCCATAGCTCTGTATTCTGACTCAGCACTGCTTCGAGAAACTACAACTTGTTTCTTGCTTCTCTATGTGACAAGATTTCCCCAAACATAGGAACAGTAACCACTCACTGATCTTCTATCAGTCAATTCTCCTGCCCAACTTGCATCAGTATAGATCTTTACTGATCTAACTTGATTTTTCCTGAATATAAGTCCAGCACCAGGTGTAAACTTCAAGAATCTAAGTATTATCTTTACTGCTTCCATGTGTTCTTCCTTAGGATCACTCATATATTGGTTGACTACACTAACAGAGTACGCAATATCTGGTCGTGTTAGAGAGAGATAAATTAGTTTACCAACTAACTTTTGATAGGTTTCTTTGTTTGTTGGATTTTCATTCTTTTCCTTGCTAAACTTCAAGGTTGGATCCATAGGAGTCTCGATTGGTTTGCAGCCTAACATTCCTGTTTCTATAAGAAGGTCTAGCACATATTTTCTTTGATTGATGACAAGTCCTTCTTTGGATCGGGCAACTTCCATACCAAGAAAATACCTCATGGTCCCTAGGTCCTTAGTTTCGAATTCTTTTGCCAAGTTCTCTTTTAATTCTTCTATCTCTTTTTCATTGTTTCCAGTGATAATAATATCATCTACATATACTATTAACAGAGTCATCTTACCATTCGAGTCACCTTTCTTGAATAAAGTGTGATCGGCTTGACTTTGCTTGAATCCTCCTTGTATCATTGCTTTAGCAAATCTATCGAACCATGCTCTAGGTGATTGCTTTAAACTATATAGGGATTTCTCGAGTTTGCAGACAGTATTTTTTGTGAATTTCCCTTGTAGTCCCGGTGGTACCTCCATATAAACATCTTCTTCCAGATTCCCATTTAAAAAGGCATTTTTAATATCCAACTGATGCAACTTCCAATCCATATTGACAGCTATTGATAACAAAATCCTAATAGTGTTCAACTTTGCAACAGGTGCAAATGTTTCCTGATAATCAATACCATAGGTTTTTGAAAAACCTTTAGCAACCAACCTTGCCTTATACCTTTCTATGCTCCCATCTGATTTGTATATGATTGTGAAAATCCACCTACACCCAACAACTTTCTTTCCATGTGGTAACTCAGTCAGATTCCATGTGTTATTCTTCTGTAAAGCTTTTATTTCTTCTTCCACTGCTTTCCTCCATTCTAGAATTTAGAGTGCTTCTGCCACATTTCTTGGTACCTTCTTACTATCAATGCTAGCCGTAAATGCCCTAAAATCAGATTGCAATTTTCCATATGCTACATATCTATTTATTGGATGTGCAGTGTATTTTCTTACTCCTTTTCTGATGGCAATAGGAAAATCATCGAGTTCAACAGCTGTAGTATCTCTATTAGTTTCATTTTCAACATTATTGTTCTCAGTTTCAGTACTTCTATCTTCTATTTCAGTAGTAGGAACAGGGTCTATTTCAGCACTTCTATCTTTTGTTTCAGTGACAGGAATAGGATCTGTTTCAGCACCAATAATTTTTGTTTCAATAGCAGGAATCAAGTCTAGTCTTTGGCTAATGCTAGGCTGGTCTACAATGGCCTTTTTCCTTCCCGAATAGACATGGATTTGAGATGGTGTATTTTTGGTCGAAGGACTAGGAAGCTGGGATAAAGGAGAGGATAATTCAGTGATTATATCCTCTCGGTTAGTCACATTATTTTTAGAAGGAGCTGAAATAATTGACTGATGAGAAATAATAGTAGGAAAAGGGAAAATAGGTTGCTCAGGTATATGAATATGCTGAAATTCCTTAGAATTCTCCCCCTGAATTTCTGACCCGGAAAAATATGGTGTATCTTCAAAAAAAGTTACATCAAAAGAAACATAAGTTTTCCTTGTGGATGGAGAATAACATTTGTAGCCTTTTTGACTAGGAGAGTACCCTATGAAGATACATTTGACAGCTTTAGGATCTAATTTGCTGCGATGATGTTGGTGTATATGTACAAAGGCAGTACACCCAAAAACTCTAGGAGGAATGTTTGAATGTAAAGGTTTAAAGATAACTAAACCATCTTAGAGATTTAGCAACATAATATATTAGAAAGTATCCTCATAAGACTTAACAATAAATAACTACTACTTCTCCTCTTTTATTGTGACCAACCAACATATGTGACAATTTCTCTTTATCGTCATTAACCTCATGAAGGAACTGAAACCTACTACACTATTCACAAAACTTTTGTATACTATTTCTGATCAGTACCTTACCAGTCTCGGAATACAATTCACAACCCTTATGTCATCTATGATAATCCTTCGTATTGCTCGAATCAGCCTAACAAAACATGATAAATTGCTTGGTTTCTAAAATATCCAATCAATTTAGATTTTTTCCCACCAATTCCATCCCAAATCCTAATCTTAATTTGGATCATTGAATAACCGTGATCACTAGAATACAAGTTCTATCAAGAAATATTACATTGGCCAAGTGCTACAATTTTATAGAGAAACTCACATTGACAAATATCACTTCCACATCAAACCTATATGTCGTTGCTTGGTCAAAGGTTCGTGAAGTGAAACTTTGACATCTTATCATTATTATTACAATATAACTCTTGAATAGTCCATAAAAGATAAGCTCATGGAGACAACTTTTGAAGTAATGCATCACTATTTGCTAAAGGAATTTCACTTTTGCAGGTAAGGTGCTTTTTTCCTAGATCAGGTAAGGTGTTTTTTTCCTAGAATTCAAGAGAAAACTTTTGAAGGAATATGAACCACACGATACATCCCTTTACCCATTGGAAAGCAAACTCCTCTGATGAAGGCTATGAAGTCCTACTAATTCCACCTTTGTCAGATTATAGTATTTAAGATGACGGTCCCATGAGGACTGAGTCAACCTTGCTACTTCTTATGACTACACTAAGGAAACTAAAAATACAAGTAAATGAATTGGTTGAATTATGACTAAGATATTTATAAAAGCATAAAATTAATTAACGAAATAATAAAGATAAAGGCGAGGCTAGATTGAGTGCTTTGTAGAGGAGAATCCAGTTATGTTAAGTATCCACTTATTAATGCAATGGGTTGAACGACCGCCTCGACGAATCGTACAAAGGGTCATCGCAGCTGCCTAGGCAGGGTTATGCCTTGTCGAAAATTCAATATTCCATAGTTCGATAGAGAATCCTTGTATGTCTTCTTCCTTATACCTAAGCGAAGAGAACTGTTGAAACCCATGTCTTGATGATACCTCCCGACTTGAATCATGAGCGAACAATAACCAAACACGTGCGTTCTATTAGTCGCTGAAATCCTTGACGAATTAGTTAATACCCATGAGCAAAGACCGTATTCTCTCGTTTCGTGAATCTATATCTCCCGATGCTAGGAAAATGAGTTTTTCTCGCATACTTATCTTTCGAGCTCATATGCAAGAAGAGTAACTACCAAGAGAGAATAAACTATGAAATAGTTTTTGCATTAATAAATATCAAACATAACATAACCTTCATCTACGACTACTCCACAAACAATCTAAACCTCTGAAAGACTTAGAACATGATGGAGGCGATAACTAAAGATATAATAATGTGAGAATCTATCTCAACTCCACACTAAACCTAAATCTAATAAGTGTCTTATATAGGTCAAACCCTAAGTTGATCTTTCCATAAAAGGAAAGAGTTCTAAACGAGAAAGAAATCTAATTCCTAATTAAACTATATTAATTTAATTCTATTTCCTAAAATATCTCTTCTTTCCCGTGGTTGACTTTGACATGGGTTTGACCTCCTAACTGAGTTTTCTTCTTTCTCTTTCTCTTTTTCCGTTGAGTCCGGTATCTTTTCCTCTTTCCGTTGAGTACCAATTATTGTCTTTTACGCTGTTGCGGTGGCCTTCAGAATGATGTCGTGGCGGGTGCTTCGTCTGCAATTCAGCATCTATTTTCTTCTTTGGTCCCCTCTGTGACATAGTTTCCTGTCTAAGAAAGAAAACTATCAAATGTATATGTTTTATGCTAAAAAGTATATAATTTCTTAAAGTTAGTGTTAAGATGCTGAGATGTGGGAAATAACCAGAAATATCTTATTATCACCTTTAATTCTGTCTTTATTGATAATAAACGAGTAGGGAAATCATATAAAAATGTGGACTTTTGAGTTCTCATCACACCCCCAAACTCGAACTATTGCTTGTCCTCAAACAATGTAAAAGATAAAAAATTTTTAGGTTTGGAATTTTAAAGTAATATACCGTCCTACCTAGTTCCTTTCTTGACTCAGCTTCTTCTAGGTTCTAGGCATTCCTCGGAATTGGAGTATAAGTCTTAGTGTGTGTGCGCGTAGCTATGTCAAGGTTGATTTTCTAAATTCTAATCCTTTTTCTTACTCAAGACTTCCAACTAAGATTTTATTGATTCTTTTTCTTTCTTTCTCCCTAAAATTGATGTATAACTATATATTGCTATATACTTATACTGTTTGAACCAATTTTTGAGCACCTCAAGTATTTAACTTTTTCTTACTAGAGCCAATTTTGGGAACCCCTAGTAAATGAGAGAAAAACTAAGTCCTAGAGCCAGTCATGGGCACCTCTATGGACTAACTAGAGCCGGTGATAGGCACCTCTAGTTTAAAATCTAAGCCTAAGTCCTTATTGCTTTTCAAAGAGAAGAACTTTTAAAATCAACTAAGATTAGCAATGTTTATATGAATTTGGGCTCATAGTCTAATCCTAGGTACTATGCTTAGTAGATCTTTCTGAATTCAAGTCTAGTGAATATTGTGAACTATTACGGCGGCTGGAGAATATATTACTGCCGAGGTAGATTCAATAAAATTCAATAGTCTAAAACTAAAAATTTTATTTGCAATTATATAAGGCAGAATATTAAGCAGAATTTATAAGGAAATAGCAAGATACTTCGATTACTTCCATACTATTGATAGATAATTACTTCTAGACTCGAGGGATGCATCATCCTCAATGCATGGCCAAGTAACAAAGAAAAAGAGAAAAAAATAACCAAAAATAATATGATAAAGGAAAAGAAAAAAGAAAAACTAATAAAATCTACTATCGTTAAAATTCTGCGGACCCTAAGGAATCTTCGAAGTCATTGTCGATGAGGAGCTTGCGGCGGGTTTTCAGCGATTGCTCGGCGGTTGGTTTTGACGGGCTCACCATTGGTTTCTTTATTGAGCGGTGTGGTTGGATTCAAACTGGAGTAGGTTCTTGTTGCTCTTCCACCTTGTCAAGGATGATTGGAGAGGAGGATGTTGCCTTTCTTTTCTGCCCACCTTGTTGCCTTTCGCAGTTCCTTAGCGACCTTTAATTGACTTGTTAGTTCCTCTTCGAAGTCACTCCAGGTGAAGGTGGTGGATTGGTCTAGAGTGGCTACCGGGGTTGCTAAAAGAGCTTCTGTAGTTGCTGCCGCGGTAGACGATGCGGCTGGAGATAAAGGGACAGTTGTTGAGACTGGTGCTGAGAGAGCATATGGGGGGGAGGCTGAGGCGTGGAGAGCTTGATTGTGGTGATGATGACGTTGATGAACTCCTTAATATAGTTCATGAAGGATAACTACCTTCTCTCCATCCTCTACAGGATCTCCAGGAGTCCTACTGGTGTTTGTTCAGCTGGGTCTGCCTGTTGAGAGGCCTCGGCAGGCGTTTTTTCGGCGGGAGGAGGAATGAAGGCTTGTGGACCTGCTTCTTCCACTTGCATCCTCCTCATGTAAATCTCCCGTGTCCAGCCTACACGTCTCGGTGTGTAGGTGTCCAAGGGCATGTTCAGAACCCTTTCTAAACTCCCTAAAGCAATAATTAGAAAAAGGAAAATTAGGATACATTTCTCTTTGGAGGCACATTCGAATATTTGTTCACTGATGATACTGCCAACGTCGATTCTCTGGTTGAGGATGATGGAGTAGATAAGAACCAAGCATGGTCTATCCACTGTTTGGTTAAGAGAAGTTGGCAGTAGATTCCTTTTTATTAACATGTTCCAGAGTTTTGCCTCTGGTCGAAGGTCTCGGCGGCTAATGGATCGACGGTGCTTGCCTATATTGCACTTTGTTCCTGGCAGACATTATTCTTCCATCATTTTCTCGTAATCCCCGGCTGTTAGGGCAACTACGAACTCTGCATATTCATTATTTTTAATATGGACACTGAAGTAGGCATTGATGACGATGTTTGCAATCGGGATTGCTCTTTCTCGGAGGTAGGCATATGTGTTTTTCGACACTGGCCTATGGGTATAGAATTTTTGTACCCATTCAATATTCGCTGGATCTGGTTGCCTTGCAAATTTTTGCCATTGCTGAAAAGTTATTTTCGCCAGTATGAATGCTTATAGGCCCAGATCTTCCCCATTGGTGTATTGAAATCATTGTTGCTCCCATATCTATCAGTTTTTGAAATTCCTTTCGTATTCATGTTCTACTACTACTGTAGAGAAGCGTCTAAACTTTGCCGCTCCAATAGAGGTTTCTCTTATGGTTGCCATGTTTGTGAAACGTTTTAGCAGAGTGACGATAGTAAAAAAGAAGTGTGAAGAAGATGAAGCTTGCTTATCTATTTATAGGCGAAGGCGACCAACCGTTGGAAACAATAACAATGTCATTATTATTCTTGTCGTGCACGCTACGCAGATCCAGTTGGCCTACACTGGATGGAAGAAACGACGTGGCTTCGATTTGGGTGACAAGTTTACCGTCGAGATATTTTTTCCTTGAGTTGGGTCGCGTTTTTTGGCTTTCTCATTTGTTTATTTTTTTTATTGGACCTAAAAGCTAAAATTAAAGTTAAAGTTGTGAGAAAATTTAAAAGTTTAAAACTAATTTGTGAAAATTAAAATCTAAATCTTAAAACTAAAAATAATAATCTAATTCCTAAAACATAAAAATAAATTAGGGACTAAGAGATAGAAATTTAGGTTCCTGTTGAGGTACAATAAATTGAATCTTCAGCAGCAACCATCTTCTCCTTTTTGGATGGAGGAGAAGTTGATGTCCTAGTTGTTGTCTCCTCATCAGGTGGTTTCTTTCGAATGTAATGTTGTTCAAAGGGCCTGTTGCCACGATAGAGGTTGCCTTGGCAGGTTTTGTTCAGGCAATTTGTTTCTGGGTTAAAGTTAAATTCAATTTTAGCTTCAATTCTTTGGCATTCGTCTGATTCATCCTGATGCCTTAGAGTTTTAAACACAATGATCTTTACTTGTTGATCATTGACCATTATGATCAATTCTCCTTTCTTGCTATCGATCAATGTTCTCCCTGTGGCTAGGAATGACCTTCTTAATATGATTGGTGCATGTTCATCTACTTCACAATCAAGAATTAAGAAGTCGGCAGGAAAAATAAATTTATCCACCCTTACTAGAATATCTTCAATTTTTCTTTCCGGTTGCATGTAAGAGCGGTCTGCCAGCTGCAACATCACTGTTGTCGGCTTTGCTAGCCTGATGCCTAGCTTCTGAAATACTAACTTAGGCATGAGATTTATGATGAAGCCTAAGTCGCATATTGCTTTGCCCACGTATTGATCACCGATAGCGCATGGTATTGTGAAACTACCAGGATCTTTTCTTTTGGTCATGGCTTTATTGTGAAACATTGCCACACATTTTTGTTGCGATAACTATTTCAAATTCCGAAATTTTTTTCCTCTTGGATATAATATCCTTAAGGAATTTGCCGTAGTTGGGAATTTACTTTATTGCCTCCACCAAAGGTATGTTTATATGTACCTGTTTAAGTATGTCCAAAATTTCTTAAACTGGTACTCTTGTTTTTGTTGTTTCAACCTTTGTTGAAAAGTTGGTGATAGATGCAGATCTTTGATCTTTTCATCGCACTAGAATCTTATCTCCGGTGCTGCTATGGCATCATCTACTATGGCAGTATCGTCAACAGTGTCTGCTGGTTCTTTTGCCTTAGATGTTTCATTAGTAGCTTATTTAGGGGCTACTGTTTCAGGGTCTTACCTACTGTTTGAGCATGTATTTCGTAGTCCTTCTGTTGTAATCCACTTCTGGTCGATATGACTTTACATTGGTCATGAGGACCAATTCTAGCGACTTCACTATCACCAGGGAGACCTCCTATGGGTTTGCTTTTCATCTGTTGTGCCATTTGTCCTACTGTAGTTTCCAGCGATTTTAGAGTATCTTCGTTATTCTGCATTCTCATTTCTGTTCTATCCATAAAAGTGTCGGCTCATTGGATAAACTTATTGGTGTTTACAATGTATGCACCAGTCTAAGCCATAAATGTTTGTAGTGTTTTCTCCAGAGTCTGGATGTCTGTTGTCTACGACGGCGGCGGTACCTGTTGCGGCATCTGCTGATGAGTATCCAAAAGTCCTCATATTTTATATCATTTCCACACTCGATTATTGCTAATAAAGACAGAATTAGAGGCGATAATAGATATTTCTGCGTATTTTCTATATTTCACCATCTGAATTAGGATATCATGAATTTATCTATTATTTGGCATAAAAAAGATGCATTTGATGGTTTTCTTTCTTAAATAGGAAACTACATCATAGGAATTTCCAAACAAGAAGAAGGATGCTGGAAGCTGAAGCTGAAATACAGAAAAGCACCCGCCTCGGCAACACTTTGAGGCTGCGGCAGCACCTGAATAACAAATATCGATATGATAGGCGATCTGAAGAGAAAAATAAGGTGGACGTTTTAAGACATGCGACATAAAAATCGAAGCTGGGAAACACACGGAAAGTCAATATCAAAGGTCACATGGGAAAAGAATCCTTATAGGAATAAACTATGAAATAAAATAAATATATTTTATTTATGTACTTAACTTATGTTTTACTCCAAGTTGTATTCCTACTTTGGAAAGGTTTTCCCTAGACCAAGACTATATAAACCATAACCTATGTAGAGAGGAGATATCTATAATTCAAATGTTCACAAAAAATCCTAAACAAGTCAATTGATTCCATACTACGAAGCACTCTAACTTGTCCCACTTTTTCATCCTTGATTTCTTGATCATTTATCTTTATTGCTTTAATTAGTTTCCTTAGTTATAATCCAACTCAATTATCCGTGTCTTTACTTTTTCATTGTGCAGGAAGAATAAATTGCGTAAGTAGCGTCAATCCTCGTGGGTTCGATATCTTAAATACTACAATTTGGCAAAAGGTTGATGGACGAATGCTTCATCATAAAAGAAGGACTTCGACCCTTCAACATCTACTACTGAGTAAATCTATTGTTTTGCTGGAACCCCGTAGATTGCACTGGTTGATGTTGCATGTTAAGTGCATTATTAGGATTGCTCCATGAGAAATTAGGGTGCTTCCTCCATGATGGGTTGTAATTTGTTAGTTATAAGTGTTAGATAAAATAATAATATTATTATTAGGATAAAGTTCTATTTAATAGGACTAAGTAATTAGGACTAACTCCTATATTTTAGGAGTTATTAGTATGTTGAAACTCTTATCTCATTAAGAGATTAGAGTCCTATTTTTTTAAGAGATTAGAGTCCTATTTTTAGTTATTGTACAACTCTTGCAACAAGAGTCTATATAAGAAGCGATTCGGCTCAGTAATAAAATAAGTAACAGAAACTATTTCACTCTATTTTCTACATGGTATCAAGTTAGATTGATCCTGATTTCTCTCAATTTGAATTCTTATTTCTTCTTCTCGGATTAGTTTCTCCTCATGACTAATCCAGATCAATCCTCTTCTGAGATTAGTTCTCAGCACAATTTCTCACAATCAGAAAACATATTGTCTGATTCATCCCTTTCTCCGATAACAACATACAAATTAAATGGGAATAACTATCTCCCATGGTCCCAATCAATACGACTATACATCACTGGAAGAAGGAAGATTGAGTACCTCTCTAATTCCATGGTCATTCCGACAAAAACAGATCCAAAGTATAGCACCTGGCTGAGTGAAAACACCATGATCATGTCATGGTTGATCAATTCAATGCTTCCTGAAGTTGGGGAGAATTTCATGTTGTATCAAACAGCAACAGAAATATGGGAAGCAGCAAGGGATACCTATTCGAATAATTATAATACTGCAGAACTCTTTCGGATAGAAAATCTCATCAAAGATCTTCGACAAGGAGATCTTTCAGTTGTGCAATACTATGGTCTTCTCAACCAGTATTGGCAACAACTTGATTTATACGAGAACAATGAGTGGAAGTGTCAAGATGATAGTCTTTTATATGGTAAACAGAAAAATCAGAGGCGAATTTTTCAGTTCTTATCTGGATTAAATGGAGAGTTTGATGGGGCTAAAGGAAGAATATTGGCAACTAAACCTCTTCCATTGGTACGAGAGGTTTTTTCAGAAATTCGAAGAGAAGACAGTAGAAACACAGCAGTGATAGCACCACCAATTCAACAAGATGCTGCAGCTCTTGTCACTAATTCTCATCCTAAGAACCAAACTAGGAGAAATCGACCATGGTGTGAACACTGTCGAAAGCCTGGCCATTGGAAAGATCAATGTTGGAAACTCCATGGCAGACCTAATGATTGGAAGCCTACTCGATCCAAAGTTCCAAATGAAGCTAATGTGGCTACCCAAGAATCATTGTCGAGTCCCTTTACTAAGGAACAGATTGTCACATTGCAGCAACTTCTGAAAAATATGACACCTCAATCTTCCAACATTGCACATGCTGCTACTGTAGGTAACTCTTTTTCCAAATCCACTATTCAATGGATAGTGGACTCTAGAGCATCAGACCATATGACAGGGGATTTTACTATTTTGGAGAACTATGGTACTGTTACACTTCCCGCAATTCGAATTGCTGATGGTACCCTTACTCCAGTCGAAGGAAGTGGTTCAGTTACCTTGAATAATAATTTAACTCTTCACAATGTTCTCTATGTTCCTAAGCTTACATGTAATTTGCTTTCTGTTAGCAAGTTAGTTCATGAATCCAAGTGTAATGTTCTTTTTGGCATTGGTGGTTGTACTTTTCAGGAACAGGACTCGAAGAAGGCGATTGGCAAAGCTAGGCTACTAAAGGGCTTATACATACTCGAAGGATGTATCTCTCCTCATCATACCTTCTCTAGCTCTCTTAGGAAACAAGTTTTTCTCTCCACTCTTAGCACAAATGAGGTTTTGTTATGGCATTATCGATTAGGAGATCCAAATTTCTTTTATTTATCTAAGATGTTACCACACTTATTTGTTAATAAAAATCCATCTTTATTTAATTGTGAATCTTGTCAGCTTGCAAAACATTCTCGCAAACCTTATGCCTCAAATACATATGAACCCACAACACCTTTTTCAATCATTCATAGTGACATATGGGGTCCTTCCTCTGTCAAAACTATATCTGGATATAGGTGGTTTATTTCCTTCATTGATGACCACTCTCGAAACACATGAGTTTATCTTATGAAAGACAAATCTGAAGTAGAAACCATCTTTAAGAACTTCTACTAAAAAATTTCAACCCAGTTTGACACAAAAATAAAACTACTTCAAAGTGACAATGGGAGTGAATACTTAAGTTCTTCTCTTGGTTCTTTCTTTCCAGAAAAAGGAATAGTTCATCTTACTTCATGTGTCAATACACCCCAACAAAATGGAGTGGCAGAGAGAAAAAACCGACATATTCTAGAGGTTACAAGGTCTCTACTTTTCTCGGCCTGTGCACCTAAGTACCTTTGGGGGAAGGCAATTCTGACAGCTACCTATCTCATAAATAGGATGCCAAGCAAAATTTTGGGGTTCAAAATTCCTAGTAAGATTCTTCTTGACCACTTCCCTCACTTAAGCTCTCGACCCGAGCTTTGACCCTTAAGTGGGAGTTAGATATTATCCGATGTGATGCTCTCCAGCTCCGAGTTTCAGATTTTTATCTGCTTCCGGTATACTAACCTTACGCATTGTGTGGTCTTCACCTCCGTTGTAAGGGACCTATACCACCGAATCAATGTCTTATCGTCGTGGTAGACGGTAATGACAGTTCAGGAACCCAGTGTCTAGATCAAAAACCCGCATATAGCGTAGAAACCAACCCCTTCTAGAGCCAGACAGGGACCATAAGATGAGGCGATATGCTGCTGAAATACCGCCAAAATATGGATTTCTCTGTTAACATGCTCTCTGGTTATTTTTATGCAATTTAACCTGCTCTCTGGTTAATTTCCTTTGCATTTATAAACCGCTCTCTGGTTATTTTTCAGGCACATTTCTTATTATCTTATTTTTGTATTCACCATACAAACACTTTTTTGGTGGCGTGTGAGTGGGTTCATATAGCATGCATTAGAGATATCGATTCATGAGCTAGTTGTATAGACAATGGTCATAAACTAAAAGGTTTGATATACAAGTAGAAGACAATATGCCAGGATGGATCATATTCGAGAAGACTCAGTACGTGATCAGATTTGGTGTTCGAGAAGACTCAGTGCAAGATCAGAGTTAATTTTCGGGGAGATCGAGTACCGGATATACAAGTGTATTTCAGAAGACTTCAAGTATGATGCACGTCTACCAAAATTAAGGTATCCTAGTTTTTGTTAGGAGAATGGTTACAACATCAACAATAGGAGGATATGATATTTTGCTACACCGTTCCGGCAAGTGAAAAGAGTTAGACTTATATTGGGTTCAACGATTATTCGAGCTTCAAGTCAGGTTCAACAATTATTCGAGCTTTAAGTCGGGTTCAACAATTATTTAAGCTTCAGGTCGGGTTCAGGTGGTTAAGAGGCGAAGATAGTCAGAAGGCGCATATTTGGCAATTTAATTTAGGGCATCCCAAGGAACTATCGAAGGCTAAAGACGGGAAATAGAAGAGAAATTCAGAAAGTACAACACGACATGCAGAAAATCAGTTTGCAAGTTTTGAATCGGCGTTTCAAGTAAAGAACACGTCAAGAGCCAAGCCGAGATTGTTACTCAGATGATGCGTAGATAGAGTTGGCGATCAATTTCAGAACCAAGTACAAGCAATGTCAGATATACATGGATTTTTCTTGATAAAGCAGAAGACACATCAACGGATTCTACCAGGACAGATGTCGAACCAGATTGAACAAGGTGATCAATCAAGAAGCTCGGGCCAGCTGTCTATCAACAAATTGTCTTCTCCTTGTATTCGATCCTTTAGTCAGATGAGTGTTGTCTAAGTTGTTTAATGACTAGCTTTTGAAATCGGTATCTCTTGCATTCATACATTGCATCATTCAAATATTGCATTTTTAGGAGAATAAAATAATAAAAATATTGCATTTTGTTTTAAATGCTACTTTTAAAGTAGCATTGCATTTTGACAAGCATAAATTTGAACATCTTAAGATTAAGAAATTTCAGAAAGTTGTTGAGGATCACTTTGGTAATATGAAAGATCATACGGTCTCAGAAGCAGACTCCGATTTTCACATTGTTTGGAGTCTAGGAGACCGAGAAAGAAAGACATCCAGATGAAATATAGATACGAGAGATTGGTATGAAAATTCATCTCACACAAGGGTTCAGTTTTAAAAGATTCTTTTTGCAAAAAGGGAAAAAAAGAAAGAGAAAAATTCAAAAGGAAGTCAAAAGGAGGAAAACGGCCGAGTTTAATAATTGGGGCGTCTATTAAAAATCCAAAAGAACGAAGTTTGAGCTATGAAGGCAGTGTTCGATCATGACATTAGAAAATTGACAAGACTTCGGGCATTCGTTCACCCCAAACGATGTAGGTGGGGCAAATTATGTTGAGCCATGAATTTACTTGTGAAGATCAGACCAGACATGGGGTAACCAAGAGAGAAGATACATTGATACTTCATAAATCAAGAATTCAACATTGAAAAGAAGCGAAGGTCTATCTGTATTTTTGGACCATTACGGAGTAATGCTCTGAATCATCCCAGTTGCTTTTGCCCGCAACATTGTGGGTCCTTTGTAAGGGAGGCTATTTCAATCTCTTTGCTTATGATGCTTGTTTCATATATGTTTTTTTAAAATGGCAAATATTTCATATTTTTGACTCTTTAATTCTTTGATTCTTTATTATGGGTTAATTTTTTGATTAGATCTTGAATATTAATTGTAGGATTAACCTTAAATCAAATTCGGAGATCAACTTTGATTAATGTGACTCGTTTCTATTTTATGTAAGCCAAAAAGTGAACATTAATGAGTGTTTAGGAAACACGAGAAAATCTCGTACAAATTTTGAGTGGTTTCCTCTTAAGCATTGTTGACTAAGGTCTTTGAATGAAGTGATAACCCAAAACTTCGTCCAACTGGAGACTGCTTTTCTTCAAAGATATCCAAGTATGGGATGATATTTGGTATTCCTTGATTTCCCTTCTCAAAAAAGAAAATAAGAAAAATATCATTTGTTTCGATTCAACCCAAATTAAGGATCAACCCTACACTGGGGGCAAAAGAGGATGAAAATGTGTTTCAAAGTGAAATACAAAACCAAGTCAAATTGTTGACACAAAAGTTGAAGCATTAAAAAAGAAAAAACGAACATATTTTTTATGAGATGAACCACTGGAAAAAGAAGTGGTGAAAAGAAAATGACCTCTAGGGTGGAAACCCAAAAAAGGGTCAACCTAGAGTGATCTGCAAAGAAAAAGAGAAAAGTATTTCATCAGAGCATGTTCGGATCAGTGCGACAATGATCCTTGATTTTATCACCCTTGAATTATTTGAGCCTATATATCCTTTCTTTGGTAGCCACAAACTATAACCCACATTACAAGCCACAAAAGACCATTTTGACCATATACGGGTATCGGAACAAGGAGAGTTAGTCTTCAGAATATATCCCGCTTACCAGGGTTAACCTTTCTTCAAGGATTTTTAGTCTTCTGATGCTTGATCGAGATCAGAAAAGAAAGAAAATTGGGTATGGTGAGCTAGTGAAAAAAGAGTGCCAACTAAACGGGGTAGAAAAATGGGAATGTTTCTCCTGAAAGTCTAATAAACTAGAAAATGGTCACATCAGAGTTGATCTTTGCAAGTTTGTTTGAAGGCTTTGTTACACTTGGTATTCAGAGGCCTAATTTTCGTTTTTTGTTTGCCATGATAGTCAAAATTTCTCAATGTCTTCAAAATATTATTTTGAGCATTTTTTGCTTATCGTTTAACAAGCATCTTGCAGATGAACTGATTAGTTACAAGAAAAGCAAATGAACTCATGGGTATTACTATGATGTACTAACCCTTTAAGTGCAGACAGAGCAGAAGGTGGCCTTAGTACTCGATTGTTGATGAAAATATGACGAGGAACAGTTAGAGCTCCAAATATCAAAATATTTGAGCAAGAGCAACAAAATGACCCAAGCAAACTTGGGGTAAAGAGAGAACATTGACCATTATTTAGGGTAAAATATAGTTGGGTCAATTCACCAACGCGTGAAAATTATTACAATCAGAATGAGGAAATAGGGAAATTATGCTCAAGTTTGAGTGGGGCAATGCTACCGAAGTGTGTCTCATACTATCATGAAAATTCAAAAACCGAAGCAATGGAAGTGATGAATTCTTTCAGAGCGGACTGAGAATACAAGAGAAAAGATCATACGTTGAAGGCGAGAACAAGCGTCATTGAGATCGTGACAGACTTCATTTGTTGAAAAAGAGACAAAGCAAGAAAAGAAAGAATAAATCTAAAGTGAAAACCTGAAAAGGCGCTTTAGAGCAAGAAGCGAAGACTTTGAAAATTGAACCTGAGTTTGAGATGAATTCTCATATCAGTCAAAGAAGATATGTCGGGAAATAAAATAAGAAATTATGAGCTTTCCCTGAAGTTGAAAGTTTGCCCAAGTGGCCTCAATTAACATTCATGCATCATAATAGGAATATTTGCATTTAGAAGCATGCTAATCATGCATGATATTTCTGTTAAATATGAATTAAGTCAACTACAACAAGTATTACCGGCAGCCTTTTGGCATGAGTCTAGAAAACAAGTATTACCGGCAGCCTTTTGGCATGAGTCTAGAAAACAAGTATTACCGGCAGCCTTTTGGCGTGAGTCCATTATCGACAGCCTTTTGGCGTGAGTCCAGAAAACAAGTATTACCGGTAGCCTTTTGGCGTGAGTCCATTACCGGCAGCCTTTTGGCGTGAGTCCAGAAAACAAGTATTACCAGTAGCCTTCTGGCGTGAGTCCATTACCGGTAGCCTTTTGGCGTGAGTCGAGACAACAAGTATTATTGGCAGCCTTTTGGCGTGAGTCCATTACCGACAGCCTTTTGGCGTGAGTCCAGAAAACAAGTATTACCGGCAGCCTTTTGGCGTGAGTCCAGAAAGAAGTGGTGTAACGCGAGGAATTTTGAAGTATAGCCTCAAGATTCATCACTTACGTCTGAAGAATTTCTTCAGACTCCATTATTAAGTATTACCGGCAGCCTTTTGGCGTGAGTCCAGAAAGAAGTGGTGTAACACGAGGAATTTCGAAGTACAGCCTCAAGATTCATCACTTACGTCTGAAGAATTTCTTTAGACTCCATTATTAAATATTATCGGCAGCCTTTTGGCGTGAGTCTAGTTCCGCTATTAAATCCTTCGGGTCATCAGTAAGTCCTTCGGGCATGATGTTAAATCCTTCGGGTCGTCAGTAAGTCCTCCGGGCATGATGTTAAATCCTCCGGGCCATCAGTAAGTCCTCCGGGCATGATGTTAAGTCCTCCAGGCCATCACCTTCGAGAGTGATGATATCGTTTGCACAATCTAGGAGGCAATTCGTTCCTAAATCCTCCGGGTCATCATTAAGTCCTCTGGGCCATCACCTTCGGAAGTGATGATATCTGTCACAGGGTCAGAGTTTTCGCACAGGGACTTCTACCCGTGCGGCACCTCGGGACACTCGCATGCCCGAGGATCAGCCTGAACGATATCTGATGCTTACTAGTTTTGCCCTCCCATGGGCTCATCAGGGAAGCGGGGACAGCTCCCGACCAGTGTGGTGCACGATCAGCGCGCCCATGTCAGATGGGACGGCTGCTCGGCACGTACTACACTCTTAATGCTATCCCGCTCCCAAGCTTTACGCACCACCAGAAAGCATCTCGCTCTGTCCCCGCGTAGTCACGACTCACGGTCCGTGACATTCTCCTCCACCCAATTCATGCACGCCCTCGTGCATGGGAGGAAACTCTTGACCTTCTCTTGAAACGTGCCAGGAACTAGTGTGCAATTCTCCCAAACTCGCCCACTAACTGGGGCCGCCCTCCAGTGTCGGGCACAGGTCTACTTGCAACCACCTCATGGCACTCGCCACTTCAACAAGGTGTCCCATTGCCGATCTCAACCACCTCATGGCCACTCGCCACTTTTAACCAGGTGTTCCCATTGAACCACCTCATGGCCCTCGCCACTATACCAGGTGTTCCCATTGAAGATCGCAACCACCTCATGGCACTCGCCACTATAACCAGGTGTTCCCATTGAACCACCTCATGGCCCTCGCCACTATACCAGGTGTTCCCATTGAAGATCGCAACCACCTCATGGCCCTCGCCACTATAACCAGGTGTTCCCATTGCAGCTCGACCATCCGGAGAACTTTCGCTGTGGCTTCCTGCTTACCCGTCCTCGTCTCTAGAGAACCCACTCGCGAACACCCTCCTCTCTTGGGGTGCGAGCTAACATGCTCGTCCTCATGACTCGCTCCGCAGCACATGAGGCGCTTGGTCAGCCCAACAGCTAGCACACAGCCTCGCTCTGATACCACTTGTCACGGGATCAGAGTTTTGGCGCAGGGACTTCTACCCGTGCGGCATGTAACACCCCAAATTTGGGCCTAAAAGTTTATAGGCCGGTTTAGAGTTCTAGTAGACCAATTTTGTCGGTTTAGCCTAGTTCGGGATTAAATACATAAAAATTAATTTTTAATCAAAATAAATTATGGAAAAAATATTATAAAATCCTTAATTAATATATATTAGACTTTGGTCAAATTATTTTAGAAAATTGACCCTTGAAACCCTAAGATTTTGAAATTAATGTCCGTTTTGTAAAAATAGAAAACTTGAGGAAAATTTTATAAACTAAGCCAAAACTTTGGATCTTTAAGGTAATTTGATATAATCCTAATCCTAGTTGATCTAGGTTTTCCAAGAGCCTATATAAACAACCTTTAATCCCTAGTTTTAACCTAAGTAATCAAAATTCTCTAATTTTGTTCTAAAACACAAAAATTCATTTTTTAAGAATATCTCTTCTTAAATTTCGGTTTCTTTTTCTCCAAGGCAGCCTCTTCATCATCTTTTCAAGGTAAATATCCATTCTTTTTAATAAAATTTTGTTGGTTTATTTTCCTATATTTTTCTTCATCAAAATCTCGTCATTTTTCTACGGGTTTTCTAGTTTTTAAACTTTCGAAGGGGTTAGATTAATCTTGGAGTTGATAATCCTTAAAATCTCTGAAACCTAAAGTTTTTTAATGAATTCCCTAAGTTCTTCTCTTATTGAAACAATCTTTAAAGTCTTGAATCAACAAAATTGGATTTCTTGATAAAAATTCCATTGTTTTCTTGATTTTCGTTCAAGGGTTTTACATGGCTATTTTTGATGTCTAAATGCATGAATCTTGAAGTGTTTAGATGTAATTAAGATGGCTTTAAAGTATCTAATCCCGGACCTAAGGTTTAGGGGGTGTTTGGAGAGGTTTTCGGTGAGTTTCGGTTAAGTTTTATGGTGTTTTTCGGGGCTGCCATGTATCGGTCCGACTTGAGGGATGTTTGGGTGTGTTTTAATACACTAAAACCTCTGGTTTTGATGCTTGAATTAGGTCAAGAGATAGAGGAACAAGTTTGAAAGAGTTTGGAAAGCCGAATCGCTTTTTCGGGTGACTTGTCGAGCAAGTTTTAGTAAATCGGTGAGTGGATTATGAGGGCTGCCAATTTGGCGTGGTTTTAAATGTTTTTCAAAGGTTTGTGGGTGTAGGAAAGGTGTAAAAAACCTCTCTATACTCGGAAGTAAGTTTAAAGTATTGCTTTCTTAAAAGTTCTCATATTATGCCTTGTTTTTACAACGTTATTTGTTATGCTCTTGTTGTGTTGCGCATATGTGATTATGCATGTATATAAATTCTCATAAGACTGTTTTTAAAGAGATTTTATATGCATTCAATGTTTCCACGGTTTTTATTTTGAAAAATAAGATAAAAGTGGTTTTATTGATTTTTGCAAGTGATGCGTAAAAAGTGGGATACATATGATTTGAATTCTGTTTTGAATTAAATGTTGAGCATTGGTTTTTGATAATATATTGGCTAGTTAAGTGATGAACATTATGGGATAAGTTGATCGATCAATAGGGTCTAGAGTGCACTATAAATATTCAAAAGTCGTACGTGTATAAATTCCTTGTGTGTTGCATTTTGGCTTATATTCTAATGTTATGTGATGGGAGTAGTACTGTCACATACGGGTTGATCGGAGTAGTACTGTCACCGGACACCAAGGTGAGATAATTCATGTTGAGAGTAGTATCAACATGCGCATGCTCTAGGAGTAGTACTAACATGCGGTTGCCCGTTTATCCTAACGATTTGGAGTAGTACAAATCAGATCACTAGCACCAATATATGTTTTTATTTTTCAAAGGTAAGTTTCATGGTTTTCACTTGATTGCATATGGTGTTATGCATGCGAGGTTTTATGCATTGGTATGCATGTGATTTGAGCATTACTATGTTGATAGCATGTAAGACTTGAGCTTTGTGCATCGAGATGCACGTGTAAGCATTGCTATGTGAGTAGCATGTAAGACTTGTGTTTTAGCTTGTAAAGCATGTGATTACAAAATGGTTTTTACTAAAATTTAATGATGGCGTTGTTCGCCTTGGTTTGATGACACTTACTGAGAGATAAAAGTGGCGTTGTTAGCCATGTGTGGTTTTTTTTATAAAGAGCACGACATGTTTTTTTAAATTGATGAAATTGGTTTAATATGGGCTGCATTGCAAGGTGTTTTTATATTTGTTTTATTCACTCACTAAGCTTATGCTTACCCTCTCATTTACCTTGCAATGCAGAGTATTTGATGTGGAGGCAGCAAAGAGAAGTAAGGATTCAGGTAACCGTCAAGTGAAAGCTCAAGTGTGTCTTTATAACTTTAGTAGTAGTGAGAGAGCAATGGGGATGAGTTATCATATTATGAATAATATATATGCTTTTGAGACTTGAAACGGTTATATGCTTACACATACTTGATGAATATCAAAGTTGATGTTAGCTCATGACTTTAATTGAATTGCTCATTGGTATTCCTTTAGTATTAATATAGTTATTTTAAAGTTTGATTCTTGATATCCCTATGTTTGAACTTTAGTGTTGTTTATAATGAAGCATGACTACTTAGGAGTTGAATATATTGTTGTTAACTAGGTTGAAGTGCATCTAGATATATGTCAAGACATGTGCTTAAAGTGCTTTTAGATGAATTTGCATATAGAGAATGTCATGAAACCTTTGGAGGCTGAAAATAGTCTTAAACTTTTAGCATGCAATACAATGACTTGTAGATATTATTTTAAACTGAAAATTTACGTGCAAGCATGCAAAATACTTAATTAAATATTGATAACCTTAATTTCACAATCAGGGTATAAAATTCTGGAAATTATAATTAGGTCCCTAAAACTTGTTCGATTAAATTAAGACTTGTTTCTCTTTAGTCTCTGCTGCAATTGAACTCGGTCCTTGCGTGAACATGTAGGATCTAATCAAAGTATTTAGAAAAGATAAAAGACATTTTTTAGGGTTGTTTATCGGGGTGAGTCTTTGGATTAGCCTCGGTATTCCCCGTGTAACTCGTTCGAGTCGGGTGGCGTCTAGATCGGGTCGAGGGGGTTACACGGTACCTTGGGACACTCGCATGCCCGAAGATCAGCCTGAACAATCTCCGATGCTTACTGGTTTCACCCTCCCATGGGTTCATCAGGGAAGCGGGGATAGCTCCCGACCAGTGTGGTGCACGATCAGCGCGCCCATGTCAGATGGGACGGCTGCTCGGCACGTACTACACTCTTAATGCTATCCCGCTCCTAAGCTTTACGCATCACCAGAAAGCATCTCGCTCTGTCTCGCGTAGTCACGACTCACGGTCCGTGACATTTTTCACGACCCTATCTTTTCGACACGGTCGTGATATCGCAGGACCGAGCGAGATGCCTCTGGTTGTGCTTAAAGCTTGGGAGCGGGATAGCATTGAGAGTATAGTACGTGCCGAGCAGTCTTCCTATCTTAAGATGGGCATGCTGATCGCGCACCACACTGGTCGGGAGCTATCCCCGCTTCCCTGATGAGCCCATGGGAGGGCGAAACCAGTGAGCATCGGAGATCGTAAAGGCTGAACCTTGGGTATGTGAGAGACCTGAGGTGCCGCACGGGTAGAAGTTCCTGCGCCAAAACTCTGACCCCATGACAAGTGGTATCAGAGCAAAGGCTGCTCGTTCGGTATGAACAAGACAGAGGATATGGGGACGGCCGCAGAGGCCATAGAAACCCAACAAACAGAAAAAAGGAAAGCCACCTCGAAGGATCAACTCACAAGCCTTGAGGAAAGGATAAACCGACTAGAATCTCGTTCAAAGGAATCAACGAATTCCCTAGTTAGTGTCAACGATCGTCTTGAGGAACTAGAAGTCAGAATCTATCCTCTGAAGCAAGATATCAATGAGGAATTCCAAGAAATCCTCAACCAAACATATGAGAAATTAAATATGCAAAATGAATCACTTGAATTCACAATGGATACAATCAAGGTAGAACTCTTGGAGGAAATTAAAAAGCTCAAGGCCGAGCTATCCCTCTACAAAAATGCTGTAATAACCAACATGATGGGCGAAGCGGCAATGGCTAAGCCCAGGATCGATGTGCCAAAACCGAAAGAGTTCAAAGGAGCAAGGGACGCTCAAGAAGTGGACAACTTCGTTTGGGGTTTGGATCAGTATTTCCGACTCATAGGCATCGAAGACGAGAACACAAAGGTGAATACAGCTTCTGTCTACCTGATAGATGCCGCCCTTCTATGGTGGCGACATAAGTGTTCTCAATCAAAAGACGGCCAAACTCCTGTCAAAACTTGGAAAGAATTCCAACACGAATTCAAAGAACATTTTTACCCAAAGAACGCACAAGAAGAAGCTCGGGAAAAGCTTCATCAACTGAAGCACAATGGGTCAATCCGTGAATATGTTAACAAATTCACAGAACTTAGGCTCCAAATTCATAACATGAGCGAAGCCGATGCCCTGTTTGCTTTCAAAAACGGATTACAACGTTGGGCCAAGATGGAATTACACCGAATGGAGATTAAAGATTTGTCCAAGGCAATGGACGTAGCCGACTCTCTTGTAGAATTTGAAATCGAGAAGTCAGAAAAGCCAAAACGTAAAGGTGATAGCGGAAAAAGCCAAGATGGGTATACCGCAGAAGGATCCAAGGTGCAAACCAACGGAGAGGTCAAACTCCGTAAGCCGTGGGAAAAGAACAACGACTTTAGTTGTTACAAATGTGGAGGCAATCACTTAAAAAGAGATTGTCCACAACTCATAAAAGCGGCCGTCATTCAAGAAGATGAATGCGAAGAAGAAGTTGCAGACTTGAATTCCATCCTTAGTTCTAAGGAAAATCAAAAAAATTTCAAGAAAGGTTTAATGTACATAGATGTTACTGTGGCAGGCAGACGATTGAACGCCTTAGTGGACACTGGAGCGTCCGACTTGTTTATGTCAGAACAAACCGCAGAGAAGCTTGGCCTTCATGTTCAAAAGGCAAGTGGATTCTTTAAAACCATAAATTCCAATCAGACGCCAATCGCAGGAGTAGCGAAAGGAGTTAAACTTGAGATCGGAAAATGGTCTGGCAAGGAATCAATAAGCATAATACCACTCCAAGATTTTAACTTTGTGATCGGAATTGATTTCCTTGATCGAATTAGGGCTGTGCCCGTCCCATTTGAAAGTTGTTTGCACATACTTGACCCTCGACAACCATGCGTGGTTCCGGCGAAAAGAACACTTGGAGATAGGGAGAAAGTAATGTCAACCATCAGATTTAGCAAAAGAGAAGACGAGGAAATTCCCCCGACCGTCACGACACTGGAACATGATGACCCAATAAAGCCAGAAACAGTCTCGATAAAAGTTGGACAAGTCCCAATCAAAATTCGAGATGCTTCTCCATAAAAAGAAGGAAACCACGAAAAGTTGAAACTTGAGCCACCAATAATCTCGTAAACCGTAATGTTAGATCCCAAGGAATTAATGCAACCTTCGATAATTCCTAAACATCCCACCCAAAGTCATCAACAAAAGGTCAGAAAGCCGACTAAGAGATTTGCAAGTACGAAACAAGGGGATGCCGGCTACCAAGTTGGAAACTTAGTCCTTGCAAAGTTAATCGGAATCTTACAAAATCCTCCAACTCACAGGAGGCTTGTGAAAAAGTACGAAGGCCCGTTCAAAGTCTTAAAACAAGTGGGAGACAAAACCTATCATCTGGAGTTGCCCACATCGATTAAAGCTCATCCAGTATTCTATGTAAATTCCCTGAAACCCTTCATCAAGAATAAATCAAACCGAGGTCAAGTCAAATCACACCAAGTTGGAGCAAAAATCTCTTACGAGCACACAACTTGGGACATACAAGTCGAACGGGTCTTTCGATGACCAGGATACAAACCAAGGCATGAATACCTAGTTCAATGGGAAGGACTTCCAAATAGTAAAGGGAGTTGGGAACTTGCTGAGAAAATTTGGAAGTTTAAAAACCAAGTGAGCCTATTCAACATTGGTCAAGCAACGAGGGCGTCGCTAAAACCAGTGGGGGAGAATGTCACGGACCAATATTTTGAGCCCAAATTTTCCGCGCATCAAAGGCTAGAACTCACAAATACTCACAGCCAACCCGTACACTTGGAAAATGCGTCACTCCGCACCAAAGAAGTTAAGCCCACAAAGAACCAATTCCTCGTGACTAATGGAATCGAGGTTATCCAAGCCATAGTTGCTGAACAGTCTCGCACCATGGGTGCCAATCTGATTCGCACCATGGGTGCCAATCCTTGTCGCACCGTGGGTGCTGATCCTTGTCGCACCGAGGGTGCAGATCATTGTCGCACCACGGGTGTCGATCCAGCTCGCACCATGGGTGTCGATCCTGCTCGCACCGCGAGTGCCGATCCAGCTCGCACCGCGGGTGCCGATCCTGCTCGCACCGCGGGTGCCAAGCCCGCTTGCACCACGGGTGCCGAACACGCTCTCACCACGGGTACCGAGCCCGCTCGCATTATGATTGCCGATCTGTCCCGCACCATGGGTGCCGGACCGTCTCGCACCATGGGTGCCCATTCGTCCCGCACCATGGGTGCCGCTCCGTCCCGCACCATGGGTGCCGGTCCGTCTCGCACCACGGAGGCCCAGTATACAACTCCTAAGGAGCATTAGAGTTTGACTCCAGGAAGGAATTCTTTCAAGATAAGGATTAAGGAGTATTAATCCTTAAAGGACTAGGAATCCTAGTTAAATTAGAACTAGGAAGATTAGGGGCTAATAAGTAGGCTAACTTAGGCGCCATAACACTAGAACGGGGGCGTCTAAGGCCGCATGTCCCGGTTGAAATTCTAGGGGCGTGACAAGTGGTATCAGAGCGAGGGTGTGTGCTAGCTGTGTGTTTACCAAGCGCCCCGTTGCTGCGGAGCGAGTCATGTTGACGAGCGTGTTAGCTCGCACCCTAAGAAGAGGGTGTTCGCAAGTAGGTCCTCAAGAGACGAGGACGGATAGGTAGGAAGCTGTAGCGAAAGTTCTCCGGAAGTGCGATCCTAATCAGTGGTCGAGTTTGGGGGAATTGCACACTAGTTCCTAGCGAATCTAAAGAGAAGGTTAAGAGTTCCTCACCATGCACGAGGGCATGCATGAATCAAGTGGGGGAGTTTGTCACGACCCTATCTTTTCGACACAGTCGTGACATCGCAGGACCAAGCGAGATGCCTCTGGTTGTGCTTAAAGCTTGGAAGCGGGATAGCATTGAGAGTATAGTACGTGCCGAGCAGTCGTCCTATCTTAGGATGGGCGTTCTGGTCGCGCACCACACTAGTCGGGAGCTATTCCCGCTTCCCTGATGAGCCCATGGGAGGGCGAAACCAGTGAGCATCGGAGATCGTAAAGGCTGAACCTTAGGTATGTGAGAGACCTGAGGTGCCGCACGGGTAGAAGTCCCTGCGCCAAAACTCTGACCCCGTGACATATCGTTTGCACAATCAAGGAGACAATACGATTCTAAATCCTTCGGGTCATCATTAAGTCCTCCGGGCATGATGTTAAATCCTCCGGGTCATCATTAAGTCCTCTGGGCATGATGTTAAGTTTGGAGAATTTCGAAATGAGAAGAACAACTTCAAGCTTCAGCTTTAACAAAATTCGTGTCTTTCAGTCTTTGCCCATCTCCTGCTCCGCAACATTGAGCAAAGAGGGGCAGTTGTTGACACGAATTTTTAATATGATAATAATAGTAAAAAAATCCAAAAAAAATGATGATAATAAAATATAATAAAAATAAATAAAAAGATATGGAATCGGTTACCAACAGAAGTTGGTTACCAAACAGTGGGATCATGGAGCATTTTAAGGGGAAGTGGTTGGCAGTTATAAAGATGATGAGATTTCTTTTTCTCAAAAGGTGGGTGGGTTTTGGTTCGGGGGGAGAAGGAGGTTCCACCCACTAACACATGCTTTCTCTTCCTAATCTTTCCCCTGCCATGGCAAAACAATACAAAACCAAACCCCATCACTCTTCTTTTCTACACATCAACCATTTTCTCCATTGATTTTCACGTCAGCATCTTCCCCATTATCTCCTACGTTTACATACACAACCTCCCTCACTCTCTTCCTCCTTGAGTCCTGTAAACTCACCCAACGCTGCTCTCTTCCTCGCTTCGACTCCAATGGCTTCTGTCGCAGCTTCAACCACATTTTCCCTACTAAAAAACGCATCCTCCTTCATCGCCTCTCTCTCTTTGCACCCACCACAAGCCCATTTATCCAGATAAAGATGAAAGTGATAGAGAAGATCCAACGTTGGCAAGAAGGGAAAATGGTGTTTTCCTTTGAGTTCTTCCCTCCAAAAACTGAGAATGGTGTAGACAACCTGTTCGAGGGAATGGATCGAATGGTTGCTCATAACCCATCATTCTACGACATTACATGGGGGGGATGGCTTACTGCCGATATCAAGCAGACACACCAAACAAAACAGGAGATCCAGAGGGGAGGAGGCGATGAAGGGAATCAATACCCTCATCATCTTCTTCGGCTTCTCTATCGACACCATGGATCAGCAATCACAGCTCGCCCTTATCTTGGGATCCGATCCCGCTCCGTTCAAAACTCTAGTCTCCCATTTGATGTCATCTTCAAACGAGCAGCTGTCTCACGCTGAGGCTTTGTTTAATATGTACAAACAATCTATTCTATTTGTTTAACGGTGAAAGCAGTGTTGTCAATCTCGATCGGCCTGGATCCTTCTATTTCATCAGTGGTGTCCTGGAACATTGTAAGAATGGCGAGAAATTGATGATCCAGATGATGGGTTTGCACGGACGACACGAACCTCCACCTGCCGCTTCGAATCCGCTTGAGTCCAGGTAAGAGAACAGTTGATAAAAAAGAAGGAAAAGATAAACAGTACGAGATTTCTCTACAGCAACAGCGTCGTTTCATGCTCCGACGTTCCTCCGGCCGCCATTGATTGCCTTCAAAATATGCAGCGGCAGCTAAGGTAATCTCTCAAAACGCAGTGATCTACTGCAAAGATGAGTCGTGGGGCAGCATCCGGACCAAAGGGGAAGAAGAAGGGAGTGACTGTCACCATCGACTGTTCTAAGCCGGTTGAAGATAAGATTACGGGAATTGTCTCACTCGACTCCAGGAACGGATCAAGGTCGGTGGTAAAGCCGGTGCCCTCGGTGATTCCATCACTATCAGTCGCGACAATAACAGCATCGCCATCGTATCGGACTCTAGCTTTTCCGAGAGGTATCTTAAGTACTTGACTAAGAAGTACTTGAAGAAGCACAATGTCCGTGATTGGCTTCGGGTGGTTGCCTCCAACAGGGATCGTTCTGTTTACGAACTCCGCTACTTCAATATTGCCGAGAATGAAGGGGAGGAAGAAGAATGAAAAAATGGGGACAAGCATTGCACCATACACCTGGGGAGTTATTATACCTATCGGTGCAAAATCTTCATTTGGCATATTCAAAAGGCTTGGGCTCTGGTTGTAGCCGGTTCAAATTAAGAACGAGCGGCCTTCCAATGGATAATCAATTGCCATTAACTCCAACACCAGTTCTCTTCAGGCCACAAAATTTGGGGAGGAGTCTGATTATATCATGAAAATTTCTGTGACTATGCAAACAAATGGATCACTGGATCTATGTGTATATCCGTGTATTGGTTTCAATGTGAACATGGGGGCTGATAATTCTTCATTTTTGATAAACATTCATGAACCTATCATATGGCGCGTACATGAGATGATGCAGCTGGTCAATCTTAGTAGGTTATACGGTACTAAAGCTACACCCGTGTCAGTTGATCTAGTCATTCAAATTGGGGTTCTCGACATCTCAGAAGTTCGACTAAAAATGTCTGTGACTATGTCACCTAGTTAGCGGCCTAGGGGAGTACTTGGTTTCTGGGCATCCTTAATGACTGCACTTGGGAACACCGGGAATATGACTATGTGAAGTAATTGCTCCTCAAGACGTTGCTACTTATGGTGGACTCTGTGCACTTGCAAGCTTTGATCGAATTGAATTGAAGAACAAAGAAACCTCAAATCTAACCTGATGCTTGACATTCATATACATGACCATGTTGAGACCATGTTGATGACGAAGATGATGCAGGTTTTCCTTACAGTCAAGAAAGCATGCAACGACAATCCTACCAAAACAATGTTGCAATGGTGGTAAGTTGAATGTATTTTAATTCTTTGTTCTTCATATAATAGAGATTTAATTTTTATAATTTAGTCTTTTTTGTTTTATTTAATGTTTTATTTAATTGTTAATATTTTGTTAAAGCATGTAGTATATTTTATTTAGGAAATCATTTAATACACTTAGATAATTAAATTAGAGCCTTTTTAGGGTTAGTCACTCTAATTAAATGATTAATTTTAATTAGGGAGATAATTTAATAACATAACATTTGAATCTTATGTCTCGGATACACTAAAGAGGTTGGTGTTTTGACATACCATGATGCTGATCTAGAGAGTGTACCTTGGCATCGAATTCATGTGCTATTAAAACCTAGAATTTTGACAAAATAACTTAGGTTTAGAATTAAATAAAATGGATAGGAAAATAACTAGTAACACTAGTAACTTAGGTTTTTATAAATTCAATCAATGGAGCCTTTTTAGGATTAGAACTTAAAATGAACAAGATAAAAAATAGTCATGCATTTTACTTTAGCCTTTTGAGGCGGAAGTTACATTCGGTTTCCTATCTAGAGGACGTCTCGTTCAACTCAAGTTTAAAGGTGGTGTAACTTCTAATTCAAAAGGATATCCAAAATTCAAATAATATTCATTTAACAATGGAATATTAAATTAATATCTTTCTTCAAAATGTCAATGCCACGTAATGTTTTTTTAAGGTACCAATTTTTGGGCGTTTGTAAGGGTCGTCCTTACACGTAACCGGCTCCCGAACCCAACGTTTTTTAAACGAATCTCTGGTTTATTTTTTATGGTGTCTGGCCTACCTAAGTGGCCGGTGACGACTCCAAGTTAACCTTTTCAAAATTAAATTATATATGTTTTCCTAAAATTTGGATTTTTCGAGATTAAAATTGATAAGTTCGTATTTTTTCAAAACCAATCGTCGAACACTTTTTCACCTAAAAAAATGGCGTTTTTTAAAGAGGTCGCAAAACAAAGCATAAAAACAATCAATTCAGAAGTGAGGCCCACTGCCAACCCGACACTAGAAACTCACTCGGCCCAAAATCTCTCATCGGGCTGCTCAAAATCTCTCATCGAGCTAGTATACTCAAAATCTCGCATCAAGTCTTCACTCAAAATCTCATATCGAGCAAAGTCGTTATCCAGATACGACCTACAAGAAAACCCATCTGTATCTATACACCTACCAAGGGTATCAAAACAAAATTCTACTAAAGTTTTGAGTATCGAAACTCCTACGAAGGGGTATTGAAATGATTTGCTACTAGAATTTTTAGTATCGAAACGAAATACTACTAAGTTTTGGGTATTGAAATAATTTGCTATTGGATTTTTTGGTTTTGAAATACGGGCAAGACATTTTGAAATATGACTATTCTCACCCATTTTTCCTCTCTACGGTATCACTACCTCAGCTAAGAGTATCAATACGCCTGCACGAAAATACAGGTCTGTACCCTCAATTGCCTAAGAACATTAAAATAAACTGAACCATTCGATCACAAAACATTCTTACATATTATTGAAGTAGTTTAAGTGAGTTTCTAACCAATTTTACTGAATATCATCAACCATAATTCAATTCACCATTAAAGCATGCATAGGCTCTATCCTAAACCAAACCATCACAAACCAATCAAGCAAGCCAAATAATGATGATGCACATGAAATGCAAAAGATTTGGAAGTGTACCACCCTCCAAAACGGGTTGAAAGGATTCCACAACAACTCTTAAACCTTCTCCTTGCCCAAATTCCTTTATGATTCTCCTTGCTACTTCACTACAAGGGAAGAAACCAATGGAGTATTATTCTTTTAGAACTATTCTAAGAGACTAAAAACGAGCTCTTCACCAACCTAATGCTCTCCCAAAAGTCCTTCTCGTTCTCACCTTCAAAACCCTTATCTCCACCATTTGAAACAAAGTTTACCTTGCTAGATAGATCTCCCGAAGCCAAGCACACTTCTCTCAAGTAGCAAAACGAGATTCTACAAGTATGACATTAAAACCCTTGCCTTTGATGATGGTTCTAAAAGAGGAGAATTATAACACCCCAAACTTGGGTGTCACATTTGGGTCATAAGCCCAACCTGTATATGTAAAATTTTTAAAATTTTCAAGTTAAATCCAAATGTACCATCAAATACGACAAAAAATTTAAAATGGCATTGAATATCAAAATTAGTTCAATAAATCAAAAATATAAATGGAGCTCTACATACAATTTTAATAAAAGTATTTGAACTTGACAAATTAAAATAAAATAGAGTTACACTTTACAGCATGGTTCCTACGAATACATAGCCCACTAATCTAGCAATTGTACTCTACCAACCGGTCAATGCTAAAATCTTGCGATGATGATGCTTCGCCACGTCTGTCTACTTACCTATGCATGAAAAAAATTCTAAATGCTGAGCTACTTAAGCTTAGTGGGTACACAACCTATCGATTGTACTTTCAGGTGAATCATAATTATAAACATGCTAGATGAGGATATGATGATATGATATGGAAAATGCAACCATGATGTAGCGACCCTAAAGATTTAAAAAAAGGGTTGAAAAAGAAATTTAAAAAGTTGGTATTTTAGAAATTGGAAAAGGTTTTAAAAAATGTTTTTTAAAAAAAGGATTTAAAAAAGAGGGTTAGAGTCATCACTGGTCACTTTGGTAGACCAGACACCTTAAAAACCAGAGATTCGAAACAAAACGGTGTATGCATTTACCTTCGAGTAAAGATACGATTAAGGAAGTGTGACTAAAGCTATTTAAACATCACATGACAACATGAACTAAAAACCATACAAAGCAAATATATATAACATTACAACATATAAATAAATGCATAAAGAAATAAATAAGCAAATAACTAAATAAACAAATAAATAGGGGCTAAAATTAAAAAGAACAGGGACTCAAATAAACAAAAACAGTAATTGAAAGATCAAAATAAAAGAGATTCATCATTGGAATGGATTAAATTAAAACGAAACAAAAATTTTAGAACCAAATCGAATGAAATAAAAAATATTACAAAACAGTGGCCATATTAAAAAGATTTAAAAAATTGATGCCCTCAAAATGCTATTTTGAAATGAGGAAGGACTGAAAAATAATATTTAAAACATGGAGGGACCCAAAATAATTAAACCTTTGCTAAAATAGCTGATTATAGCTCGAATCAGGACTAAATTAAAAATGTTTAAAGTAAAAGAGGGACTACGGAAGGAAATACCGCACACGGAGGGATTTAAAAAGCAATAAGGCCATTTTAAAATAAGGGGGATGGGTATAAATCACAAACAAAAATTAAAAAATACTCCTCTTATTTATTTTTTCAGTTCGAAAGAAACAAAAGCCCTTTCTTTCTCTCCTTTATTCTTCAAAAATCCCAGAAAATGATGAACACACATGATGTTCATCTTAAAAACCCAAAACCACCGTGCTTTTTCCAAAAACCACCACACCAGCCACCGTTCATTTTCAATCCACCCTCTTTTTTGCTAGTTTTCGAAACCTTAACCCGATTAATTATTGAATCCACAAAACGCAATCCTTATTCTAAGCCAAAACAGATTTACAAACCCTTTTCTCCTTCCCTTTTTAAAACCCAAAAAGAAAAATGAAGAGAGTGAGGGAAAGCAAGCTTCACTCCTTCTGTCGACTCACCAACAATAGCCCTAAATTGTTAGGATTATCACCAGAGTAAGAGATGAAAAGACGTGACCGAATCTCCAAAAGAAACTTAGGTAAAAAAAGGGAACCCCTATTTTTCTATGCGATATGAAAACCGAAGAAGTGGATACATCTAAAATGGTTTTTGTTCTATTGATTTCTCTGGTGGGTTAACCACGAATACATCTTTCTTTTAGGATTTTATAATTGAGATACAAAGGATTAAATTCATATGCGCTGAAATCGTCTGTTATCATTTGTTTCATACGATTGGGCTTTGTCTTTTTGGTTGTAATTTCTTCCGATTTTATTGAAAATGCCTCTAAACTTTTGGTTGTAAATTTGTACGATTCTGACAGTCCTTAATTGTTTCTTTGTGTAAGTATGATGGCGATCAAAAAATGGTCATCGAACGATGAACAACAGACGATCGAAGGAAGACGAATAGCCAAGGGGAGTCGAAAGGTCCACCGCGTATGATGCACGCGCGCATGGAGCAGCTTGAAGAGCATGAATCTTCCAGAGTCTTTCATCGCCTTCGATCTAGACCGTTGGATCCAGATTGGATCCAACGGTAGACTACTAGTTGCGCATAAGATAGGGATCAATTAGGGTTTCTTTTAATTAAGGCTAAAAGAACCGGTTGGGCTTGATGTAAAAAGTGAGCTTGTTATTAAATCTGTAATTGGGATGATGATTAAATAAAATTTGGGCTGCTTTATTTTTAAATGTAGATGAACTGTTAAAATAAATAAAACTTGGGCTATTTATTATTAACATGTTTATTTATTTAGATATATTATATATAATAATAATAATGATAAAATAAAATAAAATATAACCAAATATTAAAAAGAAAAAAATATATATATATATAATCTTTCAAAACTATAATATTATGCATATCTTTTTAAATAAATTTTCTTTTAAAAGTAAGAATGAATAAATATAATATATATATTTTATTTTTTTCTAAATTACGAGACTTAAACAAAATGCTTATATAATGAATTAATACTTTTTTGAATTTTAAAATAAACCAAAGCCCGTTATTCGAAATTGTAATGAAATTTAACCTAGTTTACACTCCGAATAAAATTAGTGATTACACATGACATAAAAATAGCCAAATCAGAAGTGAGTCCCACTGTCAACCCGACACTAGGGGTGTCACCCGACCCAAAATCTCACCTCGGGCCGCTCGGAATCACACATCGAGTTAGTATAATCAAAATTTCACATCGAGTCTTCACTCAGATTCTCTCATCGAGAGGGGCTGAAAATCTCACACTGAGCAAAGTCATTACCCGAAATCTTACATCGGATGAACTTAGATACATCATCTAAAATCTCACATCAGATGGCTTTCAACTGTGTTACAAAACTTTCACTCACTGGGTATTCGGATCTCATAAATCAAAGATTCAACCAAACAAGATGATCTACCTAGTATCCTCATATCAAACAATACCACAATCAACCAAAGGCCAAACATGTATAATTCATCTTATCAGGATCCATATTACCAATTCCAAGTTTCATTAATCATTTTATGGCTTAATCAATCCATAAGAACCCATAACATGATTATGGAACCCCAAACTCAACCATTAAAAACTTGGGCAGATTATCCCAGGGTATCTATACGCCAATATAGAGTATTGAAACATCCCGGTATCAATACGAATCTATTGTGTATCGATACGCTAAGCTAAAAAGCTTAGTACGACCTACGAGAAAACACACTAGTATAGACACACCAATCAAGGGATATCAAAATGAAATGCTACTAGAGTTTTGGGTATCGAAACACCTACCTAGGGTATTAAAATGATTTGCTACTAGAATTTTCTGGATCGAAACGAAATGTTACTGAAATTTTGAATATCGATTCACCTACCAAGTGGTATTGAAACGATTTTCTACTAGAATTTTTGGTTTCTAAACACGAGCAGGGCATTTTGAAATGCTTGTTATTCTCACCCGTTTTTCCTCTATACGGTATCGATACCCCGGCCACGATATTAATACGCTTGCACGAAAATGCATGTTTGGACCCTCAAATGACTAAGAACATCAACCTAAACCAATCTATTCGATCCCAAAATGTACTGACACGTTAGTGAAGTAGTTTATGTGTGTTTCTAATCAATTTTACCCAATATCATCAACCATAATTCAATTTACCATTAAAGCATGCATAAGCTCTATCCTAAACCAAACCATCACAAACCAATCAAGCATGCCAAATAATGATGATGCACATAAAATACAAAGGATTTGGATGTGTACCAACCTCCAAACCGAATTGAAAGGATTCTACAACAATTCTTAAATCTTCTCCTTGCCCAAACTCCTTGATACTTCTCCTCGCTACTTCACTATAAGGGAAGGTACCAATGAATTACTATTCTATTAGAACGATTCTAAGATACTAAAAACGAGCTCTTAATCAACTTAAAGCTCTCCCAAAAATCTTTCCCGTTTTCACCTCAAAAACCCTCCAAAAATCTTACCTCCTCCACTTGAAACAAAGTTTAGCTTGCTAGATAGATCTTCCAAAGCCAATCACACTTCTCTCAAGTAACAAAACGAGATTCTACAAGCATGTCATTATAAAACCTTGCCTTTGATAATATTTTTGGAAGACGTGAATTATAACACCCCAAACCTGGGTGCCATTTTTAGGCCACAATCCTAACTTGTATTCGTAAAATTTTTCACATTTTTAAGTTAAATATAAATATAATATCAAATACAACATAAAATTTAAAATGACAGTAAATATCAAAAGTAGTTTGACGAATCCAAAATATCAATGGAACTCTAAATATAAGTTTAATAAAAACATTTGACCTTGACAATTTAAAATAAAATCGAGTTACAATTTACAACATAGGTCCTATGAATACATAGCCCACTAATCTAGCAATTGTGCCCTACCAACCGATCAATGCTTAAATATTGCGATGATAGTGCTCCACCTCGTCCGTCTGCTTAGCTACGCTTGGAAACAAATTCCAAAATGCTGAACTAGTAAAGATCAGTGAGTACACAACCTATCGATTGTGCTTTTAGGTGAATCATAATTATAAACATGCTAGATGATGATATGATATGACAAATGCAATCAAGGCATAAAAATAACCAAATCAGAAGTGAGGCCCTCTGTTAACCCGACACTAGGGGACTCACCCGACCCAAAATCTCACATCAGGCTGCTCGGAATCTCACACCAAGATAGTATACATGGAATCTCGCATCGATTATTGACTCAAAATCTCTCATTGAGTGGATCTAGGAATCTCATATCGAGCAAAGTCATCATCAAGAATCTTACATCGGATGACCTTCGATACATCATTCGGAATCTCATATCAGATGGTCTTCAATTGTGTTGCAACACTTTCACTCATTGGGCATCCCTATCCCACCAATCAAAGACTCAAACAAACAAGATGATCCACTTAGGATCTCATATCAAACAATATCACAACCAAACCAAAACCAAGCATGTGGTGAAGGATCAGAAGTCCTATGTTTTTCCACCTTTCGCTAAATTATAGTTGTAATCACTGATTTTATCTAAGGTAGAAAATCCAGGTTTAGTTTTTGTTTCTATTTGAACAATGAGCTTTTAGTTATTAATAACAAAAAAAGCAAAAAAAATATAATACTTATTTTCCTTTTAATTTTGGTTTTATCCCAAAAAAATTAAATCAAAAACACAAAAATATTATTTTTTTATTATATTACTTTAATTTGTTATTTTGTTTTAAAAAAATCCAAAAAATATTATAACGTACTATTGTATTTTCATGTTTCGTTTTATTTCATTTTGGTTTTTGTTTTATTAGTTTTGTTTTTAAATATTATTATTCTTTATTATTATTATTAGCTTGTTTTTTTATATATGTATATTTTATTTTCATTATTACTTTATTATTAAATTTATTATTATTATTCAAAATTATTATCATTTATTCTCGGTTTTATTTTATTTATTATTATTATTATTATAATTATTAATTATCATAGTATATAATAGTAAATAAATAAATAAATAATATTTAAACTCCAAAAAAATATATTAATAAGCTCATCTTATTTAAATTTATAACAATTCATTACATATATTAAATAATACCCTGGCCACAAAATAAATTACATCAACCCAATTTTAATTATATTACAAGCCCAGAGAATTAAACACAAGCCCATATTTCTGAGCTTAACCGGTTTATTACAAACAAAGGAAACCCTAATCTAATGTCCTCTTTCCCATGCGCAGCCCATCCACAATCGTCGGATCCAATCTGGATCCGACGATCGAGATCAAAGCGGATGAAGACCCTCCAGCTCCCCACGTGTCCACGCACTGTCGCTTGGAGTGCCCACGCGCGCGTGTAGCCCAAGCGCGGGCTCTTCGAATTCCAGAGGACCGTTCGATTACCCAGGGACCTCTTCGATGCTGGCGACGATGATGCCTCCGATTATTCACCTCGCACAAAAAAATGAAATCATCAGTTTTGTACAACGATTATAACGCCAACAAATTCAGACATTTTCAGAAGCATTATCAGATGAATTCGCACCAAAATTCGACAATTCCAATAGTAATTACAGAGGTAAAAACCAACAAACATATCAGAGGCCACCCGACCAACAAAATCAGAAGCATATACATCCAGATATTCCAGCAAGCCAATAGGAAAATTAGGAGTTTTATTTTCTTTTTATCAATGACATGTAATTCATTTCGGTTATAAAAGGAAAACCGAAACCCATTTGTAAGGGCCCCCTCACACCTTTTGATCAATAGAAAAAAGAGGGGTTTAGAGGTAACCTAGACCTCTTCTTTTTTTGAGTTTTGCATCGAGTCAAAGGGAAAAAGCTAGGGTTTTATTTTATTTATCTTTCAAAAAATGAGTTGTGTCTGGTCGAATCCTACCCCGACGATAAGCCTTACGCCTTTGGACTGTCGTGGTGAGCCGAGGAGGAGGGAAGACCTTTCTTCTTTTTCTTTTTTCAAACTGAGAAAGGATTTGTAGATCTAAGTTTTTGTTTCGGGGTTTTGTTGGATTCGGAACTTGAATCGTGGTTGGTTTTTTAAAAGGAGAAATTCTGGGGGAGTTTTTAAACTCACTGACTACCGCTCGCATTGGTCGGTGTGGCATTTTCTGAAAACAACGACGACCATTTTCTGGGTTCATGAAGAAGACATGAAGTGTTCTTCATTATCTAGGTTTAGGTTTGAATAAAGCAGAGAATTTTCTCTCTTTCTTAGTTTGGTCTTCGAAAAAAATGAAATGAGGGGGATAATTAATGTTTTTAATTTATGTTTGATATGATGGACCTTTTAAAAATGGGTTTAGTCCCATTATTAAATCCCTCCGTGTTTTCGGTTTTATATCCTTAGTCCTCAAAAGATTTTAAACTCTTTCAATTTCATCACCATCTGATTATAACAACCTTTTCAAATATGATTTTATTCATTTTGAGTCCCTCTGCATTTTAGGTATTCTTTATTCGGTCGTAACGGGATCGTGTTATTCAATGTAAGGATGGCGGTGTATGCATTGCCTTCGAATAAAGACACGGTAAAATTAAAACTTAATTCGAACATTAAACAAATTCTAATTTAAATGTCACTTTAAAACTTAAAATTTCTAAAATTAATTAAGCGGTAATTTGTAAAGGTGCCAATTTGGGGCGGTTTTAAATCCTAAACCCGTTTTTAAACCGTAACCGACTCTCGAACCCATTTTCAAAGAATCTCTGGTTTTCCCGGTGTCCGGTCTACCAAAAATGACCGGTGGCGACTCTAATATTTTTAAATTATTTTTCACTCAATTTTTTAATTATTTTAAATTCAAAACCCTAATTTTTAAAATTCCCAATTTTTATCCCAATTTTCAAAATCCCTGATTTCTAGGTGTAAATTTCCTTTTTTAATTTAAACATAATTTTCAATTTTCCTAATTTTTGAAATTAAACCCTAAATTTTGATTTTTGAGACAATTCAATTTCTCAATTTTCCTCCTTAAAGATTCAATTTTTAAACCCTAGTTTTTCTCATTTTCATTTAGTGACCTTTTACCGCACCTAATATATACTTAAATAATTAGATTTTTTTAAAAAGGATTGCTATAGTTGGCGACTCTCCTGGGAAGCTTTTTTAAACAAACGATTCAAGCCTTATTTCAAAAAATATCGCTCAATTAATTTTGAAAATTTTGAATTAAAGTGACAATTAAATTATCATTTGTTTATTTATTCAGAGTTATATCATTTCAAACCATCTCTCTGAATGGGAGGAAAACGCTATTGCTTTCGTGAGGATATTGTTCCTTCGTATGGGCCTAGCAAAGTACCTTCGGGGCTCGACTACCCTATTCTTTCGTGAGGATATTATTCCTTCGTATGGGAATAGCGAAAGGGTCCCCCTAAATTGAACTCGATCCAGATTAGCCTATAATGGGTGACGATCGGGGGCCTTGCTACTCTTAGAAGAGGACAACAAGGATAATTTTGGTACCTCGTAGAACCAAAACTACATTTAGAGAATTAGAAACCTACCGGATTAGAACCATGCGGTTAACCTAGGTTCTATTAGAAGAGATAATTAGGGTTGCTTTGTCTCCTTTCTTGCTTGCTTTATCATTTTTTCATCGATATTTCATGAAGGTAATGGTCTAAGTGGTTTGTACAATTAGAGGTTGTCACCACAGCTAGAGAGTTAAAAGAAAAAATAGGAAGACAAGTGAGAAAAGAGAGAAAAAATGAGAGAAAAAATGAGAGAAAGAAAGCAATGAGATTAAAAAAAGAAGAAAAAGAGAAAAAGAAGAAAAGAAGAGGAGACAAAAACAATGGACAAAATGAAAAAGAGAGGAAAAAATAAAATCTTTCAATCAGTGAAAGTTGCTCAAAGGACGATCACTAGCATGATCGATACCTTCGTTTGCATTCATTTTTGCATTTCATGCATTGTCATCGCATGCATACTTTTTGCATTCATCAATAAGGCAAAAAGATTGACCTTGGATACGTCGTGGCAGTTTTTTTCGAACCGCAAACATTCCGTACTCCTACAACACCTGCTCTCATTCAAGAATCATGGACGATAGACTAGCTAACGTTGAAAAGTCACAAAAGGAAATTGAGGATCGTTTAACGAACATTGAGACAAGGATTGAGAAGTTTCAGAATGACATCATCACCAAGCTCACCGAGTTGTTCGGAAAGGCCGACCACGGAAAGGCTAAGGTTTTTGATGAATAATCCAACATGGAAGATCTAGGTGGTAACACTTCTCACACTAGAGCATAACCCGAAGTGTCAGTTCTGAAAGTTATTCACATTACTGGGGCATCTGCTAGCCACCCAATTGATGTGGGTCATGGTTTTGAGAATGAAGTCAACATCGAGGTACCAGATTTGGACTTGATGAACGAAGTGGAGTCCAGGTTAAGGAAAGAATTTGAGAAGAAATTCGAGGAGCAATGCCTTCAGGTCAAAGAGAAAGTCAACCTGTTGCAAGCCACCGAAGACTACGTGATCAACGCCTAAGAGCTAAGCTTGGTGTCAGATTTGGTCATCCCGCCTAGGTTTAAGGTGCCATACTTTGAGAAATACGACAAGACCACTTGCCCCTCAACCCACTTAACCATGTACTGTTGCAAGATGGCGGCACACTTGAGAAATGAGAAGCTTCCCATCCACTGCTTTTAGGATAGCCTAATTGGGGCAGCTGCCTGTTGGTATGCCCAGCTCAAAAGGGCCAATTCGAAGTCGTGGAAGGATCTGTCTAAATTTTTCACCAAATAATACAAGCACGTAAAAGACATGGTCCCTAATAGAATCATGCTTCAAAGCTTGTCTTAGGGGCAAGATGAGACTATCCGGCAGTATGCTCAGCAATGGAGAGACATAGAGGCTCATGTTCAGCCACTATCTTAGAACGAGAGATCACTCATCTGTTTGTGGACTCACTTCATGGTCCACTTTATGAGAAGATGATCAGCAACATATCTCTAGGATTCACCGAGTTTGTGAACACGGTAGAATCCATCGAGACTGCTTTCAGAAGTGGCAAGCTCAAGACCGGGAAAGTATGTTGAAGTACCCCAAGAAGAAGGTCCATGAAGTAAACTATGCCGCCCATTATCATAACCCCAAGAATTTTACAATTTCCTCATCTCAGACCAATGTCAAGACGACTCAAGGCTCAAATAGGAGGGAAACTAGGCCTCCCAAGAAGGAAAATGAGAAGATGACTTTTACTCCCTTACCAGTGTCATACAAGGAGATGTATTCAAAGTTGCACAAGGCAGATATAGTTCGACCCTACTGATGTGTGTTAGATATGCATAATTTTAGTGCAATTGAACAAGTCGCCAAGTAATAAAGAGATGAATATCATCGGATATCATCTCCACAAGGAGTGGTATACTTAATATGCTTCCTTTAGTCTTCTTGCTCTGTAAAAGAAATAAAGTAAAAACACAATTAATTGGATGGTGATTGAACTAAATAATAATAACTAAATAGATATAGAAAAATAAGATAAAGAAGGTGGCTAGGATCCAGTTGTGCTGTATAGTGGATTTAATCAACTCGTTCTTGTTCAATGCAATTGTACAACACTGCCTCGGCATAACTTCAAATTACTACCTCGACAATGAAGACACTGGTCTTCCGTGGTAATCCCTTGCTCTTGGGAAGACTTTACCAAAGTTCGACAAAGTGACCTTAGATGACTCCGCTTATCCCTAAGTCGAAGTACTGTTGATGATCAGTCCTTGATAATACCTCCCGGCGTTAATCAATTATTATCACCAACCAATCTCACACATCTATTAGCCGTTGAAACTCTAAACCTATCCCTAGGTCGAGTTAATGTTCCATTGTAGAAATACCGTACATATTTATTTTTTGAATCTAATTCTCCCGATATTAGATAAATGGATGACTTACAGACTTCTCTACCGAGCTTGAATGTAAGAACAAGGAATGTCAAAGAATAAGCAAACTTTGATATTTTATTGCATTGGAAACAAGAAACAAAGTTTGACTTCCTCACACTAATACTTTACAACCTTCACCTAAGCCTAAATAAAATTAGAACATAATGTAGAAAAGAAAACATAAATCTAATTCTATATTCTAAGCTATGAGTCTCATTCTCCCTTTCCCTTGGACGGCTATGAATTATATCGGCTTGGACTAGGGCAAACCTTTACTAAGTAGAATACAACTTGAAGTAGGGAACAAGTTATGTACATAAATCAAATATTTCCAAGTTTAATTCTTCTAGAAGGTTTTCTCGCGTGGCCTTGTCTTTGGGCTTTCTTTGTACCATCCAGCTCTGATCCTTGGGCTTCTTGTCCAACAACGTTCTTCTCATTTTTCTCCTCAGCTTGTCTGCCATATTGCTACTTGTCCTTTGCTACCTCGGTATCAGGTCCTGCCTCGGTTATAGTTTGCTACTGCGACAATACTTCTTCCTGCACAGAAATAAAAATGTAATAAAATATGCCTTTTTTTATAAATATTATCTTTAATAGCATAATCCCTAAATATATCACATTAAGTCTATGCATTGGTCCAAGTAGGTCTAGAATTAATGATTAATGCCCACAAAAAGTGTAGAAAGTGATAGTGAGTTGAGCACTTATCATACCCCAAACTCGAACTATTGCTTGTCCTCAAGCAATACAAACCATCAATTTGTAAAAGTCTATTCTCTCTTGGTATTATGTTTCCATCTATTCTCCCTACCATATCTATGTCTATTCTTTAGACTTAACCTTTTCGATACCTAAGGGTGTACCTAAAAGACAAACTATAAGGTTTTGTGAGTGTGTGCGTTTTTATGGGCGAGTTTGATTAAGGGCCTTCTTAGATAAACTCTAAGTTCAAGAAAAATAAACTTGGATTTAGTGTACTCTTCTTAAAACAACAATTTCTTCAGCCAATTTTGGGCACCTCTAGTATGAAGAAGAGTATTTCCTAGAGTCAGTTATAGGCACCTCTAGTCACTTTTCCAAAGATCTAAGTCTTTATCACCTAAATTCATTAAAAGAATTCCTATAGCCAAATAAGTCCCAAAAGTGTTTTAAGTCCACAATCTTATAGTAAGCTTATAAGTTTTTCTCCTTAAGTATCCTAGAATTAAGCCTTCAAAACAGAACCTAACTATAGTAAGGAGAAAATTTTCTATTACCTTAAAAGAATAAACTAAAACAATACTGATGATGGGCAGTGCAGGAGTATGATTAACAACTTCAAATAAAGTGGGGGACATAAAAAAATTCTATCACTTAAAACTCCATTTTCATGGCAATGCCTCGACAGTGGATTGCCTCAGCAGTGGCTCTACACTCCCAAACTCAAACCAAGCATTATCATCAATGCTTCAATTAGGGGCAAATTATTGGCAAAAAAAATAAAAAGAAAACAAGCAATTATAAAAGTAGCATAAAAAAATTATAAGGATTCCGAAGAGCTATGCTCCACAATTAATTTTTTGGATCTAACTGTCGATTGTTGTTTCCTTGGTGATAGCGAAGGCTGAGTCTTTGTTTATCTCGGTGGCTGGACTCTTGTGGGTGTTACTTGTTGCATAGGAGCATTCACTTCTTCTTCTCCTTCATCTTCAGTCTTCATTATATCAGTCCCTCCATAGTTCTCTGGATCTGCCTTAGCATGGTGAATTGTTGGCCTAGCAGCATCTGAGCTTTGTTGTACATAGGCATCTATCTCTTCTGATAGATTACCCATGATGATGGGGGATCTTGGGGGAGTGCTGAAGACTGCTGTCACAGATCTAGACTTGATCTAGCAAAACCGTAAGCATCGGAGATCGTACAGGCTGATCCTCGGGCATACGAGTGTCCCGAGGTGCCGCACGGGTAGATGTCCCTGCGCGAGAACTCTGACCCCGTGACACTGCCCTCCTCTTGGAAGGTCTTCTGCTGGCAGATGATGCCCTCCTCTTAGAGCTTTGGAAGGTCTTGGAAAGAATGGTCTTGGTCCTCTTGGAGCTGGTGTTGTCTCTGTGTAGGGTGCAACTATCACGATCATGTTAGTTGAAAATTCTAGAAACTGCACCCCTTGGTCTGGAAATTTGTAGAGCATTATTTGAGCAAGTGCGTCGTTGAAGTCTCTTTGATACTCCATGTATCTCTGCTACCTAAGGTCCATGGTTGTCATCCTTTGTAGAATCTCCTGGTATGGGTCTGCTACGACAGTGGTATGGACAGTGTCAGGCATATCTACCGTGTACTGGGCCTTGGCAGCAGTTTCAGCAGTAAACTACTGCGGAGTTGCCTGGACTGGTTCTACTTGCGTGATCTGTATGATCTTGTGGCAGAAGTCTCTGGTCCATCCTTTTCTTTGGGGTGTGAATTCATCTATCTCAATAGTAGGTACAACTGTAGCATTACAGATACCAGTGATTAAAGAAGGGAAATACAAGAGGCTTTTATCCTTCTTACTGCATTCATGAATTTCTCGCAAAAATAATTTCTCCAATGTTGATGCGCCTTTTGTTGATGATCGATTGTATGAGCATCAATCTCCTTCGGTCCACCGTGCTGTTACGAGAGGTTAGGATGAGCAGTCTCTTTACAAAAGTGTTCCAAATTTTGGCTTCGGGTTTTAAACTTTGCCTTGCTACGGATCCTTTGTGGGCACCGGTCTCTCATGGGGAATTGTCGTAGCAGAGGTCGTCCTTTATCAGCTCGTAGTCTTGAGTGGTAACATCCTCCATAAATTTGGCATGGATATCACGGATAGGGACAAGGCCGTAGAACTCGTTGATTGTATCGGCATCGAACTTGATAGGCCTGCCTCGATAGTGGATAAAGAGAGAGTCCTTGCTTGGCCCGTGTACATATAATTCTCACACGATGATGGCATTGGCCTGGGGAGGTTGTAGGAAGAAAATCTCCCATTCTTGATATTTTATCTTGTTGAGTAAGTAGTGTTCGATGTCCAAATCTTCTTTTTCTGAATGTTTGAACCCTTTTTCCTTCCATAATTGTCAAGCAATGAATAGCACGTTGAATCGATCTTCAACAGTTGTTAGGGCAAAGCGTTTGTAGGTGGCCATGATTGAGTATTTTAAAGATAAGGATCTTGGAGAGTTTCTAAAAATTGCAAGAAGGCTTGTGAGTAGGTAGAGAATATTTTGAGAGCAAAATTAGCAAAGAAGTAAAGATTACAAGAATGCAAGAGTGAATAGTTCAAGAGGGAGAGATTGCTTATATAGGTCTCGGTAGTGTGACTGTTTTAACCACTAGTCGTTTTGTAGCCGTTTAACTTTTACTGCCGTTTGCAATTACTGCCACGGCGAGAATCTCAGTAGATAGTCGTTACACTATTTCTGCCCGTTGGGACTACTACGGCTCTGACACTATTTACTACCTTGGTAGAATTCCTGTTGTGAATTATTTCTCCTTTATTCTTGCTTATTATCCTAAAAATTAAACAAAAATAAGAAAATTAATTAAAGATAAAAATAATTATAGAAAGTAAATCTAAACTAAACTAATCCTAATAAAAACAATAAAAAGATAAGGGAAAAGATTATTGTAGCGACCTTTTTAAAAATAAAATAATTTGAAGTGTAAAAAAAGGTCACTAATTTGAAAAATTAAAAATTTGGAATTTTGAAATTATCCCAAATTTATGAAATTAGGTTTAAAGATCGAAAAATTTGGGATTATGATCAAAATTAGGAATTTATCCCAAAGATGGGGAAATTGAGGAATTAGGCCAAAATTGGAAATTTGGGAATTTAGGGCTTGAAAATTTTGAAAAATCAAAAAGAAATTTAAAAAATTAGGGTTAAAAAAGGATTTAGGGATTTTTGAAATTAGGGATTAAAAATTGGGATTAAAAAAAAAGTTAGAGTTGCCACCGGCCACTTTGGTAGACCGGACACCGTAAAAACTAAAGATTCGAAAAAGACGGGTCTGAGAGTCGGTTACAGTTTAAAAACGGGTTTAGGGTTTAAAAACCGCCCAAAATTGGCACCTTTAAAATAACCGCTTAATTTAATTTTGGATTTTCCGAATTTAAAGTGGCATTCAAATTACTGTTTGTTTAAATTTTTGGAATTAATTTTTATTTTTTTCGTGTCTTTATTCGGAGGCAACGCATACACCGTGACCACTACGTTGGAACACGGGCCCATTACGACCGAATTAAGACGCAATTAATTAACAAAATATGATGCGAAGTGGCAAAAACAACAACGAATATATAAACAACATGTGCATGAAATAACGTAATATAATAGTGAACAAAATTAAATATATGTACAACTAAATATGCATACAATAAAACATGACATAAATAACAAAACAAAATGCTTAACAAATAGATAAAAACATAATCTAAAAAAGAGTATGAAAAAAAAGAACATATATAATAATTATGCAAAATAAATTAAAAGCATAAAAAAGTGTAATACAACAAAATATGTGACAAATGCATGACAAGAGTAAATAAGTAAATGCATAAAGCAATAATAATAATAAAAAACACATGTGTAAATAAATAAATAAGCACATGATTGACTATAATCATAAACAAAATAAAAAAGCAATGCATGATTAAAAAAAATAAACACAAAAAGATGATAAAACTTAAAGCAAATAAATACAATTAAAATAAACTAAAAGAAACAAAAAAACCACTGTGAAGGACCGAATTATAAAACAAAATAAAGAGATAAGGACTCGAAAGACAAATAAACCAAGGGGATGTGTTCAAAATAAAAATGAAAAACATGGAGGGACCTAATAAGAATAAAACCATTTAAATAAACGTTTATAAACAAAGTCAGTGACGAAATTAAAAAGTTTAGAGAAAAGGGAAGGACTACGGGCATGATTAACGAAGGATGGAGGGATTTAATGAAATAAAAATCCCATTTTTAAAACGAGGACTTAGTATAAATGACATTTTAAAACTCAAAAACCCTCTTTTATTCATTTTTTCCTTCGAAAAGCATCTAAACCCCCAGTTCCTCTCCGAAATTCAAGCATTTTTCCAGAAATGAAGGTGTTCTTCATTGTTTGAAGAACACCACCCCTTTGTCCAGATTTCGGTCAACGGTGACGGTGGCCAGCGAAGCTAAACAGCCAAAAAGCCTCACTTTTTTAAGCCAAAACCAAAAACAAAACTCCCTTCATCTTATTTTGATACCAAAACAACCAAGAAAGCTAGAAAGCTTTGAAATCCTTTCGAAAAGAAAATAACAAAAATCCCTTTTTGGTTATGGAAAAGGATGAAAAAGCAAGGAGGAGCCTCCTTCTCATCTCGGCTCACCGACAATGACCCAAGGATCGCGAGGCTTGTTGTCGTACAGAAGGAGAAATGGGAAGAAGGTTCGACCGACTGAAAAGGAGGTAAAAAAACTTTTGTTTCGGTTTCTTCAATGCAAAAAAAGACGGGTTTTACCTCTGAAGTTGTTTGTTTCTATTGATTTCTGTGTGGGCAAAAAAGGTCTCTTACATGGTGTTTTTCTTGGCTTAAATAGCCGAGTCGTTACAAAAAGGCTCCCATTTTTTCTTTTTTCTGATGACTTCTTGGATGTATTCATGTGTATTCTTTGCAATTGTTGGCCGAGTGGTCTCTGGGATAGTACTCTGAAAACTCATAATGTTGTTGGTGTTGCCCGTGAAATCTCTGGCATTCTGCCGAATTGTTCTCTGAATTTTGTTGTGGTATAAATCTATGCAATTTTTTGGTGTTAATCCCATACGTTTCTGACATGGTGTTTTGTTTTCTTGTATGAGTCATTGTCATCGGAGGAGCAAGGATCACGGGCGAAAAGGATCAGCGTCGTCGACGACGAGAGTAATCAAGGAGTCTTCATGGGATTCGAACAGGTGCGGATGTGCGCCACACGCATGCGTAGGGGATCGGGGTAGCCGCGCGTGGCGCGTCTGAGCTTCTAGACTTTTCTCTCCTTCATTTGTGAACGTTGGATCACAGATCTGATCCAACGGTCTTCCTTTGGCTGCGTGAGGAGAAAAAGAGGGGATTAGCGTTTTTTTTATTAGATTAAGCATCCAGTTTATGCTGAAACCGGATTCGGGCTGCCATTAAAATTGGGCTTGTAATTGTTTAAATTATTCTAGGCCTTGTATATTATTTATTATTGGACTATTTTATTTATTTGATTGGGTTTTGTATTTATAATTGGACTGTTATACATTAATAAGTATGGGCTATTTATTTCAAATATTTGTTTTTATTTATTTACCTTATAATATAGTAGTAAATAACATAAAATAATAATAATAATTAAAATAGGAGCAAAATAAACAAAACAAAAATTATAATAATAGTATATGATATAATAGAAGAATAAGGAAAATAGATAACAAAAAACATATAATAATGTAAGAAAACAATAATACATAACGTTTTTGATTTTTTTTAAAGAAGAAAGACAACATATACATAATAAGCCTTTTCTGATTTTTAGTTTTAATAACAAAATGAAATTGAGACTAAAGCAAGAGAAAAGGGTAAGAATATGAAGTATAGTAGTATTTTTGGATTTTTCAAAAATAACAATTATAAGCCCGTTATTCGAATAAAAAAAATTAAAATCAGGTTTAGACCCGGATAAAATTAGTGATTACAGATATCCCTCTTTGCTTATCGTTGTAAAAAATGATAAAGCAAAGACAAAGAAGCACTAATTTTGTCCGACTTCCCTATTTGGAGACCCTGATCCAAAATCCCTTTCTCCGTAGTTTTGATAGCCCTTTCGTTCCTCTGACCCCTTGATTAGCTCGCCTCGAACAAACATTTATCGTGAGGCCATCTGCACACATGAAAAGAAAATTTTTAGAAGCAAATTTTTGATTCCACCTTAATATTTTGGCCCTTTTTTTTGAGCCATGAGTTCCTCCTAAATGAGACTTTGAGATTCAAAATGTTGAAAACATTTATCCTTCCTATACAGAATCAATCCCTGAAAGCTTTGAGTTCTTCGTATATCAAACTCTTTGCCATGTTTTTGATCGATTCTCTCCTGTATGAAACCCTGAATCTTAAACTCTGAAAATCATTGTGATGCATCGAGTTCCTTCTATATAAAACCCTTTGTTGAAATCTCCGATCGAGTCTCTTCCATATGAAATCCTAAATCTAGTACTGTTTTGGGGTTGATTCCTTCTCCATAGAATCAATAACTGTGGGATGCTTTAGGTTTTTCTTATATAAAACTCTTTGTCAAAAATCTCGAATCGAGTCTCTTCTATATGAAACCCTAAATTCTGAAATGTTGAGGATGATGATCCCTTCTCTAGAATCATCTACCTTGAAAAACTGAGTCCCTTGTATATGAAACTCAGTTTCTGAAACTGTGAGCTACAAGTCTCTTCTGTATAAAACTCTCGCTCGAATACTGAAAGTGTTGATTTTTTCTCCGTAGAATCATTCACCTTGAAAAACTGAGTCCTTTCTATATGAAACTTGGCTTGTAAAAACTGTGAGCTATAAGTCTCTTCTTTGTGAAACCTTAACTCGAATACTGAAGGTGTTGATCCCTTCTCTATATGATCGTTAATCTTGAAAAGCTGAGTCCCTTCTTGGCTTGTGAACATTGTGAGCTATAAGTCTCTTCTCTGTGAAACCTTAACTCGAATATTGAAAATGTTGATCCCTCCTATGTAGAATCGTCCACTCGAATGCTGAAGTGGCGATCCCTTCTTTGTGGAATCATCCACATTGAAGCTTTTTCTTTTATCAAGCTATATTCGCAATTTTCTTTTTCTCTTTCAATACCTGTCAAAAATAGGTAGAAGTGCATGTATGTGTGTGTTAGTATGCCCTTTAATCCTAGGGATTCTTAACTATGCATGAATAGAATGCATATATCAACATGCCCCTGATCTTAGGGATGTCTAAAATGATGAATGTTTTTCTCTTTAATGTTTGAGGATGAACCCTCAAAAAGATCATCCTTGGATACTTCAGGCTTTCAACAAGCTGAATCTTCTTCTGGTAGGAGACCATTTGCTTTTGTTGGTCAAAATGTAGTTTGTTTAATTCAAGAACAAGGTCGGAATGTCTTTACATACTCTTGTAGCTAGGGTGAATGCCTGCCCCAAAAATATAATTATCGAGCACGAACTTCTGAAAGATCTCATACCTCGCGAAATTTTGCAATTAAATGTACCCCACTCACTAACGGGTTCCATCTTCCCAAAAAGTTTTGGCTTAATCGAAGCCTCTTCTAACAATTTCTGTCATGACTTAGACTCAGTCGAATCTAACTCTGAGAAAACTTTTTCCTCTCTTCTGGAAGGCGGTCTTTCTACCCCAATAAAATTTGCCCCTAAAATTTTTCTTTCTTCATTTGGTTCACAAACTAGACTTCTCCGATAGTAAGCTCGAAAAAACTTGTCTCGTAAAATACGTCCGCTCACGGGCTTAATCAAAGATGATTAAATGCATCAATGTCCTTGCATTTTTTCAAAAATGAATCTTTCGAATCTTTCGAATAAATCTTTCAAAAATTAGCGTTTACACAAACAACGCCTTTATGAGTACAACTAATAAAAGGAGTTAGATCCTTGGATATTCAATGCTAGAGTGTCTCAGACTCGACACTTAATGTTTCGCCTTGAAATGTTGTGGCGATATCTGAAGTGCCAAAATTCTATTCAAAATGCTTGGTTCAGCCTTATGATTACCGTACTCACTTGATTTACTTGAAAACTGCTCATTCTAGTTCTCAAATTTGTTTTCTCAGTTCGAGAAATCCAAGTGTAAACATGTGCTTCTATTTGTATTTAATAATAAATATATTAAAGGGGTCAGTGCCTTCAAAGAGTCATCACTGACGCTAGGGTATCGAACTGATGGAATACTAGATCCTTATTAGATTCGTTCTTCCCCCACAGCTCCATCAGGATGCTCCGAGACTTATTGAATTGCTCGTTCATGTGAGGGTTATAACACTTTCACCTCTTTTTCTTTCTTTTTTCTTTTCTTCTTCTTCTTCTTTTTCTCTCTCTTCCTCTCTTTTTTAATGCTTTCTAATGTTTTTTAATGTTTCTTACCTCTTGGAATTCTCAAAACTGAGTAGCTTCAATTTCTACAGGTCCTCCTTATCATCGAACATTATCGAAGGAGCAGTAGTCTTGTTTCTCAAGCTTTCTGACCAAAGCGGATCAAAGACAAAATTATACTTCATCATAATCACATCATTTAATTAATTATTTTTATATGTCTGAATCGGGGACACAATAAGCCTTAAATATCCAAGAATATTAAAAGGTATATACAAAGTGCACCTCTTGATTGAATTATAAAACGAGAAAACATGATGAAAGCCCTTTTTATAGAAAGTTTTTTTTTTATAAAAAGTGTACCTCTTGATTGAATTGTAAAAGGGTAAAGAGAACAAGATAGAAGCCCTTTACAAAAAGTCATCGCTACTTTCAGGCCAAAGATAGCAAGATTAATTAAAAAGAAACGCAAGGAGACTAATGCAAACAAACATCAAAGAAAAGCTCAAAATAAGATGCATGAACTTCCTAGCAGACAAGGTCGACGTGGACTCCAACTCTCAAGCCTTGTCGTGATCCGAAAGGGGATTTTTCTTCACATCCGAGGAGTGTAGCTTGATGACTCTGGCGTTCAACAAGTTTTGCACCATCTTCTTAAAAGTGATGCAGTTCTCAATAGTATGCACCGGCATTTTGGCGTAGAACTCACAATGAGCATCGGCATCGTATGATGCCAGGTAAGGCGGACTGTAAGGAGTCACATGATAGGGTCGGAATAAATTTGTCTTGTGCAACTGAGCATACATCTCCTTTTATAATACCAGCAAGGGAGTAAAAGCCATCTTCTTATTTTCCTTCTTAGGAGACCTAGTTTCCCTCCTATTGGTTTGAGATGAAGAAATTGTAAAGTTTTGGGGTTCTGATAAGGGGCGGCATAGTTGACTTCATGGTCCTTCCTCTTCGGGTACCTTGACATACTTTCCCCGGTCTTGAGTTTTCCACTTCTAAAAGCAACCTCGATGGATTTTGCCGTGTTCACAAATTCGGTGAATCTGAGAGATATGTTACTGATCATCTTCTCATAAAATGGACCATGAAGTAAGTCCACAAAGAGACGAGTAATTTCTTCTTCCAAAATAGGGGGTTGAACCTGAGCCGCTATGTCTCTCCACCTTTGGGCATACTGCCAGATGGTCTCGTCTTGCCCCTGAGTCAAGCTCTGAAGCATAGCTCTATTTGGGACCATATCTTTCACATGCTTGTATTATTTAGTGAAAAGTTTAGACAAGTCTTTTCACATCTTCACATTGGCCCTATTGAGCTGGGCATACCAACGGGCAACTGCCCCGGTCAAGCTATCCTAAAAGAAATGGATAAGAAGCTTCTCGTTCCTTAAATATGCCACCATCTTGCGGCAATATATTGTTAGGTGAGCTGAGGGGCAAGTGGTCCCGTCATACTTCTCAAAGTCCGGCACCTTGAACTTAGGTGGGATGACTAGATCAGACACTAGGCTTAACTCATAGGTATCGATCTCGTAGTCTTCGGTTGCTTGTAGTAGACTGACTTTCTCCTCAACCTGGAGGCGTTGCTCCTCAAACTTCTTCTCAAACTCTGTCCTCAACCTAGACTCTACCTCGTTCATCAAGTCTATGTCAGGGACTTCAACATTGGCCTCGTTGTCGAAACCATGACCCACGTCGATTGGGTGGCTAGCAGATGTCCCGGAGATGTGAATACCCTTCAGAACTGATGCTTCGAGTTGAGCTCTAGTGTGAAAAGTGTTTCCACCTAAGTCTTCCATGTTGGATTGCTCATCAGAAACCTTAGCCTTTCCATAGTCGGCTTTTCCGAACAACTCGTTGAGTTTGGTAATAATTTCATTTTGAGGCTTCTCAATCCTTGCCTCAATGTTGGTTAACAGTCCTTGATCTCCTTCTGTGACTTCTCAACATTTGCTAACCTATCATCCATGATTCTTGATTGAGAACGGGTATTGTAAGAGTGCGGAATGGTTGCAGCTTGAAAAACTACCACGAGGTATCCAAGGTCATTCTTCTTGTTTTAGTGATGAATGCAAAAATGTATGCATGCTATGAAAATGCATGAAATAAAAAATAAATGCAAGCGAAGGTATCAATCATGTTTGTGATCGCTCTTTGAGCAACTTTCACTGAAAGATATTATTTTTTCTCTCTCTCTGTTTTTTTATTTTTATTGTTTTTGTTTCCTCTTCTTTTCTTCTCTCTTCTTTTTCTTTTTTTCCTTCTTTTTTTAATCTTATTTCTTTCTCTCTCTTTCTTTATTATCATTTTTTCATCTTTTCTTTTTTCTTGTCTTCCTATTTTTTGTTTTAACTCTCTAATCGTGGTGAAAGCCTCTAATTGGGTAAACCACTTAGACCGACACCTTCATGAAATGCCAATGTATGGAACGCAAGCACAGAGGAGACAAGATAAAACAACCATATTTATCTCATCTAAAAGAACCTAAGTTAACTGCATGGCTCTAATCGGGTAGGTTTTCTAGTTCTCTAAATGCAGTTTTGGTTCTAACGAGGTACCCAAATTGGCCTTGCTGTCCTCTTCTAAGAGTAGTAAGGCCCCCGATCGTCACCCATTATAGGCTCATCTCGATCGAGTTCAATTTAGGGGGACCCTTTCGCTATGCCCATACGAAGGAACAATATCCTCACTAAAGCATAGGGTAGTCGAGCCCCGAAGGTACTTTGCTAGGCCCATACGAACGAACAATATCCTCACGAAAGTACTAACGTTTCCCCCCCCCACACACTCAGAGAGACGGGTTAAAATGATACTACCTCGAATTGATAAACAAATGATAATTTAATTGCCACTTTAATTTTAAAGTTCCAAAAGTAATGTAGCGGTTTTTTAAAACAAGGCTTAACTCGTTAGTTTTTTTAAAAGAAAAACATTCCCCAGCGAAGTCGCCAACTGTAGCGACCCTTTTAAAAATGAAATAATTTTAAGTGTGAAAAAAGGTTACAAATTTGAAAAATTAAAAATTGGGAATTTTCAAATTATCCCAAAATTATGAAATTAGGTTTAAAGATCGAAAAATTTGGGATTGTGATCAAAATTAGGAATTTATCCTAAAGATGGGGAAATTGAGGAATTAGGCCAAAATTGGAAATTTGGGAATTTAGGGCTTGAAAATTTTGAAAAATCAAAAATAAATTTAAAAAATTAGGGTTAAAAAAGGATTTAGGGATTTTTGAAATTAGGGATTAAAAATTGGGATTAAAAAAAAGTTGGAGTCCCCAATGGCCACTTTGGTATGCCGGACACTGTAAGAACTAGAGATTCAAAAAAGACGAGTCCAAGAGTCGGTTACGGTTTAAAAATGAGTTTAGGGTTTAAAAACCGCCCAAAATTGGCACCTTTAAAATAACAGCTTAATTTAATTTTGTATTTTCCGAATTTAAAGTGGCATTAAAATTACTGTTTGTTTAAATGTTCGAATTAATTTTTATTTTTTCCGTATCTTTATTCAAAGAAAACGCATACACCGTGACTACTATGTTAGAATACGGACCCGTTACAACCGAATTAAGACGTAATTAATATATTCATTAATTAACAAAATGTGATGCGAAGTTGCAAAAACAACAATAAATATATAAACAACATGTGCATGAAATAACGTAATATAATAGTGAACAAAATTAAATATATGTACAACTAAATATGCATAGCATAAAACATGACGTAAATAACAAAACAAAATGCTTAACAAATAGATAAAAACATAATCTAAAAAAGAGTATGACAAAAAAAAAGAACATATGTAATAATTATGCAAAGTAAATTAAAAGCATATAAAAGTGTAATGCAACAAAATATGTGACAAATGCATGACAAGAGTAAATAAGTAAATGCATAAAAGCAATAATAATAAGAAGAAACACATGCGTAAATAAATAAATAAGCACATGAGTGACTATAACCGTAAACAAAATAAAAAAGCAATGCATGATTAAAAAAATAAAAACAAAAAGATGATAAAACTTAAAGCAAATAAATACAATTAAAATAAAGTAAAAGAAACAAAAATCCACTATGAAGGACCGAATTATAAAACAAAATAAAGAGATAAGGACTCGGAAGACAAATAAACCAAGAGGAAGTGTTCAAAATAAGAATGAAAAACACAGAGGGACGTAATAATAATAATAATAAAACCATTTAAATAGACGTTTATAAATAAAGTCAGTGACGAAATTGAAAAGTTTAGAGAAAAGGGAAGGACTACGGGCATGATTAACGAAGGACGGAGGGATTTAATGAAATAAAAATCCCATTTTTAAAACGAGGACTTAGTATAAATGACATTTTAAAACTCAAAAACCCTCTTTTATTCATTTTTTCCTTCGAAAAGCATCTAAACCCCCAGTTCCTCTCCGAAATTCAAGCATTTTTCCAGAAATGAAGGTGTTCTTCATTATTTGAAGAACACCACCCCTTTGTCCAGATTTCGGTCAACGGTGACGGTGGCCAGCGAAGCTAAACAGCCAAAAAGCCTCACTTTTTTAAGCCAAAACCAAAAACAAAACTCCCTTCATCTTATTTTGATACCAAAACAACCAAGAAAGCTAGAAAGCTTTGAAATCCTTTCGAAAAGAAAATAACAAAAATCCCTTTTTGGTTATGGAAAAGGATGAAAAAGCAAGGAGGAGCCTCCTTCTCATCTCGGCTCACCGACAATGACCCAAGGATCGCGAGGCTTGTTGTCGTACAGAAGGAGAAATGGGAAGAAGGTTCGACCGACTGAAAAGGAGGTAAAAAAACTTTTGTTTCGGTTTCTTCAATGCAAAAAAAGACGGGTTTTACCTCTGAAGTTGTTTGTTTCTATTGATTTCTGTGTGGGCAAAAAAGGTCTCTTACATGGTGTTTTTCTTGGCTTAAATAGCCGAGTCGTTACAAAAAGGCTCCCATTTTTTCTTTTTTCTGATGACTTCTTGGATGTATTCATGTGTATTCTTTGCAATTGTTGGCCGAGTGGTCTCTGGGATAGTACTCTGAAAACTCATAATGTTGTTGGTGTTGCCCGTGAAATCTCTGGCATTCTGCCGAATTGTTCTCTGAATTTTGTTGTGGTATAAATCTATGCAATTTTTTGGTGTTAATCCCATACGTTTCTGACATGGTGTTTTGTTTTCTTGTATGAGTCATTGTCATCGGAGGAGCAAGGATCACGGGCGAAAAGGATCGGCGTCGTCGACGACGAGAGTAATCAAGGAGTCTTCATGGGATTCGAACAGGTGCGGATGTGCGCCACACGCATGCGTAGGGGATCGGGGTAGCCGCGCGTGGCGCGTCTGAGCTTCTAGACTTTTCTCTCCTTCATTTGTGAACGTTGGATCACAGATCTGATCCAACGGTCTTCCTTTGGCTGCGTGAGGAGAAAAAGAGGGGATTAGCGTTTTTTTTATTAGATTAAGCATCCAGTTTATGCTGAAACCGGATTCGGGCTGCCATTAAAATTGGGCTTGTAATTGTTTAAATTATTCTGGGCCTTGTATATTATTTATTATTGGACTATTTTATTTATTTGATTGGATTTTGTATTTATAATTGGACTGTTATACATTAATAAGTATGGGCTATTTATTTCAAATATTTGTTTTTATTTATTTACCTTATAATATAGTAGTAAATAACATAAAATAATAATAATAATTAAAATAGGAGCAAAATAAACAAAACAAAAATTATAATAATAGTATATGATATAATAGAAGAATAAGGAAAATAGATAACAAAAAACATATAATAATGTAAGAAAACAATAATACATAACGTTTTTGATTTTTTTTAAAGAAGAAAGACAACATATACATAATAAGCCTTTTCTGATTTTTAGTTTTAATAACAAAATGAAATTGAGACTAAAGCAAGAGAAAAGGGTAAGAATATGAAGTATAGTAGTATTTTTGGATTTTTCAAAAATAACAATTATAAGCCCGTTATTCGAATAAAAAAAATTAAAATCAGGTTTAGACCCGGATAAAATTAGTGATTACAGATATCCCTCTTTGCTTATCGTTGTAAAAAATGATAAAACAAAGACAAAGAAGCACTAATTTTGTCCGACTTCCCTATTTGGAGACCCTGATCCAAAATCCCTTTCTCCGTAGTTTTGATAGCCCTTTCGTTCCTCTGACCCCTTGATTAGCTCGCCTCGAACAAACATTTATCGTGAGGCCATCTGCACACATGAAAAGAAAATTTTCAGAAGCAAATTTTTGATTCCACCTTAATATTTTGGCCCTTTTTTTTGAGCCATGAGTTCCTCCTAAATGAGACTTTGAGATTCAAAATGTTGAAAACATTTATCCTTCCTATACAGAATCAATCCCTGAAAGCTTTGAGTTCTTCGTATATCAAACTCTTTGCCATGTTTTTGATCGATTCTCTCCTGTATGAAACCCTGAATCTTAAACTCTGAAAATCATTGTGATGCATCGAGTTCCTTCTATATAAAACCCTTTGTTGAAATCTCCGATCGAGTCTCTTCCATATGAAATCCTAAATCTAGTACTGTTTTGGGGTTGATTCCTTCTCCATAGAATCAATAACTGTGGGATGCTTTAGGTTTTTCTTATATAAAACTCTTTGTCAAAAATCTCGAATCGAGTCTCTTCTATATGAAACCCTAAATTCTGAAATGTTGAGGATGATGATCCCTTCTCTAGAATCATCTACCTTGAAAAACTGAGTCCCTTGTATATGAAACTCAGTTTCTGAAACTGTGAGCTACAAGTCTCTTCTGTATAAAACTCTCGCTCGAATACTGAAAGTGTTGATTTTTTCTCCGTAGAATCATTCACCTTGAAAAACTGAGTCCTTTCTATATGAAACTTGGCTTGTAAAAACTATGAGCTATAAGTCTCTTCTTTGTGAAACCTTAACTCGAATACTGAAGGTGTTGATCCCTTCTCTATATGATCGTTAATCTTGAAAAGCTGAGTCCCTTCTTGGCTTGTGAACATTGTGAGCTATAAGTCTCTTCTCTGTGAAACCTTAACTCGAATATTGAAAATGTTGATCCCTCCTATGTAGAATCGTCCACTCGAATGCTGAAGTGGCGATCCCTTCTTTGTGGAATCATCCACATTGAAGCTTTTTCTTTTATCAAGCTATATTCGCAATTTTCTTTTTCTCTTTCAATACCTGTCAAAAATAGGTAGAAGTGCATGTATGTGTGTGTTAGTATGCCCTTTAATCCTAGGGATTCTTAACTATGCATGAATGGAATGCATATATCAACATGCCCCTGATCTTAGGGATGTCTAAAATGATGAATGTTTTTCTCTTTAATGTTTGAGGATGAACCCTCAAAAAGATCATCCTTGGATACTTCAGGCTTTCAACAAGCTGAATCTTCTTCTGGTAGGAGACCATTTGCTTTTGTTGGTCAAAATGTAGTTTGTTTAATTCAAGAACAAGGTCGGAATGTCTTTACATACTCTTGTAGCTAGGGTGAATGCCTGCCCCAAAAATATAATTATCGAGCACGAACTTCTGAAAGATCTCATACCTCGCGAAATTTTGCAATTAAATGTACCCCACTCACTAACGGGTTCCATCTTCCCAAAAAGTTTTGGCTTAATCGAAGCCTCTTCTAACAATTTCTGTCATGACTTAGACTCAGTCGAATCTGACTCTGAGAAAACTTTTGCCTCTCTTCTGGAAGGCGGTCTTTCTACCCCAATAAAATTTGCCCCTAAAATTTTTCTTTCTTCATTTGGTTCACAAACTAGACTTCTCCGATAGTAAGCTCGAAAAAACTTGTCTCGTAAAATACGTCCGCTCACGGGCTTAATCAAAGATGATTAAATGCATCAATGTCCTTGCATTTTTTCAAAAATGAATCTTTCGAATCTTTCGAATCTTTCGAATAAATCTTTCAAAAATTAGCGTTTACACAAACAACGCCTTTATGAGTACAACTAATAAAAGGAGTTAGATCCTTGGATATTCAATGCTAGAGTGTCTGAGACTCGACACTTAATGTTTCGCCTTGAAATGTTGTGGCGATATCTGAAGTGCCAAAATTCTATTCAAAATGCTTGGTTCAGCCTTATGATTACCGTACTCACTTGATTTACTTGAAAACTGCTCATTCTAGTTCTCAAATTTGTTTTCTCAGTTCGAGAAATCCAAGTGTAAACATGTGCTTCTATTTGTATTTAATAATAAATATATTAAAGGGGTCAGTGCCTTCAAAGAGTCATCACTGACGCTAGGGTATCGAACTGATGGAATACTAGATCCTTATTAGATTCGTTCTTCCCCCACAGCTCCATCAGGATGCTCCGAGACTTATTGAATTGCTCGTTCATGTGAGGGTTATAACACTTTCACCTCTTTTTCTTTCTTTTTTCTTTTCTTCTTCTTCTTCTTTTTCTCTCTCTTCCTCTCTTTTTTAATGCTTTCTAATGTTTTTTAATGTTTCTTACCTCTTGGAATTGAAAAGTCAGTGACGTTTATAAATAAAACCATTTAAATAGACGTTTATAAATAAAGTCAGTGACGAAATTGAAAAGTTTAGAGAAAAGGGAAGGACTATGGGCATGATTAACGGAGGACGGAGGGATTTAATGAAATAAAAATCCCATTTTTAAAACGAGGACTTAGTATAAATGACATTTTAAAACTCAAAAACCCTCTTTTATTCATTTTTTCCTTCGAATAGCATCTAACCCCCCAATTCTTCTTCGAAATTCAAGCATTTTTGCAGAAATAAAGGTGTTCTTCATTATTTGAAGAACACCACCCCTTTTTCCAGATTCTGGCCACCGCTAACGCTGGTCGCCGAAGCTAAACAGCCAAAAAGTCTCCCTTTTCTAAGTCAAAACCGAAAACAATAAGCCCTTCCTCTTATTTAGATACCAAAACAACCAAGAAAACTAGGAAGCTTTGAAATCCTTTCGAAAAGAAAATAACAAAAATCCCTTTTTGGTTATGGAAAATGATGAAAAATCAAGGAGGAGCCTCCTTCTCATCTTGGCTCACCGACAACGACCCAAGGATCGCGAGGCTTGTTTCCGGAAAGAAGGAGAAACGGGAAGAAGGTTCGATCGACTGAAAAATGAGGTAAAAAAACTTTTGTTTCGATTTCTTCAATGCAAAAAAAGATGGGTTTTACCTCTGAAGTTGTTTGTTTCTATCGATTTTTGTGTGCGCAAAAAAGGTCCCTTACATGGTGTTTTTCTTGGTTTGAATAGCTGAGTCGTTACAAAAAGACTCCTATTTTTTATATTGTCTGATGATTTTTTGGATGTATTCATGTATATTCTCTACAATTATTGGCCGAGTGGCCTCTGGGATAGTACTCTGAAAACTCTGAATGTTGTTGGTGTTTCCCCTGAAATCTCTAACATTCGGCCGAATTATTCTCTGAATTTTGTTATGGTATAAACCTCTATAATTTTTTGGTGTTAATCACATACGTTTCTAATATGGTATTTTGTTTTCTTGCATGATTCATTGTCATCGGAGGAGAAAGGGTCATCGGCGATGAGGATCGGCGCCGTCGACGTTGAGAGAAATCAAGGAGTCTTCGTAAGATTCTAACAGGCACAGGCGTTCGCCACACGCGTGCGTAGGGGATCCGGGTAGCTATGCGTGGCGCATCTGAGCTTCTAGACGTTTATCTCCTTTATCCGTGACCATCAGGGGATTAGGGTTTTTTTATTTGATTAAGCATCCGGTTTGGGCTGAAACCGGATTCGGGCTGCCATTGTAATTGGGCTTGTAATTGTTTAAATTATTCTGGGCCTTGTATATTATTTATTATTTGACTATTTTATTTATTTGATTGGGTTTTGTATTTATAATTGGACTGTTATACATTAATAAATATGGGCTACTCATTTCAAATATTTGTTTTTATTTATTTACCTTATAATATAGTATTAAATAACATAAAATAATAATAATTAAAATATGAGCAAAATAAACAAAAAAATTTATAATAATAGTATATGATATAATAGAAGAATAACGAAAATAGATAACAAAAAAACATATAATAATGTAAGAAAACAATAATACATAATTTTTTTGATTATTTTATAAAAAAAAGAAGAAAGACAACGTATACATAATAAGCCTTTTCTGATTTTTAGTTTTAATAACAAAATGAAATTGAGACTAAAGCAAGAGAAAAGGGTAAGAATATGAAGTATAGTAGTATTTTTGGATTTTTCAAAAGTAACAATTATAAGCTCATTATTCGAATAAAAACAAAAATTAAAATTGGGTTTAGACCCGTATAAAATTAGTGATTACAATTATGTTACTGGTGGAGTACATGTAAATGCATCTCCCAATCTGATTATCACTTGTTGGCCAGAGTTATCCTTTAAGTGTTGGCCATTGGCTTTAAGTTCATCCCTTATTATTCTGATCTTCATTGCACCCTGTTTGTCTGGACAGTATGTTGTGTTGTTGGTTTCCTTCACACCTGCCTTAATTTTCTTGCCAAAAATTCTACCAAAGCAAATATCTAATTTTTCTACCGAGCATTATGCCCAGGCAGTGATTGTTGAAGCAGGATACCTTTGCATCTGTAGTGTGAAGCACCTTGCACTCTTTTGCATCATCATACCTTTTTAGATTGTGGAAGGCATTGAGTTTAACTTATTGGTCATTGACCTTTATAGTCAACTCTTCTTTTTCCACATCAATTAACGTTCGTCCAGTGGCAAGGAAAGGTCTCCCAAGGATGATCGATGCATTATCATCTACTTCACAATCAAGGACAAGAAAATCAGCAAAAAAAAATAAATTTATCTACTCTTATCAGTATGTCCTTGATTTTTCCTTCGGGTTGCACATATGATCGATCCGCAAGTTGGAGCATCACAGTAGTGGGTTTTTCCCTTCTAATTCCAAGCTTTTGAAAGATAGATTTGGAAATTAGATTGATGCTTGCTCCAAGGTCACAAAGAGCCTTACCTTCATAGTGGTTACTAATTGCACAAAGTATTATAAAGCATCTAGGATCCTTCAATTTTGGTGTCATGCGGTTGTGTAGCATTGTCATGCATCCTTCTTTAGCAGCCACTGTATCAAACTCACTTATCCTCTTTCTCTTAGACACAATATCTTTCAAGAATTTAGCATAATTAGGCATTTTTTTCAATTGCCTCTACAAAGGGTAAGTTAATGTGGACTTGCTTTAAGATATCAAGAAATTTCTTAAATTGATGGTCCTGTTTTTGATTTTTCAACCTTTGTGGGAAATATGGTGTTGGTCTCATCTCTTCTAGGGTTTCTTTAGTTTGGAATTTAATACCTGAAACCACAACCTCTGTCACTGTCTCTATTACTGTCTCGGAAGCTTGTTCAGGTATTGTCGAGCTCTCTACTGGGGCAGTGTTCTCATAATTATTTTGTTCAACTTCCAAGTCCTCTTTTTTTATTCTGTTGTTGGGACTTTAGGTGCTGAGCTTCTTTCCTTTTCTTTTAGCTGTAGACCACTTCTTGTAGTGATTGCTTTGCACTATTCAAGGCCCATTACCTTAGCAACTTCAGTATTGCTAGGTAATCCTCCTTGTGGTCTAGTATTGATGTTTTGGGCAAATTGCCCAACCTGAGTTTTCAGTGCCTTGATAGCAGCCTCTTAGTTTTGTAACCTCATCTCAGTCCTATTGATGAATGCATTTGTTCTTTTTATGAAGTTGTTGTTCTCTGCCATGTATGATTCAGTTTTTATCATGAATGTTTTCAGAGAATTTTCCAGAAACTTACATGATGTTGTTGATGTATCTGATGTTGCGGTAGAGTTTGTTGTACTTATTGATGCGGCAGATGTTGCATTTGTTACTGGAATCCTGGTGGTTGAGTAGTTGGATTCAAGACATTGTTTGGATTACTCCATGAAAAGTTTGGATACCTCTTCTATGAGGGGTTGTATGTGTTGGACATCATATTGTTTCTATTGTAATTTCCAACATACAAGTTGACCTCTTGATTCATACACTCAGATGAATTATGGTTTCCTCCACATAAATTGCAATACAAATCAATGGCTTTAACCTCATGGGTGTTCTGTTGTAGTTGCGTATTTTTCACCATCTTGGTAAGAGAGTTCAATTTTGCTGCCACTGAATTTGATGTTTCTAATTCATTCACTGTTGCTTGCCATCTTAGTCCTCCTCGCCTAGATGTAGGAAACTGATAATCGTTCTTTGCGATTTTGTTCAGTATTTCAATAGCTTCTTTAGGTACTTTATCCAGTAGTGTTTCATTTGCCGAGGCATCTAACATCATCCTTGTCGGGGTATTGGTGGCATTATAGAATATAGTCACTTGTGTCCATAGTGGAAATCCATGCAATGGGCACTTATACAGTAACTCTCTATAGCGTTCCCATGCCTCGTACATAGGTTCTTCATTATCCTATCGAAAAGAAGTAATATCATTACGAATTCTATCATATAAATTTGTAGGATTAAATCGCGTAATAAAATCTCAGCATAGTTCACTCCAAGATCCTATTGATCCTACTGGAATGCTATTTAGCAAGGTTTTCGCCCTATCCCTCAGTGAATAGGGGAACAACTTCAATCTTAAGACATCCTCATGGATTTCTTGAATCTAAAAAGAATTGCAAACTTTAATGAATGACTTAAGATATTGCCTAACATCTTCTGTCATTGACCCACCAAATTGTACAATAGTGTTTAACATATTGAACATGACTGGCTTTAGCTCAAAGTGGTCCGCTTCTATTTCTGGTGTAACAACTCCAGGATTTAGTCCATTTAAATCTTCATCCAAGAAGTCTCTGACAGTTAACTACCGCGGCAGGGGTGGCTCTAGAAAGCCTCCATTGTCCGCAGGTAAGTTTTGGTTTCCTTGATTTACTACCATGACTCCTTGGATCTGTCTCCTCAACCCTTGATAAGTACGTTCGATTTCTGGACCTAACGCGTACAAAGGATTGGTAGGGTTGGCCCTGATCATACACAAAAAATAAAACAAGTAAAATAAAAAATAAAAATAAAATAATTAAAAAACAAGAAAATAAAGAAAACAAAATTTAGTTGTCAATCCCCGGCAACGACGTCAAAAACTTTATGCGTGTTACACAAGCATAATTTTAGTGCAAGTGAACACGTCACCAAGTAATAAAGTGATGAATATCATCGGATATCGTATCCATAGAGATTGGTATACTTAATATACTTCCTTTAGTCTTCTTGCTTTGTAAAAGAAATAAAATAAAGACAATTAATTGGATGTTGATTGAACTAAATAATAATAACTAAATAGATATAGAAAAATAAGATAAAGAAGATGGCTAGGATCCAGTTGTGCTGTATAGTGGATTTAATCAACTCGTTCTTGTTCAATACAATTGTACAACACTGCCTCGGTAGAACTACAAATTATTGCATCGACAGTGAAGATACTAGTCTACTGCGGTAATCCGTTGCTTTGGGCAGACTTTACCAAAGTTTGGCAAAGTGTCCTTATATGAATTCGCTTATCCCTAAGTCTAAGTACTGTTGATGACCAGTCCTTGGAGATACCTCCCATCGTGAATCAATTATAATCACCAACCAATCTCACACTTCTATTAGCCGCTGAAACTCTAAACCTATCCCTAGGCCGAGTTAGTGTTCCATGGAAGAAACACTGTACTTATTCCTTTCGTGAATCTAACTCTCCCGATATTAGATAAATGAATGACCTATAAAATTCTCTCCCGCACTTGAAAGTAAGAACAAGGGATGGCAACGAAAAAGCAAACTTTGATATTTTATTGTATTGGAAATAAGAAACAAAGTTTAACTTCCTCAAACTAATACTTTACAACCTTCACCTAAGCCTAAACAAAATTAGAACACAATATAGAAAAGAAAACCTAAATCTAATTCTATATTCTAAGTTATGAGTCTCATTCTCCCTTTCCCTTGGACGGTTATGCCTTATATAGGCTTGTCCTAGGGCAAACCTATCCTAAGTAGAATACAACTTGGAGTAGGAAACAAGTTATGTACCTAAATCAAATATTTCAAAGTTTAATTCTTCTAGAAGGCTTTCCCGCATGGCCTTGTCTTTGGGCTTTCCTTGTGCTATCCAGCTCCGATCCTTGGGCTTATTGTCCAGCAATGATCTCCTCATTTTTCTCCTCAGCTTGCCTGCCATATTGCTACTTGTCCTCTGCTGCCTCGGCATCAGGTCCTGCCTCAGCCTTAGTTTGCTACCGCGGTAATACTTCTTCCTGCACAGACATAAAAATGTTGTAAAGTATGATTTTTCTACAAATATTATCTTTAAAAGCATAATCCCTAAATATATCACATTACGTCTATGCATTGGTCCAAGTAAGTGTAGAATTGATGATTAATGCCCATGAAAAGTGTAGAAAGTGATAGTGAGTTGAGCACTTATCACACCCCCAAACTCGAACTATTGTTTGTCCCCAAGCAATGCAAACCATCAATTTGTCAAACCTTATTCTTTCTTGGTCTTATGTTTCCAACTATTCTCCCCACCATAACTATGTCTATTCTTTAGTCTTAACTTTTCGGTTACCTAAGGGTGTATCTAGAAGACAAACTATAAGGTTTTATGAGTGTGTGAGTTTTTGTGGATTAGTTTGATTAAGGGCCTTCTTAGATAAACTCTAAATTCAAGACAAGTAGATTTAGATTTAGTGTACTCTTCTTAAAACAACAATTTCTTGAGCAAATTTCGGGCACCTCAAGGATTATGTTTTCTCCTTATTTTCTTATTTCTTTTGCTATTCTTTTGAATATACTAGAGCCAATTTCGGATACCTCTAGCATGAAGAAGAGTATTTCTTAGAGCCGGTTATAGGTACCTCTAGTCACCTTTCTAAAGATCTATTTCTTTATCATCAAAGTTCATTAAAAGAATTCCTATAGCCAAATAAGTCCCAAAAGTGTTTTAAGTTCAACCTTATAGTAAGCTTTTAAGTTTTTCTCCTTAAGTATCCTAGAATTAAGCCTTCAAAATAGAAATTGATCATGGTAAGGAGAAAGATTTATATTGCCTTAAAGAATAAACTAAAACAATACTTATGATGGATAGTGCAAGAGTTTGGGCAACAATTTCAAATAAAGTGGTGGATATAAAAACAAAAAAGTTATGACTTAAAAATCCCTTCTCATGGCAAGGCCTCGATAGTGGATTGGTTGGAAGTGGCTCTACACCCCCAAACTCAAACCAAGCATTATCCTCAATGCTTCAATTAGGGACAAACACCAGGCAATAAAATATAAAACGAAAACAAGTAATTATAACAACAACATAAAAAAATATAAGGACTCCGAAGAGCTATCCTCCACAATTAATTTTCTGGATCTTGTTGTTGATTGTTGTGTTCTTGGTGATGGCGATGGCTGAGTCTTTTCTTGTCTTGGTGGCTAGACTTTTGTGGGTGTTACTCGTTGCATAGGAGCATTCACCTCTTCTTCTCCTTCATTTTCGGTCTCTATTATATCAGTCCCTCCATAGTTCTCTGGATCTACCTCGGCATGGTGAATTGTTGGTCCCTGCAAAATCTGAACTTTGGTGTACATAGGCATCTATCTCTTCTGATAGACTGCCCATGATAATTGTGGATCTTGGGTTAGTGCTGAAGACTACCCTCCTCTTGGAAGGTCTTTTGCTAGCAGATGATGTCGCAGCAGAATCTGCTGCCCTAGATGTTCCAATAGTGTGAAATTGTTGTCGAGGGCCTATGTGGAAGAATGGTATCGATCCTCCTAAAGCTGGTGTTATCTTTGTGTAGGGTGCAGCTGTCACGAACATGTTAGCTGGAATTTTTGAAAACTGCACCCCTTGATCTAAAAAGTTGTGGAGCATCATTTGAGTAAGTGTGATGTTGAAGTATCTTTGATACTCTATGTATCTCTGCTGCCTAAGATCCATGGTTGTCATCCTTTTTAGAATCTCCTGGTATGGGTTTGCTGGCAGTGGTGTGGGCAGTGTCAGGCATGTCTGCCTTTTATTGGGCCCCGACAATGGTGTCAGTAGTGATCTGCTAAGGAGTTGCCTAGAATGGTTTTGCTTGTGTGATCTGCTTGATCTTGTGGTAGAATTCTCTGGTCCATCCTCTCTTAGGGGGTGCATTTGTAAATTTCTTTTAAGATCAACTCTCCCACGTTGATGCTTCTTTTATTTTAGGGTCATTTTTGATATTTCTTATAATCCATTTGCATCCTCCATCGAGTTACAATTCTGCCCAAAAAGGGTTGGGCCAAAATGAGTACAGATACTTTGTCTTATCATTGTAAGGGTGTCTTTCTTTCGTGTTCTCATGTAATCCATGCATATCCTCCAACTTGATATTGTTTCTAAAGGCAAAAATAAATTATTAGAAAAAATTATATCAACATCCAACCACGTAACTACCTCATTGTCGTTAAATTCTCTCATAGTTGGGTATAGCTTTCATTGTCGTGGCAATTGTTGTGATAGCCAATTGTCGTGACAATCTTTTTACAAAATTCGGTGTAAGTCAAATGAATAACCATCTTTCTTGAAGTCTTCAATAATCAACCCACATTGTTTTTTATGCTTCTCAAAAATCTCCATCAGTAAAGACTTTGGTTTGGAACTAATATTAGATGAAATTACCATAAAAATATCATCTTCAAACAATCATATCCTATTTGTGATGGCTTCAAATCTTGTAACGTTGCCTCCTCGGAAAATACCTGCAATGGAAGAGATGAGTTTTTAAAGAATTCAAAAGGTTCAATCATTACCATCTCATACTCCATTATCACGGCATCGCCATCTTGTTGATCGAACATGTCGTCATGTAATTGCCTAGGCAACTGTGAGTGAGTGTAATCCTCATATTCCTTCTTTAGCATCATTGCTGATGTAACATCCTGGGAATCAAACCCTTCAAAATTTTCTATAGCATTACTATCATCGGTTTTGTTGAGTGGTATCATGACATTACCCTTTTCAGGCTTATCTATTGTTGTGGCAATTATTTCTATAGGCTCATCCAATGTTTGACAGTCTTTCTCATCAACATGTTCTAAACTCAGAGGTTCTGGAATTTCCTCTTTGTCCTCTAATGTTGGGATTTCAGTATCCCTAAGGATTGATTGTTTAGTTATGTTATTCATGGCATATTCAGAACTCTACAATTGATTTTTCGAATCCTTCAAGTGTGCATCCAATATAGCTATATGTGCATCCATGGACCTTGATTGCTCTGTCATTAATTCATCAATTATATCCATTAATGCTTTCAATGTTTGCTCAAATGAATTTGGATACTCTTGAGAAAAATTATATTGCCATGACATATCTGTAGCATCAACAAAATTTTCATGGTAAAAATTTTTTTGAGCTTTTTGATCATACCATGAAGTATTTTGTTGTTGGCTCCAACTATGGTCCTCTCTGTGGCCAAATGTTCCAATACTATATGGGCAATTGCTAACCAAATGATCATCTCCACAATTAAAACAAAAAATTTCCCAAGCATGAACTTGTTGGGTTGCTCTTGGTTGGCATAGATAATCATCATTTAATCTAGGAAATTTTTAATTGGTTCGATTCATATCTTCCAACATCAACTCCCGAATAGATTTCTTTCTTTCTCCTTGCATCTTGAAACTTTAATTTGAAACACACCTAATTTTTTAAGGAAAAGAAAAAGAAAATATATTAGTAAAAATAATAAAAAATGCAAGAAAATAAAGAAAATAAAATTTAGTTGTCAATCCCCGGCAATAATGCCAAAAACTTGATGCGTGCTAGATATGCGCAATTTTAGTGCAAGTGAACACATCGCCAAGTAATAAAGTGATGAGTATAATCGGATATCGTCTCCACAGGGATTGATATACTTAATATGTTTCATTTAGTCTTCTTGCTCTATAAAGAAATAATGTAAAGACACAATTAATTGGGTTGTGATTAAACTAAATAATAATAAATAAATAAAGATGGAAAAATAAGATAAAGAAGGTGGCCAAGATCCAATTGTATTGTATAGTGGAATTGATCAAATTTTTCTTGTCCAATGCAATTGTATAACATTGCCTCGGCAGGACAGCAGATTACTGCCTCGACAGTGGTGTCACTCATCTGCCGCGGTAATCTCTTGCTCTTGGGCATACTTTACCAAAGTTTGGCAAAGTGTCCTTTAATGATTATGCTTATCTCTAAGTCAAAAAACTGTTGATTATCAGTCCTTGATGATACCTCTCGGAGTGAATCAATTATAATCACCAACCAATCCCACACTTCTCTTAGCCGCTGAAACTCTTAATCTATCTCTAGGTCGAGTTAGTGTTTCCCAATTGAAATACTGTACTTATTCCTTTCGTGAATCTAACTCTCCCGATATTAGATAAATGAATGACTTATAAAATTCTCTCCCGCGCTTGAAAGTAAGAACAAGGGATGGCAAAGAAAAAGCAAACTTTGATATTTTATTGTATTGGAAATAAGAAACAAAGTTTGACTTCCTCAAACTAATACTTTACAACCTTCACCTAAGCCTAAACAAAATTAGAACACATTGTAGAAAAGAAAACCTAAATCTAACTCTATATTCTAAGTTATGAGTCTCATTCTCCCTTTCCCTTGGACGGTTATGCCTTATATAGGCTTGGCCTAGGGAAAACCTTTCCTAAGTAGAATACAACTTGGAGTAGGAAACAAGTTATGTACCTAAATCAAATATTTCCAAGTTTATTTCTTCTAGAAGGTTTTCCCGCATGGCCTTGTCTTTGGGCTTTCCTTGTGCTATCCAGCTCCGATCCTTGGGCTTATTGTCCAGCAATGATCTCCTCATTTTTCTCCTCAGCTTGCCTGCCATATTGCTACTTGTCCTTTGCTGCCTCGGCATCAGGTCCTACCTCAGCCTTAGTTTGCTACCGCGGTAATACTTCTTCCTGCACAGACATAAAAATATTGTAAAGTATGATTTTTCTATAAATATTATTTTTAATAGCATAATCCCTAAATATATCACATTAAGTCTATGCATTGGTCCAAGTAGGTGTAGAATTGATGATTAATGCCCATGAAAAGTGTAGAAAGTGATAGTGAGTTGAGCACTTATCACACCCCCAAACTCGAACTATTGTTTGTCCCCAAGCAATGCAAACCATCAATTTGTCAAACCTTATTCTTTCTTGGTCTTATGTTTCCAACTATTCTCCCCACCATAACTATGTCTATTCTTTAGTCTTAACTTTTCGGTTACCTAAGGGTGTACCTAGAAGACAAACTATAAGGTTTTATGAGTGTGTGAGTTTTTGTGGATTAGTTTGATTAAGGGCCTTATTAGATAAACTCTAAGTTCAAGACAAGTAGATTTGGATTTAGTGTACTCTTCGTAAAACAACAATTTCTTGAGCAAATTTCGGGCACCTCAAGGATTATGTTTTCTCCTTATTTTCTTATTTCTTTTGTTATTCTTTTGAATATACTAGAGCCAATTTCGGGTACCTCTAGCATGAAGAAGAGTATTTCTTAGAGCCAGTTATTGGTACCTCTAGTCACCTTTCTAAAGATCTATGTCTTTATCATCAAAGTTCATTAAAAGAATTCCTATAGCCAAATAAGTCCCAAAAGTGTTTTAAGTTCAACCTTATGGTAAGCTTTTAAGTTTTTCTCCTTAAGTATCCTAGAATTAAGCCTTCAAAATAGAAACTGATCATGGTAAAGAGAAAGATTTATATTGCCTTAAAGAATAAACTAAAACAATACTTATGATGGATAGTGCAAGAGTTTGGGCAACAATCTCAAATAAAGTGGTGGATGTAAAAACAAAAATGTTATGACTTAAAAATCCCTACTCATGGCAAGGCCTTGATAGCGGATTGGTTGGAAGTGGCTCTACACCCCAAACTCAAACCAAGCATTATCCTCAATGCTTCAATTAGGGACAAACACCAGGCAACAAAATATAAAAAGAAAATAAGCAATTATAACAGCAGCATAAAAAAATTATAAGGACTCCGAAGAGCTATCCTCCACAATTAATTTTCTGGATCTTGTTGTTGATTGTTGTGTCCTTGGTGATGGCGATGGCTGAGTCTTTTCTTGTCTTGGTGGCTAAACTCTTGTGGGTGTTACTCGTTACATAGGAGCATTCACCTCTTCTTCTCCTTCATCTTCGATCTCTATTATATCAGTCCCTCCATAGTTCTCTAGATCTACCTCGGCATGGTGAATTGTTTGTCCCTGCAACATCTGAACTTTGGTGTACATAGGCATCTATCTCTTCTGATAGACTGCCCATGATAATTGTGGATCTTGGGTTAGTGCTGAAGGCTACCCTCCTCTTGGAAGGTCTTTTGCTAGCAGATGATGCCGCAGCAGAATCTGCTGCCCTAGATGTTCTAGCAGTGTGAAATTGTTGTCGAGGGCCTATGTGGAAGAATTTTATCGATCCTCCTAAAGCTGGTGTTGTCTTTGTGTAGGGTGCAGTTGTCACGAACATGTTAGCTGGAATTTCTGAAAACTGTAAACCTTAATCTAGAAAGTTGTGGAGCATCATTTGAGCAACTGTGATGTTGAAGTATCTTTGATACTCTATGTATCTCTGCTGCCTAAGATCCATGGCTGTCATCCTTTTTAGAATCTCCTGGTATGGGTTTGCTGGCAGTGGTGTGGGCAGTGTCAGGCATGTCTGCCTTTTATTGGGCCCCGACAATGGTGTCAGTAGTGATCTGCTAAGGAGTTGCCTAGAATGGTTTTGCTTGTGTGATCTGCATGATCTTGTGGTAGAATTTTCCGGTCCATCTTCTCTTGGGGGTGCATTTTTAAATTTCTTTTAAGATCAACTCTCCCACGTTGATGCTTCTTTTATTTTAGGGTCGTTTTTGATATTTCTTATAATCCATTTGCATCCTCCATCGAGTTACAATTTTGCCCAAAAAGGGTTGGGCCAAAATGAGTACAGATACTTTGTCTTATCATTGTGAGGGTGTCTTTCTTTCGTGTTCCCATGTAATCCATGTATATCCTCCAACTTGATATTGTTTCTGAAGGCAAAAATAAATTATTAGAAAAAATTATATCAACATCCAACCACGTAACTACCTCATTGTCATTAAATTCTCTCATAGTTGGATATAGCCTTCGTTGTCGTGGCAATTGTTGTGATAGCCAATTGTCGTGACAATCTTTTTACAAAATTCGGTGTAAGTCAAATGAATAACCATCTTTCCTGAAGTCTTCAAGAATCAACCCACATTGTTTTTTATGCTTCTCAAAAATCTCCATCAGTAAAGACTTTGGTTTGGAACTGATATTACATGAAATTACCATACTATCTACAAAAGATATTAAGCTAGAGTTAGAACCGGTACTGGAGTCTCGCATTTAAAACAATTATATATTTCGGTAAACTCAACTGAAATCATCATATATCATTTCGAAAATTTCAATTTTCCAAAAATATTTCAGATGCATGAAGAAGTCAAAAATATTTGAAAACCGGTGTGATGAGCCACATAGGTCGAGGGTTGAACTTGGCTTTGATACCACTAAATGTAACCCCCAAGTTCAACATATTTTCTTAGATTGAAACTTTGGAATCAAGTTACGAAAACTTTCCCCTTTAGTCTATTTTCAGATTCTCAGACCAGTTTAGGCGAATCGGTACTTGGAGCATCTCACACGTTATTTAGATAATTATTATTCCGTATGATCCTTTAATTATTTCAGTTTAATAATTTTAATCTGTTATGAAACATGTTATATTTTCGGACTATGAGATATTTTGACTTGAATTTATTGATTCATGGTTTTATGAAATTATTCAAGATATTTTTATAAAATATTCAGACTTTATTTTAAACAATTGAACTTTTATGACTGAATCCCTAATTCGTTTTCCTAATTTGTCAAAGTAACCCTAATTTTGAAATTATTTAACCTAATTTTCTTACTTGAGGGAAAAGTTTTCATAACTTGATTCCTAAGTTTTAATCTAGGAAATTAGATTGAAATTGGGGTTACAGATTTAGCGTAAACTTCGTGCTTTCATCTCCTTTCACAATTTAACTCGTATCTCTTTTTTTTTTTTTGCTCCTTCAAGTTTTTTTTATTTTTTGTTTTTTCCTTTTTTTTCCTTTGACACATTTTTTTTACTTAAAAACAACCTTTCATACTCTTTTCTCCCAGTGTGGGGAGTTATCCTTGGTTAGGGTTCAAACATAAGAAAAATGTTAGGCTCAAAGAGGACAACAGATGATTTTTTTTATTTTCTTATTTGAGAAGGAAAATGAAGGAATGCCAAGTGTCATTTCACACACAAATATCACCAAAGAAGTAGTCTTCAGTTGGTAGACATTTTAGAGCTATCACTTTATTCAAAAACCCTAAACAACAATGTCTAAGAGGAAAATTCACACAAAATGGGATTTTCCCATTAATCTTGAACACACATTTTTACCCTCTATCTCAGGATTAGATTCAAAAATCATTCATACAATCAATAATAAAGGCTCTTTCAAAAGGGTAAATTTTGAAGAGAAATAAATCAAATGAATAAAAAAATATTTGCCACTTGTGAAAAATAAAGGACATGCATCTTTAAAACGAGTAAAATAAAATAAAGTATCATTAAAAAGATCTTTGATATTCACGAGCAAAAGGGTTTGTTCTAGGTGTGACTCCACCATTGACTAGGAAAATCTTTTATTGAAATTCAGCCAAACTTAACCTTTCTATGTTGCATCAAGATTCCATTATCGAATTCATTCAGGTTATAGATGTTCCTCATATTCTCTTTCCTTGAGTTTTTCATCTTTGATAGCTCATTATCCAACAATGGAGGATAAACTTGGGTTGCCATATCTCGACACCATTATGCATATTGACAAAAGCTTTCATTGTATTTATGCTTCATTCCTTGTAGGACGAGCCGATTTAGAACCATATGTTTGTACCATTTGTTAAAATCCCATGATAAATCTCTTTATGTTCGTAACTTTCCCAGCTTAATCGAATGTACGAAGATGCAAACCCGAACAAACAAATCAGTTACCAAGCTTAGGTATCTAACATCTTTGTCGCTCTGAATATTTCCCTCCTAAAAGGATTTAAGGATAACAATCTTCCCATTTCTTGTCATTTATTGCCTCGTCAATAGCTTCATCGAGGTCAGACACCTTGTAGTTTTGGGTTTCTTCCTGATTAGCAATCCGTTGGTTTAGGGCATTAGTTAACTCATTCCGAGATAAAGTTGAAACTTGACTTTAGGCAAGATGGGTTCCTTTAGAACCCATGGAAAAGTGTAAGCAATCTCTAGCAAATCAATTATTCCATTAGTTTTTCTCCTTGTTTGGGTCCTAAAACCCCAACATGACTGCTATCTGGTTAACATCCAATAAGCTCGTGTATTCCTGATGTTGTCGACTTATCTTCAATGATTATTGCTTTGGTATCGTGCTTTTGTGAAACTTTACTCCCTTTTTAGATTAATTCTTTATTATGTTTGAATGTATACAATGATGTAAAAACACAAAAAATACAAACAAACAACAAAATGCAAATGTTTGAATGCAAACTAAGGGCCATCAATTCCATAAATAGTTGCTCATAAAACAAGCTTTTATTGAATGCCAAAGGTCCTTGTTATAAAAATAGTTTAATAAGTCTATGAATACATCTCAGCTCGAACACCTAATTCTTTATCTCCTCAATCAACCATACGAGTCTTAGTCCCACCTCCCCTATTGGCTTGATGTACTGGCGAACACTTGTGGCTTTCTTGGTTAACATCATCACGTGTTTGACTACATCTTGAACCTGGGTCATGACATATCTATCGAACTTATCCCTTTCTTGGAACCTCCTAGCATTATCCGTGAGTCGAGTGAACCAATAATCATTGCCTCCTTCATTGATATCTTCAAGAAATAAAACCTTTGTTCTGTTCTCTTGAATAATATTTTTCATACCCTCTACTTGCTTCTTTAGCATCTCATTCTCCTTTTGGCTGGCCTGAAGCTCATTGTAAGTGTGACGATTTCGAAGCATTCAAACAGATTGATTTAAGTCTGCTACCTTGGCTTGTAGCTTAACTACGATAGTCTGGCTTTGCTTTAGCTTTTCACTGGTAGTATTACACAAAGACTACAACTCTCCCATGTGGATTTTATTGTCATTTGCTTTTCTATTCCATGCAACTGCAATCTTATTATCTCCTTCACCGACTCGTTTGTTACTAATAACATGTTTCCCTTCTTTTTATCATTTATCAGCATTTGTTTGTATTTTTCAACTTCCTTCATGCCACGTTCTCTTTCATTTTCTACAGCTTGCTCAATATCTCGCTTTCACTGCTTAGGATTCTTCCTCGGATCTTTATTTTAGACTGTTGTTTGGAACTTGAGGAAATCAACTTTCTGGATCTCAAATTTCTCTTCCAAGTCATTGTATAACTTCAGTATTCGGTTTGTCTCCCTTTTTCGCTTTTTGAAATCCAAACTTGCCTCGTACAGGTCTCTCGCGTGCAGTTCTTGTAGGGATTCTATCTTAGCCTTAGCTCTTTCTAGTTTAACTCTTAAAATATTAGCTTCGGATGGGACAACCTTCAAGTGCTCTTTTATAGGCTTGGCTTGGCCAGTGGATAATAAAATATGATTGTTTACCCTTACCTATCTCCAAACTTCATAATCAGGGGTAAGTATGTGTTCACTATCATACTCTACCTTCATGATATAGAAATGCTTCCATGAATCATTGGTAGTTTGGATCTTTTCTCGGAACTCCCCTTGAAATTCGAATTCAGATGAGTCAAGACCTGCAGTGAATGGGATAAATTGTCTTGAACTATACTGTCGTGAGACTAACAAAGGAGAGCAACCAATTCCACCCCATAAACCTAACAACATCAGATGATTATAGTCTCTATACTTGTACAACACCTTAACATGACCCATCCAAGGAACCCTCTATACGATGTCCTGATCATGACGATATCTAAATATATTAATCCACTTATTCTTCTTAAATGTTGGTCATCCTTTGTCTAGAAACTCTCGAGGCAGAAAAAAGTTTGGAGAGGACCTATTAGGTAATGTTAACGTTGGGCATTTCCAAAAATGACTAAGAGCCCATACTTGAAGCAACGGAGCACATCCTCTAAAGCGTACACCCTTTAATTTCCTACATGCATTCAAAGAAATAAAGGTCTCTGTTAGTACTGATGGTACTAGGTTAACATCCTCTAAAGCGTACACCCTTTAAAGCCACATCAATATACCCGAGAACACTTGGAAATATGACCAAGCCATAGATCGCTATGGCTAAAAAATCTACCCTTTTCTCTTCATCTGGATGAGCATGGATTATGTTTCGAATATGAGACCAAGGAGAAGAATAGCTACCTCATTTCTTCCTTATCAGGCCTTTAACCCATCCATCACTCATACCTGTAAAAGACATGAGCCTTTGGTGAGCATTCTTATTCTTGGATGGTTTGGCATAGACCCTGTTCTTATTGACCTTACGCAGATTGAACAATGTAAAATACTCATCGAACATTGGCATCATGTCCTCCCCATTGAAAGTGAAGCAACAATATCCAGAATTCCAGAACTAAACTAAAGCATTAAGGAATGGCTCGTATATTTTCACATAGAGCAAGTAGGCTATGTCTCCATAAGTTTCAAAGAATAATTTCTTAGTGGCATAATCCATATGATCTCATATCTCTCTCAAATCAAGTATCATGTTCTGTTTGACACTAAAGTGAATTTCCTTCGATGTCTATGTAATATGAAGAACAGTCAAACTATCCCCAAACTCACGTTGATTAACCTCATACCAATGACACACTTTTCCATTTTCTTCTTCTTTTCTTAGGTACCTCTCATCCATTTTCAAAAGTTGTTTTCTAATTGAGCAAATACCTTGAGAATCAACTCCTTTCTAATATGATGATGCAAGAAACGAAATATGCAAAATAAATAAAAGAAAATTAATTAGTACAAAAATAAATCTTAAAAGGTCCAAAATAATTTCATTGTATAAATAATAACTGGGCAGCGCATTCCAACATTTCAGGACATGTCTCCACTGACTATTCCTACGAAATCATTTTGACCAAATTCTAACTCTAAGGTTTTTTCACATGGCTCTAAAGGGGTGGGATCCTAGATTCACACACATGGTTTGATTCTAGAAAAGGTCCCCAAGTTGTCCTCGTTGTCCCCTACTAAGGGTAGCAAGGCCTTGATTCTCACCCATTATAGACTTCCAACAAATCAAGTTCAACTTAGGAGGACTCATTTTCCTAGGTCTATGCAAAAGATAATATCCTTACGGAGACTTAGGACATATGAGCCCGAAGGCACTTACTAGTCCTATGCGGAGAATTAGATTCTCACGAGAGCAATAGCATGTTCCCTTCACTTAAACGATCATGATAAAGCTCGGGTATAGAGCTTAATGAACAATTAAGTTAAATTTTATATAAACTTATAAATTCCAGACATTAAGACAAGTTGTAATCGGTTTGTGGCTTGACTCTTTATTTTGTAAAAAAACAAAATTCCCCAGTAAAGCAGCCAAGCTGTCGCAACCCTTTTTTCAAGCAGGTCGGTGATTTTTTCTTTAAAAACAAAAACAATGGAGTTGCCACCAATCCTTTTTTAAAGGTATGATTGGATCACCTAAAACAAGTTATTTTAATAAAATCATTTTTGTTTTATTAAAACAACAATTTTGGTCTGCAAAAAACACAAAAACGGGTTCGGGAGTCGGTTACGTGTGGGGAAGGGTTAGCACTCCTACAACACCCAAAAATTGGTACCTAGCCGATTACAGAACGTTTTTAAAGTTGAAAATTGCAAGTTCGTATAAAATTTAAAATATTGTTCATTTATGAATTTGGTTCTATTTTAACCCACTACTAGGAGAATGAACTTTAATCACTGCATCATTTCTCGCACTAACCCGTTACCTCCTTTTAGTGGAAAACCGCATTAATTAAGTTCTACTTTTTAATCAAGAAAATCAAAGAAAATTAGGTGTGTTAAAGCTTTTATTCTAAATTAGTGATTATTAATCTAAAAAATGTCCAAGTTAATTTTATCTATTGAGGTTAAAGTGGAGTTAAGTGTAGTTTATTAAAGTAAGAAGTATTTTTTAAAAAAAAAATGCTCTAACTATGGCATTTAAGTACCTAACCTTAAGGCTTTTATTTAAACTAATAAAAGATAACATATATTACAATAGACAGTAAAAATTAAAAAAAACAAATAAAAATATTAAAAAAGGTAATAAAAGTTAAGTCCAAGATTTCAATTTATTTTTTATTTTTTATCTTTTTTAAAAAAATGACTAATAAAAAAAATGCTTGATCTAATTTTAAAAATACTTATTAAAAAACATCTATTAGTGGTCATATAAAAAAATAGAATCAAAGGTTAAAATTTTTAAAAAAAAATGGTAATGTTAATAAAATGTTTATTTGGAACAAAAATAAAAAGAATGGGTTTTAATAAAAGTGATTGGGCCATTTTAAAATATATGGTTACGAAAACCCAGTTTTTAAACAACTCAAAACCTTTATTTCAATAAAAAATTTATCAAAAATCACTTTTAAAATTCTTTCAAAAGTTCTTGATGTTCTTCAAGAATGAAGAACACCAAGAATGAACCACCGTGTTATTGAGTAAGGTGGTTAGCCATGCATGGCCCACATGAAATAACAAACTAAACCATAAGTGTTAGTTTGTTATTCTCATAAGAGGCTATATAAAACCTGTTAAGGGATGGCACAGATTTACATCTTTTGCCTACACTGATCGAACTCAGAAGGTTGTGATCCTAGTGTCACCCCACAGGTTAACTCCCTGACCGTTGCTACACCTCCTGCTGATAATAGGTGGTACATTGACTCAGGAGCCACCCATCATGTTGCTGGACAAACTCAGAATTTGGTGTGCACTCGTCCTTATGAAGGTAATGGTCAAGTTCTTTTGGGTGATGGATCTTCCATTTCCATATCGCATATAGGATCTAAGACCGTTTCTACTACTTCAAGAAATCTTAGCCTTAATTCTTTATTAATTGTTCCTTCAATTAAGAAGAATTTGATCTCGGTTTCAAGGTTCACTAGAGATAATCATGTTTTCTTTGAATTTCTTTCTGATAAATGCTTGGTGAAGGATGAAAGCAAAGGTGAAGTTTTGCTTCAAGGAAAACAGGAGAATGGGCTATATTGCCTCGATCTGTCTTCTTCAACTGTTGTTGCTCTTACTACTGCTGCTGAATTCAGTTACACATTGTGGCATCAAAGGCTAGGACATGCTTCTACTGGCACTCTTAGCATAGCTCTAAATAAGTCTTTCAGTTCCAATAAACTTGTTGTATGTTCGACATGCCAATTGGGCAAGAGTCATTGTTTACCATTTTCCGAGTCTAATATAGTCTATTCTAGGCCTTTTGAGTTGGTAGAAGCTGATGTATGGGGTCTAACACCCGTTAAATCTGTTGATTATCAATACTATGTCTCATTTGTTGATATATTTTCAAGGAACTGTTGGCTCTATCTGTTAAAGTCAAAAGGGGAAGTTGTTAATGCTTTTTCAATATTCCATGCCTTAGTTAAAAATCAATTCTCCACTAACTTGGTTGCTCTTCAAACTGATGGAGGTAGAGAATTTTAGGCCTTGAAAGGTGAACTACAACGACTTGGCATTCAGCACCATGTCACCTATCCCAAAATGTCTCAACAGAACGGTGTGGTCGAGAGAAAACATCGACATATTATTGATACGTCTTTAGCTTTACTCGCTCGAACATCTATGCCCCTTTGTTACTTACTGGTCACATGCTATTCTCTCTATAGTGTTTATTATTAATCTTATACCAACCAGTGTTCTTGGGGGAATCTCACCTCATCAGAGACTTTATGGAAAGACACCAAACTATGAATTCTTTAAGGTGTTTGGGTGCAAGTTTTTTCCTTGCTTGAGGCAATATCAGCAACATAAGTTCAGCTTTAGGTCCACTAAGTGTAAGTTTCTTGGTTATTCTCTTCAGCATAAAGGTTATAAGTGTATGGATAGCTCCGGGAGAATATATGTATCTTGACATGTGAGGTTTGATGAGACTTCTTTTCCATTTGCTGCTATCAAACCGGGTTCGTCTCAACCAGTTACTGAGCCATATTTGTCATCTCTGATTCCGTATCTGTCACCTGAAGTGATGTCTCAGCCCACAACTATGTTTGATCATCAGAATGTTTCGATGACTTCACCATCTACTCAGGACCCTTGTGTCAGACAAGCGAAACCTGAAGCATCATTCTCCTCAAGTCACAAAAATATAGATAATCGAGCTTCAGGTGCTTCATCTACCGAGTCTCCAGCAAGTTCCGCACCGATTGAGTCACCTACGGGAGCTGGTGTATCTACTCCAACTTCCACTATGGATCTGCCTTCTGTGTCTCCAGGTGTACCTGAAGAGGTCACCACAACAATTCTAGGCAATGCTTCTCCACCCTTGGTACCTGATCTTCCAGCTCCAGTAAATACACATAGGATGTGCACCAGAAGTAAGAGTGGAATCTTTAAACCTAAAGCTTTTCAAACAGAAGTGGTCAATATTCCTGCCAATGTTCATGATGCTCTTCAAGACTCCTCCTGGAATGTTGCAGTGATGGTTGAATACCAGCTCTCATTGATAATGGTACATGGGATCTTGTTCCCCTACCTGCTGATCAAAGGGCGATTGGGAGTAAATGGTTATTTCATATCAAGCACAACTTTGATGGCACAGTGAGCAGGTTCAAGGCGAGTTTGGTTGCTAAAGGGTATGCACAGGTCCCTGGATATGATTTTGTTGAGACATTTATCCCGGTTGTAAAGTTCTCCACAGTGAATATACTCTTCTCTATGGCAGTCACTAACAATTGGAACATACACCAAGTTGACATCAATAACGCCTTCTTAAAAAGTGATTTGTATGAAGAGGTCTACATGAGTCAGCCAGAAGGCTTTCAGGTTCGTGCATCTGATAGGGCAACCTTAGTTTGCAAACTAAAAAAGGCTCTATATGGTCTTCGTCAAGCCCCCCGGAATTGGTTCTTTAAGCTCAAAAGTTTCCTCCATGAACTTGGCTTCAAGGCTCCCACCGCAGATGTCTCATTATTTGTTCGACAAACTCAGACCGACACTATATACATTGTCATCTATGTTGATGACATTCTCGTAACTGGTTCTTCTGAAAAAGTTCTTTAGAAAATTAAATGTGAACTACATGAAAAATTTTCCTTGAAGGATCTTGGATTGGTTCACTACTTTCTTGGTCTTGAGGCATATAGAACTGAGCAAGGACTTAAACTAACTCAACAAAAGTATATTCATGAGTTGCTTGACAAGGTCAACATGTCTAATACAAAACCAGTAGATACTCCAATGGCGGTTACACCAAAACTTAGCAAATTTGATGGTCAGTCTACAGTGGATCCTCAGATGTATCGAAGCATAGTAGGTGACTTACTATACATATGTCACACCAGACCCGATGTTGCACATGCAGTCAACAAAGTTGCAAAGTTCATGCAACAACCTATGGATGTTTATTGGAATGCTGTAAAACGAATTCTCAGGTATTTAAAGGGTACGATCAATTATGGGCTTTGGTTTTCCACACAACATGCCTTAGGCTCTCTTCAGTCCTTTGCTGATGCTGATTGGAGCAGTGACTTGGATGATAGAAGATCCATATCTGGCCATTGTGTGTTTTTGGGGTCTCACTTGCTGTCATGGGCTTCCAAGAAGCAAAAATCTGTTTCTCGGTCAACGGCTGAGGCTGAGTACAAAAGTCTTGTAGACTCAACCTCCGAAGTTATGTGGATTCAAGCTGTTCTTATTGACATGGGACTTAAACCGGCTGAAATACCAAAGTTGTGGTGTGACAATACGAGTGCAGTTGCCATGGCTGCAAACCCAGTTCTTCATGCCAAAACAAAACATGTAGATCTTGATCTTCACTTTGTTAGAGAGAAGGTGGCACAACAACTTATGGAGGTGAACTACATACCTGCACAGCATCAAGTAGCTGATGCTCTAACGAAACCTTTACCTGTTGCACGATTTCAGGAACTCAGAATCTTGATGAAAGTGTTCCCAGTCAACTTGAGATAAAAAAAAAGAGAAAATCTAAAGAAGTCGGGTGAATATTGAGTAAGGTGGTTAGCCATGCATGTCCCACATGAAATAACAAACTAAACCATAACTGTTAGTTTGTTATTCTCATAAGAGACTATATAAAACCTGTTAAGGGATGGCACAGATTCACATCTTTTGCCTACACTAATAACAACTCTTTCTTTTTTTCGTTTCAATACATGTCACCCACCTTCCACCGGCGCCGACCATCATTGTCGACGGTGGGAATGAAAAAATCTTTTTGTTTTAAACTTTAAATAAAAACCTCACTTTAAAACGAATAAATAAAAATACTCAAAAATACGAAGATAAGGATGATATTTAAAACTTTTGAAAAAGATAAATTTTATTATTTTTTATAATACACATCCAATAATAAACAAATAAAAGCAAATCTAAAATAAAAATAAATAAATAAATAAATAAAAAGGAGATACCTCAAAAAAAGCTTCCAAGTTCTTATTTCAACATAAATCCAAGTACAAATCAAAGTATTCTTTAGAGAATTTTCGTGTGAAATCTCTTGCCAGTGTTGTGTTTCAATTGTGGTTGTGGTGTGTGTTACAAGTGATGGGAGAATGAGTTTATATAGGATTTTGAATTCACAAATACAAAGAAAAATATCAAAATTAAAACTAAAATCACTAATTTTGGGGTAAAAAATCACCCAAAAAGTCTTGATTTAATTCTTAGAGTCATTTCTTCAATTTGACCAAAAGTTCTTCCCTATTATGATGATACATTCCTTTTGAATTGAATGTGAAAAATCAAGGTTGCAATCTCCTTCCTTTTTTTTTCAAATCAACTCAAATTATTTTCCTTTCTTTTAAATCAAATCTGCAAAATAATATAGTTCTAATTTTCCTTTTTGAGCCAAAATCAGTGATAATAATTCTATTCGAGTTTTATTGTGCTTAGCAATAATTTTGACTGAAATTTACATCAACTTGATATCAAAAATGCCTTTCTAAATGAAAAATTGGAGGAAGAAGTTTATATTCATATTCCACCTAGACCAGAAGATGATGAACATAACCAGAAGGTGCGTAAGCTTGCTTAACAAATCCCTCTATGGCTTAAAACAGTCACCAAGAGCTTGGTTTGAAAGATTCACTAGAGTTATCTGAAGAATGAGTTACAAACAGTCTTTCTCAAATCATAAACTATTCTCTAAGGTATCTCTAAATAACAGAGTTATCTTGATTGTTTATGTGAATGATATAATCCTAACAGAGATGATGAGAAGGAGATCTACCAACTAAAGAACATACTCAACAGAGAATTTGAAATTAAAGACCTAGATAAACTTAGATATTTCCTAGGCATAGAGGTGGCTAGATCAAGCAAGGGACTAGTTATTAATTAAAGAAGGTATGTTCTGGATTTACTTGAAGAAATTGGGTTAATGGGTTGTAAACCAGTAGATATCCCTTATGGATGTTGGTTTGAAATTCAATAAGGCAGACTTAGGCCCTAAGGCAGACAAAGGGTTATACCAAAGACTAGTAAAAAAGTTGATTATTTATCCTTAACTCGACCAGATATATCTTTTCTTATTAATATTGTCAACAAATACATGACTGATCCCATAAAGGAACATATGGAAAATGCAAAAAGAATACTAAGGTATTTAAAAGGTACACCTGGACAAGGTTTAATCTTTGAGAAAAAACATGACAGAAGTGTGAAGATGTTTTCAGACATAAGTTGGGCCAGTGAACTTACATATAGAAGATCTACAAGTGGTTATTGTTCTTTCGTTTGGGATAACCTAATGACTTGGAAAAGTAAGAAGCAAACAATTGTCTCAAGGAGCAGTGCTGAAGCCAAGTATAGAGCATTAGCTCTAGGAATATGTGAAGGAATTTGGTTACTAAAGCTACTTGAAGAACTTGGAATTATGGTACACTTGTTGATTCATCTCCCTCAAGAAGCTAAAGTTGGTGGACCAGTTTTCTATCAGTGGATGTATCCTATAGAGAGATATAAATTTTTGTAGATTTTTGAATATTTTTTCTTTTAACTAGTTATAATATTGTTATGTTTATTATGTTTCTAGGTTCTTGTGCAAGTTGAAGTCTTATTGTCGTAATAAGCATTATCCAGATGGATCGATTGTTGAAGGGTATTTAACAGAGGAGTGAATGACTTTTTGCTCTAGATATTTGGAAGATGTTGAAGCGACATTTAATAGACCGAATAGAAATAAAGTATGTAGTACTAATAACTCGGCAAAGTTGAAATTGTACACTTAGATGATAAGTCTTGGGTACAAGCACATCGATATGTTCTTTTTCATCATGACTCAATATAGGCCTTATGCACGTAAGTTTTTATAATTCATAATGTAATTACTTAAGCTTTTATTTTTCACATTCTTTAACCACGTAACATATTTTATAGTGAGTATAAAGAAGAGTTACAATCTCATGTACGCGCAAGAAAATTAAATCAACAAGAGAGACATAAGTTGTTTGCAAAAACTTTTCATGAATAGTTAGGAAAGACGGTAAGTAACATAATATATAACTTTTATTGTCTTAATATATCAATATGAATGTTAACCAAATTTTTATTTCATATGTAATAGGTTTGTGATGGGAGAGAAGTTAGTGAAGAGGTCAAATAGCTTTATCAAGGCCCGAATATAATTGTTAAAAGATATAATGCCTTTCTCATGAAAGGTATAAGTTTTATACAAAACCTCGTGAAAGATTAAGGAGGACACAAAATTATGGGGCTATTGTTACTTCTTCAACTACAAGTTATACTAGTGCTAGGGACAACCATCCAGTGGAGGGAGATGTAGAATATTATGGAATTATTAAAGACATTGTTGAGTTGGATTATTATGGAAAACGGAAGGTTATGTTGTTTCGTTGTGACTAGGATGATGTAAATAGTACTCGAGGGATTAAAAAATATAAATTTGGCTTTACAATGGTGAATTTTTCTCGATTAATTTATATTGGCCAACAACTGATGGACGAACCATATGTTTCCCTTCTCAAGTCAAACAAGTGTTTTATTCTCATGATCCAACAAAAGATGGTTGGTATGTTGAACTCCATAACACACCTAGAGACTTGATTGACATTGGTGATGGAAGTAGAGATGACATTGAAGCAAGATGAGAAACTTTGCCTTTTGCAACACAAAACTTAGATGGAACATGTTCTACTTCTACTTCTACATACATTGATATATATATTATTGTTGTCACTATTAAATTTTTTATATTTATTATAGGTATTATGCCTAGGAAGAAATTAAATAGCTTAAATATTGTTTATGTTCCTCGAATAGAGAAAGAAGCAAATGAAGATGATTTTTCGGGTGATGGATCTTCACAAGTTCTTGAGACGGTTGAAAATATAGAAATTGAAGGTAGTTCTGAAATTTATTTTGATTGTGTCTATTTTATTTTGAAATTATTTTAATAATTTTAGACTTGATATATATATATAGGTGGCAATGGACGAAGGCGCAAGAACTTGATGGAATTATACGATCTCCTAGCTAGAGAACGTGTGAAAGTTTGAAGAAACGATGTCGGCCAACCTATTGGGACAGAAGGAGGTGTTTTGGCCAGTTATTTAGGCATCGTTGCACGCAATGCTTCAATTTTGTCAATCAATTATGAGTCATGGCGTCAGATGCCGAATAGTAACAAAAACCAAGCTCTAGATCTTATTAAGGTAATAATATTATTATAGTAATTAATTCATTATATTTAAATAGTAATATTTATATTTATTTTGATTGTATAATTTTTAGGATAAATTTTCTTAAGAAGTCTCAGTCGATTATGTGATGCATGCATTAGGCAAGAAATGGAGAGACAATAAGAGATTTTTGAAGAAGAAATATTTCAAGAATACTCTTAGCCTTCAAGAGAAGTTTCAAAATATTCCCCCAGGAATACTATAGTATCAATGGGAAGATGCGGTCAGATTTTGGAGTTCAACAAAAGGAGATGTAACATCGACAAAATTTAAAAACTAATATCATATCACTTTGTATATGAACTTTATACGTAATTAAAATTGAAAATTATACAGGATCGAGAGCGCGTAGGTGTTGCTAGTAGACAAAAACAAAAATTTACTCACATAACTGGGACAAAGAGCTTTGCTCGTATAGCTAATGAAAAGGTATTAATCTTTTTCTTAAAGAGTATTTTTACTTGTATTACATTAAAGTTAATATTCATTTTTAATATATGTTGTAGCTTGTTACGACTGGTACTAGCATTGGACGTTTAAAGCTCTCTCTGCTTCTCTTGCTTCTCTCTCTATTCTTTCTACTATCTCCGCTTCCTTTTCAGCTTCTCTCATTTCTAACAAGCTACAACATATATTAAAAATGAATATTAACTTTAATATAATACAAGTAAAAATAATCTTTAAGAAAAAGATTAATACTTTTTCATTAGTTATACGAGCAAAGCTATTTGTCCCAGCTATGTGAGTAAAACGCCAGAGAGAGAAGCATTGGACGTTTTTACACCAAAACGCCACTACAAGACATGCTAACTGTAGCGTTTTCTTCATAAACGTCACTATAGATAACAAAAGCTCATGCTATCTATAACGTTTTACTTATAAAACGCCATTAATGTCCATACAATCTGTGGCGTTTGAATTACAAAACTTCGCTAAATATCATGTACATTAGTGGCATTTGTCAAAAAAAATGTCGTGGATATTTGCGGTGCAGGTTTTAGCGGCGCTTTTTCAAGGGTCGCTAATACTTATAGAGGCGCATAAAAACGCAACTAAATACCTTAAAAAACGTTGTTGAATACATGTTTTGCTGTAGTGATAAAAACAATCGATCTAGGGCAGTTGTCCAAAAAGAAATAAAATTTAGGTAACCACACGATAAATAATTAAAGTTTCAACAAACTTATAAAATAGTTTTTGAACTTTCAAACTTTATGACTTTTAACCTTAAAATATTTCTTATAAATCCATCTTGAATTTTTAAATTTGGAAGAAAAAAAAAGATAAATTCAAAATTTATAGATTAATCCAGAATTTTTAATATTGCAAAAATATCTCAAATTCTAATTTTCATTTTTTTTACAAATCAATTTAAAAAATTTTAAAAATAGAGTTCATAAATTAGAAATTCCTAAAAATTAGGTTTTCCAAATTATGATAAATTTTGGGTGTTACAAAAATATTCTACTACATTCAATTAAACTTCACGTCTAAATTATGTTATAGAACTATCAAAATTATATCTTCTCTTAATTAAATCTTTAAATCATTTCGAAAAAATTCAACCCTAATTTAAGGATAGATAAGTTTTCAAGTGTACATAGAAAAGAAAATTTAAAACTTTACCGTAATATAAAATAAAAATACTTACATGAATCAGTTTAAGCTCTAAAAATATATCCACCCTAAAATATTAAGTACTTGCACAAAAAATATAAAAAAATATTGAAAAAAATACTAACAAATGATTCTAAAGAGTCTCATACCATATCTTCAAGCAATACTTGTGGTGTGGTCCCAGAAGGGCTAGTACAACTCCAAACAACCAAGTTTGAGGTGTTGAGGAATGTTGATAGTGAGAAAATATAATAAGGGAAGGTGACAAATGGATAAACGGTGATAAAAAATTGTATGAGAGAATGGTAAAAATTTTGTTAAAATATTTATAGGTGGTTTTGGGAATTGAGATAATTAATAAGTATTAAATATATAATTAATATTAATATATGGTTGTTGAAAAAGGGAGATGGACGGTAGTTGGAGATTTGTGAAGTATTGTGTTATATTTTTTATTTTCGATGAAATCGTTCTTTCATCATAAATCAAATAGATATTTTTTTATTAAAATAAATATAATTATAACAAAACCATTATTCTGTCGTAAATGAAACTAATAATTTTTATTGGTTTTATCAAAAATTTTAACAAAAAAAATAATGCGTTCGAAACTATTAAACATTGTGATAGAATATTTTATTTTTATCTATAAATTATGATGGATTTAAAATCCGTCAAAACTTTTCTCTCGGTAGTTTAAACTTTTCTTGTAGTGGTAATAATATAGTTAGAGTTTTTTTATTATGATATATATTATGGATCTATAGTTATATTTTAAGAGAGATTAATTCTCCAAATCCAACAAAACAGAATGAAATTGAAAGGAAGAAAGATAAGTTTGTATTTCTTCAGAGAGAAAGGGGAAAAAGACAACAGAATATGTTCAGCATTCAATCGGTACCCTAGGGCTACTGTTGCTTTCTATTTTAAACATCCCAAAACGCAACGTATAAGACAAACAAATTAAAACAAAATTAACAAACTTGAAACAAAAATAAAATGTAGCATTTTCTCAAAGGTGTGTATCAATACTCTTTTCTTCAATAAGATCCTTGTCCTCAAGGATTAAAGTAAGGATAGTCCATCTGCAGCTTGTGTAGTAGCTCCCAAGTAGCATCTTCTGAAAAAGAATTAGTCCACTCGATCAGTACTTCTGTCACAGCTTGGTTACCTCTTTTAACCATCCTCCTGTCCAAAATTTTCAGAGGCTCTTTCACAATGGTTCCATCCGATCCCACCACAGGTAAATCTGACTGAACTGGAGATGATCCAATGTGTTTTTTAAGCTGAAACACATGAAAAGTGGGATGCACTCTGGATCCTGCTGATAATTTTAGTTTATAGACAACCTTTACGATGCAAGCTTCCACTAGAAATGGTCCAAACCATTTTGGAGAAAGTTTCTGATTTTTTCTTGCTTGGATAGATTGCTATCGATAGGGCTGGAGTTTCAAGTATACCCAATCACCTATCAAAAATTATCGATCACCTCTTCTTTTGTCTGCCTATTTTTTCATTCTCTCCTGAGCCCTCCCTAAATAGAACTTTAACATTCTTATTGCAGCCTCCATAGCTTGCAGACTTCTATCTACCACTACCACCATAGATTTCCCGACCAAATAAGGAAGATATACTACTGGTTCTTGACCATAAAGGGCCTGATATGGGGTAGTATTAATAGCTGAGTGGTGAGAAGAATTATACCACCATTCCGCTAATGATAACCAATTACACCATTCTCTTGGTACTTCACCAGTCATACACCTTAAGTAGGATTCAAGACATCTATTAACTACCTCGGTTTGACCATCTGTCTTCGGATGGTACGATGTAGAAGGTGTTAATGTTACCCCTAACTTCTCAAATAACTCCTTCCAAAAGGTACTCATGAATACCTTATCCCAGTCACACACAATTTTTTCGGGTAGACCATGTAATTTAAACACATGATCCATGAATAATTGAGCCACAGTTAGAGCTGTAAATAGATGTGCCAAGGTCATGAAATGCGCATATTTTGTTAAGCGATCAACAACTACCAATATAACATCTTTGCACTTAGATAAGGGTAACCCTTCAATAAAATCCATATTAACCGATTCCCAAGCCTTATTTGAAACCGGTAAAGGTTGCAGCAGCCCTGGTTTAAGATGATTATCATACTTGTTCTTTTGGCAGACCCCACATTCTCTCACAAGTCTTCTTACTGCTTTCTTCATTCCTTTCCAATACAAGCAAGAAGACATCCTTTTACTGGTTACTCCTGCTCCAGAGTGTCCACCCAAAGGGCTATGATGAAACAATTTAATTAATTTCTCCCTCAAATCCTGATCATCTCCAACCACTAACTTACCTTTCCTCTTCAAAAATTGACCATCCCATGAATACTTAGAATGTGAATCAGCATTGTCCTTAAGTTCAGAAATAAGGACCTGCAACCTAACATCTTTTAACCAAGACTGACATATTTGATCCACCAAGGCAGCATTGAAACTACTGATAGCTAGAAGTTGGCCATTTGAAAATTTTGGATCCCTTGAGAGAGCATCAGCCACCCTACTGTTAACTCCCCTTTTGTAGCAAATTTCGTAATCAAACTCCATCATTTTTGTAACCCAAACTTGTTGTGTAGGAGTTGTAGCTTGGTTCTTAGCCAAAAACCTTAGACTTTGGTGATCCGTTCTTATTTTGAAATGTCTTTCAATTAAATAAGAGGACCATTTCCTTACTGCAAGAAGAACAACCAACATTTCCTTCTCATAGATCGACAAAGCTTGATGTTTTACCCCCAATCCTTTGCTAAAATAAGCAATTGGTTTTCCTTCCTGCAGCAACACTGCTCCCACACCCAAAGCTGAAGCATCCGTTTCTAACACAAATTCTTTAGAGAAATTAGGCATAACCAAAACCAGTGCTTGAGACATGGTTGAACTAAGCTGATGCATGGCATTTTCTGCTTGTTGATTCCAGCCCCAAGCATCTTTTTTTAACAAGTTAGTCAATGTTTTAACCATGCCTCCATACCCCTTAATAAAATGCCTATAATAACCAGATAGTCCCAAGAACCCCCTCAATTCTTTAATATTGGAATGAGTGCCCCAATTTAGAATACTTTGCACCTTGTCTTTGTCCATTGAAATGACTCTCTTAGAAATGGTAAACCCCAAGTACTCTATTTCCACAGCCCCAAAAGTACATTTACTCCTCTTAGCGAACAATTGATGTTGCCTTAACGATGCTAACACTTCCTTCAAATGTGACATATGTTCTTTCCAAGTCTCGGAATATACAAGTATATCGTCAAAAAAAACTAAAACTGTCTTCCTCAGCAACCTCTTAAAAACAGAATTCATTAAGCCTTGGAAGGTGGCTGGAGCATTGGTTAGCCCAAATGGCATAACCAAATACTCATAATGCCCTTCATGTGTTTTGAAGGTTGACTTATGTACATCAACTTCGCACATCCTTATTTGATGATAACCCGACCTTAAATCCAGTTTTGAAAAAAATCTCGCAGCTCTTAATTCATCCAATAACTTCTCTGTAATGGGAATCGAAAGTTTATCTTTCAAAGTCATTTGATTGAGCTGCCTATAATCCACACATAATCTCCATGTTCCATCTTTTTTCTTAACCATAACTATTGGAGATGCAAACGAGCTTGTACTGTCTCTAATGATCCCTGTTTGTAACATCTCTTGAACTAACTTTTCTATCTCATTCTTCTGAACAATGGGGTATCTATATGGTCTAAGTTTCACCACAACTTGCTCATCCTTCAAAATTATCTTATGTTCATGGCCTCTAATAGGAGGTAACCCTTTTGGTTCTTGAAACACATCAATAAATTCTTCCAGTAGTTGCTGTAATTCCCCAGTTATCATTTCCTCTTTAAGATGTACTTCCATTTGTGCAGTACTAGTAATCAAGGACAGACCCGGTACCACTCGTGAAGATTTCAAAACCTTAGCTCCCTTAGTGTCTTCTAACAATTGAACATGGCCAGGTGATGTACCCACCCATTTTATCTCCTTTCCTTCGGAGGAAAAATTCATGGTCAACTTAGTAAAGTCCACTTGAATACACCCTAAAGAAGCCAACCATTGTACACCTAATACCATATCACAACCCTTCAGAGGAAGAACAAGAAAGTTGGTGAGGAAAGAATTTCCTTGTGACTCCCATTGAACTCTTTTACACATTCTCTGAGTATGCATCAACCCCCTATCAGCTATAGTTACAGTCATTTATTGTCTCTGCTCAATCTTCAAGCCGCAAGCCTTGGCCAACCCTAAACTTAAGAAGTTATGGGTACTGCCGGAATCTATTAGTGCCACCCACTGTTGTTTTTGAATAACCACCATTATCTTCAAAGTCTCACACCCCACTGTGCCCCACATTGCTTGTAAATATAGAATAGGCATGTCAGCTTGTCCTCCTTCAATAGCCTCAGGCTCTAATTTTTTCTCACAATACACAAATTCTTCCAATTCATTATCTCCTTCATTACCCTCCAGTAGCAATTGATAAAGTTGTGACCTGGTACACTTGTGACCAGGAGTGTATTTAGCTGGGCACCAATAACATAATCCCTTTCTTCTCTTCTCTTCCATCTCCGCTCCTGATAATCGTCCAGGTCCATTTCCAGTAGCAGGAATCCCCCTTTTTGGTGAAGGAGTCTTGCTGGGAAACACAGAAGATTGCCTCGAATTTTGCTGGGACACTGATATTCCTCCCACACTTCTTATGGGTACAGTTGAAACACCACCCTTACTAGAAGAAGTTGTTTCAGTAGAAAAATAAGGCAGAGTAGAAGATTGTGACCGTAAACCAGTCCTCTTAGGACATTGAAAAAATAGTTGTTCAAAGTGCAAAGCCAGTCGAAAAGCTTCTAATAGATTTTTAGGCTGAAACACGCAGACATAGGATCCAATTTCTTCCCTTAAGTTGGCAAGAAAGATACTAAGGGCATTATCATCTGATAAATGGACTTGATTAAAAAAACTTACAAAAGTGGCATAATATTGTTCCACCGAGGAAGTCTGTTTCAATGTTGCGAGCTCTTCCATTGGATCCTCAATTCCAGTCGGAGCAAATCGATCCCAGAGAGATTTCAAATAGGGCTCCCACTTTACAGCTTCAATGCCTCCAGCTGCCCGAATGACAAAATGATACCATTGCAATGCATCCCCATCCAAGTGAAGCATAACCAGGCGAACCTTCATCTCCTCAAGCACTTTCTCAGCCACAAAAAACTGTTCAAACTTAGCCCACCAGTCTCGAAAGTTTGAACCATCAAAGTTTGGGCATCGCAGCTTATATGTGTTGGGAGAAGAAACAGCAGCCTCAATCACCTCATCTTCTTTAGCAGTGGGCAACTCTAACTCGAAACCATAAGATGGTGAAGCACCCATAAACCCCGTCGATGAATCTGCCTTACCTACCAGTTTTTCTAACAGAATCCGCAAGGCTCGTACCTCATCCTTAACACCAGACACCTCTGAACGCATATCCTGTACTTTATCGGCAATCGTCTTCTTAATCTTCTCTTCGAGCCGCTTCTCAAGCTCCTTAAAATCAGACTGCAACTTCAATTGCTCTTGTTCTGATCAGGTCTGTATACCGTCTACCATGGCCAGGTCGAGAGGCCTCTGATACCTTTGATAGAGATTAATTCTCCAAATCCAACAAAACAGAATGAAATTGAAAGGAAGAAAGATGAGTCTTTATTTCTTCAGAGAGAAAGGGGAAAAAGACAACAGAATATGTTCAGCATTCAGTCGATACCCTAGGGCTACTGTTGCTTCCTATTTTAAACATCCCAAAACGCAACGTATAAGACAAACAAATTAAAATAGAATTAACAAACTTAAAACAGAAATAAAACACAACATTTTCTCAAAGGTGTGTATCATATATATGGTTATAATATTATAAAATATCGAGATTATTATTGTTATTTTTTGGGATCCCCTAAGTTATTTATACGATTACGGTTGGGATATAACTACTCTGCTTTTATCCCATTTAAGTTTCAGTAATAAAACTTTCCTGTGCTCATTTCCTTGGGTGAAGATTTTGATTGGTCCAAATGTTAGGATACGATCAACGATTATGGTTGGGATATAATTATGTCGTGTCCATCCCCTTTTAAGTTACTCTATTTTAATTTGATAGTGAAGTTTTGATATATTTAGTGGTTAGTTGAATCTTTTTTTATTGGTCCATCAAAGGGTTTGAATTGTATAATTGATGGTTTGAAGTTTATTGATGTTTGGAGGCGATCGTTTATACTATATATTTAAGTAATAGAAGATTGAGTGAGTTTTTTAGTACTGTCTGGATTTAAACATTGATATTGGGATGTGATATATTGATGTAATTCTTGATATACAAAGAATTATGGTGTTGCTCAAGTAATTGGTATCGTGAGTTTGAAAGGTTGATATATGACAAACAAGTTTTGGTGGTATCTTAGATTTTGTGTTGGTGAAACATATTATGGTTAAATTATTTGTTTGGCCCCAAAAATTCTAATTGAACAAGTTAAGGGGTTGAAAACCATAAATTTATCGGTGTTTCTCATCTTGGTGGAAAGGAGCATTAGGATAAGTTTAATAAAGTGCTGAATTTATTTGTTGTACTCATAGTTGTACTCATACCTAGTTGTGTTATAATTTTTTTCTCCGTAAAAGATTAAAATTTTTTAATAAAGTTCACAATTTAGATCAAAGATTTTTATAACTTTCTAAATTCAATAAAATAATATTTGTCAAGAATATATATATATATATATCAAAAATCCCACTTCCATATGTGAGAATGGAGGCATAATATTGAAGATGTGGAAGACGGTGTAGATTTGAGGGGAGAAGTGTATTGGCTCTCAAGCATAAATAGAAAGATAGAATCTGTTTTTTTTTTATTAAAACAGTGAACCAAAGATGATCTTATTCAATACAAAGACTTAGGTATTTATAACCCAAAATGGAACTAACTCTATAACAAACTAACCAATTAACTAATTAGCTATTAGTCTAACATTCACCCTGCTTTCTCAATCTTTTTCTTCAATGAGTTAAATCTTGAATCGGCTAATTGAATAAGTTGAAATCTTGTATTGGTGTCTATGCTTGAATATTCAGTGTTGAAGGCAATGCAAAGAAGGAATCAACTTTGCTTGGACTTGCTTTAGTTCTCTATGCATCTACTTTCAACTGGAATCAACATCTTTGGTTAGGATCATACTACTGCCAACGTCTTCTCAACTTCACTGAAATTCTCAACTCTACTAGAATTGTCCTTGTTCATGGTTCTACCTTTAGATAGGTTCTTGGTACTTGGTATTTTAGGTGCATCATAATCCTTCAAGAAAACAATAGTTGTCTCTTTTTCTTTTAGTCTATAATTTCTTTTATCATCCAAAAAAAACTCCTTAGGAATCTACTCTTGCTTCAGCTTCATTGTCTAACTTCGCCACTTATCTTCATTGTCTAACTTTACCACTGATTTTATCAATCTTTTTATCGGGAGAAAGGCGGTTAAACTACGAACTGCCGAATGTAATCTGGAGCTTCTATTGGGCAAGAAAACATTCGCTTTATGTCTGATTAAGGAGTGAAAGGCTACTAAACACTATACATTCCCTGATATTTTCTCTCCTCCAAACTTGGTTGTTAAACCAAAATTCAATCAACTTTTGCGGACAAAGTAAAGGATAACAAAATTTCCAAAGTAGTAAACTTAACAAGCATTCAATAGCAGCACCTTGTACTCAATGATTATGACTAGGAGCAGTAAACAAAAGAAAACTAAAAGATCCAAGTAACCATAAACACTCCAATCTTTCAAGCAACTACCACAAAACCAGAGAAACACAACTAAATTATTAAAATATTGCTGCACCACCTAATCATATTGTAATCTTGATGTTCAGAGAGACGCATATTTACTGGATTGAAACAACACTCAATTTAATCGCTTGTAACATTTCAGTAGAAGAACCCAACTAATCTAGATATCCCAAAATTATCAAAATCCAATCCGAAAACCAAGTAATCAAAGGTCACGCAACAGATCCAAACCACTATTACTGCCCTCTCAAATTAATGGCAAGTCATTAAAAATCCTCAATTGATGACAAGAAACCAGATGGCAATGGCAAGAAACCAGACCAGTAAATGAATCGAAACAATATGTTGAGCATTGTAGAGATTTATACCAGATGAAAATCGAGCAAGAAACAATACGGTTGATCGAAAACAGTGAGAATCTGATCTAAATGAAATAGGGACTCTGATTGAAAGAAGCAAAGAGAAGCAAACAAAGAGAAACAAATCCAATGAACATTTGTCAGCATCTTGATGAGTTGAACTGAACTGCGTGTAATCAAGATACGAAACAATCAGAACGGCGGAAGGAAATAGGCTCCAGGATCGTCAATGGCGAATGATACCATGTGAGAATGGAGGCATAATATTGATGATGTGGAGGACGGTGTAGATTTGAGGGGAGAAGTGTATTGTCTCTCAAGGGTAAATAGAAAGATAGAATCTGTTTTTTTATTAAAACAGTGAACCAAAGATGATCTTATTCAATACAAAGACTTAGGTATTTATAACCCAAAATGGAACCAACTCTATAACAAACTAACCAATTAACTAATTAGCTATTAGTCTAACACCATATAATCCCGCTTTACTTTAAACAAGTAACTCAGAAACCTAAGTTCGTTGAAGTATCTATATATAACCTTAAATAATAATCTGTACGTTTAACTCATGAGACGTAGATGATAGAATCACTGTATATAACTTACAAAGTATCGATAGACCCACATAAATTAAGCTTTACTTGGACAACGAAAATAACAACTTTAATTAATTAATTATGTAGGAACATTTTAGGTACTGCTTCATATATATCATGCCAAGCGCCAGCGACACACACCTTAACATCATTTTAAACCAGTACCAGTTCCAGTAGTAGTGCTAAATTTTAACTGCAGACTCCTTTGCCTTCTCATTCTTCTCTCCTTAAATCTTTTCCTTCCACTCTCTCATGTTTTGCTACTTTCCTCAATGTCGATCGTTCTGCAACAACCGAACAAAAACTCAGAAAACGACAAGCGTTAATTATTGTCAAATTATAAGTAGTCTCACTTATGAAATTATAAAAACTACATCTATAAAGTTAGTAAAAAAGAGAGCGCTATTACTTTCATGCCAACTTAACAAACACTTTCTTCATATAAGTGGCTAAAATGGTCCAAAATCTATGAACACAAATGCATGAAAAATAAAACTCTCCAACCAACCAGGTATTCTGCTCTAATTCCTAGGGCTCTGGTTTGCTATAAATAATAGTATTCTTTCTGATCATTAATATATCTATGACTATATATACAGGTATTGCTACGCTTTCCAAAGGCAGCAATGAGGAAAAAACAGGGTTTCCTACGAAAAAGTTATATCTCCGTACTACTAACAGCAAAGAAACGACAGAAAGAGCAGGGACAAGAAAAGTAGCAGTACTGGTATTATTCTCTCTGATATTCCTTCTTGGATTCTGTTGAACCCAGAGTCAGTAATAGCAGTAGCTAGCTTTCTAGTATCTAGAGCTCTTGGCCTCATGCACGTGGGTACTTACGCTCTCAACTCCACCTGCTTCCACAGGTCAAGCTACAGCTACTTGCCGGTCACGGGTATTTAATTTCTATTTTACGCCAATCAAGGAAACTAGCTATCATCTTTTTCCTTGCCCTGCTTAATAATTTAAAATAGAGAACAATCTAGTAATTATTTAAAATCATTGAACTTTTTTATTTTAATTACTCAACAAAAGTCATTAATTTTTTTCCTTTTTTCTATTTTCTATTATCATTAAGTTTTCTTAAACTTTAGCAGATGTATGACTTAACACGGCATAATGAAGTTTCTGTCTAAAAAATCTATATATTATACCAATTTAGTATAATTTAAAATAGTTTAATAAATTTTAAACATTTATAAATACTATCAATTTAGTCCTTATTTTAATTAATTAATGAATTTATCCTCCACTAAGATAATAAAAAATAATTAAATAATTAAAATAGGATCAAATTGATAGAAATTTTAAATATTAAAGATTAGTTAAATTATTTAAAATTAATATTAAATTGATATAATATATTTTTTAAAAAACTAAAATTATTATTAGATTAGATAACGTCATGATTTTCAATAAAATTTAATAAAAAAAATAACAGTCAGTGACGAAAATAAAAAAAATAACCATAGTGATACTAGAATAAAAGTGGTAATAATTTTATGACTAATGGAGTAATTTTCTCCCCAAAACCTAGTTTTTTAATCATCTATAGTGGTTACAAGTAATATTTGTTCTAGAATTTACTCTCAACCATTGGACTTTGACCCCCTTGAGTAATAACAATTGGTACTCGAACCCATGACCTCGAGGAATAACAATTGTTTACTTAACTACTAAGGTAAGATGATTCATGCAAAACCTAGTTAATATAGAATTCCGGACAAGAACATACTATAATTATATATCCTCAAGTATATATGTCCTATTCCTTAATCGAAGTCTTGGGGGTGTAAACGAGTCAAGTCGAATTCGAGTAGTGCTAAGCTTGACTCAGCTCGTTAAGATTTCGAGTCGAGTTCGAGCTTGAGTAATTTTAAATGAGCCTGAAAAAATTTGAACTTGGCTCAGCTTGTTAAGAACTCGAATCAAGTTCAAGCTTTTTTCAAGCCTAACAGAGCCAAATATTGACCGATCTTTGACTGTGTTAGATTCAAGTAACTCTTATCTCTTACGTCTCATTTTAAGCCTAATGAAGAAAAAACTTTGATACACAAGTTGTATAAACTCAAGCTTGTTAATTTTAGGTTTTAGTATGTTAATTTAGGATTTAAGACTTATGTTTAGGGTGTAGATTTTAAGGTTTTAAGTTTAGAAATTTAGATTTTAAATTTTAAAAAATAAAAAGTATATTTATATTTTCGAGTAGCTCGTGAGCTTTTTGAGTCGGGTATCATGTAGCTCGGCTCTGTTTGTCAAGAACTCGAGTCGAGTTCGAGTTTGAGTCGAATCCATTCAAGTTGAGTTTTGACCGAGCTTTGATCGAGTCGAGCTCGAATAACTTGCGATCTGTCTCGTCTCATTTACAACCATAAATCCGATTAGTACTTTATGGGGTTAGATATTGGATCTTTTAAGTAAATATATGGTTTGATTTTTCTCATTGTCAATGTAAGAAACTGAGTTATAAATATCTTTCTCATACAATACAATGACGAAACTCAACATTATTTATTGATGGATCTAATTTAAAATATTTAAATTTATGAAAACAACAATATAAATTATATATTTTTAAGGGACTAATATACAATTTTACCATTACCCCAAATTAAACAATTTCAACTTTAAAAATTAGTGGGGGGCTCGACCGGTCCCTCTTGTCCCTCTTGTGTACCTTCGTTGCTCCCGTAACGAGTTTTTATAATATCTAATTTGAATTAAAGTATTGATGGTAATATATCAATACTTATGCTATAAGGGATTATATAGTTTTACTAATTGAACAAACTCTTGTTTACTCAAGAACTTGGGTGTTCAAGTTTTTAACTAGCTAGTAGCAGACGTTAAGTCACTTCATTATATTTAGACCAAGAACTTTCACCAACTAGATTATATATATGGTGATGAGAAGTGCAATCCCTAATAAAGAACAATCTAGTTACAAAGTCAAGGATATAGACAGGCTTTGATCATATACAAAACAACTACAATTCATGAAACTAAACGTATACCACAATCTTTAGATATGCATTCCATTTAAAACTGTTTATATAATATATACTACTAGAGGAAATCTACTAATCTTGTGTGTGACTGTGTGTGTGTAAATCCCCACCACTATGTGCATGATAGGGGGAGAGGGGGTAGGGATAATCTTTCTTCTTCAATCTATCGTGAAATGATCGATGGGTAAAAATTCTGAGGTAAACTTACATATCAATCTTCTGCAACACTGCAAAGGCCTCCAATGCCTGAGTATTATAATTAGGGTTTTGGATGCAAAGGGTTTAGGGTTTTATTACAATCGAAATAAAATCCCATACTTAGAATAGTATATTCTTTTCAGTTCTGAGGTAGACTAATATCAATGGTTTCCAATAAACAATCCAGTTCCGGTTATTCAAGAAATCTAATTTTCTTATTCTTGAAGTTTTATTTAAGCAGAAATCTATATATATACATATATAGTTACTTAAGTAGCTAGCTAGAGTGACTTGACTAGATTGAGTGGAAAAAAAAAAAAAACAGAAACAAATTTTAAATGAAAAACTAATGATTTGTGTGTATAAATATTATGTATCAAAGGTAAAAGAAATACCATATATGTGAAGAATCCAAAGATCCTAGGCAGCTAGCGAGGAGGGCTCGTCCACGTTGGGTTTAATTTGAGTCTTCTGCTTCTTCTTCTTCTTCCTATATGGAATCCCTCTGGCCTTAGCTTGACAGTCCTTCACTTCACGCAAATAAACCCGAATTGCTCCGTTTCCAAAAGGGTTAGTCTCCGGTGACCCACCGTGCTCTTCATAAGCAGCTCTGAGGCGTCCGATCAGTGCATCAAGACTCCCCCAAGCTTGCCTATGTGGACAAGTACAAGGAGCAGGCGGATCAGGTTGTCCGAAAAAGACGCAGCCGTGTAGGTGAACCTTAGTCTTCCCGAACTGATCCAGATATCTGAGGAAATCAAGAACATGGTTGCAGTTGCAGTGTGATAGTGGTACCGGTGGCCTTTGGTTCTTCAAATACTGCCCGAAAGTGTTCCAGTCTCGCCGTTTCTGTGACTCGTACCGGCTCAGCGGAGCCGAAGCCTGTGGTTGATTATGGTGGTTCCCGGAGGATCTTGAGGATCCTTCAGCAGAATCTCTGGCCATATCACCTGACATGATTACTGAGAAATGATGTTTGTTCCAGAGGAATTCCTGTGTATTTTTGGCAAGAAATGATCATTACAAATGGAAAAGAAAAAGTTTGAAGAATAGGGGATAGTTCAGTGGAGAGAGATGAAAATCAGACCTTTGGGTCTAACTGAGGAGACATGTTATGGGGCCCTATGAGGCTGCTTTAATTTGTTCTTTAATTTTTCTCTATTTCTTTGTTTTTTTAACAACCCTTCTTTGAAAATTAACAAACTGTTCTATAATACAATGTATAATTACAATTTCTGTATTGTATGCCTAGGCTAATGTTATCATCTATTCTCTACACACAGTATCATCATTTTTCATTTATTTTTAAAGAACATATATAGCAGAAATCATTTATCTCTTTGGATTTTTATTTATATTTCATCTTTAAAAAATTAAATTTATAATTTATAATTAAGATCTAAAGGTATATTTTAAGATTAAGAATAAACGTATGATACGTTTTCTAAAATATAAAATTTAAAAATTAATATCATAATTTTTTTAATATTAAAACAAAAAACACTCATTAAAAATACACAGAAATCTAAACTTAGTGCGAACATCATTTTAGAGTACCCTAGATGAAATTACATGGTTTGTTTACTAACAAAAAAAATATTACCATTATATTACTTCATCCATCGCCACTAATGAAGTTATTATGATTGGCAATACATAAATTGATATTTTAGTGGTATCCGAGATCTAAACTTGCATAATCTTTTTGGAAACAATGTATCTTACTTGGGACCCGCCCAAAGTTTTTTAAAAAATTATATAGTTTTTCGTCCACGTCAAAATAGATGAATCATCAAAAATTGTCTATATAATAAAGTAAATAAATTTTAAACATCTTTCACATTTCTAAATTTATCAATTTTTTGTGATTTTTTTCGGTCAACACATCACAATGAACAATTATCATAACGATTGAGTTCGTAGTTTGACAAATCAAGTTACCATCTACTGATTTAACAATATTCATTAGTAGGTCTAGTATAATTTAGTAAACGTTCCTTCGTTTATATACTAAAAGAATATAAAATACTCCTTAGAATAAAGGGGCGTCTCTATGCTCCCCAAACTAAAAATTATTAATGTCTATCTCTTTCTCTTCTCTCCAAATGATTTCAGTCACTGATTTAACATCGATATTGGGTCTTAACCTTAAAATTATCATGTGTGAACAATTAAATTCAATGATCAACCATAATATTTTGCGATCCTGAATTTATCCTAAGACGAATAAATCACTCGTTGATAATTTTATACTTTTCATTTATCATTATCTCCGTCTCTTTATCTAGTATTGATCAAAATTAATATCAATTATAATATGCGATATTTATCGCTAAATATTTTGATTCGACTGTTTTTCGGTTTTAGAACACCTAAGAGCAGAATTAGTTGAAATTAAACCTTGTATTTATCTGGTGGGTTTATTTGAATTTTTTGGCTGCTTTATTAAAAAAATAGGGAAAAGGTTTTTAAAATTGATTCTTCAAAGATTTCTTTCATTTAATCGTTGATTTGAGAGCCCTGTCTCTGTTCTGCTCACCTATTTGAATTCCATGGGTATTTAATATTTATGGTCTTGAAATTCTACTTTTCCATGTAGCGCCATAGGGATCAAAATGAAAACTATTTAAATGTTTGGTTCCTATTTTTTTTAATTGAAAAACAAAAAGCTTTTGTCCACCTTAAACTCTATGATATTTAGTTTCCAAACCCTAAAACCTATCATCAAATCATACCTTTTTATCGATTTTAAAATATATAACGAACAAAGGTGTTGTTGAGCAATTACAAACATCGATTCAAAGTGTTTATAACCTTAATATAGTTAAATTATTTCTAAATACAAATCAAGTATTTATTCGAATAATATCAGTCTATAGTCATTGTTTTTATGATATTTATTATTTGTACAAGTGATCTTCTCAGAACCCTTCTTTTTCACAAAAGTGATTTTCAGCATAGTCTATAGTATTAGTTACCATCATAAAAGCAGCTTCGGCAAACAAAAGGGGGACATATTTTACTGCACCAAAGATTTGTAAGAAATCTGGCAACTATTTTTCATGGCAATGCAACTTTTACAACAGTATGAGTGGCTGGTTTTCAGGGTGCAGGTTTAAATTATTGGTGCCTGCAAGTCCAAACACCTTTGTAAGGTTTAAGGAAAAATACCAAGGCCGAAGGCAATCAATTGCTCAGATGATGACCCACTACCTTCTTTATACATATTGACATCTTACTCATTAATAGTGAAAAACTGTGCTAAAAATATCTCCAGTGGAAGAGATTCTAAAATAATTGTTTGCTATGCCACAGTATTAGGATTATTTTGTTTATATGTATTTTATCAATGCTAACGTCATGTTTTGTACGATATTTTATCAATATATATTATGATTATTTAAAGGGAAATACTCTTATTAATTTATTCATATTTTATAGATTTTTTAAAATTTTAATTATTTAAAAATACTAAATACAAAATTTTTGAGAATTTAATAACACAAAAATATTTACTATACTCAATTTATATTTAAAATCTATAATTATTTGTATTATATACTTTGCCGGTATGTGTAACAAAATTTAATAGTATTAAATTATGTGGAGTCATTTGTTTTGAAGTTTATAAAGTTGCTCCCAGTGGACGCCTAGTCTTGGTGGGTCGTGGGGACATATGTTTCAAAGGAGTGAGGTCTATAAGTGACCTTTGAAGGGCAGCCCATAAATGTACTAATAGTTAGCCTCCCGTGAGGAATCCTACCACCCACCCTATTTCTTAAACTTTTCCTACTTCTAGTAATCTCTTAAACTCAGTCACTCATATAGTATGTCTGGATGTGATTTATGAGTGAGGTTAATGAATGAAAAGACACAAGGTTATTCTCCACCTTCATCTGTTTTTGGTTTCGTCCACATGTGTGTGGAGGGGTAAATCTTAGATTTTTGGCATTTTATATAGAAGAGGAGATTCTTTTATAAGTGGGCATCAGTATCACTGATCCAGATATCTCGACTCTACCCATTTCAAGTGTATATATGTCTGTGGAGAGGAAAATCTTACCTTTATTCCACATGTCTACAAAGGAAGCAAAGCAATAATATGGATGTAAATTTACTTGTTTAGATTAGAATTCTTGCTGTGGGGTTAGACTCTTGAAAGAATATCAGTTTCTAGCCTTCTTTTTAGGTCAAAACAAAGAAATTTATCCAACACACTTTAACTAAACTCATGAGTGTTTCAGAAATTTATTAACCCCATTTGGTAAGATGACTCGATGGACATGTTTTGAAACGAAACAAAACTGTATTCTTTCAAAACAATGCCATGCCGTGGGGGCCATGGTTGAGGCCAATTTGAAGTGTTTTGTCATTCAAAACAAAAGCTGAACCGGCCTTTCTGGTTAATACTGCATCCGCAACACAAACCAAATTCACGGCTGATTTTTAAAATCCATCACTTTTATCAAATCATCTGTTAAATCCTGCCTCAACTTTTAATTTCCCAACAAACCTTTTAATTGCCTTAACCTACTTGGTGATAAGATATTCCAACTTTTTTCTATTTTATTTTTGTTAACTTTAGGATAGTGCTTTAAGTAGCGAATACAAAGACCAGACACGTGAATGGGTCCATCGCCTTCAACAATTATCTGAGTGCACCGTCTGGTCAATCATGGACCCTCAGTATATGCAATCCAAAGTACATGTTGTAATTCTTTAAGACAATATTAGATTTACTTGTTCAATTTAAAATCAGAAAAGTTTATTAATAAGTTTTCACAATATTGAATTTAAAGGGTTTTTACAAAGAACCTCTGATGTTTATCGTAGGAAAAGCTGTTGTGAGTTGTCAAAATATGAATTAAATAAAATTTTTACTAAAAACTTATAAATATCATTTAAAATGTATCGATTTATTTTATTTTTAATCATATCAACAAACAATTATAAAAAGGATGGAATTATCTAGGACCACAAACCAACATAAATTAGAAATAAATGGTGTGAGAAACACTATATGAGCGTCAAGTGATTGCAAAGGTACTTAGCGGTTAGGGTTTATTTTTATTTTTTTAATTTTAGATTTACTTTTTAGTATGTATCATACTCTGACTCTCAATTTTTAAGCTTGAGTGTGGATCTAAAATAAGGCACGTTAGCATCGTAACCTCACTAATTTTTCATATATTTTTCCATACCCAACAAGTTGGCCCAATATCAACAGTTTCAGGCTTTGAGCAACATGGCTAGCGGCATACCAGCTAGTTTAAATCATCGGACCATAGGGTTTGTCCCACCAAAAGTATTAGATCCATGATATCTGAAACTGGACCAACATGTTTGGCCCGTAATTCAAACTATTTTTTAGCAACGAAAAATTATAACATCAAGGTAGGGCAAGGCTAAAATCGGTCCTTAAAAAACGCCTAAAAATCAGCCAATAAATGATGGTCGTTGAATGATAGTCTATATTTTTTTATTGTTAGAATAAAATGAGTTAACCGGTTAACCAATTACAACTTATTAAAGAATGAGTAAATTACACTAGTGACCACCCAAATAATTGACGATACTTATTTTGGTCACTTAATTCAAGAACCCGTCAATTAAGTCATTTAACTTTTAAATTAATATATTTTAAATTAACCATCATATTCGGTGATGACACGTATCATCACCCGTTTGAATGATTAATTTTATTTTTTAATTTATTTTTATTAAATATTTAATATATTTTTCTCTCCAATCAGGTGGTAACACGTGTTACCACCTGATTGGTGAAAAAGAAAGGAAGAAATAAAAAAGAGGATTTTAGCTTGGGGGGTTGAATCCAGATTAAATACATGATAACATGCATGCTAAACACTGGGCCAAACCTTCATTCTTGTTATGTAATCATAGCATAATATATTTAAAATATAGCTTTTGAGAAAATAAAATAGAGTAAAAATAATTTAAGGGGTTTGAATATAATTTTAATAAAAAATAAAATAATACTTGATATTAAATATACAAATAAAAATATTCGAATAAAAATTATACTGTAATACTCAAATTTCGTTCGGGTTCGAATATAAAATTAGGCTAAAGTAAATATTAAATATAAATATAATAAATACTATTATATACTAATAATAAAAAATAATAAAAATGATAAAAAATTTAAATAGATAAGTGAGTTGAAGGGAGTTTCCGGTTACCAGTTTTTTTTTGGCGGTTGAAAGAGGTGGCTGGTTCCATAGGGGGTTCATTCAAAGTGGGGGCTATCACAAAAACAAAAAAGACGAAAACAGAGAGGGGAGGCTACTAGAAACAACGAAAAAAGCAGGGCAGTGTGCTTCCAGTGGATTCGACAGAAACAAAAACAAGAAATGTTTTTGTCATCATGAGGCAATAATTAAACCAATGATGGGATTTTGGTAATGATTAGCATGATGATGGCAATGATGGGGAAATCATGAAGCAATGATGGGGAATAATGAAGCAATGATGGGTATGATAATGCAGCAACAATGATAATGGTCATGATGGCTCATTAAACCGAAAGAAAAGACTTGCACACTACCAAACACTGGTGATCGGGATGATATCCAACAACTTATGGGTTCATACACCATTGTTTGTTCCGTACTATTCGATTCGGTAAGTCACACTAAATTTATTTTTGTTGGTTTCCTTTAATTCATAGAAATGCATGCTTGAAGTTCGGTGATTTGTTTGATAGGATTATTGTATTATAATAAATATTCGAATTTGCTCCCTTAATTCGAATCTAATTTGACCCCTTTGTCTTTTAGTTAATGTTTTATTTATTTCAATTATTTGCTTGCATATTTTAAATCATATAGTATATTTGTTTAGGAGAATGTTTAATTCATTTAGATAATTAAATTAGAGTCTTTTTTAGGATTAGTCACTTTAATTAAATAATAAATTAAATAGGGAGATAATTTAGTAATGATGACATTCTAATCATATATCTCAGATACACTAAGTGGCTAGTGTTTTGACATAACATTATGTTGGCCAATAGTGTACTTTGGTATCGTATTCGGCATGTCATCGAAACATAGAAAATGGTAAATAATTTAGGATTAGACTTAAATAAAATTAATTAGGCAAAACTATAAACACCGTTAGTAATTATTAATTTATTCGGTGTCTAGATGATAGTGTCCGATTATTCGGATGTTATCATAATACACTTGGTAAATTAATAATTTAATATGGTTTAAATATTTAAATTGATGGAGCCTCATAGGTTAGAACTTAAAATCGACAAGATAATAAACGATCATGCATTTTAAAACTTTTTTGGGCAGAACTTATATTTCTTTAAATACGAGTTAAGGTTTCTTATCTATAGGACGTCTTATTCAAATTCGTATTTAAAAGAAATATATTTTTTTATCCAAAAAAGATATTCTCATTCAAACGATATTTATTTGTCAATGATGGATTAAATTAACATTATTATTCGATATACCAGAATGCCTATCTAATTAATAAGGTACCGATTTCGGGTGCTCGTAAAGGTCGTCCTTACGCGTAACCGACTCCCGAACCCTTTTTTAAATGAATCTTTGGTTTATTTTATGGTGTCTTGCATACAAAAGTGACCGATGACGAATCCAAATCATTTTTAAAATTAAAATAATACATATTTTTAACACAGTCCAGATTTTCACAATTCACGATTAAAAGCAATAAATTCGATTTTCAAAATTCACTCACCAGGCTATTTTCCATATTTTCGGTTTTAAAATGGTCGCGATATATACGAATAAAAATATTAGTATAATAAAAATTAAAATAAAAATATTTATATAATAAATATTCAAATAAAAATATTCAAATAAAAAATATAAAAATAAAAATATTTGTATAATAAATATTTGAAAAATAAATATTCAAATATTTTTAATTTGAATATTTTTAATATGAATATTTTTATTCGTATATTTTTTATTTGAATATTTTTATTTGAATATTTATTCGTAAATTAGATATTTAATATACGAATATTTAGTATATGAATGATTAATATACAGATGTTAAATAAAAGTTAAAATACTAAAATTTGATTTGAATATTTAAAACATTAAATTTGATTCGAATCAAGTTATTTTACATCAAATTTAACATTAGCATATTAAATTTCTAATAAATTTAATTCGAATATTAAATTAATGAATATTTAAAACATTAAAACATTATATCATAATATATAAATATTTAATATTTGAATAAAAATATTCAAATATTTTAATATTTGAATCAAAATATCTAATAAATTTAAATCGAACGTTAAATACATAATTATTTTATTTTAAATATTACATATTCAAATATTCGAATCACAATTATCTCATAGTAAATTATGTACACAAATCCTTACACTTAGATGACATCCTTTAGCTCATGGTGAGTGGGTGTAAGGATTTCGTATACATCTTTTTTCCTTAAAATTTTCGTAAGCATTTGTGTATACTCTGTAAGGAATTGTGTACATACACAAATCCTTACATTCCTTGTACCGATTTATGTATACATACCTTTTTCCTTAAGGATTTCGTATACATCTTTTTTCCTTAAAATTTTTGTAAGCAATTGTAGTAAATTGTGTATGTACACAAATCCTTATACTTGGATGACCTCTTTTAGCACATGGTGAGAAGTTGTAAGGATTTGTATACATACCTTTTTCCTTAATGTTTTCGTAAGCATTTTGTGTATATCGTGTAAGAATTTGTGTAAATATACATATCCTTACCATTTTTGTATCATATTATATATTCTCGTAGTAAATTGTGTATGTACACAAATCCTTACCATTTTTGTGCCATATTATGTATTCTCGTTGTAAATTGTGTATGTACACAAATCCTTACACTTGGATGACGTCCTTTAGCCCATGGTGAGAAGTTGTAAGGATTTGTGTAAATACCCTTTTCCTTACGATTTTCGTAAGTATTTGTGTATATCATGTAAAGATTTATGTACATACACAAATTCTTACTATTTTTGTGCCATATTTTCTATTCTTGTAGTAAATTGTATATGTACATAAATCCTTACACTTGGATGACCTACTTTAGCCCATGGTGAGAAGTTGTAAGGATTTGTGTACATAACTTTTTTCTTAAGGTTTTCGTAAGCATTTATGTATATCGTGTAAGGATGTGTACATATACAAATCCTTACCATTTTTGTTTCATATTATGTATTCTCGTAGTAAATTGTGTATGTACACAAATCCTTATACTTTGATGGCCTTCTTTAGCCCATGGTGAGAAGCTGTAAGGATTTATGTACATACCTTTTTTCTTATGATTTTCGTAAGCATTTATGTATATCGTGTAGGGATTTTTGTACATACACAAATCCTTAGAATTTTTGTGTCATAATATGTATTCTCGTAGTAAATTGTGTATGTACACAAATCCTTATACTTGGATGACCTCCTTTAGCATATGGTGAGAAGTAGTAAGGATTTGTGTACATACCTAATTTCTTTCAGTTTTCGTAAGTATTTATGTACACCTCGTAGGAATTTGTGTACATACACAAATCCTTACAATTTTTGTACCATATTATGAATTCTAGTAGTAAATTGTGTGTACACAAATTCTTACACTTGGATCACCTCGTTTATCCCATGGTGAGAAGTTGTAAGGATTTATATACATACCTTTTTTCTACGGTTTTCATAAGCATTTGTGTATATCGTGTCGAGATTTGTGTATATACAGAAATCCTTATCATTTTTGTACCACATTATATATTCTCGTAGTAAATTGTGAATGTACACAAATCCTTACACTTGGATGGCCTCCTTTAGCCTATGGTGAGAAGTTGTAAGGATTTGTATGCATATATTTTTTCCTCACGGTTTTTGTAAACGTTTGTGTATATCGTGTAAGTATTTATGTACATACACAAATCTATACCATATTTGTATCATATTATGTATTCTCGTAGTAAATTATGAATATATACAAATCCTTACATTTGGATGACCTCCTTTATCCCATGATGAGAAGTTGTAAGAATTTGTGTATATACCTTTTTCCATACGGTTTTCGTAAGTATTTGTGTGTATCGTGTAGTGATTGTGTACATACACAAATCCTTATCATTTTTGTGTCATATTATGCATTCTCGTAGTAAATTGTGTATTTACACAAATCCTTATACTTGGATGACCTCCTTTAACCATGGTGAGAAGTTGTAAGGATTTGTGTACATACACAAATCCTTTCCATTTTTGTTCTATATTATGTATTCCCGTAGTAAATTGTGTATATAAACAAATCCTTACATTTGAATGACCTCCTTTAACCCATGGTAAGAACTTGTAAGGATTTGTGTAAATACCTTATTCCTTACAGTTTTTTGTAAGCATTCATGTACACCTTGTAGGGATTTGTGTACATACATAAATCCTTACAATTTTTGTGCCATATTATGTATTCTCGTAGTAAATTGTGTGTACACAAATCCTTACACTTGGATGGCCTCGTTTATCCTATGGTGAGAAGTTGTAAGGATTTGTGTACATACATTTTTCTTACGGTTTTCATAAGCATTTGTGTATATCGTGTAGCGATTTGTGTACATACAGAAATGCTTATCTTTTTTGTACCACATTATGTATTCTCGTAGTAAATTGTGTATGTACACAAATCCTTACACATGGATTGCCTCCTTTAGCCTATGGTTAGAAGTTGTAAGGATTTGTGTACATACATTTTTTCCTTACGATTTTTGTAAACATTTGTGTATATCGTGTAGGGATTTGGGTGCATACACAAATCCTTACCATATTTGTATCATATTATGTATTCTCGTAGTAAATTATGTATGTGCACAAATCCTTACACTTGGATGACCTTCTTTAGTCCATGGTGAGAAGGTGTAAGGATTTATGTACATACCTTATTCCTTACAGTTTTCGTAAGCATTTATGTACATACACAAATCCTTACAATTTTTGTGCTATATTATATATTCTCTTAGTAAATTGTGTGTACATAAATCCTTACACTTGGATAGCCTCCTTTAGCCCATGGTAAGAAAGTGTAAGGATTTGTGTACATACCTTTTTCTCACGATTTTCTTAAGCATTTGTGTATACCTTGTAGGGATTTTGTACATACACAAATTCTTACTTTTTTGTGTCATATTATGTATTCTCATAGTAAATTGTGTATATAAACAAATCCTTACATTTGGATGACCTCCTTTATACCTTGGTGAGAAGTTATAAGGATTCGTGTATATACCTTTTTCTTTACGATTTTCGTAAGTATTTGTGTATATTGTGTAGGGATTTGTGTACATACACAAATCCTTATCATTTTTGTGTCATATTATTTATTCTCGTAGTAAACTGTGTATGTACACAAATCCTTATATTTTGATGGCCTCCTTCAACCATGCTGAGAAGTTGTAAGGATTTGTGTACATACCATTTTCTTTACGATTTTCGTAAGTATTTGTGTATATCGAGTAAGGATTTGTGTATGTACACAAATCCTTTCCATTTTTATGCTATATTATGTATTCTCGTAGTAAATTGTGTATGTACACAAATCCTTACACTTGGATGATCTCGTAGTAAGCATTTGTGTATATCGTGTAGGAATTTGAGTATATCATAACTTCAATGATAGCTCGGTTGCCCCTCTTCCCAATTCTCTGATCAACAATTCTAATTGTCTCCTTGCGTATCCCTCCATGTAGTCCAATTATGGGAAGTTCTTGCTGGGTAGGTACACTTCCAACATGTTTGTTCAACTGGGAGACATGAAAAACTGGGTGCACCCGAGACCCCTATGGTAGCTCCAGTTTGTATGCTACTGCTCCCACCCATTCTAACACTTTGATGGGTCTGAACCATTTAGCTGCTAGTTTTTGACTAGTCCTAGTGACCACTGACTGTTGTCGGTATTGGTGTGATATGAGATACACCAATTCTCCTATAGCAAATTCCCACCCCTCTTCCTTTTGTCAGCTTGACTCTTGTAGGCGTACAAATATACTCCGCAATTGCGTGCAAGTGTACATGTTCAAGTTATAGTATAAATTTATCGAATCCACAGGGATTGGTGCGCCTTTTGAAATTTAATCTCTTGCACTGTAATAATAAAAACACAATTTGTTTAGAAGGTTGTATTGAAATAGACTAAAATAATAAATGAGCAAATAAAATAATTGAAATAATGATTGAGAAACAGGCTGAGTTATTCCAAATTATGAATGATCATCGAATGATTTCGTCTTCCTGAATGGGTGCTCGCACCACCCTACATGTCGAGGCAATTGGGCTCAATCGATTGCTTATGGCATTTCTCCGAGTTGTCAGTTCGTAGATTTTTTTGGCAATGGCGATGAGGGAATTGCGTGGACAATGTTGGGCAACTATCCTTGAGGTTCGGCAAAGTGTAGATTTTCTTAGCCGTTGAAATCCTACACTTATCCCTAAGCAGGATTAGTTCTTTCGCACTTGGATCGAACCATATCTACTCGTTTCGTGAATCCAATCCTCCCAAATTTGGATAAATAAATCATTTATCGAGTCCTCTCCAAATTCTCTCGAAAACAAGTTTAAATGCCAAGAGTAGATAAACCCTAATTTAGAACACACCAAACACTTAATAAAATCAAACTAAATATTCATAACATAGAAATAACCCAAGCCAACTAAAATTAGTTCATGGTTGGGCAATAGTTGTTGAATAACATTCCTCTCATCAGTCAAAATAATAAAAGAGACAAAGAAAAACAACTGTCACTTGCTTCCTCTTCGATCTCTTGTTCCAGCCTTCTCTTTCTTTCTTGGATGCCAAGTCCCTCCTTTTATCGAGATTTTCGATCAACAAATTTAAAGGAATAATATAGACATGGAAATAATCAAGTTAGAATATTTCCCTTTTTAATATATATTTCTTTCTTTGCTTGATCCTTCAATCTTTTCATATCTTCTTTTCATAGATAGCTCTCCATCAAAGATTTCCTTCTGCAAATAAAGAAATAAACCACAGCAGCATCTTTTCTACCGAAAATAATAAAAAATAACCAAACAAGGAAATAAAGTGACAATTAATGAATATGCATGAAAATATGAACTTATAACTAATTAAATGCTTAAATAAAACAATAACCATGAGTAAAAAGGGAACTAAAAACAGTAAATTATAACACTTAACACCCCCCAAACTCAAGTTGTTGCTTGTCCTCAAGCAAATGTAAACCTACAATTAATTGCTAGGACATTCAGTCTTCAACACATGCTTTAAAGTTTAACTTCCAACCTCAGAACCGGGGCACAAAGTATGATTACCTTAAAGTTTTTTTAAATACAAAGAAATCCTTTAGAGTCAAACTATAATGCTCGTGATGAAGTATGTGTGTGGTTGTGAACAAGTTGATATTCAAGATTCTATATGACAAAAAAGGTTTTAACAGAAATTGCCTGGGCATTAATCTTGCTAGAGCTGGTTTCGGGCACCTATAGCAATTAAACAATTCTCTCAAAGTTATCAACTAAACCCAGTTTTTGAGCACCTCTAGCGATTCATTGACGCACACCAACTAGAGCCGATTTCGGGCATCTCTAGAATGATATTATTTATCTTGTTCTTCTTCTTTTTTTTTAATATAATTGCCCAAGATTCTAGCAACCTAAAATCACAAAGTTTTCATCAATCAACAAGTCACAACCGTATAAAAAGATTCAACATCATAGTGAGATTCTAAATTCTTCCTATGCAAATCTAAGACTAAAGATGAATTCAATTAAGTGCAAATGACATAATCTCATCATTGGTTATCCATCAAATTTAAAAAAAGTATATCAAATTAAAATTTCTGGCAACTAATATATACAACTATATGCAATATGAAGGATGATGAATGCAACTAATATGACTAACTAAAGGTAAATACCCCTCAAACTCGAGATGGACATTGTCCCCAGTGCATGCAAAAATAAAAATAAAAAAAATGAAAATAAAATAATTGTCACCTTGAGGATTCAGTTTCCTTGTGGCCATCAATTTTACTTTCTTTCCCGTTCGTGGTGGCTGAGTTCGTACTGCTGATTGAACTGTAACCTTTTCCCTTTGCTCCTCATCGCTAGAGGGACTCTCCTTGTCCGCCTCGCCAATGATATGAGGTTTGTTCTTTGATTTCTTTTATTCTATGGGTGGAGATATCATTAGTTCTAAAATTCTATCATCAGAATCTTTGAAACTCTGCAACGAATTTATGTTGCTTTGTTCTTCCATCGGTTTCTTCCTTTTGCCAAGAACGTCAGTGTTCATAGTATCGTCAGTTGCTGGAACATGGGAAGATGTCTTGGCAATTTCAGTTGCCTTGACAGGAGTGTTTGCTGGTCCAGGAGTAGTTGCCGTGGCAAAAGTGGTTGCCGTAACAACCAAATTTGCAGGAAATACTAGGAACGATACAGTACATTCTAGAAATTTCTCTGGGATCACCTGATGCATAGCATACATGTGCTCCTTCATGAACTGCATAAAGTGTAGTTGCTCATCCTCCATTCGACCCAATTGTTCTTTGAAAGGGCGTAACATATCAGCAACTTGCTCCTTAATTCCCGATAGGATTACCTCTCTAAGTGCAGGGGCATCAGGACCTGCCGAGGCAATTTTCGTTGCCTGGGCACTAGCAGATAACATTCCTTTCTTCAGCATTCGTCCTTCCTCCTTGGATTCCTCTTCTCCCATGACTTTGAAGTAACGTTTCTTGTTCCATCCTAACCGAGGGGATAATATCTCATCAGTAGTCTCACGCGGCACCTTCTCATGCATACACAACTGAGTTATTAAATAAGGAAAGAATAATGCTCCCACATCTTTTTGTCGGCAAGCGTATATCTCGTCACAAATGATTTACCCTACGTTGATTGAACGTTTCTGCAAAATAGAATGAATTAGCAATAAACGATTATACAATATTGTCGAGTTATGCGTTGTTGGCAATAAACAAGTTTGAATAAACTTATTCCACAGCTTTGCTTTAGGTTTGAGCTGAATTCGATTGACTGTTCCTTTTAGAGATCCCGTGTTCCACTCGCTGGCTTCAATAGTGAGATCACGCAATACCTCTTCCGCTTTATCCCCCGTCATCTTGTCGACAAAAAGCTGATGTTCATCACTCTTAATGTGCATGCCAAAGAAATTGCTGATTGCCGCGGCATCTAAGAAAATTGCCTTTTCACGAACAAAGACAAGTGGGTTATCTTGATTTGTGACATGTGCATAAAATTCCCTTACCCACGTGACATTCAGTGGTTCTTTCTGATGGCAAAAGATTTGTCACTTGTGATCCTTGATAATCTCATAAATGCCGGAACCGAGCCCATAGTCCTTGCATGACATATCATATTCAAAACCTTTTTTCCCACACTTTCTGATTGACAAATTTCTTGTTAAATCGATCGTCAATGCTCTTCGATGAAAATCTTCGGTAGGGTGGTTCGGATGAAGAACTCGGATATGCAACCTTCTTGATCTTCATTGCCATGTAGAGAAGTTTGAGGTTTTTAGGAAAATAGAACTTAGAAGTGAGAAAGAAAATAGAAAGATGAAGAAGAAGGCTTTCTTGGGTTTATAGTTTGATGGGAATGAAAAGAGCTTGTATAGATTTTGTATGGAATCAAGAAGGAAAATAATGATCGAAAGTGTGGTGATTGGATGAAGGTGGCGGCAAGGGTATGATGGAAAGAGGGAAAATTTTTATTTTAGGTTTGAAAAGGGAAAGAGGATGATTTCGGTGGGAAAAATATGGAAAGGTTTGGGGAAGACTTTTTGATTCGAATATAGCAATTTCTTCAAACTTAAACCTCCTTTAAATCTTTCCAAATCTCCACCAAATCTTCCATGATCAATATCTTGCTAAAGTTAAAAAAATCAAAACAAGAATTATTTAAATAATGAGAAAATAATTATTCATAAAAGGAAGTAAATAAAAACTAAATTATTAAAATACCAAAAAAAATTGTCCAAATAAAATGCAAAAAAATTAAAACTTATTAAAGAAAAGCATAATTATGCTTTTTCTAAAGTAACCCCATCTTTCTCCTCTTCAACATTGGCATTGGGTAGTGCTTCAATCTTTGCCCATTGATTTTAAACTCCCTTCCATTAATTGTGGACTTGATTATTGCTGCACCATGTGAAAACGGCTTAACAACTTCAAACGGTTCAGACCATTTGGACTTAAGTTTTCCTGGAAAAAGCTTCAATCGTGAATTAAAAAGAAGAACTTGTTGCCTAGGCATAAAATGTCGCGGCATCAATTTCTTGTCGTGCCAACGCTTAGTTTTCTCCTTGTAAATTTTTGCATTATCATAGGCCATTGCACGAAATTCCTCAATTTTATTCAAGTCCAGCAACCATTTTTGACCAGCACTCTCCCAATCCATTTTCATTGTTCTAATAGCCCAATATGCCTTATGTTCAATTTCAACCGGAAGATGACATGATTTTTCATAGACGAGTCGATAAAGTGACATACCCAAAGGAGTCTTAAATGCTGTGCGATATGCCCAAAGCGCATCATCAATTCTAAGCGACCAATCCTTCCTAGAAGGATTTACCACTTTTTCAAGGATGCTCTTTAATTCTCGGTTAGAAACTTCTGCTTGCCCGTTGGTTTGGGGATAATATACCATGACAATTCGGTGTGTTACTCCAAGGTTTTGCAACATTGTGACAATTAATTTATTATTAAAATGCTTACCACCATCACTAATTATTGCCCTTGGCATTCCAAAACGTGTGAAAATATTCTTGTGAAGAAATTTTCGAACAGTCTTGGCATCGTCTTTTTGACAAGTTGCAGCTTCAACCTATTTAGAAATATAATCTACAGCAAGTAAAATATAAACATTACCAAAAAAGATGGGAAAGGTCCCATAAAATCTATACCCCACACATCGAACAGTTTGACTTCTAGGATATTTTGAAGTGACATCTCATGTCTTTTGGAAATATTTCCCGTCCTTTGACAACGATCATATTGCGTGTAAAATTTATGGGCATCTTTATAAAGTGTGGGCCAATACAATCCAGATTGTAACACTTTAGCAGCTGTTCGTGTTCCACCAAAATGTCCTCCATAAGGCGAAGAATGACATTGCCAAAGCACATTTTGTTGTTCTTCCTCTAAAACACATCTTCGAATAACTTGATCTACACATTGCTTAAACAAAAGAAGCTCATCCCAATAATAATGCTTAACATTATGTAGGAACCGCTTCTTTCCATGATAAGAAAGATCATAAGGTATAACACCGTTAATTAAAAAATTCACAAAATCGACATACCATGGTGTTGCCGAGGCAATCATTAATTTTTCATCCGGAAACGCATCATCAATCTCCTAGGGATTATTTTCGCCGCTTCCTTTTTCCAACCTTGACAAATGATCGGTCACCTGATTTTCCGTTCCTTTCCTGTCCTTAATCTCAACGTCAAATTTTTGCAAAAGCAAAATCCAACGAATTAGACGAAGTTTCGCATCTTTCTTAGCAATCAAGTATTTAATTATCGAGTGATCAGTATGGACAATTACCTTAGTACCAATTAAATAGGAACAAAATTTATGAAATGCAAACACTACTGTCAGTAATTCATTTTTTGTTGTTGTGTAATTTAGTTGGGCATCATTAAGGGTTTTACTAGAATAGTAAATCACATGAAAGATATTACCTTTCCTTTGGCCTAAAACTGCACCTAAGACAAAGTCACTTGCATCACACATTATTTTGAATGGTAAAGATCAATTAGCTGGTACAATAATGGGTGTCGAGGCAAGTTACTTCTTCAAATTTTGAAACGTCGTGTTACATGACTCGTCAAAGTCAAAAGTTTTATCCTGCTCAAGCAAATTACACAAAGGTTTAGAAATCTTTGAAAAATTATGAATAAACCTTCGATAAAAACCTGCATTCCCAAGGAAGTTTCGAATTCCTTTGGTTGTGGTTGGTGGTGGCAATCACTCTATAACCTCCACCTTTGCCCGATCAAATTCAATTCCCTTGGATGAAATCTTGTGACTGAGAACAATTCCTTCATCTACCATAAAATGATATTTCTCCCAATTGAGAACTAAATCCGATTTTTCACATCTTGTCAAAACTTTTTCTAAATTACCGAGGCAATTTTCAAAATTTCTCCAAAAACAGAAAAATCGTCCATGAAAATTTCTAAGAAATCCTCCGCCATGTCCGAAAAATAGCCATCATACACCTTTGAAAGGTTGTAGGAGCATTGCATAAACCAAACGACATTCTCCTGAACGCATATGTTCCATATTAGCAAGTGAATGTCGTATTCTCCTGATTACTTGGTGCTATGGCAATCTGGTTGTACCTTGAGTATCCATCAAGAAAACAATAAAATGGTTTTCCTGCAAGACGATCAAGCATCTGATCAATAAAGGGAAAAGGAAAATGATCTTTTTAGTGTCCTTGTTTAACTTACGGTAATCAATGCAAACTCTCAAACCTGCAACAATTCTAGTTGGAATCAATTCATTATTTTCATTTCTTATCACAGTCATACCTCCCTTCTTCGGTACACAATGTACCGGACTTACACACGTACTATCGGAGATAGGGTATATAATACTGGAATCAAGACATTTGATGATTTCCTTCATAACGACCTCCTTCATAGCTGGATTAAGTCTCCTTTGCGCCTCAATTGATGACTTATGATCTTCCAAAATGATTTTGTGCATACACATTGTCGGACTAATTCCTTTTAAGTCAGCAATTGTCCACCCTAAAGCTCTTTTATGTCTTTTGAACATCTCGATCAATTGCTCTTCTTACCATGGCTGCATCTTAGAAGAAATTATAACAAGCAATGAATTGTTATTTCCCAAATAGGCATATTTCAATTGCCCTGGCAATGGTTTTAGTTTTAAAGTTAGAGGTTCCTCAATGGATGGTTTTGAGATCTTACCTCCCTTACTTGAATAATCAACTGGCTCGAAGAACTTACCGGGCCGACTCACTATCCAATTTGCTTCAGGTTGTCCTTCGTCCCTTGGTTCAGCAAGTTCTCCATGTTCTTCAGGTTCGACAATGGAATTGCCGAGGCAATTTTCAAGAATATCATCTTCAACTCCAAAATTAAATTAGGTAGTCGCTTGAATGATCTTGCATTCCTCAGGATCATCCGCATGCTTAAGAGTACGAAAAACGTTGAGCTTGACTTGCTGATCATTAACTCGCATCGTTAGTTCTCCTTTTTCAAGATCAATTAACATCCTCCCCGTTGCTAAAAATGGTCTCCCAAGAATAATGAGTGCATGTTCATCTACTTCACAATCCAAAACAATAAATTCAGCAGGAAAAATGAACTTAACAACCCTTACCAATATGTCTTCAATCTTCCCTTCTGGACGCACATAAGATCTATCGGCAAGTTGTAATATCACTGTGGTTGGTCTAGCCTTGCCAATTCCCAATCGTTGGAACACCGATTTCGGCATAAGATTGATACTCGCCCCAAGATCGCATAATGCTTTCCCTACATAGTGATTTCCGATTGAACATGGGATTGTGAAACTACCTGGATCTTTTAACTTATCTTGTTGTGCAACATGGCCATATATCCCTCCGTCATGGCAATAGTTTCAAACTCGCCTAACCTCGTTCTCTTAGAAACAATATCTTTGAGAAATTTTGCGTAATTCAACATTTGCTCTATTGCCTCGACCAACGACAAATTGATATGCACTTATTTTAGAATATCCAAAAACTTCTTGAATTGATATTCTTGTTTCTGCCGTCGAAGCCTCTGTGGAAAAGGTGGTGGCAATCATATATCTTGAATCTTCTCATACGTTTGAAATTTAAGAGAGGGTAATGCCAAGGCATCTGGGCTTGCCGCGGCATTTTCCGATTCCTCCTTTTTATTATCTTTTTGTTTTGGTTTCGGCTTCGCTGGAGGTTCGTTTTCTTGCACAGATTCATCATTAATCCGTAATCCACTTCGAGTACTGGTTACCTTACATTGCTCATGGCCAATTCCTTTGGTAATCTCAGTGTTGCTAGGTAAACCGCCCGGTGATCTTGTGTTCACATTTTGTGCAAATTGACCCAATTGCATCTCTAGAGCTTTGAGTATTGCTTCATGATTTTGCAACCGCATCTCAGTCCTGTTCATGAAAGCTTCAGTCCTATTCATAAAAGCATTAGTTTACTTCTCATTATTGACAATTATAGATTCAGTTCTTGTCATAAAAGCATCAAGTCTATCTTCCAAAGAACTAGGTTGCGTCGGTTGCTGCAGCAACTGTTACTGAGGCATATTTTGCTGAAATCCTGATACTTGTGTACTCGAACTTCCCTGGTTGAGAGCATTATTCGGGTTGCTCCAAGAAAAATTGGGGTGCTTCTTCGAGGCCGGATTATAGGTATTTGACATTGCATTGTTCCGATTATAATTCCCCACATAAAAACTCGACTCTGGATTCTGCAAACACTCAGAAGAATCATGGTCACCATTACATAAATCACAAAAAGAATTCAATACCTTGATTTCCTTCATGTTACTTGGACGCTGCATATTCATAACAAAATTCGTTAAGGTATCCAATTGTGAAGCAATTGCACCCGATGCATCACTTTCAGTGTTGTTTTTTCTAATTCCTCCTCGTCTAGCATTAGGGAATTGGTAATCATTCTTTGCCATGCGATTCAAGATTTTTATTGCTTCTTCTGCTGATTTTTCTAAGAATACGCCATTTGCCGAGGCATCTAGCATCATCCTATTTGGCATGTTCATAGCATTGTAGAACATCGTCACTTGTGTCTATAATGCAAATCCGTGCATGAGACATTTGCATATGAGTTCCCTATATCGTTCCTATGCTTCGTACATTGCCTCATCATCACCCTGTCGAAAAGAAGTGATTTCGTTACGTAATTTATCTTTTAAGCTTGTAGAACTAAATCGAGCAATAAAATTACGATATAATTTCGTCTAAGTTCCTATAGAACCGAATGAAATACTATTGAACCATATTTTCTCTCTATCTCGTAATGAATATGAGAATAATTTTAATCTTAAAATATCCTCATGAACTCCCTGAATCTTGAATGAATTGCAAATCTCTAAGAAAGACTTGAGATGTTGTCGAGCGTCTTCAGTTATCGATCCGCTGAATTGAACAATCGTATTGATCATACTGAATATTACTGGCTTCAACTCGAAATGTGTCGCTTCAGTTTCAGGTGCAATAACTCCTGGATTTAATCCATTGAGATCTTCTTCCAAATAATCTCGAATGAATCTTCGTTCTATACGAATTGGTTGTTGCCCATCTATGTCATCACCTATTACCGTGACATGTTGATTGCCGATAAGAGGAACAGGATCTGCCATTACTGCTCTTTGTTCATGTCTCCTCCTACGAAATACTTGTTTAATTTCAGGTTCAAATTAATGCTCTTCTGATGATGGTCTTGCCCTGGTCATACACAGCAACAAAACCAAATTTGTAAATTCTTTGAATCCTAAAAATAATTAAAAACTTAAAGTAAAAAGCAAGAAACTAAAAGCAAAGTCGCTATTGCCAATTTCTGGCAATGGCGCCAAAAACTTGTAGGCGTGTAAATGTACTCCGCGATTGCGTGCAAGTGTACACGTTCAAGTTATAGTATAAATGTATCGAATCCAAAGGTATTGGTGCGCCTTTTGGAATTTAATCTCTTGCACTGTAATAATAAAAACATAATTCGTTTAGAAGGTTGTATTGAAATAGGCTGAAATAATAAATGAGCAAATAAAATAGTTGAAATAATGATTGAGAAACGAGGTTGGGTTATTCCGAATTATGAATTATTATCGAATGATTTCGTCTTCGTGAATGGGTGCTCGCACCACCCTACTTGCCGAGGTAATTGGGCTCAATCGATTGCTTATGGCATTTCTCCGAGTTGTCAGTTCGTAGATTGTTTGGGCAATGGCGACGAGGAAATTTCCTGGGCAATGTTGGGAAACTATCCTTGAGGTTCGGCAAAGCGTAGCTTTTCTTATCCGTTGAAATCCTACACTTATCCCTAAGCCGGATTAGTTCTTTCCGACTTAGATCGAACCATATCTACTCGTTTCATGAATCCAATCCTCCCGAATCTGGATAAAAAAATCGTTTATCGAGTCCTCTCTCGAGTCTCTCGCAAACAAGTTTAAATGCCAAGAGTAAATAAACCCAATTTAGAACACACCAAACACTTAATAAAATCAAACTAAATATTCATAACATAGAAATAACCCAAGTCAATTAAATTAGTTCATGGTTGGGCAATAGTTGTCGAATAACATTCCTCTCATCACTCAAAATAATAAAAGAGACAAAGAAAAATAATTTTCACTTGCTTCCTCTTCGATCTCTCGCTCTAGCCTTCTTTTTCTTTCTTGGACGCCAAGCTCCTCCTCTTATGGAGATTTTCGGTCAACAAAGTTAAAGGAATAATATAGACATGAAAATAATCAAGTTAGAATATTTCCCTTTCTAATATATATTTTCTTGTTTGTTTGATCCTTCAATCTTTCCATATCTTCTTTTCATAGATAGCTCTCCATCAAAGATTTCCTTCTACAAATAAAGAAATAAACCACAACAGCATATTTTCTACTGAAAATAATCAAAAATAACCAAACAAGGAAATAAAGTGACAATTAATGAATATACATGAAAATATGAACTTATAACTAATTAAATGCTTAAATAAAATAATAACCATGAGTAAAAAGAGAACTAAAAATAGTAAATTATAACACTTAACAACTCTTCATCCGATCTTGGGTCCTTTTCAAATGAAGTTTGAGCACCTGCAACATTGCCTCTTTGTTTTACAAGGTTCTGTCAACTAACTCCACAATAGAATCTCCCACAATATAAGGAACAAGAACAGATGAAGAATATCCATACATTGTTTCAAAATGTGAGGTCTGAATAATTGAGCGATAGGTGGAATTGTACCACCGCTCTTCTAAATACAATCAATTCAGTCATTCCTTGGGATTTTCCCAGTCATACACCCGAGGTAAGTCTCCATACACTTATTGTGACTCTCAGTTTTTCCATCCGATTCAGGGTGGTAAGATGTAGAGGCATTAATGGAAACTCTCAACTTTCTAAAGATTTCCTTTCAGAACTTGCTCATGAAGATTCAGTATCTATCACACACTATATGGCTAAGTAATCCATCCAGCTTAAAGACGTTTTCTATGAACACCTGAGACTCTTCTTTGACCGTAAAAGGGTGTGACATGAAAATGAAATGACCATACTTGGTCAGCCTATCAACCACCATTAAAATAACATCTTTCTTCTTGGACAATGACAAGTCTTCTATAAAGTCCATCTCCACTGCATACCATGCACTTTCTGGGATGGGTAGAGGTTGTAGTAACCCTTTAGAATGTTGTAATTCATCCTTGTGTCTCTGGCAGATTCTACACTCCTTCACCTAGTTTCTTACCTTCTTTCTCAATCCTTTCTAATAAAAGACCTCATTAGTTCTTCTAATGGTTGCATGCACACCTGAGTGATCTCTTATCCTACTCCCATGAAAATATTCCATCAATCCCTTTCTTAATTCTAAGTCATCACCCCCAACAGTTTTCCCTTTCTTTTTAATTTTTTTCATCCCATGTATACTTTCATTGCTCCCCTTTTCATTCCTCAAGCTCACTAATCTTCTTTAGTTTCTCATCCTGTTGCTAGGAAACTTTCACATTTGCCATCACTTCACTATTAATGCTACTGATTTTCAGCAATGCCCAACTTCTCCTCAGAGGTCTCCATGACAACACACATGTCACCACATTATTGATTCTCTTCCTATAAGCCACCTTGTAATCAAATCCCATCATTTTAGCTATCTATTTTTGTTGTGCTGATGTCATAACTTGATTCTCTAACAAAAATCTTAGACTTTGGTGATCAACTTTGATCTTGAAGTGTCTTTCAATCAAGTAGGAGTACCATTTCCTTACTGCCATCAATACTACCAACATTTTCTTTTCATATACCGAAAATTTTTGGTATTTCACCCTCAAAGCTTTGCCGAAAAAAGCCACTAAGTTCTATTTTTGAACCAGAAATGATCCTACCCCAATTTTAGAGGCATCGATCTCTACTATAAACATCTCTTCAAAATTAGAAATAACTAACAATAGAGCTGTGTTGACAGTTATTTTTAATTTTTGAAAAGTTTTCTCCTACTCCTTACTACACTTCCATTACCCTTTTCAAAGTAGATTTGCCAAGGGCTTTGCTATCACCCCATATCCCTTGATAAATCTTCGATAATAGCCTGATAACCCTAAAACTTCTCTCACTTCTTTAACTGTCAAAAAGACTGGTCATTCCATTATGCTCTTGACCTTGGAATTCTCCAAAGATAATGTTCGCCTTGAGATTACATATCTCAAGTATTCTACCCTCTCAGCATCAAAACAACATTTGCTTTGCTTTGCATACAACTTAATTCTCCTAAAAATCTTTAAAGCTTCCTTTAAATGCTCCATGTGGGATTCCCAATCAGTGAAATATATTAGGATGTCATCAAACAATAATAGTATGGTCTTTTTCAATTCCTCCTTAAACACTCGGTTCATTAGCCCCTAGAATGTGGCTATAGTATTAGTGAACCCAAATGGCATCACTAAAAACTCGTAATGACCCTCGTGTATCCTAAAAGTAGTTTTGGGGATATCATCCTTTCACTTTCTAATCTGGTGATATCCGAACCTTAAGTCAAGCTTAAAGAAAAATCTTGCCTTTCTCAACTTATCTACCAATACTTCTACTATTGGCATAGGAAACTTGTCCTTAAGAGTCACTTGATTAAGTCTCCTATAATCCACACACATCCTCCAAGAATTATCTTTCTTTTTAACCATCACTATTTGGGGTGAAGATGCACTGTTGTTGTCCCTTATCACTCCAGACATCAACATTTCTTTTACAATTTTCTCAATTTCATGCTTTTACTAAGTCGGGTATCTGTAAAGTTGATTTGATCATCATTTTCTCATCAACCAACTGGATCCTATGATCATGTCCCTTAACTAGGGGTAGTCCTTAGGGTTTTACAAACACATCAACAAAAGTGTTCAAGAGCTCCTTTATTCCATCCCTTCCCATGCCTTGACCCATTTAAATTCTAACTGACCACTCATGATCCACAGTGAGGTCATGTAACAACTATTGACTCCTCTTAATAACTTCTCACATTCTTTATATCTCATCTTTCAAGTGATCTCGGTTGTATTTTCTCAATCTTTATAGTTTTTGTTCCTTGTTGAAATTACAATTCCAGCTCTACAAAGTTCAATTTAACCTCCCTAAAGTAACCAACCGCTGCACCCCCAACACAGCATCACTACCCTTTAAAGGAATCACCAGAAAATCTCTGGTGAAGCTTTTCCCTTGTACACACCACTTCACTTATTTGCACACTCGTATGGTTCTAAAACTTTTCCATCAGCATTTAAGACTTTCAATGATTTTTTCTTTCCGTAATCAATCCCAATCTCTTGACCACTAACCAGCTAATAAAATTATAGGTGCTACCCGAATCAACTAAAGCTATGACTGGTTGTCCCCCATATCAATCTTCAACTTCATAGTTTCGAACCTACAAGCATCCTATGACATTGTAGGCCCTTCTTAATTACCCTCACTTTCTGTTTCTCCAAGATCCTCACAATCTAAGAATTCTTCTTGCTCTCTATCCTCTTCGATTTCCTCTACCATAATTTGGTATAGTCGGGATTTTGCACACTTGTGCCCAGTGTGTATTCCGCAGCAGACCAAAAACATAAACCTTTCTTTCTTCTTCTCCCTTCTATTTCAGCAACATAAATAGTTTTTCCTAGGGATTTAACCCCACTTTTCTGTCCTGTAGGACTCAACCCCATGGGTGTGCTATTTCTCAAAGGGGTATTAGACACTGCCACACTTCTTGAGCTCCCTACTAGTTTAAACCCACTACTTCTCATTTTAATAGGTATAGTCAAAGCAGAGGTGGATTCGATTTACTCAGACTTCAGTTAGTCTTCTTCTGATTTGGGAAGAACATTCCCTCCACCCTTTTGACTGTGTGAAAGGCATGTAATAAAGATTGTGGTTGTGAAAGTTATACATACTGATTTATTTCTAGTCTAAGATGTTGCTTAAACATACTAAGCACATAATCTTTTGGAAGGCATACATGATTCAGGAGACTGATGAATTCTTCATAGAAGTTATCCACTGATCTGGTTTGTTTGAGAGCCAACAGTTTAGTGAATGGGTCTGAAAATCCCTCGGGTGTAAACCGTTCCCTCATCAGCTTGACATACGCTTCCCATACCATCGTATTCAGATCACCTTGGGTCTTGTACAAAAACTGATATCAATCTAAAGCCTTACCCTCGAGGTGCAACATCACTAATCTAACATTCCCAATATTCAGAACATTTTCGGCCTCGAAAAACTGTTCTAGCTTCACAATCCATCATCGGAAGTCATTTTCATCGAAATTTGGGCACAACAACTTGTAAGCAAAGTTGTTCTGTTGCCCAGTGTTCCCCAACCCAGCAACTCGCACCTCTTTTTCTTCCAACACTACCTCTGGCGTGTCTGGAGCTTGATTTATGTTATCCGCATTTGGGATAGTATTTCCTGATGCCCTCTGACCTGGTGAGGGATCCATGATTCCATCTTGAGGTCTAGGAATTCCCTCCACACTTATTCTCTTCCCCAGGCCGACCTCAAAAAGTCTAAAGGTTTGTCATTAACGAAAACCTTATTTTCTTGAACTGGTCCTCCATCTTCGCATCCAATCGAGACTCTATACCCTCACTGTCGTCTGGAGTCAATTGACCTCGGATTGCCACTCAGGAGTAGGTGTAGTGCCCTGTGTCGCCGCCGTAACTCTTTGTTGAGCAGTCAGAGCCGCCACCTGATATCTCGTCAACACTCCATCCACCATGTCAAGAATCATCTAAGCTTTGATACCCTTTGTAACACGTAACAATTAGAAAATTGAAAGCAACATAAGGGAGAAAGATTAAGAAAAAGAGAGAAGAGAGTTCAAAAAATAAGGGAAGGAAAGATGAACATTTCATTCAAATTCTGGATAGCTGCAACAATTAGGGTTCCTGGCCAAATAACCTAACTCTCAATTGCACCAAACGATGTCGTTTAGAACAACACTGAAACGCTCTATTTTATTAAAAGCTTAATAAAAAAAATTAAAAATTAAACCATAATTTAAATCCTATTTTAACGGTTAGAAACTCCTTTCCCTTACAAACTACCATTAGTACTTTATCAACGTTGACTAGAAGTAGATTAACATTTTTGTGACCAAAACTCCCTTCGGGAATTGTAATACAATTTGATATGATAAATTGTTCTGTGTCCGACCCGTTCGTCCATGTGTCTAAGATCCATGTGTCTAAGAAATCATTTCGCTTTGGTCGTTAAAAGGAGTCTTCAGGCGTCTTTAGAACAAGGATATAATTTTAAGATCAGGGTTGTTGTTAAGATATAATTTTAGGGTTTAACATATAAAATTTAGGATTATAATTTAAAATTTAATTTAATTTTTTTAAAAAAAATATAGAAAAAATATAATTAGAGGACAAAAAATTTTTAATCTAAGTTTAGCTTTCCTTTTTTTTCTGCCAAGAATCAAGGGATAGGAAAAATTATACGGTGAACCCTGTTCACCACGTCATCCATGGTCCCAAGCAATCATGACCGTTGATCTTAATTTTTTTTTCAAGTGAATCATCACCTCTTTCCTACATGGATTTAGTGGATGGGTAGTTATTAGATGGTTATTTAAAGATCAACAGTTCTGATTACTTGGACCATAGATGACGTGGTGAACAGGGTTCACCGTATAATCTCTCCAAGGAATAGACCCACCATCAAATAAAAGAAAACGAAAAAACTCAGAAGAGTTGACAAAATTGCTGCCAGTCTTCCTACGCTGAAGTTTAAATTATCTGGAATAGGTTTCGAAAGATGCGATTAATTATATTTTAAAATAAAATAAAATTTTTTTATATATCATTTTTACAATATCATCTGGTTCTATGCAATTAAATAAATTCATATAAATATATTTTTTATAAATTAAAATTTACGAATATCATTTTTTTCGTATCTTGTATATATTCTAAATTCTAATATACTAACAAATGAAGTCATAAAAATAAAAAATACCTCTAAAACTTAATTTACGAATTGAAAAAAAATCATTATTAATAAAATCATAGCATTTCAATCTCAACTCAATCTTTAAAGAAATCACTGCATTCTGATGCTCTTCAATAATCGTTATTGTTCAAAACTTCAAAGTTTCGGTTGTTATCATCAAAATGTTTATTTTTGAAACTCCACTACTTTCATCCATGTACATTAAATCAAAAGTAATTACTTATTAATATCATAATAATTATATTTTGATATAAAGGTTCATTGGCACGAGCTACAAAAGGAGGATAAATGGGATAAGATGCAGAGAGCTGCGGGAATGAAGAAGGCTTCGAGGATTGGTTCCATTGTGTACCTACAAATTATATTTGGAATTTCCATGAACAAAACTGCAAACAAAGCAGGAAAAGAAGAAAACAAACATTCTGTCGAACAAAGATAATTTTAACACTTTACTAAAAGAATTTCTTATCGATATATGAACTAACCTTAGACAGCTTCATTCATCTCCGTCACCAACCTTATCAGCACCAAGCTTTGAGACCTCTTCTGTAATGAAACAAATGAAAAGTTTCAGATGATAGAAGTAAAGTAAAGTTTTGAATCCACAAAGTTACCTCCATCCTCTGTGATGTCAGAAGTCCATAAAGTAAGGTTGTCCCTTAAAAGTTGCATAATCAATGTGCTATCTTTGTATGACTCCTCGCTTAAGGTATCCAACTCTGAGATAGCTTCATCAAAAGCTTGCTTAGCAAGGTGATAGGCTCTGGTTTACAAGTTTAACATGAACATGGCTGAACCAATATTATCCGGAAACATAGGAAACTACATGCATGCATGCATACCTTTCAGGAGAGTTCATAATTTCATAATAAAAGACAGAGAAGTTCAAGGCTTTACCCAACCAGATTGGATGCGTAGGAGGCAACTCGGCTTCTGCTGTAGTTGTTGCAGACTGTAAGCAAAATAATACCCACACAAGCTCGAAAAATGCAAGAAAAAGGATATTTGAAAAGTCTCTATAGGCATCTTCAGATTTCACAACACAAGGGCAAGGGAAAAGAAAGATGGGAACAAACTTTTCTTTCATAAAAAACATCTATTCTAAGAATAATTTTTCAAATTCCCTAACTATGATATTTGATTCATAAATAGTTAAAACATTGGTGAAATTCCTTATGCAAAGGCCATGAAGGATGTCATAAACAAAGCCATTTTCCTACTTTTATTGTCCCCTGTACTATGAGGAACATACATATATCAACCAACCAACCCTACAATTCATAAGCAAAAGATGTACATGTTCAACATTTTATAAATCAAATTTAAACAAAATTGAACTTGCCTGATATGCTTTCAAGGATTGATCAGACGCCTCTTTTCTCTCATCGCCCGTCTTAAATAATAATATAAGTTTAAAACCCCTTAAAAGTCATGCTCTTTTAAGAGGATAATAAAGATAATTTTATAATAATGTAATAATCTACTCGAAAAAGGAAGATTTCCTATCTCTTAAGAATTATAATGTTAGTTTTTGGTAGTTCAAGTGCAGTATAAAATTTTAGCAAATATGGTTGGACCTAAAGCATTAAAAATGATTATCTAAAGACATATACGGTTACTCTATTATACGCCTTATACTTAAAATGAAGGTTACTTTTTCTAAGTTTAATAGCATAAAAAGTTATTTTTTTTGGTTGTACTCTTGATTTCTTAAGTTTTATATTAATTAATTTAGACGGAGCTATGTCTTATACTTGGCTTTATGGATGAGTCTCTTGACGAGATTTTTTACATACACAAAATTTTGAAGTCCAAAAATATGCATTAACAATAAACAAACTTGATAAGAAAAAAAAATATTGAAATATTTTCTTCATATCCACTCTCAACACATAGCATATGGGGAAATTAAAAACGATATGACTTTTCAATAAAACAAGTTATATTCATGTTGTAGTTAAAAACAATCTACGTTTGGGATACAAAATGAGTTATTGTACACCTCATACAAGCACCAAAGCTATACGTTTTGGAGTTAAAATCTAATTACTACTGCCAAACGAATAGGATTTCTGGGGAGGACTTGTTTGGCATGTGAGAATATGTGTCAATGGATTCTGGGGGTGAAAAGATTTTTTTAGTGTGATCTGACGTTGGATTTCTCCATCGTCGAAAGAACCCAGAATGCACTGATGTTATAAACGACCAAACGAGGCATGAATTTGTACACCTTTTATTATCATTATCTTCAATATCAGATACTTATTTCTAAATCCCAAAGCTTATGGGTTTTTACGAGGATGTTACGGCCAATGCTCAACTAGTCGATACCCGCAATATTGCTATAATAAAAATTGTTTCCCTGAATGTTGTTGTAGAACGAAACTAAGCTCAAGTTAGTGAGCTTCATGGAAAGTTTTTGACTTTATCTCGAATATGTGCGAAAAAGGGACCTGATGGTCCAAGCTAATTTTATGGAGCTATTCTCGGATGATGTCGTTCCCTTTCTAATCTCTCGGCCTACTTATACAAGCAAGTTGATCCAGAACCAGTCCATTAAGAGCCACGACCTGCCAAACCACAATAAAAAAGACTTACACCTACACCTAAACCTGATCCTAATGAGTCTGCGATAACATCGCACAAAGTTCCAACCAGCTTGTTTGCCCCACTAACAACTGCCCAAGACAAAGGCAAGGGGGCAGCAACGAAATCACTATCCTCTGGGGATAAAACAATTGAGATTAGGAGTGATGACCATAACATTCTCTCACTTGAAGTGGAAGCACTACTAGTTCTTATATTTGATTCCCCCACCCCTCGAAGAAGAGCAAAAAAGAGAGTAACAAGGAATGTGTCTCTGCCTAAGCTCGAAGAGGAAAAGGATAGAGCAGCTATAGCAACAAAAAAGCAGAAGCAAGAGAAAAGGATGACACCGACCAGGAGGAAACTCATACTGCACCACCACCGAGGCCTGCTAAGCATGTGAAACGCATGGACACACGATCAGAAAGAAAGTAAGCATTTTTATTTTTTCTTTCTTTTGCATTTTTTAGTTCATATAGTTTACATTTAATTGCATTGAGGACAATGCTACCTTCAATTTTTAGGGAAGCAAAGTCTTTCTAGATAGTTTCATTTTCATTTACATACATAAAATTTTGTTATAGTATTAGATTTAATTTTAGATAGTCGTTAGGTTAGAATTGATGATTTTTGATGATGAGAAATTTTAATGTCTTTGGACTGAATAGTATAAAATATTGAGAATAAATTAAACTGAACTAAGGCTTGATATTTTTAGAATTTAATTGACACAATTGTATGTTCTCTATGCTTGAGTGTGTTAAGAAATTTTTAAAGAACTTATAATCTATGCCTTGGTTAGAAGATTTGAAAAGATGAAACTCCCTTTTGCTATAGTATTAAAAAAAGAGAATATATATATCTAAATGAATAAAGGCTTCAACATAAAACTATAGAAGGATGTTCCTCTATGCAAACAAATAGCTTAGATTCTGAACATAAATAAATAATGCTACAACATGTGAGCGAATAAAAGTTGTTATGGGATAACTATACCTACTAGCTTGAGGGTGAGATATTTTTTCCATACCCACCTAGAGTTGAGAACGATAGTGGTGATGAGCTGACACCATTCAAAACAGTTTGAAAAAATGTTACTAAGCATAGAAGTAATTTTGATTACTAGAGTGTAGTAAAAAAGAGAACCTAGAATTTTTCTAATACTATTAAGCATAGATTAGATATAATCTCGTACACACATATAATGCATCTTATCTGAGTTTATGTTCTTGTATTTCTCAATATCATTTAGCATGATACAACATTTATCTTCTAAGAATTGTTGTTCTGTCTAACTGCTATCAAGAATTAAAAATTTTGATATATTATTTTCGTATGCCATTGTTTGAGGACAAACAATATCTTAAGTTTGGGTTTGTGTTAGCGCTTTAAAAAGTGTATATTTTATACCTTTTTATTTAAGACATAGCTTGATTTCAAGTTTATTTGCATGACATTTAGAACCACTTCATTTGCATTTGCATTAGATTAGGTTAACATATTTTTATTTTTATTTTAAAGGTGATGCTCGAGAAATGTGTTTTTTCTGGTGTTGTTGTACATATTTGCTAAGGCAAAGTTAGAGAAAGAAAAAGATGCTATAGCATATTTAGTGATGGATCGGACTCAATAGATACTCTTGCATTTTGGGGGCACAAGACAAAAATGTAAAAGAAGACTAAAGTGCAGCCCTTAGTCCCTTCACCTGATTGTTTGGCAATTGTTATTCCTTACAAAATTTAGAAGAATATTTCTTGCATTTTTAGGGAACAACTCTAGAAGCTCCCAATAAATACAAAGGGTATTGCCAACGTTAAAGGAAGAGAGGAGCAGACCCAAAATAGAGACGAAAAAAGAGCAAAAGTGAGAGAAACAAGAGAAGAAAGGCGACTAAGAGACAAAATACAATCTCCTCTCACAAATACTCAACAACCTTCACCAAACCCTAAGAGAACTTTAGAACATGATGAGAAGAATTGTCCCTAAGGTGAAAGCTCTCTCGGTATATATGTATGAGCCGAATCTTATTTTTTTCTAACCCTTAGGACGGCTATGCCTTATATAGTCTTGGCCTAGGGCAAACCTTTCCTAATTAGAGTACAACTTGGAGTAGGGAACAAGTTATGTACATAGGGTAAATATTTCCAAGTTTGATCTTCTAGAAGGTTTCATCCTGCGTGGCCTTGTCCTTGGGCTTTTCTTGTGTTGTTCAGCTTCGATTCCTGGGCTTCTTATTCAGCAATATTCTCCGCATTTTTCTTCTTCAATTGCTAACCATATTGCTTTTTCTCCTTTGCTGCCTCAGCATCAGGTCCTACCTCAGCCTCATTCTGCTGCCTCGGCAGTACTTGTTCCTACATAGATATGAAAATGCAGTAAAGTACGTCTTTTCTACAAATATTGTCTTCAATGGTACAATCCCTAAATATATTATATTAAGCATATGCATTGGTTCAAGTAGGTCTAGATTTGATGATAAGTGCCCATGAAAAGTGTAGAAAGTGATAGTGAGTTGAGCACTTATTATTATAAAATGTTGAATTTGACATATGATATTTGAACTACTATTTGACAAAAAATCATTGAAATTGTTATAAAAATGTTGAATTTCACATATGGTATTGGAAGTATACAATTCGAGGGTTAGATCGATTAGGTCATTTTTTTCTTATGTGTCCTAGATTCGTACATATCTTGCCCTATTTTTGTTGTCAAGTAGTTTCTCTATGATCGAACAAATCATACAGTATATTCGCGTTGATCTGAGATGACTTTTTTTCTCACGTTGTACTACAAAATTAGGATATATAGTAGGCTCATCATTAACTGGATCTCGATCTCATTCATTTTCAATAGGAAGGAAATCATGTTTGTAAACCTTAATTATGGTTTCAAGCAAGTATATCAAATCAAAAACCGTTCTAACGAAAGCACAAGCAACAATGGCATACGAGCATGGGTATTTAAATGTTTAGAAGACTCGAAAATTGTAGGTTCTTTTTTGTATATCAACAACATAAGCATTGTGTTGTATGTTTTTCCTTGAGAAACAAAGAATAAATGCCCTGAGACACATGTCGCACTTATCGAATTGGAATGTTGCACTAATACTTGCGTTTACTATAGAGATCTGGGTACACTGTGTGACCGCCTGCCAAAGATTATGAAGTTTTCTTTCTCAAGGTTACAAAGAGGGTACCCAATCAATAATATGTAGCTTTGAAAACGAAAACGATAAGTTAGTGTCTCACTCCTTTAAGTGAGGAATTGATTGCCTCTGCTAAGTTCATTCTCATATGACCATATCGTTTACCTCTATCAAATGACCAATGCCACTTATCTCTCGAGATTTTAACTAGGTAGTTATAACCCTCTAAATTGTGTTATCGTAATTCTTCCAGCAGCTCTTTAACTTCACGTTTGAAACACGTGTTGCCTATTCAATAAAAAATGAAAACTTAATAAAGAATAATAAATTCATAGATATCTTTAACCAAAAAGAGTGAAAGAATGACCCATTTAAAACATCATTATATGTTCATTTGTGTTCTTAAACTTGGCCAAGTAATTTGCCGCAATGCGTCTTAGATAATACTGATGATAAATATTGGGAGATTGCCAAGATCGAACCATATGTTGCATTGTATATTTGATTCCTTTAACTCTATCAGAAAACCCATATTTCATCATCTCTATCACGTAAAACATGTGATAGAACATACATTTGCAAGTTCTTTAGGAAGAATTCCCAAGAAGTGATATCCTCTTTTCCCACTATTGTGAAGGCAATTAGAATTTTCTTTCTTTTACCATCTAGTGCAACTGCCAACAGTAATATTTGCGTGTAGCTTCCTTACAAACAAGTACTATTGATATGAATCATCGGTTTGCAGTGACGAAATGCATTAACACATTGCGAAAATATCCAAAATAGCCGTTCAAATTGTCATACACCAGGTATGACACTATTGTTTTCATATGTCGGCACAACCATTTTCGATATGTGCTTCAATATTAGATTAATCCATGGTTGTAATTCATTATATGGTTCATCCCATTGACTATACAATTTTTACAATGCATGATACCTCGCAAACCATGCTTTCTCGTACTCAACCATGTATCTATTTTGAGAGCTGATTGAAGCGATACAAGTTCTAACTGTTATCTGTGGATTTTCTTTGACCAAGGGAATGAAGGCCTCACAAATAACATGCACATCCAAGTTTTATGATATTGACTAAGTGTTAGAGTTGCAGCAACGACGTAGTTAATGGAAATATGACATGATTGTTGTTGTTGTCCTCGACACCCTTATAAGAATAATTACTTAAGCAAGCAACCTTAAGCGGCTCTAACCCACCTTCATAGATGCAATTACCTAGGCAAGTAAGAGTAAAGATTCTTCCTCGTTAAAATTTTCTCTAAAGAGAAGTTTTATTAATCAAAAATATTTTACATTTCAATAAAAGGGTGAACTAAAGGTAGCCGCAGCTGCCTAGACAGGGTTATGCTTTGTCGACAAATCAACTTTTTATAGTTCGACAGAGAATCCTTGTATGTCTCCTCCTTATCCCTAAGCTCGGAGAATTGTTGAAATCTATGTCTTGATGATACCTCCCGGTATGAATCAAGGATAAATAACAACCGAACACATGCATCTTTTTAGTCGTTGAAACCCTTGCGGATTAGTCGATGCCTTTGATCAAAGACTGTACTCTCTCATATCGTGAGCCTAACTCTCCTGATATTAGACAAATATTTTTTTTACATACTATCTTACCGAGCTAATATGCAAAAAAGTGTAAACGCCAAGAGAGAATAAACTATAAAAAATAAAGTTTGCATTAATAATTATCAAATAAAGTACAAATTTCTTCTCCAACTACTCGACAAATAACCTAAGACTCAAAGGGGATTTAGAACATAATGGTTTAGTCGGCGGCTTTAGGCTTTTCTATGAAAATCCGACCTCTCTTCCTAACCCTAATGTATAACTTATATAGGCCAAGCCTAGGTTAAAGTCTTTAACAAAAGGAAAGAGTTTTTAAAGGAATAGAATACAACCCCTTATTAAACTATGACACTTTATTCTATTTCCTAAAATAACTCTTTATTTCCGTGTTGACCTTTGACAATGGCTTGACTCCTTTTATCCATTTCAAATTCCTCTCGGTTTGTGTCCGTTATAATCATCATCTTTTTCTCTATCTGTCGAGCACCAAGTGTTATATTCAATCTGTTGTCGTGACCTCTAAAATGCTATCGCGGTAGATGCTTATCTGCATTTCAGTTTCAGTTCCAGCACCCATCCTCTTATTTGGTAGTTCCTATGTTGTAATTTCCTGTTTAAGAAAGAAAACCATCAGATGCATCTATTTTATGCCAAATAATAGATAAATTCATGAATTAAGTATTCAGATGCTGAAATATGGAAAATAAGTAGATTTATCCAATGTTTCCCTTAAATTTTTCCTTTATTAACAATAAAATAATGGGAAATAATATAAAAATTAGGATTTTTATGCACTTATCAAATATCCCCAAACTCGAATTATTGTTAGTCCTCAAGCAATGCAAATATAAATTTAAGTAAGAATTTTAAAGTAATATATCATCTTGCCTTCCGCGGCAGAACTCATTTCTTGACTTGACCTCTTCTTGGTTCTAGGAGTTCTCAGAACTAGACTATGAGTCTTAGTGGGTGGGTGCGTAGCTGTGTCAAAGTTGATTTTCTAAGTTCTAATTCTTTTTCTATCTCAAGACTTCCGACTTGGATTTTTCTCCAATTTTTTTCCTCTCTTTCACCCTAATTATATATAAATATATATTGCTATACACTTATACTGCTTGAGCCAGTTTCGGGCACCTCTATTAAGCAGAAGAAAGATTAAGTCCTAGAGCCAGTGATGGGTTCCTCTATGGACTAAACTAGAGCCAGTGAAAGGCACTTCTAGTTAAAATCTAAGACTAAGTTCTTATTGCTTTTTCGAAGAAATGAACTTTTAAAATCAGCTAAGACTAGCAATGTTTATGTAGATGCAGGCTCATAGTCTAATCCTAAGTACTAATCGTAAGAAACATTTCTAAATTCAAGTCTGGTGAATGGTACAGACTGCGGTGGCGGCTGAAGAATATATTATTGCCGAGACAGTTTTAATAAAATTTGACAGACCTAATTTCTTTTTGCATTAAATTAAAATTGTTGAAAAGACGAAATTTACGGCAATAGTAGCGTAATCTGAATTTTCATACATGTTATATATTTATATATTACAAAATAGGATCAATACTCTTCCAAACTCGAGGGATACATTATCCTCAATGTATGTAAAGGAAACATATAAAGATAAAAGATAAGCCAAAAATATTAAAAGAAAATATAGAAATTAGAAAAGACTATCACCCTTAAAAGGTAGATGATCCAAATGAATCCTTGGAATCGCTGATGATGAGGAGCTTGTGGTGGGTCTTTAGTGGTTGTTGTGCTGCTACCTTTAGTGGACTGACCATTGATTTCTTGGCAGAGCGTGGTGGTTGGACTCGAAGGGGAATGGGATCTTTCATCAGCTTATCCTTGGTATCTATGTTGATTGGAGAGGATGTCGGAGTAAAACTAGAAGCTTTCCTCTTTTTGCCGCTTTCGGGGGCTAGGTAGTCTTTCATTATTTGCATTAGGGGCTCTATTTCATCGGAGGAGCTGCTCCAGTCAAAGGGACTAAAGACTTTTGGTGTAGTTGCCTTCTTTGTGGTGTTTACCCTCATAGATGCGGCTGCTGAGTTGACAAAAAATGGTTCTGTTACAACAACGACAATTGTAGCAGCAGGGGATAAGGGCACAGTGGCAGAGGTAGTGGTTGATTTTGTTGGGGCAGTAGGGTTCTTCTAGGGCATGGAGAGGTCAACTGCGAATTCGAGGAAGATATTTGAACAAGTTAGAAGTTCTTCCAAGATGGTGGCGATGATGGTGCTACTGAACTCCCGAACATAGGTCACAAAGGTCAGCTACCTTCTCTCCATGAGCTGCAGAACTTTCAGGATTGCTTTCGGTATGGGAATTGTTTTGTCTGCTGGGCTTGGAGGTTGTGCTTCTTTGGCAGTAGGAAGGATGTATGCTTGTGGAATAGCTTCCTCCACTTGTATTCTTTTTATGTAGACATCCCTGGTCCAACCCTTTCTCTTCGGTGTGTATGAGTCGGTTGGCAGCATTGGTACTCTTTCTAAATTTTCCAAAGCAGTGATTAAACCAGGGAAATAAAGAATATCTTTTCCTTTCTTACACACTCAAAGATTTTCTCGTTGATGATGCGACCAACATCGATCTTGCGATTGTGAATGATGGAGTGAATAAGCGTCAGGCGAGGCCTATCTATCGTTTGATTATGCGAGGTCAGTAGCAGGTTCCTCTTTACGAATGTATTCCATAATTTAGCCTCTGGTCATAAGTCTCGGCGGCTGACAAAGCCACGGTGCTTCCCTGTATTCCATTCTGCTCTAGGCATGCAGAGTTCTGCCTTCATCAATTCATAATTATTGCCTGTCATGGCAGCATCATGCTCAGCGTGTTCGTCAGTTTCGATGTATAGGCCAAAGTGGGCGTTGATAGTGATGTCTGCCACCGGAATTGCCCTTCCTCGAAGGTATGAGTACGAATTATTTGCCACTAGTATGTGCGTATAGAATTCTCTCACCCATTCAATGTTCACAGGAGTTGGTTACTTGGCGAGCTTTTGTCATCTTTGAAAAGTGATCTTGGAAAAAATGAAATTATCTATTCCAAGATCTTCACCGTATGTGTAATGGAACCCTTATTCTTCCCAAACCTGCCGATTCTGAAATAAACATTGATATTCATGCTGAATTGTTTGTGTTGAAAATCTATGGTATTTCGTCACTCCGGCAGGGTTTTATTGTTGGTTCACAATTTGTGTTTGTGGAAAAGAAGAGAAGAAAGTTAAGACAATAAAACAAAATCAAGAGTGAAAATGGTTACTCATTTGCCCATGTATTTAAAGGCGGAGAGCGACATAATGTTTAAGGAATCAGCGTGATTAATGCCCTTGGCATGCAAGAGACGCAACTCCCAACTGGTAGCCATTGGCAGCGGAATAAACGTAATCTTTGAATTCGGGCGGCATAATTCCCGCCCAGAATTTTTCCGCCCCTTAGATTGGGCCATTAATTGATTAGGCTAATAACCATCTTTTATTCTTTATTAATGGTATCTAAATAACTAAAAATAAATAGTATTTAAAAAAACTGTGGAAATATTAAAATATCTAAAAACTAAATTGCGAAATTTAAAATCTAATCCCTAAATTTAAAAACTAAAAATCTAATTCCTAAAACATAAAATTAAAATAGGGATAGTAAGATAGAAATTAGGTTACTGGTGGAGTGCAATAGAATGCATTTCTAGAAGCAACCATCTTTCCCTTTTTAAATGGAGAAGCTGATGTCCCAGTTGTTGTCTCCTCATCGAGTGGTTTCTTTTTTCTGAACTTCTGGTCAGGAGGTACACTGCCTCGGCAGATGTTACCTTGACGGGTCTTGTTTAGGCATTCCGTTTCTGCATCGAAGTTAAATTCAATTTTAACTTCGATTTGTTGACATTCGTTTGATTCTTCTAGATGCCTTAAAGCTTTGAACACATTGATCTTCACTTGTTGATCATTAACCCGTATGACCAATTCTTCTTTTTCACAGTCGATCAATGTTCTACTTGTGGCTAGAAACAACCTTCCCAAGATGATTGAGGTGTTTTCATTTGCTTCACAATATAAAATTAATACGTTAATAGAAAATATGAATTTATCTACTCTTACTAGGATATCTTCTATTTTTCCTTCCGGTTGTATGTAAGAGCGGTCTGTCAGTTGCAGTATCACCGTGGTTGGTTTTGCCTGCCCGATGCCTAGCTTTTGGAAAATTGACTTAGGCAGAAGATTGATGCTGGTACATAAGTCACACAATGCATTACCTACATATTAATCTCCGATAGAGAATAGTATGATAAAGCTACCAGGATCTTTCCGTTTTGTTGTGGCTCTATTATGCAGCATTGCCATGCACCCTTCTGTTGCGACAATAGTTTTAAATTCCCTAATTTTTTTCCTCTTGGATATGATATCCTTAAGGAACTTAGCGTAGTTGGGCATTTGTTTAATTGCCTCTACCAAAGGTATATTAATGTCTACCTACTTTAGGATGTCTAAGAATTTCCTAAACTGGTATTTTTTTCTTTTGTTGTTTCATCCTTTGTTGGAATGGTGGTGGTAACCTAATATCTTCGACCTTTTCAAAGCACTGAAATTTAATCTACGGTGCAGTTACGACATCTTCTGTCACAGTATAATCGTCGTCAGCTTCTACTGGTTCCCTTGCCTCATTTTTTTCTTCAGCAACTTCTTTTGGAGTTACTATCTCAGGATTTTTACCTACTGTCTAAGCAAGTATTTCAGGGTCCTTCAGTTGTAATCCACTTCTGGTGGATATAGTCTTACATTTTTCATGTAGACCAGTTCTAGCGACTCTAGTATCGCTGGGTGGACCTCCTATAGGTCGACTTTTCATTTGTTGTGCCACCTGTCCTACTATGATTTTCAACGTTTTGAGAGCAAATTCATTGTTTTACATTCTCACCTCTTCTCTATCCATGAATGTATCGGTTCTCTGGATGAATTTATTTGTGTTTTCTATGTAAGCACTAGTTTGAGCCATGAAGGTTTGTAGCGTATTCTCCAAGGTTTGAATATCTGTTGTTTGCTGCTGCGACAACACCTGTTGTGGCATCGGATGTTGAATAGTTCTATTGTCCTACTGAAATCCATTATTTTGCACAGGTTGATGTTGTGGGTTTAGTGCATTGTTGGGGTTACTCCATAAGAAGTTTGGATGTTTTCTCCATGCTGGGTTGTAATTGTTTGACATATTATTCCGATTAAAATTTCCAACATAGAAAGTGGACTCTGGAATTTTGCTGGCATTCATTCGAGTTATGATTGTCACTACATGTTTCACAAAAAACAGTGACTGCTTTCACTTCTCTAACATGACTCGGCTTATGCAGATCCTTTACCATATTTATTAAAGCTAACATCTGAGCTAGGATAGAATCTGAAGAGTCAGGATTTGTCATACCTCGCCTTATTATTCCTCGTCTAGTGGTCAGGTGCTGATAATCATTCTTTGCTAATCTGTCCAGAATCTCTAGACTCTCATGGGGTGGATAGTCTAATGGGATGCCATTGGTGGAAGTATCAAGCATCATTCTCATGGGAGTGTTAACTGCATTGTATAAGATTGACCATTCGGGTAATCCATGCATGGTGCATTTTCTGTATAATTCTCGATATATTTCCTAAGCCCCATACATAGATTCATCTTCTTTCTGTCTGAATGATGTTATATCGTTTCTCAATTTATTTGTCATGTTAGTATAATTGAAATGTGCCAGGAAGCTTCGGCATAATTCTGTCCATGAGTTCAATGATTCATGCTGGAGGTTATTTAACCAAGATTTTTCCTTATCCCTCAGTGAGTAGGAAAACAATTTTAATTTCAATATGTCGATAGAGACCCCGATAGCTTAAATGAATTACAAATTTCTAAGAAAGATTTAAGATGTTACCGAGAATCTTCATTGGCTGATCCCCAAACTAGCCTAGGGTATTGATCATGTTGAACATGACCGGTTTAAGCTCAAAGTGTTCTGCCTCGATATTAGGCATAACGACGGTAGGAGTCAATCCATCCAAGTCTTCCTCCAGGTAATCACGAACGGTGCGTACGTGCTCTTATCTTAGAAGGTTTGCTGGATCAACAACTGCGAATGCGTGCGGTTTTCTGCCTCGGCTGCATTCATGTTAGCGTTGTTCTGCTGGCTAGGTGTAGGATTCATTCTTTCTCTTACCCTTTGTTTCAAATGTCTCATTGTTCTTTCGATTTTCGGATCGTAAGGGTATTGGTGTTTAGACGGATTGGACCTGATCATACAGAAAACAACCCTAGTTAGTTAAGGAAAATAAAAATAAAAGAGTGCATAAATAATTATCCGTAAAGTTAAACATCAATCCTCGGCAACGGTGCTAAATTTGGTAAGGGATAAGAAGACATATGTTTTTTCACCTTTCGCTAAATTGTTGTATTTTAGATTATCGAACCCACAGGGAATGGATCGACTTTAATACTCTTTAAACATGCACTTTATAAAAGTAAAATATAAGTATTTGAATGGTTGAGATAACTAAGGTAAACTAAATTAAGAACTAAATAAAGAATAATAATAAGAAGAATTGAAGTAAGGCCAGGCTGAATGCTTTGTAGATGAGAATCCAATTGCACTTATTATCCACTTATTAATACAATAGTTTGACTTGCCGCCTCAGCGAGTCACACTAAGGAATACCGCAACTGCCTAGGTGGGGTTATGCCTTGTCGATAACTCAACTTTCTATAGTTCGACAGAGCATCCTTGTTGTCTCCTCCTTATCCCTAAGCTCGGAGAATTTTTGAAATTCATGTCTTGATAATACCACCAGATGTGAATCAAGGATGAATAAAAACCCAAAACATACATCTCTTTAGTCGCTGAAGCCCTTGCGGATTAGTCGATGCCCCTGAGCAAAAACCATACTCTCTCATTTTGTGAGTCTAATTCTCTTGATATTAGACAAATATGTTTTTCTTTACATACTATCTTGCCGAGCTCATATGCAAAGAAGAGTAAACATCATGAGAGAATAAACTATGAAAATAAGGTTTACATTAATAATTATCAAATAGAGTACAACTTTCTTTTCCAACTACTCCACAAACAACCTAAGTCTCAAAAGGGATTTAGAACATAATAGTGTAGTCGGCGGTTTTAGGTTTTTCTATGAGAATCCGACCTCTCTTCCCAACCCTAATTTATGGCTTATATAAGACAAGCCTAGGTTAAAGTCTTTCACATAAGCAAAGATTTTTAAAAGGAAAAAAATATAACTCTTTATTAAACTATGATACTTTATTTTATTTCCTAAAATAACTCTTTATTCCCGCGTTGACCTTTGACCATGGCTTCACTCATTTTATCCACTTTGAATTCCTCTCGCTTTGTGTCTATTATAATCAACATCTTTTTCTCTATCTGTCGAGCACCAATTGTCATCTTCAGTTTACTACGTGACCTCCAAAGTGCTACCGTGGCGGGTATTTATCTGCATTTCAGTTTTAGTTCCAGCATCCATCATCTTGTTTGGCAGTTCCTATGATGTAGTTTTTTATCTAAGAAAGAAAACCATCAAATGTATCTGTTTTATGCCAAATAATAGATAAATTCATGAATTAAGTATTCAGATGCTGAAATATGGAAAATAAGCAATTTATCCAATTTTTCTCTTAAATTTGTCCTTTATTAGCAATAAACGAGTGGAAAAATAATATAAAAATTAGCACTTTTATGCACTTATCAATAAATCTTGTTAGGTGTTTTAATACCCAAAACTTAAGTAGCAAAACATTTTGATACCTCTTTAGGGGTGTATCGAAACATGGTGCGTATCGATATGAATATGTTTCCCTTGGTCTTAAGCCATTACCTTAGTGTATCGAATTACAAGGGAAGCATTTTGATACAGATTGTTTCAATATTATCCTATAGTCATATTGATACCCTTGGACATTTTACCTAAGTTTTTAAAAGTTGAGTTTAAGGGTTCCATAATTTATTCTAGGGTTCCTATGGTTTGACTAAGCTATATAATGAATATTGAAATCGAGAAATAGACTCTTAACCTTGTTTACGAATAATCGGATAAAGATTTGGAATCTAGTGGTATAAGTCAGCTTTTGGAATCATTAAGGGTTCTGTGGGATACACATGAGTTATGTGGTTTACTAAGGACTTTTCTTAGTGCTAATGGGTTGCCTAAAGTATATTACTATTATGAGATACGATATCCTAGTAACCTTGCTTAATGCTAATGGATTACTAGAGTAAAATATTATATAAAAAGTAAGTTTTTAACATTGTTTAGTGTTGATGATTATCGGTATTATGTTATACGGAAGACAAGCTAGGACCTTGCTTAGTGTTGATGGGTTCCTTAACGAATATTATATGGAGTGGCATGTCACGAACATAGCTTATTGTTTATGGGTCTCCCTACTTCTTTACTATTACAAGGTGATATGGATACCATATATATATATATATGACATAAAAAGGACTTGAGATACTATGTGGACCTTTCTTAACATGCTACGCTATGTGCCGATATTTATGCATGCATGATATCTTGTGTTTAGGTAGATATGGTAACACCATCGTACTCATGTCATATCATCATTGCATGCCTCATATGCTTATTTATGTTATTTATAATGTGAATTGGTTTGAAGAGTACCCACTTAACTTCTGTAGCTCAGCGTTTCGAAATATGTTTTCGTGCGTAGGTTAAGGAAAGCTTGGATCATCATAATCGTTGATTTTAGCATCGACTTGTAGTATTATTACTTTTACTAGATATAATAGGCCATGTACCTTTAGGACCTACATGTAATTGTAACTCTTATTTAAATTGTCTCGAGTCAAGTGATTTTAAACGGATTTGTATTTTGGAGCTCTTTTACATTTGGATTTGTTGACTTGGTCTTGGTGTTAATTTAATGGACTCAAGATGGTTTGAACTTGAAAATATTACTTTGGGGCTTTTGATTAAAAAATTTTAAAATAAGGTTTTAGGCTGAAGACCAAATATGACACTGGATCGAGGGTGTTATATTACTCTTCTCTTACATTTATCATTCTCCCACTCTTATTTAAATTTCTCATCTTCCATGCATATTTGCGCTCCTCTCATGCATATATCATTCCTCTACTGCTAAAAAAGATTCATCTCCGAATCTAAATCAGTGATTAGAATAATGTCATCAAAGTAACATGTGTCTAAGAAGTATTGTTCTGAGTCTCCCTTTGTAATGTAATTCATGAGGTCCTTCTCATGAGCAACATCATTATTGACCCTATTTTGATCATAAGGTAATTCACTCATATTCTAATTATAGGGTACCTTTTTCGGTGATTACCATTTGATAATCTTCTTGAATTGAAATAGTTAGTTCGTCATTAGAAATAAACACACTACGTATAATTTCTACCACATGAATACGCAAGGTTGAATTCTCGATGTTATCATATTTTTCATGTTCTTTAGTAGAAAAAATTTCTTTATCATCTTGTTTTTCTTGGTCCTTGTACAAAATATCTTCTGGCGTCATGGTGATACTAGATGATTTGTCTTGTAGGATTATCATTGTTTCTAATGTTGTGCTCACTTTTTTAACATGACTCACCGATAGTTCTTCATTATCTAGTTGGACTAGCGATGATTCGTCTTTCTTTGGTGTCTTACTACTATAGTCAACTAGTGCATTAGTAGGGTTGTGAAAAGATTAAGGTTGATATGTACCATTATCAAAAGAGGAGCATTTCTTTCGACAAGTCATGGACTTTTGTTGTTGGTAATGTTTGGGAACAAATCTCTCATGATCTTTTTAAGTTAAACCCATGTTCTTACTTTTGTTCCACCATTGAGACGTCTATCTCCTTTTAATAAATGTCACTAAAGTATTGCATAATTATTGAATTATAATGTTACTAGTGAAACTTGATCTTTTTTGGGATATCCGTAATAATCAAATAAGAAATCAAGTTTATTTTCTCAAGTACAATAACCATTAGGGTCATAATTCCCTTGAAAAGAAGGTATTATGAAGTTTAGGATGGCTAAAGTGTGCATGATTCACCTTGGTTCAATTTGTCTTTCTTTGTAAAAATTGAACGAATGCCTTAGTTTGGTCAAGGAAAGCTTCCTTTGAGAAGTAGAACTCGAAGTATCATGTTACTTTGCATCAAGTGTATCTTTGCGAAACATCCCTAATTCTACTCAATTTTGATTATCTTTGCTCGAAATGTTCCTTCCTAAGCGTAATTACTTAGGCAAACAACTTCAAGAGGCTCTAACCCACCCTCCTAAATGTAATTATTTAGGCAAGCAAGAGTGTGAAGATTCTTCCTCGTTGAAACATTGAATATGACTTCTAGATACAAGTTTATTGAACAATTACAAATACGTATTCAAAGAATACTCTATTCTTTAAAGAGACGTTTTATTAATCAAAAATATTTTGCTTTATAATGAAGGTTGAAGTCTCCTTCATATATGCCTTGGGGAAATTCTAATCCTACTAAACTTATGAAATTAAATACAATAAATTAATACTAAAATTTAATCTCCTAATTAGATAAGTAACTTTTAATAATAAATAAATACTAAAAATAAAAATCTTATTTAAATAAATCTGATCCTAATAGATATTGAAGAATCCTGTATTGATTTAAATTTCAAATAATCAAATAAAATCTTGAAAAATTGTAATTATCCAAATATCCCTTATAGGAATTTCTACAAGTGTTTACTTCGCTAAAATAGAAGTATCTTGAGTTCTAGATGTCCGCTTGAAGCGTTTCAAGATGTTTTGAAAATATAATTGACAGACCAACAAGTTTCAAGAAGATATGTCAACTGATAAATGTTTGGATTCCATGCAAAAATATGTCATAAGTTGGCTGATGCTTCAGGCTTGCAAAACAGGTTCAAATTCTTATTTACAATTCATAGTTTTGCACCTCCTATGCATGGATTGTTTTGAATTTTGTTGCTTGAATTGAAAAAAATCTTATACAAAGATAATTTTACCCCTATCATACATGTATCACTAAGACTGCCCACAGTGCATATACGAGGTTCTTCATATTTTGTGATATGCTACAAGTTGTTTAATTTCTTTAGACACAATACAGTAACCCTTCATTTATATCTATGCTTGTTGTAGATGCATTCAACGATATACTTGTTCGTTGTATTTTTGTACACACTGGATGTAACTAATTGGCGTATATTATAGTTCTTAAAGTCCGTCACCATAAGTTCTTTTGTTGAGAAAAATCATTCTCTTATATATTTTAAAATCACCACGTTGGTTGTATTGTTCGATTTGTGGGAATTGCAACAATTCGAGAGCACATAAGGTTTCTATATCATCCGATGTAAAGTGGGATGGTGACTGATAAAAAAAATAGGCATTGCGCTGTTAGGAGCCTATTGAATGTCGCAAGGTACATCATCATCCCCTACCTCTGGCTCCTCAATATCTTTTGCTTCTCTATAGAAGGGGCCTTGCTCATCATCATCGGGGCCAGGCTCCCTTATTGGATCCTCGTTCGAGAGGTCACCCTCAAATTGGTACCTCTCTAATTAGCCAACATCATCATCAGCTATGTACGAATATTGGGTTGGTGGTAGGTTCAAGTTAAAGTTAGAAGCAGATCCACACGAAGGTTAGGTTGGTTATAGGTTTAAGTCTAAGTCAAAAGCAATTACACACGAATATCTTCCCATAGAAGACGATCCCACATTTACATCGTTTTGTGAATAATGTGTCAACAACGAGTTGAAGTCGTCTCTTATATTGGTCGTCGGGCTATAAACAACAAGTTAAAGTTGGTGTTTCTTATATTGACTTGAGTACCATCATCATCAGAAAATATTACAAATAACTCTAACTGCCCTCCTAAAGAATACTACAAGTGGGATTCCAACATTAATTTCACATCACCATTATCCGCAATATGGTAGATTGTGTAGTATTTTGACTCCAACGACGTCGATAATCGATATTTTAAATACTCAATTTTTTTTCCTCGAGTATGAGAAATATTCTCTGATACTTTTTTCATCAATGACAGATAAGATTAATTTCCCCAGGAGACTTATTGTAATAGTACTCGACGATTGAAAGAAAATGCCTAGAGATACATCTCCAATCATCTACCCATAATAATACACCAAGCAGTGATGCATCTTCTTGAATGTTTGCTTTCAAATGTTACAACACTATGAAAATTATAAAATTTAAAGTTGGCTTCGAAGCAGTACGAAAATTATGAAATTAAAATTTGGCTTTGAAGCAATTGATTTGGATCATATAAGGGAGTAAAGAAAAAAAATTGCTTTCTGCAAAAAATAATTTACTGGCGTGTTAGAAAACTCACTTCCAGTAGAAAACGATTTATGTTATAAATCGCTTAGTGTAAAAAGAAACTTTTGCACTATATAAGATTAGATTTTATGCTCCATCCAAACTGTATTTTCTACATGAACACTCAATGAAAGGTTTTCATAAGCCTTTGTAAAATTATGGGTAGATTTTCTGGTACAATTTTTTACTTCGAAACTTATTTCTATATTTCTTTCAACAACAATATCAAACAGGATTAGTTATATGTGTGTTGATATCGATGGGTTTTGAAAATAGAAAACAATAAAAATTAAATATTTTGAAGTAAAAATATCAGTTGGTGAACCCGAATCTAAAACTATTACATATTGAAGTTGTCAAGTTTAAAAGACCTTTGTAAGATGTTTCGAAGTTGCACATGTATGGGGTCAAATTATTGATATCACAGTTGTTAGTACAGACGTTAAAGACATTGTTTCCTGGGCAGGCTATCTCTACTCTGTCTCTTACTTTCTTATCTAATTCTCTCTCAGAGCTCAAGAGCTTCAGGACCTTAAAAATGGCTTCCGGTAGAGACATGAACTTGTTTTAAGCCCAATATGGGGCTAACTAGACTGGATAATATCAATATTGAAAACCATGGAAGTTTCTTCAATGAGCCTAAATTCTATGGTAGAAAAGTTTTCAGTTTCCTGGACCCAATGAGTCATGCAATTAGCCCATTTCATAGACTAATTTCCAATGAAATAAGTACAATTCTTTAATACTAAGATTTAATAATAGAATTATTCAAAAATAGAAGGTAACTAATTTTAATTTTTTCAAATAAAATTAGTACACTGTTTTCCTTTTCATATATATCAATTATTAAAAAAATTTAACATTTCAACACATTCTCTAGAGGTGTATTATATACTAAAAATAAGTTCATGTATCATACTTAAAAATAAAAGTAAAAGACATAATTTACAGGTATTAAAAATAATATCTTTAATGGTATATTATCAAAATTTTGAATAAGTTAGTTTTTGTTTTTTTATACATAAAATCTTACTCTAAATTATCTATATCAAATTAAAATTCATATTTTACACTACGACATAAGATTAATTTTGACATTATAACATAAAATTTTGTCACTTTAGAGTTGGTTTGACATAATGTTTTATAAACTCTTATAATTTGCACTTAAATTCAACGATGGATGAATATGTAGCCATGGCTTGGAGAGTGTCTAAGTGTTCACCTTAAAATATAATATTTTCTCTTAGCCTAAAATTTTTAAATTTATGTATAAGATATGTGTTTACCATTAAAAACATTTCTACATCTTACTTAAGTCCCTTATTTATTATTATTATTTTTTTGTCATAGTACATATTTACCAACTTAAATGAATTAGTCACATGGCATATTATTCTCTATTTAGTCATACATATCTACTAAAGTTACTAAAGGTTATAAGTAACAAGTATCAATCATCAAAATCAACTTATGTTAAATAAATTATCAAAGATTAATATTCAGTTGACCATTGAACTATTTAAAGATATTTATTTTAATCACTAAATTAAATAATTTATCAACCAAATTATTAAATTCAAAAAAGTATCAATTTTAACTACCAATTAGACAAGTTAAGCTTTCAAATGTTAGAAGCTAAGCTTATGGTTCTGAATGTGTTGTGGTATAACTTATAAGAGACTGCTTTATCTGCTTTGCTGTCTGTTTCTGTGAGTAGGGATGGTAATGGATCGAATCTGGACCGGGTTCAGCTGAATTTAGATTCAGATCCATTTTTACATCATGGATCCAGATCCGCGGACCTAAAAAATTTAGACCCAGATTCAGATCCAATGGATCTTACAGATCCGGATCTAAAACGAGTCCAAAACGGATCTATTAAAACAAATAAGAAGAAAAGATTAATTTCAATTAAAACAAACGGATCTAAAACGGGTCCAAAACGGATCCATTCAGATCCATTTGATTATTTTTTAACGTAATAAAACTATTATAAAATAATTTCACATCACAACTTCAATGAAGAAAAGATTAATTTCAATTAACTAGTATCATGATAAAAAAAATGATAAATTAAAATCTTAAAAAAACTCAGTAATTACACAAATATCTTTCGAATAACACAAATATTAAGAAATGTAGATCATAAAATATTTCACTGTTGCAAACCGAGTATCGTACTTTTACTTTTTAGAGTACTAGTGTTCATCACTACTTAAATCATAAACATCCTAAAACAAACAAGAAACTACCGACTAAAGAGAAAATTTTGTTTAATGAAAATAATATTTGTGAAATTTAAATATTAATATTAAGGTTATGTAATTATAATAACTTTCTTACATAACTTGTCAATGATATTCACCATTTTCGTATCATCATCACAATTTTTATTAAAAGTAGAACAAACATATATTCCTTCAAAAATTCTTTTTATCATAAATAAATAAAAATTATGTTAGAGAATAATATGAAATATGAAACATACTATTATATATTTATATATTTTAAAATTAAATGTAGGTTTTTTTAATAAATAGGTAAACGGATCCGGTCTAGATTTGGGTCTTAAATGTCTGATCCAGATTCGTATTTTAATCAAAAGATCCAGATTCGACCCAGATCCATCAGGTCTAAAATTTTAAGATCCAAACCCTATAAAAAAGATCTAAATCTACGAATTCGGGTCGGATCCAGGATTCATTGCCATCCCTACCCGTGAGTAAAGGAGTTCCTTCTTCGCGTATGTACATATATAGAAGAAGCAAGAAGCATGTGCAGCTGGGAAAGATACATAGATTTTAAATTTGCATAAAGATAATTTTAACCTTTAACCTTTATAATTTTTATTATTTAGATTTTTATTCTTTTTTTGGATAAATTTAATCCTTGAACTATATCTTTTTGACGAATAGTTTATTTTTTAACTATCATGATAATTGAACCGTTAAAAATCTAACAATGATGCCATGTCATATGTATATGATAATATATTTTAAATAACATGTTATCTAACCTATCAAATACATATATATATATATATATGAAATATAATTTTATTTTAATATAAAATATAAAATATTTAAACTCAAATAAAATATTAAAAAATTAATTAATTTTGAAATAAAATGCTACTAAATATTCTCAACCCTAACTACGATAGAGTCAAAATCCTATCTTAAAAAATTAATTAATTTTGAACCGTGTTCATATTTTTTTAAGATAAGACTTTGATTCTGTCGTAATTAGGGTTGAGAATGTTTAGTTGCCTTTTATTTTAGAATTAATTAATTTTTAATATTTTATTTAAATTTTAATTGTTTTATATTTTATATTAGAATAAAATTATATTCCATATATATATATGTATTTGATAAGTTAAATGTCATGTCATTTAAAATATATTATTATATACATATAATATGTCATCATCGTTAAATTTTTAACGGTTAAATTATCATGATAGTTAAAAAATAAATTATTTGTCAAAAAGATATAGGTTAAGGGTTAGATTTATCCAAAAAAAATAAAAACTAAAATGATAAAAATTATAAACGTTAAGGATTAAAATTATCTTTATCCCTTTAAATTAAATTATTAATCTCACTATTTTAACGACTCTAATTTTAAATTTGATTTGACATTCTTTCCTAAATTGAATAAAAATAATTGACAAATTTACTCCCTAAACTATATTTCAGTTTTCACTTGAGTTCAAACGAATCATTCATCAGCCAATAATAAAATATCAAGCATTAATATATATATATATATATCATAAATGAAATCTTCTATCAAATATTACAAATTTATTACTTAAATCGTCAATTATTATTTTTAAATCTCGTTTGATTCTCAGTTAAATTGAAAAAAAAACAGTATATATATATATATATATATCATAAATTGGGAATTGAATTAAATAGAAATTCATTATAAATCAAGAGTGACGAGATAATCCAACACTGATTAGCACTGCGTAGAAAACATCAATGAAATCAATACAATTACGAAGAAGAAATGGATATAGTTTCTAACAAGGGATCTTAGAGGTGAACCACTTGATGACAAGAATGGGAGCCTTTATCAAAGCAAGTGCGAACTCTACTAGGATGGTTACGCACAAGCAACAGGGGCAGATGCAAGTCAACACCAAACTGCAATCATCATCAAAAGACCCATCGCAGTCAAGAATTCATCAAGAAAAACAATCAGAAAAGAAGAAACAAAGAGAGAAAGATTGCTAACCCTACAATCCAGATGATTATGCCGACTAAGGAGATGAGGAGGGATAGAAAAGCAAAGGGCAAACCCAACAGGAAGCCTAAGGGCCTGCATTCACAATCATCGCCACAGCAGCAACACATTTGTTCTTCTCTTTTGCAGGTTTCGTGATTTTCTCGGTTGCTTATGACTTGACGAAGTAGAGAAAGAAATAAATGATTAAAGAAAACGGGTTGCAGACGTATGTGCAGGTACACTAAGCCACCAATCTACATTTTTTTGAAGGGGAAGCGATGACCAACTTGTTAGAAATATATAATGCTTGAATCCCATACTCTGTTTTTATAAGTTGTATGAGAGCAGTTCAGTTGATTTAAAATTCTCTTTGAATTTTAAATACTTAACCGAATAGATTTAATAATAAAATATCCGAGATTTAAATGGATATTTTCGGTTATAGAATCTACTATTTTTAGATAGATATTAATAGATTATCTGAGATTTAATTAGATTTTATCTGTTAATAAATCTAATTTTGAATAGATTTTATCCGAGATTTAAATGAATATTTTCGGTTAGCAAATCTACTATTTTTGAATAGATATTATCTGATATTAAATTTAAAATTTAAATTTAAATCAGATTTTATTTGATTCTCGGACAGATTTACCCCTGCTTTCAACCTATAAATAAGATGTTTTTCTCTCATTTTTAATCATCCCATTCAGAGTTCATCTGTCTTACTTGAGAGAGAATTAGAGAGTATCATTCTGTTCGACTCCGGTTTCGACGATCATTTCCTCTACAGTTCACTTCAAACTTTGAGTGTACAGTGTTTGGAGGACCGTGCTAACCTTCGGGGGACAACCGCCTAAAGTAGCGAGTACACACATCGGGGCGATTTATTTCTAAGGCAGTTGCCTCCATACCACGACACGGTCCAATTTTCTATCAGTTCTTTTCCTTTAATTTTTCCTGTCAGTGCTAACACCCTGTTTTGCAGTCTATTTAACCAACACAAACAATACCAAACCTCCGCCTGCTTTGTTTACTCTTCGTATGGCCCTAGTCTGGGTTTCTTCTGGGGTCACGCTACTGTCTGGGGTTGTTTATCCCTATGGCTATTACTAGTATATAAGAAGCAAATGCCAAATTTGCCACTCATATATTAAATTGTCAGCATAGGTGGGTAGGAACTATGGTTACTCTTTTGCCAAATTTGCCACTCATAAGTTTAGTCCGATATTGTCAGGATTCACAAACAGATCACGCTTTTTCGTCTAAACTTGATTTTTGAATAAATAATAGAGGAATTTAGAAAATTTTATGGGCAAATCATAATGGTCACTAAAGTTTCAGTGCATTTTTATTTTGATTACTAAAATTTTAAAAATTATATTTTAATTATTAAATTTTTAAAACATCAACGATATCGTCTTGTATTCTTGTTAGAATCAATGATATAGTGACCACCTTTTGATTTATCAGTAATTTTAGTAGTCAAAATGTACCTTTTTGATTTATAAATAATTCAGAGTATAAATTGTTTAAGACTAAATTACTGTGTTAGTCACTTTTGTTTATTCTCAGTACACTTTTAGTCATCGATTTTGAAAAACGATCAGTAAGGTCACTATCGTTTTCGAGGTGTAAAGTTTTGGTCACTCCACGTTAAGTGCCGTTAGATATTAATGAAAAAGAAAATCTGGCACAATAAAAAAATAATAAATTACTTAAATAGTCTTTAAACTATTATTATACTTTCGTTTTATCTTTAATTTGATTCTAAAAAATTAAAAATTTATATTTTTACCATATTCTAGAAAAACTTAACCTTTATTCTAAGCCCAAAATTCTCAATCAAATAACATTGAAATAAATTAAAGATGAAAAAAATAAAGTTTGAATCTTAATGCCACAACTCTTTTCGTACTCTCAACCCAAACTTTTTATTTTTTTTGTGCGTAAAGCAATAATTGATCCTTTCCGCTTGAGCTTTCTTCCAGCTCTTTTGATGGAGTTGTACTCCAATAATATTGGATTATATTTTCTTATTTGAAAAATAATTATGCTTTTTTAAATGTTCTTTATGGTTTGGGAAATCATTAAGTTGTTGAAGGGTGTTCGTTTAAAAGCTCCAAATCCAATATCAATCTCACCCTGAAATTGTAGAGTAACCCTCTCTGTTTAACCTTCTTTATTCCATACCTTTGTTCTTTACTTCAAAATTATTGAGGCTAATTATGATGAACTAAAATTATCTTAATAATTTTTTTAAAGATTTTTTAATCTATAATTTGATTGTTACACAAACTGAGGCCTTATCTTTTTTTAAATAATTTTTTAATTATTTTAGTTTGTAGAAATTAAATGGGATTTTGATTTTTACTTTAAGTTTTCTTTTGTTTGAAATTTTTTACGAATTTACAAATATTTGTATATGTTTTGAACTATCATTCATTTTATAAATCCTAAATGCTGAATGGGTTTCTGAACCTTATCGAAAATGATCGTCGTGTACCTACCTGAATAAAAGAGCAGAAATCAGCATAGTAGAAACGGCGAAAACTGTTATGTTTTGTCGTATTTGCACTTCAGCGAGCTGCTCTTAGGCCATGGATTCGACAGATTCTGTACATCTTCTAAAGATAGATTGTGGAATATGTACAAACAGTTATGGTACCATACATGTATCTTGGTAACATTAATTGTCTGGTACCATGCATGTATATATGTATCTTTGTATTGTTATTTGGTAGATTAGGTTTTGTTTGATGTTTTGATATTAGAAATCAACAATTTTTATGAATGGTATAGCTTAAAAATATTTTAAGATTCAAACCCCATTGTTTCATCTTTAATTTGTTTCATGTTATTTGGATGAGGATTTTGGGATAAAGATTGGGGTTAAGACTTTTTTTGAAAAGATGGTAAAAATATAAAATTTTAAAGTTTTTAGAGTTAAATTAAAGATGAAACAAAAATATAATAATAGTTTAAGGATTATTTAGGTAATTTATCATTTCTTTATTGTGTTAGTTCATCTTTTCATCAATATAATAATAGTTTTTATTGTGTACTGATGGTAAACGAAAATGACTAGCGTAGTAGTTTTCCCATTATTCAAACACATGTTAATACTAAAATTGTAGGCTTAAGTCGAAAATGACTGTAATCGTCCATTTTCAATCGTGATTTTTAATTTTCATTTAAAATTTTTGGATAAGGACTTTAATTATATTTTAGTGAATTCTATTATATTTGTGTTATGAATGTGATATATGTATGTGTTGCATTGTAACTTTTAACCTTTGTTTTTAATATCAACTTGGTTATTCTTGTTATTATTCATATTAGTTCATGTCAATGTATTTTATTAAAATATTATTATGTATAATGTATTTTAATGTTACGTATTGATTATTATATTATTATTATTTGTGTGTCATACTATATAATATAATAGTGTTGTGTATTTATTATTATTGTTTTTTTATTATTATCTATTATTAATATTAATTATCTATGTTATTATTATTACATATAATATATATTATATTCTGGTCCAAAGAATTAAAATTAAAACCCAAAATATATAATATTGAACTCATCAGTCCAATTAATATAATTACAAGCAAAATTTAATTCTAATTACATGACCCTAATTCAATTACATGGCACGAAATTAAATCCCAGATTAAAAGAAAAACCCTAATCAATGCTTGTCTAGTGCAGGGCGTCGTTCAAGCCTGATCGTTGGATCGAGGAAGGGATCAAGGGCTGAGATCTAATATATATTATTTTCGGACGATATTTTTCCCACGTTCAACCTATAAATAAAAGGTTTTTCTCTCAGTTTTAATCATATCATTCATAATTCGTTTTACTTCTTTGAGAGAAATTGAGAGCATTCTTTAAAAGCTTCTATTAGCTTTTGTTTGACTTCGGTTCAGACGACCACTACCGCCATAGTCCACTCCAAATTTTTAGGTGTACATTGTTTGGAGTGGCTATGCTAACCTTCGGGGGATAACCGCCTAAAGTAGCGAGTACACACATAGGGGCAAATTGTTTCTAAGGCAGTGGCCTCCATACCATGACACGGTCCATTTATCTTTTAGTTAGTTCATTTTGTTTTTCTGTCAGTGTTAATGCCCTGTTTTGCAGTCAATTTAACCAACAATTTAGAAACAATTCTACTACAAAAATGATATTATTGTCAAGCTAGTTTGGGGTTTGTTCAAGCTTGACGCACTTGACGGGTCAATAATCGAAGGTGGTGGTGAAGTTGAAGATAAGAACAAAAATCCTAAAGATAATGATATTTTACTATCAATGAATTTTATTTATTTATTTATTATTACTATTTGTAAATTATTTTTGTGACTAACCATATATAATTTTATTTGAATTTTGTAGATTCAAAATATATGTGAAATATCAATCACGATGAATTTTGAGGTCATGATGCAATGATTGAAGTTGTAGGTATGGTCAAAATAGACAAAGTCTATATTAATTGTGTTTCTACTTTTAAGGTCAGATTATTTAATTCATGATTTATAATACATGAATTTATATTAAGTCTTTACTCAGTTTGTAAGCTTAGTATCTTTTAGACTAGGTTGTAAAAGAAGGCTAGATGACTTTTTTAAGTAGAAAACTTATATTGAGTATGCTTAATAATTTTTTTGTGAAGAATATATATATTAAGAATAACTTTTAAAAGATCCAAATGAAGAAAGAAATATTTATAAGAGATTAATTGGAAAGTAGTGAGATGGTTTAAATAATGCATGTCTAGGATTGGTTCTTTAAAAGACTTGGTATTTAAGTGTGTTTTATGCATCACCTCTCTTTCTAAACCTACCTGGTGCATTACTATGCTCATTATTCCAATTTATAAAATACCATGACTAAATAAATATTCTATACTTAGTGCAAAAGTTAGAATAATAATCTTAATAATTTTTAAGATATTTTTCTTTTAGTCATAGTAGATGAAAATTTATAGTGGTCTTTTAAGGCAAGAACCTTATCTAAAATAAAGAGAAAATGATAGACATTAATGCTACTAAAAGATGTTTGTAGCCATTAAATCTCTTTGAGCTCTTTTCTTCAGAGTATTAAGAAGGAAGAAAAGATTTGTCTATCTTAGGAGTGTGCAGAAATCTCCATAAAAGTTCTTTTTATGAAAAAGATGAGAAGTATTAGTTCCGATAGAAGTGGTGAGTTTGAATATAAATTTCTTAAAGAGGTATATGAGACGAATGACATAGTTCATGAAATTTATCCCCTTACTTTCCTCAACAAAAAGGCATAGCCGAGAGGAAAAAAGAACTTTAAAAGAGATGATAAATTCATTGTGTATAAGTTCTAAGTTAGCTGATAATATTTTGGGGGAACTCATTCTATCGGTAAATCTTAAACCGAGAACCTTATAAGAAATTAGATTCAACCTCATACGAACTATGAAAAGGTTATGCACCTAACTTGCAATACCTAAAAGTGTGGGGGTTTCTGGCTAAAGTAGGTTTGCCTCACTTTAAGAAGTTCACCATCGGCCCTTAAACCGTTGATGTAGTATTTATTAAGTATGCTACCAACAATGTCGTATGAGATGGTCTAGAGTTTGAGTTAGAGCCTAAACAAAGATAAAAGTATCTTTCGGACCAGACTTTGTTACTTCCGTTATTTTTGAGATAAATGATTTAGACAAGCTTATCAGATCTTATAACTTAAGTTTATTGTTAGACGAGGATCCTAAAACTTATGAAGAAACTATGAGATCTATTGACGCTAGTTCTTTGAAAAGTGTTGTTAATGATGAACTAGACTCAATAATGTCTAAATCATGCTTGAGAAATGGTCATAAACGAACGGGTCCCCCTGAATTAAACCCGATCAAGATGAGCCTATAATGGGTGATGATCGGGGTCTTGCTACTCTTCGTATAGGACAACTCGGACAATGCGGGTCCCCTTTAGCACCAAGACTGCATATAGAGAACTAGACTACCTACCCTATTAGAGCTATGCGGATACCCTAGGTGAATTAGACGGGATATCTAAGATTTCTCTTATTTGTTTACTTTTACGCAAATTTTATTTTCTGAAACTTATTTTTGCGTTTATTGTTTTTACCCGTTACTAACCTGGTTTCTTCATGCTTTTATTTTCCTTTTTGCATGTATCATAACATTTTTGCATTACATTAGAAGGTGTTGATTCAAATGGTTCATCCTATAAAGAAAACGTTCACAATAGAAGAAAGGTATTTGGGAACCTCAACCTCATAGTTAGAAACTGATCAGAGATATTGATCAGAGACACCATTAAGGGACAAGTTTTGGTCAATATCTATTAGACCCCTTTTATCAGACACCGGTTAGAGGAAAACCGAAGAGCCCTAGACAATAGTCTACCAAATGACCAAATAATGACCATACACTTATTCGGGTCTATATCAAAATGTTAGTCCAGGATTCCAAGCGAACAAGAAGGATGTAACAAAAAATCAAAGTTTGATAAATGGTTTATCAAAGTCACAAAATTGATATCATCTCACCATTCGAAGATCGAGTTAGAAGCATGTATGGAACACCAAGAACCAGTAACAATGATTCGCCTTATCCGAGTCTACAACAGAATAACCATCGGGTATTCTAGACTGATGTGAAAGATGTAATAGAAAATCTTTAAGAGCCTAACAATAGAAAGGTTTACCGAGTCGGTACTACTTTTGTAACGACCCAGATTCAGATCTAAGTGTTGGGTTAACCCAAGGGTTTTGGGCTTTGGTTTTGGGCCCCGAGTTTAATGGTTTTGGGCCTCGAGTTTGTGTTGGGCTTTGTTGGGCCTTGTTGTGTTGGGCTTTGAGTGGTAGGCTAGGGGATTTTTGTAAATGCCTAAAAGGTTGGATGGGAGGGGTTTGGGGTTGTTTTTCCTGAAGAAAAATAGAGAGTGAGGTCACTCTTGCTTTTCCTCTTCCTCTTCCTCTTCTTCCCACCCAAATCTCTAAGGAAAGAGGTAAACTTTAAGAGTTTGAGCTAGAATCATGTTTTGTGGGTTGAAGGTTTGTTGTAGAGTATCAAGAGATCTATCTAAAGAGGTAAAAAGGTTGAATTTTGGTTTTGGTTTGAGGTGTAGAAGAAATTCGAGTTTAGAGTGTTGGGGTGTTTGTTTCTCAGTTTAGTCAAGTTTCCAGCTTAAGAAACCTTCCTAAGCTTATTCTAATAGTCGGTTTCAACTTTTTCTTGTAGAGAAAGAAAGGGAAGCTCTATCTCAAAGGGAAGGCAAGGAGAAAGCTTGAGGAGAAAGAAGGGACATTTGGCTATGTTTGCTTGAGGTTGGTACTCCCAACTCGTTCTTTACATCACTTGTATCATGGTAGTTGCATATATATAGATTCTTGATACATGTGTGCTTGGTTTTGAGCTTGAAGACATTAATGGGAATGACCCTAAACTTCATTAATAATTAGTAGGAACACTTTAAAACCGATTGGGTTAAATTTGGAAATGACCCCTAATATTTTCTAAGTGAAACCTGTAGTTTCGTACAAGGGTATCAATACCGGTGGCCCGTGTATTGATACCTCTGAGAAAAAATTTGGCTTGGTGAGAAAGGTTATCGAACCATGGTTCGATACCAAATCCTCTAGTGGCATCTCCGGTTCGATGCTGGTATCGAATATGGAGGGCCTCCGTGGTTGACCTTTGAGTTGGTCAAGGGTATCGATGCTAGTATCGATACCCGTGTTTTGATACCCTCTTTGGGTGGGTATCGATGTAGCCTATTTCGATACCCCATATAAGGGTATCGATACCCCTGTGTAATCTTACCAAAATAAGTAGAGTTTGAGGTTCGATAATGGTAATTAAGGGTCCTTATGAATTCTAAAATCTATGAAACAAATTATTAAACTAAGATTGATGTTATAACCCTAAAAGACTAAATTGCAATAATCTTAATATATCTTGTTGTGCTAAAATCCTAGGTGGATCGTTTGAGTGGTTTTAGTCCATGTGTGTTGGAAATCCAGATATCCATAAGTGTTGCAACACGTTGAAGGCCATCCGATGTAATATGTCGAGTGATGTATTGAAGATTTTTATTCCGAGTATTAGGCGGCCTCACTCGAAGATGTTCGATGTAACATTTTGTGCATGAGATTGTTTGGCGGCCTCCATCCCTTTCTAAACGTTGGGCAACCTCGTTCGAAGATATCCGATGTAACATTCTAGGAATAGGATTTGAGGGCGACCTTAATCTTGAGTGTGGGATCCCGATACTGTATGGACGCGAGCCTCACTCTTGTATGTTGACTTGTTGTGACTTGTATATGCTATGTGCGATAATATACATCCCATTTATGCCATGTGTTTGAAAAACATGCTAGACCATTATATCATGCACGATATTTATATGTGTTGCTTTACTGCTTATGATATGCATGATGTTGGTCGAGTACGACGTATCCATTGAGCTTTTGTAGCTCAACGTTCAAAATGTGTTTTCGTGCGTACGTTAGGTGAAGCCGGTTTCTTGTAGAGCACCATCGAGGTTTAGATTTCAGCATTGACCGTATTGTCAGAGTACATTTATTAGATAGTGGGCTAGTACTATGTTGATCCTATATGTAATTGTAACTATGTTATTTTAATTTGGGTTGAATGTTTAATGGTTTTGTTATATTTTGGAGCTCCATTTAGTTAAAACTATTTTGGGCTTATATTTTAACTAGTATACATTTTGTAAATTATATTTGGACTTGGGTTTGCCTTATTATTAGGCTTGAAGCCGAAATTTTGAAATACAGGTTCTGGGTTGGAAGCCCAACGTGACACCGGGTCGAGAGTGTTAAAACTTTACCATCCAGAGAACAAGTCAGAGTTAGATAAACATCACTGATCAAAAAAGGTAATTGACCAATCTCTAGGAACACCAACGAAGAGATATTTTTTACCATACTACAAGAAGAAGAACAAGAGGTTAGTACCTTACCGATTCACTATCACGAGTATCGAGACCATTATTCACAATTACCGAGAATAGTTTAGAATTTTGTAAGTAAAATCAGCGGAAAGAAACCACTATCAACAACACCAACACCGTAGGGTTACTTAAGTAAATTTGACCAAGACCAAGGCTAGACGGTCTAGAAAAACGAAGTTCAGAAGATCAGGTCATTTGCGGAGATCGAAGCTTTTTATCTGAAGCCCATAATGTAACAAAGATTTCCAAATCAAGGAAGCAACTTAAGGTCAGAAAATAGGAATTAGTACTAGAACTTATGTATAAGACTAGTTCCCCCAATGATGTAATAAAACCTCTATTTCACGTGAAAGTAATCCAGTAAAGTGATTACCAGTAGGGATCAATACCTTTATCTGCTTACAGTTTGCATCATTCATGCATTTGATTATCTTTGACATCATTCTAACTATGTGCATATTATGACAATGCATTTTAAAACATTGGCTACACCGTATTATCATCTTACATACTACCGAAGAAAAAGAATAGAAGACCGTATGACCAATCTGGAAAGAGGTCAGAAACACTTAGAGGATCGTCTTAGGAATATTGAACAGAGTATCAGTGCACAGGTTGCTCAATCTTAAGATTCCATTTTATCCGAGCTTACCATAATGCTAGGCAAGAATCATGGCAAAAAGAAAGTGGGAAATGAAGAGACCCCCGAGTTTGATGGTACTGCATCTCATCCTAGGGTTCAGTCTAATACACCTAATGATACAAAACCTGCCAGAGTCACTGCGAGACAACCATTTTAGGTTCCCAAGAACCAGTCTATAAATATTCATCAATTTTGTGAGAAAGAGATCCTGACCTAAATCTGGTTGAGAAGATCAGACATAATATTGAAGAAAAGTGGGAAATGAAGTTCTGCTTGATGAAAGAAAGGCTAAGGACCTTTCAGAATCAAAAAAGGGGCTGGGAACGATGCTAGTGAGCTAAGTTTGGAATCTGACCTTGTCCTACCCCCAAAGTTCAAGGCTCTAGATTTTGACAACTATGATGGAACATTGTGTCCCTCTGCATACCTCACAATATACTGTTATAAGATGGTTGCTTTTATCAAAGATGAGAAGATTTTGATACATTATTTCTAGGACAGCTTAATCAGATCTACAATCCGATGGTACACTCGGCTTAGTCTCGAGAACATTAGGTCCTGGAAAAACCTATCCAAAGTGTTTTTGCAACATTACAAACATGTAACGGACATGGTACCCTACCGCATCATACTTGAAGGTTTGGGGAAAGGTCCAACGAGAGCCTATGTCAATACACTCAGTGATGGATGGAGGTGTCTTCCTAGATTCAACCATCTATACCCGAGTACGACATCACAACAATGTTCATCAATACGCTATAAGGAGCATTGCATAACCGCCTTATCAACCACACTACTCAGAACTTCGCCAACCTCATCAGAATCGATGAATCTATACAGATAGCCATCAAGAGTAGAGAATCGACCATGTCGACAACTCCCAAAGGAACGCCAAGAAGAAAGACGATGAGGTGAATGTCATCGGTACCTTCAAATATGTTGCTTCCCAACCAAAGGCAACTGGGAAAGTAGAAAGAACCTCTAGAAGGGGCAGGACAAACCGACATTTACTCCACTTCCAGTTTTATACAGTGAGCTATATTCTTAGTTATACGAGGTAGGTCTAGTACGACCTTATATCCTTACAACCCTTGAGCCTCCATTCCCTACATGGTACAACGTCGTTGCACATTGTAAGTATCATGGTGATATTCTAGGCCATTCTATTGAGAATTGCCATTACTTCAAGAAACTGGTGCAGAATTTGATCAATATGGGGGATTTAAAGTTCAAAGAATAGGAACCTGATCGAGGTCAAGGTCTAAGGATTGAAGATCGATCAAGATGGATTTTGTTTATGAGATGCTCTCATTCTTGAATTTCAGGGTTTAATCATTTTGTGAAATAAAGTCCAATCTGTTACTTTGAGCCAGGAAAGTAGTAGGGACATTTTGTAAGAGCATACATTTAAAATTATGTTTCCTAATGGAGGCTCTGGAGTCCTATTAATTTCACCTTTGTCAGATTGTAATACTTTAGGTTGTCAAACCCACAGGGATTTTATCGACTTTACTACTTTTTATGACTGCACTATGAAAACTAAAAACACAAGTAAATTGAAGGGTTTGAATTATGTCTAAGAAAACTATGAAGCATAAAACTAAATAACGAAATAATAAAGATAATAGAAGCGAGGCTAAATTAAATGCTTTGTATAGGAGAATCCAGTTGTGTTAAGTATCCACTTATTAATGCAATGATTTAAATTGTTGCCTCGGCGGATCGCACAAAGGGTCGTCGCAGCTGCCTAGGCGGGGTTATGCCTTGTCGACAATTCAACATTCCATATTTTGATAGATCATCCTTGTATGGCTTCTTCCTTATCCCTAAGAGAAGAGAAATGTTGAAATCTACGTCTTGATAATACCTCCCGGTGTGAATCAAGGGCGGACAACAACCAAACACATGCGTCTTATTAGTCGCTGAAATCCTGGGCGGTTAATCTCTCAACTGAATTAGTCAATGACCGTGAGCAAAGATCGTATTCTCTCGTTTCGCGAACCTACATTTCCTGATGATAGGAAAATGGCTTTTTCTCATATACTCATCTTTTGAGCTCATATATAAGAAGAGTAAATACCAAGAGAGAATAAACTATGAAATAAATTTTACATTAATAAGCCTAAAAAATAACATAACCTTCTTCCCAAACTACTCCACAAACAATTTAAACCTATGAAGGTTTTAGAACAAGATGTAGTCGGCGACAAAAGGTATATAAAAGAGAGAATCTGAATTGACTCCACACTAAACCTAAACCTAATAAGTGAGTTATATATGCCAAGCTCTTAGTTAAGTTTTTCATGCAAGGAAAGAGTTCTAAAAGGTAAAGAAATATAACTCCTAATTAAACTGTATTTATTTATTCTTATTTCATAAAATATCTCTTCTTTCCTGCGATTGACTTGACGAGGGCTTGACCTCTTAACTGGGCTTCTTCTCTCTCTCTCTCTTTTTTTCGTTAAGGTCAGCATCTTTTCCTCTCTCTGTCGAGCACCAGTTGTTATCTTCACGCTGTTGTCGCAACCTCAAAAGTGCTATCGTGGTGGGTACTTTATTTGCAATTCAGTATCTATCTTCTCACTTGGCTATCATTGTGATGTAGTTTCCTGTTTAAGAAAAAACTATCAAACGTATATGTTTTATGCCAAATAATAGATAAATTCATAGAATTAGTGTTCAGATGCTGAAGTATAGAAAATAACCGAAAATATCCATTATCACTTTTAAATCTGTGTTTATTAGCAATAAAAAAGTGGACAAATGATATAAAAAATGAGGACTTTTGAGTACTCATCACACCCCCAAAATTAAACTATTGTTTGTCCTCAAGCAATGCAAAGGATAATTGTAACATCCCGATTTTGGGCTTAGTAGTTTGGGTATTAGTTAGGAGAATTTAATTCGAGTTGAATCGGGTTCTTCGATTCGTTATTTCGGAAAAATATAAAATAAAAATATTTTAATTAGAAAAGTAATAATTTTGGAATATGGTTTAAAAATATTAAAAAGATATTTCAAAATTAAAAGAATGTAATTTGAACTTTAAATTGATTTTTAATTGTGCCTAATTATGTACTAGTGATCAAATTGTAATTTTTGGAAAAGAATGGAGGATTTAATTTGTAATTTTCGAAAGTTGCTATTTTTAGTGACTAAATTGGAAAACAAGCTATACTTAGAATCCTTAGAGGGCCATAAACCAAATTTAATTTTTAATTAATGATTTATCCACCAAAATGATTTTTATTAGCTTATTAAAAGATGATAATTTCATTTTCTCACTTAACCACTTATTTTCACTCATCTTTTTCTCTCAATTTTTCTTCATCTATTTCCTTCAATTCCTTGATGATTTTTTCACCTTTTTCAACAAAAATTACTTCATTTTAATCATCTCTTCATTCTTTACAAAACCTAATCATCAATTTTATTAAATCAACAACAATTTGCAAGAAATCAAGAAGAGAAATTCTCATCTTTTTGGTGGATAGATCTCAAAGGTAATTTACTGAATTTTAACTCTTTTCTATGGTTCTTTATTGAAATTCCCAAGTATTAGTTTGCTAATCCTTAAATGAAACTGGATTTTATGTTTTCAATGCTAGATCTAATGATTTTATGAATGTTCTTGTGAAATCTTTTTAGATCCCATTCAATGTTATAATTATATGGATTTAATTATGTTATTATATCAATTAAATGATTAATTGATTCTTCAATTGATGGCACATTAATTTAATCTCGGGATAATACAATCGGTGTTGTTTTAAGGTGATTTTCGGTTGTTTTAGGGGCTGTTTTAGATGTTTTGATGTTGCTGGAGGTATAAATATGGTTTAGATGTGTTTTTAGTTCATAATTGAAGTGGATTAGATGTTAAATTCATTAGGTTTTGGGCTAATGTTGTTCGGATGCGTTTCGGCTTAGTTTTCGGTCTTTTCGGCTAAGTTTTTGGTAGTTTTTTGGAGGTTTGATGTGGCTGTTGGTTTGAGCATGTTATGATGTGAATATGCTCTATTTTTAATGATGTAGAGGTTGTGCAAGAATGTGCATAAGTGGCTGGTGCATTGTTGTTTTCATCGGAGCATCGACGAAGGCTCGTTTTGCTTATCGGTGAATGTTTTTCGGACTTAAAACGAATTGCATTGGTATGGTTCTGTTTTGGGGACTATGGAAGAGTGTGAAAACTTTCCATAGTTCAAGAGTAAGTAAAGTAAATATTTTTGATATATTAGCATGAGTTTCGGCTATATTCGGTAAAGGCATTGATGTTTGTAATGCAATGAGATTTTTGGAAATGCATAAACATGATTTTGAATTGATGCATGCATGAGAAATACTTGCTGAAAATGCATGGTTTAAAATGACATACATGGTTATGGAAAACATGGAAAAATGAATTTGGAATATATGTGGTTATTTGCCTTCAAATTAAAGGTGCCATTGGGCATGACATTCGGTTCATTTGTTGAGCACATTATGGATGCATTATGAGCTGAAAATGAATTGGAATATTATGTGGTTATTTGCCTTGAAATTGATGGTGCCGTTGGGCATGACATTTGGTTCATTTGTGAACATATTATGCATGCATTATGAGCAACAAATTATCATGCACATTTGAATATGATATTGGCTTAGTGACACTAACTTTAGATTCGAATACGAATGACATGTCATTAGGATTGTCTTAAGTGCACTATAAACATTATGGAGAATAAAGAATATTGCCTACACGTAACAAGAATAACTTTGTGTCCAATCGTACGTGGTAGAGCCGCATACACGTAACAAGGGTGACTATGTGTCTAATCGTGCGTGGTAGTGCTATAATGGTGACTTCATGTCATGTCAATGGTGACTTCGTGTCATGTCAATGGTGACTTGGTTTCATGTCAATGGTGACTTTGTGTCATGACGAGACTAATGGTCTTTAACAATGGATCCGTGTATTCGGTGAACTTAAGGTTCACAATAAGTGATCACTAGAAGCCAATATACATACATGGATTAAAAGAGAACATTGTGCATCATTTATGAAATGTATTGAAAATGTTGAACATACTCAAGAAAGTGATTTGATATTATAGACATGGACGTGGAATGTTAAGCATGCATGTTTTTAATGATGCATTGCAAACTATGATTTCATTATAGTTTTAAATAGATGCATTGATGATCTTCTGTAGAGCTTCCTCACTAAGCATGTTTTCTTAGACTCTCTTTTCATCCTTGCAGAAAAATAAAGGCACTCGGGACTACATTCGGAGCAAGGAAACCAAGTAGAAAGGTTACTTCAAATTCGGTATATTTTGACAAATAAGTTTGGGGCTTGGCAATGTGTAAACCCAACCTATATGGGGAGTGTGAACTATGACTTTGCTTTATGTTGAAATAAGATCTATGTTGCATGATTGTTAATTGATATGTTTGGATTGTTGAAGCATGTACTTGCATGATCGTTATGTTTTTAATAATGTTCTAGGCAGCATGCCTATAGTTTCTTGATGTTCTTGATGTTGATAATCGTGTGTTATATGTTGCTATTTATGCTTAGGATTAGTGCATATAATTAATAGTGATTGACGGTTGTGTTTGAGCCGATGATGTTCACTTAGTGTGATGGAATTTTTAGGTTCCAGACCTAAAGTTTTGAAACCTTAGGGAAGGTTTCAAAACCTTTGTCAAACAGTTTCGAAACCTTGCGGGCAAATTCGATTCTGGAAAGTTACTGAACGCAAAAAGTTTTGAAACCTTCAGGGAAGTTTCTAAACCTTTTACATAAAGTTTCGAATCCTTTATGAAAGGTTTCAAAATCTTTGGCTGCTAGAAATTCATAGTTACTAGAAATTGCATTTTAATCCCAAATATCTTTCTTTGTTCAATTAGGGTATCTACAAATGTTATTTTAAGCTGAAATTTCATATGGATACATAAAGTTGATTTAATTTCAAGATGGCTAACTCATTTTGTAAGAAATCCTTATAGTTTGAAAGATTTATATTTTGGTCCATAAATTAGTGAAACAAGCAATTGATGAAGTTAGAATGCTCCGTTTGACTTGAAATTTTTCTTGAGGGATACTCATATATTTAATTGAACTTTGATGAAAAGAATTTCTAATTTGTTATTAGAATTTAAAATTTTTACGTTTTAGTCCTTAATTTACTTAAGTGTTTAATCGGATGTTTGTTTATGATCGGATTGTTTCCGTTAATGCCTTGTATGAGACCTTGACATGTAGGAATACAATTATTCATCTAGAAGAAAAAAATATAACGGTTTTAGGATTGTTTATTGAATCGGACCTTCGCGGGTTTGGTTTGATTGTACTATGAGTAATGATGGTTAAATTGGGGTTATCGGTTACACATTGCCAATGCCAACCTATTTTCTGATGCTCTTAGTTTTCCCTTGGATCTTACCCGAATGTAAGTTTGTTTTGTTTTAATATTATGTTTTGAACTGCATGTTTAAAGTTTTTGGAATATGCTTATAAGATGTAAGTCACTAGCTAGTATTGGTATGAACATTGATGATCAAGATTGAGGATGAAACGACTGCTAGGGAAGAGTAATTTCTTCCACCTCTATGAGTGTTCCTCTAGTTATGCAGGGAGGTCAGTTTAGGGTGTTGCACCGTTCTTTCGGGTTGTGTCGGGTACATTTTGGACTGCTAAAGTTGGTCCAGCAGTTACTAATCTGACTTGGGAGTTGTCAACAGGATGAGGGCAAGCTATCCTTTTGGTTAGGGAATAGTCTTAGATGAAGAATGAGTGGTTGGTCTCAAAGTTGTGAATATTTGAAACCAAGGTAAATACCCTGAGTTATAGTTAGTTTGAGTTGGTCATTACTAAAGGTAAGGCTGAGTTTGCGGATTCTTTCTAGTTAAGATTTGGAGGTTGTAAGAAAGTTGCAACATGTTTTGTAGAGTAAGGCGGGTTGGTGTTTTTCTAAGTGATGTGAAATTATTTTTGTCAAAATTATATGGAATTCTTTATAGTATGGTTAGTATGCAGTTAGATTGGGAGTTGTGACCAATCTAGTATGGTTAGGATGGAAGTAAAATATGAGATATATATTGGTATGGGAGTTGTGGTATCGTGGGTTTGAATCATGGATTGTTCTAACCTTGAGAGGTTTGGTTGTACTATAAAGGAGGAAAGTGTACATGTTGAGTTTATAAGGTGTTAAGTTGGATATACCTTGGCTAAAGTTAGTTTATGATGATGTTTTTAAGTGGTGTATAGAGGATCGCTGGACAATTTATGGCTTGTATCAGTTGTTCAGTCTTGTGGGTTTACTTTTATCGAAAAATGTTGTGAGGGTTTGTGTTTGGTGGGTTCATGTTTATGGATATTTCATTAATATGGTCACTGCTTTGGCAAGGTTATAAAATAAGAGATGTTGGAGCTAGTGGAAGGAATAGTTCTACAAGCTTGGATTTTGTTGTGGTATAGTTAAGGTCAGAGTTGGTTTATCGATGAGTTGATAATGGGAAAGAGTTTTGGGTTAAGTGTCAAGGCACTTAATGATGTGTAGATTTTAAAGTTTGAACCATGGTGTTGAGTTGGTTATGGTGGCTAAACCTTGAGTTGGAGGTATTATCGTTGAGATGAGTACAATGTTGGGTTTGACACAAAGTTGGTAAGTTTCTTGTATGGTATGTTTTGTAGAATGTTAGCAATCGGGGATGACTTGGCTTACATAGGGATGTTTGCAATGGGAGTTTGTTATGTGGGGTAATCTAGGGATGTTGTGGAATTACGAGGGAAGATGTTCGGTTAACCTATAGGGATACCTAGTAAAATAGTGGAGCTATGAGCGAGACTCTACCTTGATAAAGTTGATCGGGGACAAGTCGTGGCAAGTTGTTTGTTGAGGGTTTAGTGAAGGATATGTTCTTGGCAAGGTTTAGTTTTGTGTTGAGAATCTTTTTGTGTTAGGTGTACCGCATGGTTGTTTCGAAATGTGCCGAGATGGAATGGTATCTTGATCAGGGCTTAGGGTAATCTTTTTCCATAAGTTTGGTAGTAAGTTCTATGGATGGTATAGAGTTTTCTTATGAGGGTTGTTAGATCAATCGCTTGTTTGAGTACGTTTTTCTTGGGTTTCTAAGTCCCACTAAAAAGATGTGTGAGTGGTGTATCTATAATGTGATAAGACTTGAGAGTTTTTAAGACCGACATAGGTTGCCGTTTGGATGTTGGGTTTTATCATTCATAGGTAAATGAATGATATGCTGTGATGTTGTGATATGGTTAATATGACTCCTAATGAAGTTGTTATTGGTGGAGGTGTTGCGTGAGACAGTGTTGATAGTTTTGTGCAAAGTTAGTTTGAAGCTTATTGGTGGAGCATCATTGTGTGGGTGGAGGTTGGTGAAAGGCTTAGTTGGTTACCTGGTATGTGGGAGGATGTCGAAAATCAGGTTAGTTCGATGATGGTGGTATTAAAACCGTTGCGGTTATCAAGAGTTGGTTATCAATCTTAGGTAAGAGAAAGGGGGTTTCCTTTTGAGTTATGTTTTCTGTAAAGGTTGAGATAGTGTGGTGGGTTGTGCGTTGTTGCTTTGGTGTGAGGAAAGAATCTGTTGGTTGTCCAAAGAGGGTAAGTGTGGGTTGTTTGTTGTATACCATCCGGGGAAAGCTAATGTGATTGCTGAATCTTTGAGCCATAAGACGGTAGTTGTGTTGAGGGTGATGTTTGCTAAGTTGAGTATTTCAAAGGAAGGTGGTTGAGTGGTGGAGTTGTAAGTAAAACCTATTTTGGTTGAGACGATAAGGTGAAACAGTTAGAGGATGAGACGTTGGTAACTTTTGTGGAGGATATTGCCGGGGGTAGACCAACCGAGTATCATTTTGATGATGATGAGATGTTGTGATTTAGGGGTCAGATTGTGTTACCGAATGATGTTGAGTTGAGGTAAGCTATTTTGACAGAAGCACATACTAGTCCGTTTGCTATGCATCCGGGTAGAGTGAAGATGTATAGGGATCTTAAAAGTGTGTACTTTTGGATTGGTTTAAAGAAAGATGTGACAGAGTCCAAGAAGGATTTTATATGGGTTATTGTTATTGTTGATAGGTTTTCAAAGTGTGCATATTTTCTTGCTGTGCATGCGACGTGTTTTATGGATAAGTTGGTAGAGTTGTATGTTTCTGAGGTGGTGAAGTTGCATAGTGTGCCTAACTTGATCATATCGAATAGAGATCCGCGTTTTATTTCTATGTCTTGAGAAGAGTTTGTAGGTTGTTTTGGGTACAAGTCTTAGTTTAGTACTGCTTACCAACTTGAGACAGATGGTCAGTCTGAACGTGTTATTCAGACTTTGGAGGGTATATTGAGGTGTTGTATCATTGAGTTTCAAGGTTCTTGGGGGAAACAATTGCCTTTGGTGGAGTTTGCATATAACAATAGCTCCAAGCGAGTATACAGATGACACCGTTTGAGGCTTTATACGGGCGTAGATGTTGTACACCTTTGTGTTGGAAAGAAGTTGAGAAAAAATATGTTTCTTTGCCTCAAGTTTTAAAAGGTACGAATGAGAAGGTTAAGTTTATTTGTGCTAAACTTAAGGAAGCTTCGGATAGGCAGAAGTCTTATGCCGATTTAAAACGCAGAGAGATAGAGTATGCTATTGGAGATAAAGTGTTTTTTAAGGTTCTCCGTGGAAGAAGGTGTTAAGGTTTGGACGTAGGGGTAAGTTGAGTCCTCGTTTTATTGGGCTACATGAGCTGTTAGAGCGAATTGGTCCTGTTGTTTATCGGTTGAGGTTGCCGGTGGAGTTGAGTTGGATGCATTATGTTTTTCATGTATCGATGCTTCGTAAGTATAGTTCAGATCTTTCTCATGTTGTTCTAGTAGAGGAGATTGAGTTAAGAGCGGATATGAGTTATGAGGAGGAACCAATAAGGATTTTGGATGTGGATACAAAAGTTCTTCGAGGAAGGACCATAGATTTGGTTAAAGTGCTTTGGAAACACCGAGGTGTCGAAGAGGACACTTGGGAGACAAGAAAAAAGTATGAAGGAGCAGTTCCTCACTTGTTTGCTTCAGGTGAGAATTTCGAGGACGAAATTTTCTTAAGAGGGGGAGAGTTGTAACATCCCAATTTTGGGGTTAGTAGTTTGAGTATTAGTTAGGAGAATTCGATTCGAGTCGAATCGGATTCTTCGGTTCGTTATTCTAAGAAAATATAAAATAAAAATATTTTAATTAGAAAAGTAATAATTTTAGAATATGGTTTAAAAATATTAAAAAGATGTTTCAAAATTAAAAGAATGTAATTTGAACTTTAAATTGATTTTTAATTATGCCTAATTATGCACTAGTGATCAAATTGTAATTTTTGGAAAAGAATGGAGGATTTAATTTGTAATTTTTGGAAGTTGCTATTTTTAGTGACTAAATTGGAAAACAAGCTATACATAGAATCCTTAGAGGACCATAAACCCAATTTAATTTTTAATTAATGATTTATCCACCAAAATGATTTTTATTAGTTTATTAAAAGATGATAATTTCATTTTCTCACTTAACCACTTATTTTCTCTCATCTTTTTCTCTCCATTTTTCTTCATCTATTTCCTTCAATTCCTTGCTGATTTTTCTACATTTTTCAACAAAAATTACTTCATTTTAATCATCTCTTCATTCTTTATAAAGCCTAATCATCAACTTTACTAAATCAACAACAATTTGCAAGGAATCAAGAAGAGAAAATCTCATCTTTTTGGTGGATAGATCTCAAAGGTAATTTGCTGAATTTTAAATCTTTTCTAAGGTTCTTTATTGAAATTCTCAAGTATTAGTTTGCTAATCCTTAAATGAAACTTGATTTTATATTTTCAATGCTAGATCTAATGATTTTATGAATGTTCTTGTGAAATCTTTTTAGATCTCATTCAATGTTATAATTATATGGATTTAATTATGTTATTATGTCAATTAATTGATTAATTGAGTCTATTGATGGTACATTAATTTAATCTCGGGATAATACAATCGGTGTTGTTTTAAGGTGATTTTCGGTTGTTTTAGGGGCTGTTTTAGATGTTTTGATGTTGCTGGAGGTATAAATATGGTTTAGATGTGTTTTTGGTTCATAATTGAAGTGGATTAGATGTTAAATTTATTATGTTTTAGGCTAATGTTGTTCGGATGCGTTTCGGCTTAGTTTTCGGTCTTTTCGGCTAAGTTTTTGGTAGTTTTTTGGAGGTTTGATGTGGCTGTTGGTTTGAGCATGTTATGATGTGAATATGCTCTATTTTTAATGATGTAGAGGTAGGCAAGAAGGTACAAAAGTGGCTGGTGCATTGGTGTTTCTATCGAAGCATCGACGAAGGCTCGTTTTGCTTATCGGTGAGTGTTTTTCGGACTTAAAACGAATCGTATTGATACGGTTCTGTTTTGGGGACTATGGAAGAGTGAAAACTTTCCATAGTTCAAGAGTAAGTAAATTAAATGTTTTTGATATATTAGCATGAGTGTCGGCTACATTCGGTAAAGGCATTGATGTTGGTAATGCAATGAGATTTTTGGAAATGCATAAACATGATTTTGAATTGATACTTGCATGAGAAATACTTGCTGAAAATGCATGGTTTAAAAAGACATACATGGTTTTGGAAAACATGGAAAAATGAATTTGGAATATATGTGGTTATTTGCCTTCAAATTAAAGGTGCCATTGGGCATGACATTCGGTTCATTTGTTGAGCATATTATGGATGCATTATGAGCTAAAAATGAGTTGGAATATTATGTGGTTATTTGCCTTGAAATTGATGGTGCCGTTGGGCATGACATTTAGTTCATTTGTGAACATATTATGCATGCACTATGAGCAGCAAATAATCATGCACATTTGAATATGATATTGGCTTAGTGACACTAACTTTAGATTCGAATACGAATGATATGTCATTAGGATTGTCTTAAGTGCACTATAAACATTATGGAGAATAACGAATATTGCCTACACGTAGCAAGGGTGACTTTGTGTCCAATCGTGCGTGGTAGAGCCGCCTACACGTAACAAGGGTGATTATGTGTGCAATCGTGCGTGGTAGTGCTATAATGGTGACTTCGTGTCATGTAAATGGTGACTTTGTGTCATGATAAGACTAATGGTCTCTAACAATGGATCCGTGTATTCGGTGAACTTAAGGTTCACAATAAGTGATCACTAGAAGCCAATATGCATACATGCATTAAAAGGGAACATTGTGCATCATTTATGAAATGTATTGAAAATGTTGAACATACTCAAGAAAGTGATTTGATATTATAGACATGGAAGTGGAATGTTAAACATGCATGTTTTTAATGATGCATTGCAAACTATGGTTTCATTATGGTTTTAAATAGATGCATTGATGATCTTGTGTAGAGCTTCCTCACTAAGCATGTTTTTTTAGGCTCTCTTTTCATCCTTGCAGAAAATTAAAGGTACTCGAGACTATATTCGGAGCAAGGAAACCAAGAGGAAAGGTTACTTCAAATTTGGTATGTTTTGACAAATAAATTGGGGGCTTGGCAATGTGTAAACCCAACCTATGTGGGGAGTGTGAACTTTGACTTTGCTTTATGTTGAAATAAGACCTATGTTGTATGATTGTTAATTGATGAAATATGGTGATGTTTGGATTATTGAAGCATGTACTTGCATGATCGTTATGTTTTTAATCATGTTCTAGGCAGCATGCCTATAGTTTGCTTGATGTTTTTGACATTGATAATCGTGTTTTATATGTTGCTATTTATGCTTAAGATTAATGCATATAGTTAATAGTGATTGACGGTTGTGTTTGAGCCGATGATGTTCACTTAGTGTGATCGAAATTTAGGTTCCAGATCTAAAGTTTCGAAACCTTAGGGAAGGTTTCGAAACCTTGCGGGCAAATTTGATTCTAGAAAGTTACTGGATGTAAAAAGTTTCGAAACCTTTTACATAAAGTTTTGAATCCTATATGAAAGGTTTCGAAACCTTTGGTTGCTAGAAATTAATAGTTGCTGGAAATTGTATTTTAGTCCTAAATATCTTTCTTTGTCCAATTAGGGTATCTACAGATGTTATTTTGAGCTGAAATTTCACTTAGATGCATAAAGTTGATTTAATTTCAAGATGGCTAACTCATTTTGGAATAAGTCCTTATAGTTTGAAAGATTTACAATTTGTTCCTAAATTAGTGAAACATGCAATTGATGAAGTTAGAATGCTCCGTTTGACTTGAAATTTTTCGTGAGGGATACTCGTATGTTTAATTGAACTTTGATGAAAAGAATTTCTACTTTGTTATTAGAATTTAAAAGTTTTACGTTTTAGTCCTTAATTTACTTAAGTGTTTAATCGGATGTTTGTTTATGATCGGATTGTTTCCGTTAATGCCTTGTATGAGACCTTAACATGTAGGAATACAATTATGCATCTAGAAGAAAAAAAATATAATAGTTTTAGGGTTGATTTGATATTCCCTGTGTAACCCATTAGTGCCGGTTCCGTCTAGACCAGGCTATGGGGGTTACAATAATTTTTAAGTCTGGAATTTTAAAGTAATATACCATCCTGCCTAATGTGAAAGAATTCCTTTCTTGACTCGGCTTCTTCTAGGTTCTAGGTGTTCCTCGGAATTGAACTATAAGTCTTAGTGTGTGTGTGTGCGTAGCTACGTTGAAACTGATTTTCTAAGTTCTAGTCCTTTTTCTAGATCAAGCTTCCAACTAAGATTTTCCTTGATCCTTTTTCTCCCTAAATTGATAGATATATATATATTACGATATATTTATACTGCTTGAGCCAGTTTTTGGGTACCTCAAGTGTTTAGCTATTCCTTACTAGAGCCAATTTCGGACACCTCTAGTAAATGGGAGAAAAACTAATTCCTAGAGCCAGTCATGGACAACTCTTTGAACTAACTAGAGCTGTTCATAGACACCTCTAGTTTAAAATTTAAGCCTAAGTCCTTATTGCTTTTTAAAGAAAAGAACTTTTAAAATCAACTAAGACTAGAAATGTTTATATGATTTCAGGCTCATAGTCTAATCCTAAGTACTAAGCCTAGTAAACCTTTCGGAATTTAAGTTTGGTGAATGGTGTAGGCTGCTGCGGCGACTGAAAATATATTACTTCCGAGTCAGTTTCAATAAAATTTAACAGACTAAAAAAATTTGTAATTGTATAAGGTAGAGTATTAAGGCAAAATTTTAAGGAAATAATAAGATACTTGGATTACTTCCATACATTCGGCAGATCATTACATATTACAAAATTAGACAAATGCTTCCCCAAACTCGAGAGATGCATTGTCCTTAATGCATGGATAAGTAACAGAGAAAAGAAAAAAAAGAAAAAGATAACTAAAATTTAAAAGAAAATAAAAGAAAAAGAATAAAAAGAAAAAGAAAAATTATCGCCTTTAAAATTCTTCAGACCTAAAAGAATCTTTGGTGTCACTGCCGATTAGGAGCTTTCGGCGTGTTTTGAGCGGCTGCTCGGCGGGCTCACCATTGGTTTTTTGGCCGAGCGTGGTGGTTGGATGCAAATGGTAGTGGGATCTTGCTGTGATTCCTTTGTATCTAGATTGATCGGAGAAGTTTCTATAGCGAAACCAGGGGCCTTCCTCTTCTTGTTGTTTCGTGTATAATGGAATCCGTTATTATTTTCATAAATGATTCTATGTCATCAGAGAAGCTGCTCCAATCAAGTGAGCTAGATTTTACTGGTGTGGCAGCGTGTTGGTTTGAATCTGGTTTCTTGGTTGTTGCTGCGGAGTCGACAAAGAATGGTTCGGTTCCTGCGGCTGCATTTGTGGTAGCGGGAGACAGTGGAACTGTGGCAGATACGGAAACTATTCTGGCAGGGCTTGGAACGGGTGGTTGTTATGGTATGGAGAGATCGACTGTAAATTCAGGAAATATAGTCTAATAGGTTGGGAGTTCTTCTAATATAATAGCGATGATAACGCTATTGAATTCTTGGACATAAGTCATGAAAGCCAACTATCTCTCTCCATGCGCTGCAGGATTTCCATAACCTCTGAGGATGCTGGGACAACTTCTTTTGTGTTGTTTTGATGTTGTGCTGCTTCGACCGGCTATGGTTCACTGGTAGGTGGAATTTAGGCTTGTGGAACTGCTTCCTCTACTTGTATTCTTTTGATATAGATATCCTTGGTCCATCATTTTCTCTTTGAGGTATATGTGTCGGTAGGTAGTGTCAGTATGCCTTCGAGTCTTGCTATGGCAGTTATTAAACATGGAAAAATTAGTATACCTCTGTCTTTGGCAGCACATTCGAATATTTGTTGACTTATTATGCGACCGGCATTGATCCTCCGGTTGTGGATGATTGAGTGGATTAATGCTCGTCGTGGCTTATCCACTCTTTGATTATGCGATGTGGGAAGTAGATTCCTTTTGATAAAGGTATTCCACAACATTGTTTTTGGTCTTAAATCTCGGCGACTGATAGAGCTGCGGTGTTTTCCCGTATTCCATTCTACTCATGACATGCAAAGTTCTATTTTCATCATTTCGTAGTCATTTGCTGTTAGGGCGGCTACGAATACAGCATGTTCGTTAGTTGTGATGTGGAGGCCAAAATATGCATTGATAACCACATCAGTAATGGGAATTGCTCTTCCTCAGAGGTAGGAGTATGGGTTTTTCACCACTCGTCTATGTGCGTAGAATTCTCGTACCCATTCAATGTTTGCCGTTGGAGGTTGCTTGGCAAAATTTTGCCAATTTTAAAATGTAATCTTTGATAAGATTGATGCATGCTGAATATGCGCAATTGGAGTGCAAGTGTACACGTCAAGTAATAAAGTGATAAATATTATCGAGTTACCATCTCCTCAGGAATTGGTGTACTTAATATGCTTCCTTTGATCTTCTTGCTCTATAGAACAATAGTGAAAACACAAATAAGTTGAGTGTAGATTAAACTAAATAAAATAAACTAAATAGGGTGAGATCAAATTTGAGAAAGAGGGCAGGATCCAGTTGTATTGTATAATGGATTTGATTGATCTACTTCTGTATAATGCAATTGCACTATACTGCCTCGGCAGTACTGCAGATACTGTCTTCGACAGCGACAATGTTCTCTACCGCTGTAATCCGTTGCTCTTGGGCAGATTTACCAAAGTTCGATAAAGTTTCCTTTAATGGCTCCGCTTATCCCTAAGGCGAAACACTGTTGATGGTCAGTCTTTGATGATACCTCTCAGTGTTATAACCAACAACCAATCCCACACTTCTTTTAGTCACTGAAACTCTAACCTATCCCTAGGCCGAGTTAGTATCCTCCAATCAAGTTGAATACCACACTTAATCCTTTCGTGAGTCTAACTCTCCTGAGTCTATACAAATAGATTACTTATAAACTTCCCTCCCGGGCTTGGATACAAGAACAAAGAATGGCAAAGAGTAAGCAAATTTTGATATTTTATTGCATTGAAACAAGAAACAAGATACAATCTCCTCTCACTAATACTCAACAACTTTCACCTAAAACCTAAGAAAGCTTAGAATATGATGAAAAGAATTGTTCTTAGGGTAAACTCTCTCAAATTCGACTCTCTCTAATCCCTTGGACGGCTATGCCTTATATAGGCTTGGCCTAGGGCAAACCTTTCCTAATTAGAGTACAACTTGGAGTGGGGAACAAGTTATGTACATAGGTTAAATATTTCTAGGTTTAATCTTCTAGAAGGTTTCTTTCCCGCGTGGCCTTGTCCTTGGGCTTTTGATATGTTGTTCAGCTCCAATCCTTGGGCTTTTTGTTCAGCAACATTCTCCTCATTTTCTCTTTAATTTTCTTGCCATATTGCTTTTTATCCTCTTCTGCCTCGGCATCAGGTCCTGCCTCGACCTCATTCTGCTGCCTCGATAGTACTTATTCCTGCACAGATATCAAAATACAGTAAAGTATGCCTTTTATACAAATATCATCTTAAATGACATGATCCCTAAATTTATCACATTAAGTACATGCATTGGTTCAAGTAGGTGTAGAATTGATGATAAGTGCCCATGAAAAGTGTAGAAAGTGATAGTATCAAAGATGAAGTTGTCCAGCCCTAAATCTTCTTCATTTGTGTAGTAGAACCCTTGTTCTTCCCAGATTTTCCAATTCTGGAATACTTGGTGATATTCATGCTCGACATCTCTTGTAGAGAACCTTCTGCAGATTGTTGCTCCGGCAAGGTTTTTTTGTTGGTTGGCCATTGGATGTTATGGAGTAGAAGATGAAGAAGGATGTTTACTAAGAGAGAAATTATATTGAAGGGTGAGAAAAATGGTTACCATTGCCTTTGTATTTAAAGTGATGGAGCGACGTGGCTTTTGATAGAGCGGTGTGATTAATGCTCTTAGGCGTGTATGTAACTCTATTACAACTGTTATCCATTGGCAGCGGTAATGACGCGATTTTGAATTGGGCGGCATAATTCCCGCTCAGCATTTCTTCTTGGTGGGGGCTGTGTTTTGGGCTTGGTTCTCTCCATTTATTTTTTTATTGGACCTAAAAACTGAAAATAATAATATTAAAACTATGGGAAAAATTTAAAAGTCTGAAACTAAATTACGAAGAATTTAATTTTAATTCCTAAAACTAATAACTAAACTCTAATTCCTAAAACATAAAAATAAATGGGGATAAAGAGATAGAATTTTTGGTTACCGTAGAAGTGTAATAAAATGTATCTTCGTTAGTAACTATCTTCTCCTTTTTGGATGGAGGAGAAGCTGATGTCTTAGTGTTGTCTCCTTATCAGGTGGTTTCTTTCGAAGGTATTGCTACTCAAAGGGAGTGCTTCCTCGGCAGAGGTTGCCTTGGCAGAGTTTGTTTAGTCAGTCTGTTTTCGAATTGAAGTTAAACTTAGTTTTAGTTTCAATTCTTTAGCATTCATCTGGTTCATCTTGATGTTTTAAAGTTTTAAATACATTGATCTTTACTTGTTGGTCATTGACTTTTATGATCAATTCTCCTTTCTTGCAATCGATTAATGTTCTTCCTGTGTCTAGGAATGACCTTCCTAATATGATTGGTGCATATTCATCTACTTCACATCAAAAATTAAGAAGTCAGTAGGAAAAATAAATTTATTCATCCTTACCATAATATCTTTAATTTTTCCTTCTGGTTGCACGTAAGAGCGGTCTGCCAGCTGTAGCATCACTATTGTTGGTTTTGCCTAGCCGATGCCTAACTTCTGAAATACTGACTTAGGCATGAGATTTATACTAGTGCCTAAGTTACATAGTCCCTTGATCACATATTGATCACCGATAGTGCAAGGTATTATGAAATTAACAGGATTCTTTCTATTAGTCGTGGACTTATTGTGCAGCATTGCCACACATCCTTATGTTGCTGCAACTGTTTCAAATTCCCTAATTTTTATCCTTTTGAATATAAAATCCTTAAGGAACTTGACATAGTTAGGCATTTTCATTATTTCCTCCACCAAATGTATGTTTCTATGTACCAGTTTAAGTATGTCTAGGAATTTCTTAAACTAGTACTCCTGTTTTTGATGTTTCAACCTTTGTAGAAAAGGTGATGGTAAATGCAGATTCTCAATATTTTCACCGCACTGGAACCTTATCTACGGTGCAGCTATGGCATTATCTGTTATGGCAACATCATCGACAGTATCCTCTGGTTTTTTTTCTTCAAGTTTTTCTTCAGTAGCTGCTTTTGGAGCTACTGTTTCATGATTCTTATCTACTGTTTGAGTAGGTATCTCAGGATCCTTTAGTTGTAAACCACTTCTGGTAGATATGGCTTTACATTGTTCATAAGGATCAATTCTAGCGACTTCAGTATCGCTAGGGAGATCTCCTATGGATCTGTTTTTCAGCCGTTGTGTCATTTGTCCTACTGTGGTTTCCAGTGATTTGAGAGCAGCTTCGCTATTCTACATTCTCATTTTTGTTTTGTCCATGAAGGTGTTGTCTCTTTGAATTAACTTTTTGGTGTTTGCAATGTATGCATCAGTCTGAGCCATAAAGGTTTGTAGTGTGTTCTCCAGATTCTAGACATCTGTTGTCTGCGGAGGCGGCGGGGCCTACTATGTAATCTGCAGCTGAGCAAATCTATTATTTTACTGGAATTTCGTAGACTGCAGTGGTTGATGTTGGTTGTTAAGCGCATTACTAGGATTGCTTCATGAGAAATTAGGGTGCTTCCTCCATGATGGTTTGTAATTGTTAGACATATTGTTTCTATTAAAGTTTCCAATATAGAAGGAAGATTCTGGATCGTGCGGGCATGCGTTCGAGTTGTGATTGTCATCACATGTTTTGCAAATAATGGTGACTGCTTTTACTTCCCGAACGTGGCTTGGTTTATGCAGATCTTTGATCATGTTGGTTAGGGCTGATAGTTGTGCTAGGATAGAATCTGTAGAATCAGAGTTTGTCATACCTCGCCTATTTATGCCTCTTCGGGTGGTTGGGTGTTGATTGTCATTCTTTGCCAACCTATCCAAAATTTCTAAACTCTCATGGGGTGAGCGATCTAAGAGGGTGCCATTGGCGAAAACATCAAGCATCATCCTCATAGGGTTATTAACTGCATTGTAGAAGATGGATACTTGGGTCCACTCAGGCAGACCATGTATAGGGCATTTTCTGTATAGTTCTCTGTATCTTTCCCAGGCCCCATACATTGATTCGTCTTCGTCTTGCCTAAAGGATGTTATATCGTTTCTCAATTTATTAGTCATATAGGTGTAACTGAATCTGGCAAGGAAACTTCGACATAGTTCTGTCCATGAGTTCAACGATTCGGGCTGGAGGTTGTTTAACCAAGATTTTGCCCTACCCCTTAGTGAATAGGGGAGCAATTTCAGATTAAAGATGTCCGCTGAGACTCCAGGAACCTTAAATGACTTACAAATTTCTAAAAAGGATTTAAGATGTTGTCGAACATCTTCATTAGTCGAACCCCCAAACTGGCCTAGGGTGTTGATCATGTTGAACATGACCAGTTTTAATTCGAAGTACTCTGCCTCTATGCTAGGCATCACAACAACAGGAGTTAACCCATATAAATCTCCATCTAATTAATCTCGAATGGTTCGTGCGCGTTCCTGTCTTGGGATGTTTACTGGGTCAACAATTGCGAAAGCACTGCGGTTGTATGCCACAACGACATTCATACCAGCGTTGTTTTGTTGGCTAGGTTCTGCGTTCATTCTTTGGCTTGCCCTACATTTCAGATCTCGTGTTATCTTTTTAATTTTTGGATAGTAAGGATATTGATCAATGGTCAGATTGAACCTGGTCATACACAAAACAATCTTTGTAAATTAAGATAAAAATTAAAACTAAAACTAAATAAAACAAATGAAAAAAATGTAGAAATAATTAGTAGTAAAATTGAGCGTCAGTCTTCGGCAACGACGCCAAATCTGATGGAGGCTCTAGAGTCCTATTAATTCCACCTTTGTCAGATTGTAATACTTTAGGTTGTCGAACCCATAGGAACTATTTCGACTTTGCTACTTTTTATGATTGCATTATGAAAACTAAAAACACAAGTAAATTGAAAGGTTTGAATTATGACTAAGAAAACTATGAAACATAAAACTAAATTACGAAATAATAAAGATAATAGAAGCGAGGCTAAACTGAGTGCTTTTTAGAGGAGAATCCAGTTATGTTAAGTATCCACTTATTAATGCAATGGGTTGAATTGTCGCCTCGGCGGATCGCACAAAGGGTTGTCGCAGCTACCTAGGCGGGGTTATGCCTTATCGACAATTCAACATTCCATAGTTCGACAGAACATCCTTGTACGTCTTCTTCCTTATCCCTAAGCGAAGAGAACTGTTGAAACCCACATCTTGATAATACCTCCCGGCGTGAATCAAGGACGGACAATGTTGCATGTAGAAAGAATGCGCAATTTGTGCAAGTGTACACTTTGCAAGTAATAAAGTGATGAGTATAGAGTATCGTCTGTACAGGGATTGGTGTACTTAATTTGTTTCCTTTTCTCTTCTCGCTCTGCAAAAGAAATAAAATAAAAACACATATTAATGTGATTGTTCTGAATTAAACTAAAACAAAATAAGAAGATAATAGAGAATGAAAATAGAATCAGATTGAGAGAAAGGCCAGGATCTAGTTATGTCGTATTTTGGATTCAATTGAATTGTTTTTATCTAATGCAACTACACAATAATGCCTATGCAGAACTGCAGTTTTACTGTCTCGACAGTGAAGAGTTACGTTTGCCGCGACAATCCCTTGCTCTTGGGTGGACTTCTTCAAGGTTCGGAAAAGTGTCCTCTGATAACTCCATTTATTCCTAAGTCGAAGTACTATTGATGAATAGTCCTTGATGATACCTGATGTATGCTAAACATGCGCAATTATGTGCAAGTGAACACGTCGCCAAGTAATAAAGTGATGAGTAAATCAGATATCGTCTCCACAGGGATTGGTGTACTTAATATGTCTTTTTTATCTTCTTGCTCTGTAAAAAGAAATAAAGAACACAATTAGTTGAGTTTTGATTAAACTAAATAAATTAATTAAAGAAGGCTAAATAAAAAGAATGAGATCAAATTGAGAAAGAGGGTAAGATCCAGTTGTGTTGTATAATGGATTTGATTGATCTGTTTTTGTCCAATACAATTGCACTACACTGTCTCAACAGTAATGCAGATTATTGTCTTGGAAATGATAGTATTCTCTGTCGCGGCAATCCCTTGCTCTTGGGCAGATTTTACCAAAGTTCGACAAAGTGTCCTTTGATGGTTTCGCTTATCCCCAAGTCAAAACATTGTTGATGACTAGTCCTTGATGATACCTCTCGGCGTTAATCAATTATAACCAACAACCAATCCCACACTTCTTTTAGCCGTTGAAACTCCAACCTATCCCTAGGTCGGGTTAGTATTTTCCAATCAAGTCAAATATCGTACTTACTCCTTTCGTGAATCTAACTCTCTCGAGTCTAGATAAATAGATTACTTAAAAATTTCTCTCCCGATCTTGGATGCAAGAACAAAGAATGACAAAGAGTAAGCAAACTTTGATATTTTATTGCATTGAAAACAAGAAACAAGATACAATCTCTTCTCACTAATACTTAACAATCTTCACCTAAATCCTAAGAAAGCTTAGAACATGATGGGAAGAAGAACAACAATGATTCCTAGGGTGAACTCTCTCAATTCGGCTCTCCTCTTCTCTTGGAAGGCTATGCCTTATATAGGCTTGGCCTAGGGAAAACCTTTACTAAGTAGAATACAACTTGGAGTAGGGAACAAGTCATGTACATAGGTCAAATATTTCCAAGTTTAATTATTCTAGAAGGCTTTCCAGCGTGGCCTTGTCTTTGAGCTTTCCTTGTGTTGTTCAGCTCCGATCCGTGGGCTTCTTGTCCAGAAACGTTCTCCTTATTTTTCTTCTCATCTTTTCCACCATATTGCTACTTCTCCTCAAATGCCTCGGCATCAGGTCTTGTCTCGGTCTCAGTTTGCTACCGCGACAATACTTTTTCCTGCACAGAAATAAAATTGCTGTAATGTATGTATTTTCTATAAATATTATCTTTAATAGCATAATCCCTAAATATATCACATTAAGTATATGCATTGGTCCAAGTAGGTATAGAATTGATGATTAGTGCCCATGAAAAGTATAGAAAGTGATAGTGAGTTGAGCACTTATCAATACCTCCCGGCATGAATCAACTATAACCATCAACCCAATCTCACACTTCTTTTAGCCGCTGAAACTCTAATTTATCCCTAGGCTGAGTTAGTATTTTCCAGCTAGAAAAATATTGTATTCATTCCTTTCGTGAATCTAACTCTCCAGATATTAGATAAATAAATCTTTCATAAACTTCTCTCCCAAGCTTGAATGAAAGAACAATGAATGACAAAGAATAAGCAAACCTTGATATTTTATTGCATGAAACAAAAAAACAAAGTAAAATCTCCTCTCACAAATACTCGACAACTTTCACCTAAACCCTAGAAGAATTTAGAACATGATGAAAACAAAGAAAACTCTAAGATCTATGATGAACTCTCTCTTTCTCCTGTGTCTTGTTCTTGAGTGGCACCTCCTTTATATAAGCTAAAATTAGGGTAACATCAGCCTTAGAGAAGAAGCAAATTGTTTTGGACGTTTCCTTCCTTAAAAAGGTGCATCTCTTTAATTTGATTCTTTCCATCTTTATGTCGTCTTCTCGAACTCTAATTGCCATACAAAGTGTCTAAAAAATCCAGATTTTTATGTTATTCAAATCGATCACCACTTTGACTTTTAGTATTTATAGAATTCCCCACCTCGGCAGGTTGCATCTGCTGCCCCGACAAAAGTCTAGCTTGAGTCTGCTCAACTTCCATAAGTAGAAGCTCCCATGTATGGCTGGTTCGATCAGGGTCTGCTTCATAGTTCATTGCCCTATTTTCTCATTGTCCTTCCCTGTTTTCTAGGCTTCCTTATCATGCTATCGTGACCCTACTGTTTGGTTATTGCCCCGACCTAAGCCTACCTGTAAATGCACAAAGGTGAATTAAAGCTTACATTTTCTATAAATATCATATTTATATGTTACAAAAGCAAAATATCCAAATATCGCACATTAAGTTCATGCATTAGATTAAGTAATTATTATCCATGAAAGGTGTAAAAAGTGATAGTCTTTTGAGCACTTATCAAGCAACAACCAAACACATACGTCTTATTAGCCGCTGAAATCCTGGGCGGTTAATCTCTCAACCAGATTAGTCAATGCTCGTGAGCAAAGATCGTATTCTTTCGTTTCGTGAACCTACATCTCCCGATACTAGGAAAATGGCTTTTTCTCACGTACTTATTTTTCAAGCTCATATGCGAGAAGAGTAAATACCAAGAGAGAATAAACTATGAAATAAATTTTGCATTAATGAATCTCAAACATAACATAACCTTCTTCCCCAACTACTCCACAAACAATTTAAACCTCTAAAGGGTTTAGAACATGATGTAGTCGGCGGCTAAAGGTGTATAAAAGAGAGAATCTGACTCGACTCTACACTAAACCTAAACCTAATAAGTGCTTTATATAGGCCAAGACCTGAGTTGAGTTTTCCATACAAGAAAAAAGTTCTAAAAGGGAAAGAACTATAACTACTAACTAAACTGTATTTATTCATTCTTATTTCCTAAAATATCTCTTCTTTCCCATAGTTGACTTGACAAGGGCTTGACCTCTTAACTGTGCTACGTCTTTGTTGCGTGTAAAAATTGCGCAATTAGTACAAGTGTACACGTCGCAAGTAATAAAGTGATAAGTATATCGAATATCGTCTCCATAGGGATTGGTCTACTTAATATGTTTTCTTTCGTCTTCTCGCTCTGCAAAAGAACTAAAATAAAAGACACAAATTATTTGGTTTGGAGTAAACTAAATAACTTGAATAATAAAGAAAACTAAATAATGAGAAAATAATCAGATTAAAAAAGTGGCCAGGATCTAGTTGTGTTGTATTATGGATTCAATTTACTTGTTTCGGTCCAATGCAATCACACATCACTGCCTCAATAGTATTGCAGTTTTACTGCTTCGACAGTGAAGAGTTACGGCCGTCGCGACAATCCCTTGCTCTTGGATGGACTTTACCAAGATTTGGCAAAGTATCCTTTGATGACTCCATTTAACCCTAAGTCGAAGTACTGTTGATGACTAGTCCTTGATGATACCTCCCAGCATGAATCAATTGTAATCACCAACCAATCTCATACCTCTTTTAGCTGCTAAAACTCTAACCAATCCCTAGGCCGAGTTAGTATTTTTCGACTAGAAATATACCGTACTTATTCCTTGCGTGAATCCAACTCTCCCGATATTAGATAAATTGATCTCTTACAAACTTATCTCCCAAGCTTGAATGCAAGAATAATGAATGGCAAAGAATAAGCAAACGTTGATATTTTATTGCATTGAAACAAGGAAACAAAGTTCTATCTCTTCTCACAAATACTCTACAAATTTCACCTAAGCCTTAAAGAAATTATAACATAACGAAAAACAAAGAAAACTCTAAAGTCTAAGGTGAACTCTCTAATCCGACTCTGTATTTCTTCTTGTCCTTGGGCGACACCTCCTTTATATAGGTTTTGCCTAAGGCAAACCTTTCCAAAGTAGGAATACAACTTGGAGTAAAACACAAGTTAAGTACATAAATAAAAGATATTTTTTTTTATTTCCTAGTTTATTCCCACAAGGATTCTTTTCTCGCGTGCCTTTGATTTTGACTTTCCATGCGTTCCCAGCTTCGATTCTTATGCTACTTGTCTTAAAACGTCCACTGTATTTTTCTCTTCAGATCTCCTACAATATTGGTACTTGTTCATCAGGTACTGTCGCGGCCTCAGATACTGACGTGGCCGTAGAGTTACTGCCCCGGTGGAGATTTATCTACAAATGCACAAAAGATGCATTAAAACTTCGTTTTCTATAAATATTATCTTTTATATATCACAGAAGCAAAACATCCAAATATCTCACATTAAGTTCATGCATTAGTCCAAGTAGGTGTAGATTAAGTGATTATTGTCCATGAAAGGTGTAAAAAGTGATAGTTAATTGAGCACTTATCACACCCTCAAACTCGAACTATTTCTTGTCCTCAAGAATTGCAAACCATCAATTTGCCAAACCTTACTCTTTCTTGGTCTTACATTTTCATCTATTCTCCCCACCATAACTATGCCTATTCTAAGCCTTAGCCTTTCGGTTACCCAAGGACTTGCCCGGAATCAAGTTATAAGATTTTGTGAGTGTGTGAGTTTTTGTGGATAAGTTTGATTAAAGGCTTTCTTAGATAAACTCTAAGTTCAAGACTAGTAGAATTGGAATTAATATTCTCATCTTAAAACAATAATTACTTGAGCCAATTTTAGGCACCTCAAGGATTGTGTTTTCTTATCAAGATTTCTTTTTCTTTTTTTTACTTGTTCATTTTTAGCATACTAGAGCCAATTTCGGGCACCTCTAGCATGAAGAAGAGTGATTCTTAGAGCCACTGATGGGCACCTCTAGCCAACATTCTCAAAAATCTAAGTCTTTATCACCTAAGTTCATTAAAAAAATTGGTATAATCAAACAAGTCCCAAAGTGTTTTTAGGATAAATCTTATAACAAGCTTCTAAGTTTTCATCCTTAAGTATCCTGAAGTTAAGACTTTTAAACAGGACCTAACCGTGGTAAGGAGAAAGATTTCTATAGCCTAAAAAGAATAAACTAAGACAATACTGATGTAGAGCGGTGCAAAAGTATGGACAATATTTCAAGTAAGGTGCTGGATAATTTTTTTTCAAAAAATACTTACTTTCATGACAAGGTCGCGACAGTGAATTGCCTCGATAGTGAATCTAATCTCCTACACTCGAACTGAGCATTTTCCTCAATGCTTATATCAATGGCACACAGCAGGAAGCAAAATAGGAAAATGAGCAAGTAAAAATATAAAGGCAGCATAAAGGTATAAAAACTAAATAGACTCCGAAGAACTACTACTAACAATCAGTTTTCGAGGCCTTGTTGCCAACTGTTTCATTTTTGATTATTATGCTGGTGATGGTTGAGTTTTTGCTTGTCGAGGTGGATAAACTCTTGTAGGTGGTGTCCTTTTCAATGGAGCGTCTACTTCTTCTCCTTCTTCTTCAACAATTTCTTCAGTAGGCATTATTGTTGTCCCTTCCTCGTCTTCAACATTCATTGCCTCTACCCTGGCATGTTGAGTGCTTGGCCCAACCGTGGTTGAAGTTTGAGGCACGTAAGCGTCTATCTTTGCCAAGAGACTCCCCATGATGATATGCGAGCCTGGTGGAGTGTTGAAGACTGCTCTTCGTTTGGACGGCCTTTGACTGGCTGAGGATGCCACGGCAGGCTCTACTTGTCAAGATGGGACAAAACATAGAATGGTTGTTGTGCTCCAGTAGGGAAGAATGGTCATTGTCCTCCTAGGGAGGGAGTGGTCTCAGTGTAAGGTACAACTGTGAAAAACATGTTGGGGGAACTCTGGAAATTATACCTCTTAGTTTGGAAAGTTGTTGATCATCATTGGGGCTAATGTGTTGTTGAAGTGTCTTTGGTACTCCACGTAAAGTTGTTATCGTAGGTCCATGTCTGCCATCCTCTAAAGTAGTTCCTGGTAGGGATCTACCGCGGCAGTGATGTGGGCAGCAGCAGGTATGTTTACAGTGTACTAGGTCCCGGTAGTTGTGTCAGCAGTGAATTGTTGTGGAGTTGCCTGGACTGGTTCTGCATAAGCTTGTGGCAGAACTCCCTAGTCCAACTGCACCTTTGGATAGTGAATTCATCCGTATCTGCCATTGGTACACCTGCAACAGTGCAAATACCCATGATTAAACATGGAAAATATAACGGTCCTTTGTCCTTCTTACCGCACTTGTAGATTTCCCTTAGGATTAGCTCTCCCACATTGATGCTTCATTGGTTGATGATTGATTGGATGAGAACCAATCTTCTTTTATCAATGATATCATTGTGGGATATGGGGATTAGGCATCATTTTACAAACGTGTTCCATAACTTTGCCTCGGGCCTTAGGTTCTGCCTTGCCACCGAACCTCTGTGGGCTCCAGTTTCCCAATTGATGTTGTCGTAGTAGAGATTGTCCTTGATCAATTCGTAGTCTTCATTGCTGATGTCCTCCATAAATGTTGAATGATCATCACAAGCAGGGTGGAGGCCGTAGAACAGATTGATTATTTTGGTATTAAGTCGAATACACCTGCCTCGATAATGGACGTAGAGGGAATCTTTGCTCGGCCCATAGACAAAATTTTCTCACTATTGTGGCATTGGCCTGGGCAAGTTGCAGGCAAAAGATTTTCCATTCTTGATACTTTATTTTATCGAACATGTAATGCTCGAAAGTGTTAAGAGAGCTTTGGAGATAAGCAAAGGATAAAGCAAGAGAGATTAAGCAAATAATTCTAAAGATTCAAGAATGCAAGAGTGAATAGTTCAAAAGGGAGAAGGTGCTTATATAGGCCTCGACCTTATAGACTTTTTGAATCAACTAGCCATTTTGTAGCCATTAGCCTTCACCTTCATTCTTGCTTATTGTCCTAAAAAAATACCAACAAGAAAAATAATTAAAGAGATAAGATAAAGAGATTATGTCACAGGAGGAGTGCATGCAAGTGCATCTCCTAAAGTGAGGGTCTTTATATTTCTCAAATAATGGTGGCCAGAATCTTGCTTCAACCGTTAGCCATTCACTTTGAACTCATGCCCATCCCTTTGTGATTTGATTGTTACTGCACCATGTGGGTTTGAACGTCTGGCCTTGAGTTTGTATGGAAAGTGTGTTGTGCAATTGAGTTCCTCCACCTCTAGTGTTTCAGCATTGTCCAAGACTCTGTTGTAACAGTCATCAACAGCATTATTGAGGCAGATATGTGGTTTGTTGGTGAGTTTACTGCCAAGGCACTGGTTGCTGAGATAGGGTATTTTCTTGCCTGCATCTGTGGTGTAGATAACCTGGCAGTCTCTGGATCATCATGTCTTTTCAAATTATGGAAAGCATTGAGTTTGACTTGTTGGTCGTTAACCCTCATTGTCAATTCTTTTTTTCCATATTTATGAGAGTGCGTCTAGTGGATAGAAAAGGTCTCCCTAGGATGATCGATGCATTTTCATCTGCTTCACAATCAAGAATAAAGAAGTCAGATGGAAAAATAAATTTATTCACCCTTACCGATATGTCCTCGATCTTTCCTTCAGGTTGTACATATGATCTATCCGCTAATTAGAGCATCACTATCGTAGGTTTTGCCCTTTCTATTCCAAACTTTTGGAAGACGAATTTCAGCATCAAATTTATGCTTGCTCCAAGGTCATATAAGGCCTTTTCTTCATAGTGGTTTCCTATCACACATGGTATAGTAAAACATCAAGGATCCCTTAATTTAGGGGGCATACGGTTACGAAGCATTGCCATGCATCCTTCAGCTGCAGTCTATATTTCAAACTCACCAAGCCTTCTTCTTTTAGAAACAATGTATTTTAAGAATTTGACATAGTTTGGCATCTTTTCTACTGCCTCAACTAATGGCAAGTTAATGTGGACTTGCTTCAAGATGTCTAAGAACTTTTAAAATTGATAGTCCTACTTATGCCTTTGTAACCTTTGTGGGAAAGGTGGTGTTGGTCGCATTTCCTCCAGTGTCTCATTAGTTTGAAATTTAATACCTGGCACCATTGGTTTTCTTGCTGTCTCGGCCGCTTGGCCTGGGACTGTCGATTTCTCTACCGAGGCAGTGCTCTCTCCTGGAATTCTGTGGCATGATCATTTAGTTCAGCATCTAAGTCCTTTTTATCTGATTCTTCTTGATCCACTGGTGGGACTTTGTCTACTGGATTGCCTAGTATCTCTTTAAGTTGTAGGCCACTCCTAGTAGTGATTTCCTTACATTGCTCATGGCCCATTCCCTTTGCAACTTCAGTATTGCTGGGTAATCCTCCTTGTCGTCTAGTGTTCAGATTTTGAGTAAACAACCCAACTTGAGTTTCTAGTGATTTAATAGCTGCCTCTTGGTTTTGTAACCTCATCTCAGTTTTGTTTATAAATGCATCAGTTCTTTTGATGAAATTATTGTTCTCTGCCATGTATTATTCTATTTTCATCATAAAGGCCTTAAGAGAATTTTCCAGTGAACTTGTAGGCTACTGCTGATGCATCTGCTGATGTGGTAGTGATTTCTGTACCTGCGGCGGCGGCAGATGTTGTATTTGCGTTGGTTGCTGAAAACCTGAGGGTTGCGTAGTTGGATTCAAAGCATTGTTAGGATTATTCCATGAGAAATAAGGATGCCTTTTCCATGCTGGATTGTATGTATTGGACATCATGTTGTTCCGATTGTAGTTTCCCATATAAAGGCTAGATTCCTGATTCTCCATGCATTCAGAAGAGCTATGGTTACCTCCATATAAATTACAGAAAGAATCTATCGCCTTAACCTCATGGTTATTAAGCTGCATTTGCATATTCTGAACCATCTTAGTAAGAGAGGCCAATTGTGCTGCCACTGAATTGGATGTTTCCAACTAATTCACTGTAGCTTGGCGTCTTGCTCCTTGTGGCCTAGATGTAGGTAATTGAAACTCATTCTTTGCTAGTTTGTTTAAAATCTCTATAGCTTCCTCTGGTGCTTTGTCAAGGAGTGTCCCATTGGCAGAGACATTTAACATCATTCTTGTTGGGGCATTGGTAGCATTGTAAAACATAGTCACTTGTGTCCACAATGGAAATCCATGCAAAGAACAATTGTGTAATAGCTCCCTATATCGCTCTCATGCCTTGTACATTGGTTCATCATCTGCCTGTCGAAAAGAAGTAATTTCATTACGTATACGATCATATAGATTACTAGGATTAAAACGTGTAATGAAATCACGACAAAGTTCACTCCAAGATCCTATAGATCCTATTGGAATGTTATTTAACCTGTTTTTTACCCTATTCCTCAGTGAATAGGAAAATAGTTTTAGTCTCAAAACATCTTCATGGACTCCTTGAATTTTGAATGATTTACAGATCTCCATGAATGACTTGAGATGTTGCCTGGTATCTTCAGTTAAAGACCGACCAAATTGTCCAATAGTATTGAGCATATTAAAAATGAAAGGTTTTAGTTCAAAGTGGGTTGCTTCGATTTCTAGTGTGACAACTCCTAGATTTAACCCGTTTAAATCCTCTTCCAAGAAATCTCTAACAGTGAGCTGTCGCGGTAGTGGTGGCGAAGGAAGTCCTCCACTGACAGCGGGTAAGTTCTGTTCAGCTGAGTTATCTGCCATAACTGCTCAGATTTGTCTTCTCAACCTTTGACGTGTGCGTTGAATCTCTGGATCTAGCCCGTACAAAGGATTGTTTGGGTTTGCCCTGGTCATACACCAGTAAAAACCGAAGTAAAATAAAAATAAAATAACTAAAAGTAAGAAAATAAAGAAAACAAAATTTAGTTGCCAATCCCTAGAAACGGCGCCAAAAATTTGTTATGTGTAAAAATGTACAATTAGTGCAAGTGTACACGTCGCAAGTAATAAAGTGAAAGCATATCGAATATCGTCTCTATAGGGATTGATCTACTCAATATGTTATCTTTCGTCTTCTCGCTCTTCAAAAGAACTAAAATAAAAGACACAAATTATTTGGGTTGTAGTAAACTAAATAACTTGAATAATAAAGAAAACTAAATGATGAGAAAATAATCAGATTAAGAAAGTAGCTAGGATCGAGTTGTGTTGTATTGTAGATTCAATTGACTTGTTTCTATCCAATACAATCACACATCACTACCTTGGCAACACTACAGTTTTATTGCCTCTACGTGAAGAGTTACGTCCACCGCGACAATCCCTTGCTCTTGGGTGGACTTTACCAAGATTCGGCAAAGTGTCCTCTGATGACTCCGCTTATCCCTAAGTCATAGTACTATTGATGACTAGTCCTTGATGATACCTCCCGGTGTGAATCAATTGTAATCACCAACCAATCTCACACCTCTTTTAGCCGCTGAAACTCTAACCTATCCCTAGGCCGAATTAATATTTTTCGACTAGAAAAATACCGTACTTATTCCTTTCATGAATCTAACTCTCTCGATATTAGATAAATAGATCTCTTACAAACTTCTCTCCCGAGCTTGAATGCAAGAACAATGAATGGCAAAGAATAAGCAAACTTTGATATTTTAGTGCATTGAAACAAGAAAACAAAGTTCAATCTCTTCTCACAAATACTCTACAACTTTCACCTAAGCCTTAAAGAAATTAGAACAAAACAAAAAACAAAGAAAACTCTAAAGTCCAAGGTGAACTCTCTAATCCAGCTCTGTATTTCTTCTTGTCCTTGGGCGACACGTCCTTTATATAGGCTTGGCCTAGAGCAAACCTTTCCAAAGTAGGAATACAACTTGGAGTAAAACACAAGTTAAATACATAAATAAAAGATATTTATTTTATTTCCTAGTTTATTCTCACAAGGATTCTTTTCCCGTGTGGCCTTTGACTTTGACTTTCCATGTGTTCCCAACTCCGATTCTTATTCTGCTTGTCTTAAAATGTCCACTTTATTTTTCTCTTCAGATCGCTTATAATATCGATACTTGTTCATCAGGTGCTGTCGCGGCCTCAGATACTGTCGTGGCCCTAGAGTTACAGCACCGGCGAAGATTTATCTGCAAATCCGCAAAATAAAGCTTCGTTTTCTATAAATATCATCTTTTATATATCACAGAAGCAAAGCATCCAAATATCTCACATTAAGTTCATGCATTAGTCCAAGTAGGTGTAGATTAAGTGATTATTGTCCATGAAAGGTGTAAAAAGTGATAGTGAATTGAGCATTTATCAGTCTTTCTCTCGCTCTTTGTCCGTTAAGATCAACATCTTTTCCTTTCTTTGTCAAGCACCAGTTGTTATCTTCACGCTACTGTTGCGGCCTCCAAAGTGCTTCCATGGCGGGTGCTTTATCTGCAATTCAGAATCTATCTTCTCACTTGGCCGTCTTTGTGAGGTAGATTTCTGTCTAAGAAAAAAACTATCAAACGCATATGTTTTATGCCAAATAATTGATAAATTTATAGAATTAATGTTCAGATGCTGAAGTATGGAAAATAACCGAAAATATCTATTATCATTTTTAAATCTATCTTTATAGAAATAAACAACTTGGAAAATGATATAAAAAATGAGGAATTTTGAGTACTCATCATTTTCTCAACAAACAATTTTACATTTTTTAAATTCTTTAAGCATTTCATTCATTTTAAGGGATAACTCTTGCTCTTCCTTGTGCATATAACAAACTTTTGGAATACATATATGTACACATCATTACACACTTGCTCCTTGAAATTTTAAATGCGACAGTATCTTTGCTTTAATTTTAAAGACCGACTATCAGGTTTTGTATATTCAAAAGAGACTGAATGTTGCAGGGATATTACAAATAAGAGTCTCTGCTAGTTTACTAAGACCAATAGAGGAACAATATAATCGAATAGACAATGGTCAGTTCCCATTTTTAGGAGAATTCCTTCTCAAGCACTTGTTGTTCAAGATCCTTGAATCGGGAGTTGACCTTGAATTCCGTACCCCGTGAAAACCTTCTCAGGACCTCCTTGATTAAGATGATGAATGATATTCCCTAAAATGAGACAAGAACTAATTGATTAAAAATAAGGATCATGAAAACTATAAGAGGCAATGAGAAGCTAGGATTGTAAAATAAGAAAAGAAGAGAAATGAAATGAAATGAGAAATTTTGCATTAAAAGCACTCTAATGTCCAGATCCTGGTAATAGGCATATCTGGATAAGAGTGTGACAATCCTTGGATACTCTACTAAAGCTTTAATTTTATGAGTGATGGTAATATTTTCAAATCATTACTATGCCGAATAATTTAGGGTATTATTGTTTCCTTCATCAGTATCCTCGAGACAAAGGATTGTGATGAGTTGATTTCCCCATAGAAAGGTAATAGAAACATTTATACATCAATCATAAATCTAGAATTGGTAAGACCATTTTGACCATTCAGGGAAGTCCAAACTAAATAAGATTGTCTTCAGACAACACTTCCGCCCAAAGGTTAACCTTGCTTCAAGAAACGTTGAACTTCGAAGTGCCTGATCGACACCTAAATGAGGGAAGGGTGGGGTAGGATAAGAGAGTGAGATAATGAGAGCTACATGAAAAGGGGTAGCCTATAGGAAAGGGATTGTTTCTTTTAAAAGCATGATGGTCTAGAAGAGACTATGTATTTATATATATCTCTGCAATAGTTGAGGATCCTTTAAATATACACTTCATTAGAGTTGAACTTTTCCAGATTGGGGTAAATATGTCATTGCTTTTGACATTCATGAAGGCAAACATGTTTTAAATTGTTTTGCAATTAACTTCCAAATCTCATAAATTTTTATAAGTTCTCTTGCATTTTGAAATACATACAAATAAATTCATTTTTTCTCAAAGTTAAAGAAGACTGAGAGTCAGTCTCCATTAAGGTGCCTTAACCAACACAAAAATGAAATCAGGACAAAAAGACATCCGATCAACCATTATATTGATCCAGATGAGAATACATAGGATATGAGCGGGGAATCATTATCCGCGAAAAGATAGAGTCAAACCTCATATCAAAATCAACCAAAGATGTCATCAAGACCGACAAAGTTTGATTAACAAAGCTCGCCAGTCAACCGAATGAAGACCGCTGAATGATTTTTTTGAAACAGAGTTAATAAAACTTCATGCATCATTGCATACCTACAGATAGGTTGCACTTGTACAATCCGAACATACATCATGAATACTCATATAATTTAAAATACTCATGTATCATCCTTATTTAATAAATAATCTTAAATGGAAAGACGAAAATTGGTCAAAAGATGACCCCAATAGAGATGTCGAACGCTCGAGTTCCATCTTCCAATAGAAAGAAGGAGAAGAAGAAAAATAGGACCAGAGAGGTTAACATTTCAGATTTATAAACCGTCATATTTGATGAACCTTTTTGATGACCAGACAGAGAGAACCGGGTCATCATTCGAGAAAAAGAGAAAGAAAAAGAAGAAGAAGATAGAAGAAGAAGAAACTAAATTGAGCTTCGGAGTTTGAGCCTAAAAGTTAGAAGAGAGTGCTATCATTGAAACAGAGAAAGAAAAACTGAGCAGACCGAGAGCTAAGACTTACATGTCATAGAAATCGAGGTACTAGGGCAATCCCGATAGCGAGCATTTTTTAGATTCAAAAATGAATTTTTGGCAGCCATTGTAGGCATGAGTCCCAATTTTAAAAGAACTTTTGATAGCCTTTGTATGCTTGAGTTCCTGATTTAGAAAAATAATTGGCAGCTACTTGGTGTGAGTCCCGATTTAGAAAGATGATTGACAGCCACTTGGCATGAGTTCTAACAGGGTATTTTCAGAAAAGAAATTGACAGTCTTCTCGGCATGAGTCCCGAAGAAAAATATTTTTGGTAGTCTCTATAGACGTAAGATTCGATCCCAATAAAAGTTAGAAGTCTCTATAGACGTTAGTCCCAATTAAGAGAAAAATATTGGTAGCAACTTGGCGTGAGTCCCAAAAGACTCGGGGATGAAAGTTCCAAACAAAAGGTTCCAACATGTTCGAAGTTCCATAGTAAAAATTTACCGAAGTTCTATACAGGAAGAATTGGCGCACATAAAACACAAAAAGCTCGAATCTTTATACAGAAAGAGCTACCAGTGGAAAAGTTCATCCACGACATGACAGTTTCATATAGGAAAAATCGACAGTACTGAAGTGAGGAGTTCTATAAAGGAGGGATCCTCATTTTTGTTTTCGTCTATGAGATTGAAGCTTCATATAGGAGAGACACACAACTTGAGGCTTCAGAGTAAAGGTTTTATATAGGAGAAACCCTAACTTCGGATCCAGAACTAAGAGTTCTATATAGGAGGGACTTTCTTTTGCAAGATCCATCGTGACACTAAAGGTTTTATATAGGAGCGACCAACAACATGAAAGACCAAGAGCTTTATATAGGATAAACCCTTATCTTCATCATCGTCTCTGAGTGAAAGTTTCATATAGGAGGGATAGGTAACTCGAGACTTCAGGTGATGGTTTATATAGAAAAAACATCAACTCAAGATCTAGAGATGAAAGTTCTATATAGGAGGAGCTTTTATTTCGCAAGATCTGTAACATCCCAGTTTTGGGGTTAGTAGTTTGAGTGTTGGTTTGGGGGATTAGATTCGGATCGGATCGGATTCTTTAGGTTCGTTATTCTAGAAAAATTAAAAATAATAATATTTTAATCGGACAAGTAATTATTTTGTGAAAAAGTTTAAAAATGTTAAAATAGTGTTTTAAAGTTAAAGAAATATTATTTTTAATTTGATTTTAATTAAGCTTAATTTTGTACTAGTGACTAAATTGTAAATTTCGAAAAGATTTATGTGGTTTTATTGGCAATTTTCAGAAATTTAGATTTTTAGTGACTAAATTGGAAAGTAAGCCATACTTAGAATCCTTAGAGGGCCATTAATCCAATTTAATTTTTAATTAAAGATTATCGACCAAAATTGTTTTTAAATACTTTTAATTTAGAAACTATTTTCATTTTCTTTTGTAACTTCCTATTTTTTCTTCTTTTTCTAAGGTTTTTTATTAAAGTTTCCAAGTATTGGTTTGCTAATCAATAATTAAGATTTAATTTTATGTTTCTAGTTCAAAATCTATGAGTTTTATAGAGGTTTTTCTGAAATCTTTTTAGATCTCAATTAATGTTATTAGGATGATTTAATTATGATATTATGTTAATTAAATGATTGATTGAGTCTTGAAATGATTCAATATCAAATTAATCCCGAAATAATATAAAAGATGGTGTTTTAAGGTGGTTTTCGGTTGTTTTAGGGGTTGTTTTAGGTGCTCTTCTTTTGCTGGAAGTATAAGGATAGTTTGGAGGTTATTTTAGATCATAATTGAGGTTGATTAGAGGTTAGATTCATTAAGTTATGGGCTGATAATGTTTCGGATATGTTTTGGCTTAGTTTTCGGTCTTTTCATGTAACACCCTAAATTTGGGCCTAGAAGTTTAGAGGCTGCTTTAGAGTTTTAGTGGACCGATTTTGTTGGTTTATTCTAGTTCGGGATTAAATACTTAAAAATTGATTTTTAATCAAATTAAATTATGGAAAAATATTATAAAATCCTTAATTAATATATATTAGACTTTGTTCAAATTAATTTTGAAAATCGACCCTTAAAACCCTAAGATATTGAAATTAGTGATCGCTTTGTAAAAAATGAAAATTTATGGACAATTTTATGAAACAAGCAAAACTTTGAATATTTAAGGGGTTTTGATCCAATTATAATCCTAGCTGGTCTAGGCCTTCCAAATATTCATTAATTAATCCTAAAATCTATTTTAAATTAAATAACTTAATTAAACTCAATTTTAAACTCTTAAAATCTTTTTAATTAACCTAAACATAACCTATTTTTCTAATTTTCGTTTTTCCTCATTGGAGGCAACCGTTCATCAAGTTTTCAAGGTAAAAACTCATTCTTTTTCAACAAAAATCGTTTATAATAATTATCTTAATTTTTCTCCATCAAATTTTCTTGTTTCCTCATTGTTTTCTCATTTTAAAACCCGGAAAGCAATTGGATCAGTTTTGGATGTGAGATTTTATCAATCCTCTAGAACAATAAAGTTATTTATTGAAATTCCCAAGTTCTTGGCTTGGAGGAATTGTTTTAATCCTTTAATTTCATAAAAGTTGGTTTTTCAGCTAAAAATCTCAAGTTTTTGTCAAGGGTTTTTACCCATTCTTTTTTGGTCTTAAATGGATTATTTTTGATGTGTTACGATGTTTATAAAGTGTTTTTAATATCCCTAATCCCGGACTATAGGCTTAAGTGAAGTTTGATGTGTTCCAATAAGTTTTCGGTTTAAGTTTTGATAGGTTTTAAGGGATGTTGTGTAGGGATCTGACTTGTTGGTTTCTTTTGTGAGTTTAGAAGCATTAAACCCCTTGGTTTTGATGCTTGAAACAGGACAAGATTTAGGCGATTATGTTTGAAGGCGTTCTGGTTCGTTTCGCTGGTTTGACGAGCAAGTATCGATTATCGGTGAGTGGATTATGAGGGTTGCCAATTTTGCATGGTTTAAATGTTTTTCAAAGGTTTGGGGGTCTAGGGAAGGTTTGAAAAACCTCTCTATACTCTGAAGTAAGTTTAAAGTATTGCTTTCTTAAAGGTTCTCATATTACGCCGTATTTTTATTATGTTATTTGTCATGCTCTTATTGTGTTGTGAATATGTGATTATGAATGTATATAAATGCTCATGAGACATTTTTTAAAGAGATTTTATATACATTCAATGTTCCCACGGTTTTTATTTTGAAAAATAAGATAAAAGTGGTTTTATCGGTTTTTACAAGTGATGCGTAAAAAGTGGGATACATGTGATTTGAATTTTGTTTTGAATTAAATTTTGAGCATTGTTTTTTGATAATATATTGGCTAGTTAAGTGATAAACCTTATGAGATATGTTAATCGATCAGTAGGGTCTAGAGTGAACTATAAACATTCAAAAGTCGTACGTGTATAAATTCCTTGTGTATTGCATTTTGGCCTATATTTTAATACTATATGATGGGAGTAGTATTGTCACATACGGGTTGATCGGAGTAGTGCTATCACCGGACACCAAGGTGAGATAATTCATGTTGAGATTAGTATCAACATGCGCATGCTCTGGGAGTAGTACTAACATGCGGTTACTTGTTTATCCTAACGATTTGGAGTAGTACAAATCGGGTCACTAGCATCAATATATATTTTTATTTTTCAAAGGTAAGTGTCATGGTTTTCACTTGATTGCATATGGTTTTATGCATGCGAGGTTTTATGCATTGGTATACATGTGATTTAAGCATTGTTATGTTGATAGCATGTAAGACTTGAGCTTTGTGCATCGAGATGCACGTGTAAGCATTGCTATGTGAGTAACATGTAAGACTTGTGTTTTAGCTTGTAAAGCATGTGATTACAAAATGGTTTTTACTAAAATTTAATGATGGCGTTGTTCGCCTTGGTTTGATGACACTTACTGAGTTTTAAATGTGGGGTTGTTAGCCATGTGTGTTTTGTTTTATAAAGAGCATGACATGTTTTTAAATTGATAAAATTGGTTTAATATGGGCTGCATTATAAGGTGTTTTTATACTTGTTTTATGCACTCACTAAGCTTATGCTTACCCTCTCATTTACCTTGTAATAAAGAGTTTTTGATGTAGAGGCAGCAAAGAGAAGCAAGGATCCAGGTAACCGTCAAGTGAAAGCTCAAGTGTGTCTTTATAACATTAGAAGTAGTGAGAGAGCAATGAGGATGGGTTATCATATTGTGAATAATGTCTATGCTTTTGAGACTTGAAATGGTTATATGCTTATACATATGTGATGAATATCAAAGTTGATGTTAGCTTGTGACATTGAATTAAATTGTCCATTGATATTCCTTTAGTATTAATATAGTTATTTTAAAGTTTGATTCTTTATATCCTATGTTTGAATTTGAGTGTTGTTTGTAATGAAGTATGACTACCTAGGAGTTAAATATATTATTGTTAACTAGGTTGAAGTGCATCTAAATAATATGCCATGACATGTGCTTAAAGTGTTTTTAGATGAATTTGCATATAGAGAATGTCATGAAACCTTTGGAGGCTAGAAATAGTCATAAACTTTGAGCATGCAATAAAATGACTTGTAGATATTATTCTAAACTAAAAATTTACATGAAAGCATGAAAAATACTTAATTAAACATTGATAAACTTAATTTCCCAATCAGGGTGTAAAACTCTAAAAATTACAATTAGATCCCTGAAATTTATTCAATTAAATTAGGACTCGTTTCTCTTTAGTCTCCGCTGTAATTAAACTCGGTCCTTACATGAACATGTAGGATCTAATTAAAGTACTTAGAAAGAATAAAAGTAAAATAAAATTTATTTTATCTTTAGGGTTGTTTATTGGGGTGAGTCTCAGGATTAGCCTCAGTATTCCCCGTGTAACTCATTCGCGTCGGGTGGCGTCTAGACCGGGTCGAGGGTGCTACATTTCAGCTAGGTTTTTGGTAGTTTTGTGGAGTTCCGATGTGGCTGCTATTTTGAGCATGTTATGATATGAATATGCACTGTTTTTAATGTTGTAGAGGAAGTGCAAGAAGGTGCATAAGTGGCTAGTGCATTGGCGTTGCCGCCGGAGCGTCGGCGAGGGCTCATTTCGCTTGTTGGTGAGTGATTTTGAGTTTCAAGTGAATCGCATTGGTTCGGTTCTGTTTTGGGGACTATAGAATAGTGCGAAAACTTTCTATGGTTCAAGAGTAAGTGACTTAAATGATGTTGATGCATTACTTTAAGTAGCTTATCCATGATTTTGAAATGTTGTGTAATGACCCTTCATCTAATTAAAAATTTATAAGGATTAAATGTTCGAAAATGATGTAGGAAAATAGGGGGTTGTTAATAAAAACTCTTGTTTATTTGTGAAAATGAAGAATTAGGGAATTATTTGAAAAATTGGATATTTTGAGGTAGATTAGAGTTTCAAATTAGGTCAAAATAGGAAATTGACAATTTTGGAAAAAATTGAGAATTGAAAATAGGTTTTAAAATTTATAGTAAGGAATAGAGATTTGATTTGAAAATTAAAAAAAATATGAATTTATTTTCAGAAAAGACTAGAGTCGTCACCGGCCACTTTGGTAGGCCGGACACCGTTAAAAATAGAGATTCTTTAAAAAATGGGTTCGGAGTCGGTTACGAATGAGATATAAAATATCCCACACCGCCCAAAAATTAGTACCTAATCGAATATAGTTGCCTAAATTGTAAATTTACAAGTTCAAATTTTTATTAATATATTATCCCTTTAAGAATGCAAATATATTTTAATTTTACCGTATCTTTATCTAAAGGCAACGCATACACCGCCACCGATACATTGGAAGACAGACCCGTTACAACCGAATAAATAAGTTTTAAAATTTACAGTAAAAAATAGAGATTTGATTTGAAAATTGAAAAAAAAATATGAATTTATTTTAGGAAAAGACTGAAGTCGTCACCGACCACTTTGGTAGGCCGGACACCGTTAAAAACAGAGATTCTTTAAAAAATGGGTTCGGAGTCGGTTACGAATGGGATATAAAATATCCAACACCGCCTAAAAATTGGTACCTAATCGAATATAGTTGCCCGAATTGTAAATTTATAAGTTCAAATTTTTATTAATTTATTATTCGTTTAAGAATGTAAATATATTTTAATTTTACCGTATTTTTATCCGAAGGCAACGCATACACCGCCACCGATAAATTGGAAGACAGGCCCATTACGACCGAATAAAGAAGTATTTATTAGATTCGTTTAATTGAAGAGGTGTCGAATGTTGAAACAAATGATTCGAATATACAAATATTTACAAGCATAAATAAATACATATAAAAGGGCAAGAATTTAAATTACAACAAGTATATATATGCGAGAAATTAAATTGCGAAAAAGTAAATACGGAAAATAAATGTTAAATTTTAGATACGATAAAATAAAATGCAAGAAAAATAAATACGGAAAAATTAAATTGTATAAAATAAATGCGATAAAATAAAGGTTAGGTGTTAGGTGTTAGAAGTTAGAACAAACGGGCTACAAATAATACAGATCACTCCCCGTTGTGGGTTACCGTAAAACCGATTTGAACAAATAAATAAATAAAAGAATAAATAAAGAATAAATGAATGATATAATAAATAAATAAATAAACAAATAAATAGATGAATAAAAAAATATAACATATATACAAATATATAAGAATATATCATATAATATATAAATAATACTCATGTAATAATTAGTGTTATAATTCAAAATCTCGTCTGCTATAATATATATTATACAATATAGATAAAATAAGTTGTATAATAAATATGAAATATAGCTTATATAATATATAATAAAATATAAAACTATATTATAATATTATATATGATGCAAACAGACTAAAAACAAACTAGAATAATATAAATATATTTAGTATATAATCATATAATGTAAGGAAAATGGAGAAATAAAAAAAAAGAGATTAATTATTGTTTCCCTATGTACACGGCAATAGAGAAAAAAGAAAATTAATGTCTTTAAAGGTTATGTAAAAAGGAAAGAAATTATAATAAAAAATAGATTAAATTTATTGAAAATTTCAAGAAAAAGAGAACCCAAAAATTAATTCTTTACAAGAAAGTTAAAAAAGATTAAAGTAAAAAAATATTATTTAAAAAGACAAATAAAGTTAACAAAATAGGAATAAATCCATGGAAACTCAAATTATGAAAGATTTTAAAGGAAATAACCTTAAAAATTGAAAATAGTAGCCTTTAATAACCCACAATCAATGAATTAAACAAAAAAATAAAAATAAAGTTTTAAAAGTATGGTAACAAATAAAAATAAAAATTTAATAAATATTTTAAATAAAAATAATAAAGAAATAAAAAGGAAATAAAATTAGGGGTCAAAATAAATGAAATCAAAAGAAGATTAAATAAAAAGGACGAAAGTTTGATTGGAAAACAAATTAGAGGGACTGAACAGGGGGTTAAACCATGACACAAGGTGAAACGGTGCAACTTTGAGGGACTAAAAACGTGATTAGCCGACTGACCATAATGCGTGGATCCTTCCCCGGATCTAGATCACCATACGGGTCAAGAGCCAAAACGACATAGTTTTGACGGATACATAAATATGAAAACTTAGGCTAAGAAGCCTGATGCCTTCATTTGTTTCTTCTTCTTCTGAAACAAAGAGAACAAACTCTCTGGAAAACAAGAACCCATCCCCCTTTATCTCCAGAAATCGGCCACCGTCAAGGCCAGCGGCGGTGACTATCGACGAGCTAAAACTACTCTTTTCTTATTCGGAAAAACATATCTGAAACCCCCTATTCGAGATTCTCCTTTATTCGAAAACAAAATCGAAAAGTTCTCTTTTTACAACCAAATCTGGGTTTTTTCGAACCATTTTGAAAATCTTGAAGAACAAAGACTCAAAGATAGTGGCCACCGGCAACGAGAAACCGACCTTGACCATGAAGGTAAACCCTAAAAACTCATCGAAAAAAATGCTCTAAAAGTTATTATTTTTTTATTGCTTTATTCTGAATATTCTCGTCTGGTCTTTACATTGGATATGATTTGGGTTTTATACCCATTTTTTACATTGAAAAATAAAGAAAATTGTTGGAAATAGGTTTTGATTTTTTTCCTTTTCTTGTTTGCATATGGGTGTTGCTGAGGTGTTGTACGAGAAAGAGGACAAGAGGGGACCATTCGTCTATGATTTTGTCCGTTTGTTGCAGTAGAGCAAGATTGAGGGTTGTCGTGGTTGTTAGACGTGGCAAAAACTATCAATGTGGACTCCGGGTGGCGCTAACGTGGGGGTTGAGGTGGCCGGTCGAGGGGAACTGAAGATTTATTCTTCCAGGGGCTTCTGGAATTTCCCAAAAGCTGAAAGGTCTCTAGGGGATTCGAACGGACACTCGGGTTTGGTGAACCGGGTCGTAGGTTTACTAGTTAGGTTACTAGGCATTCGGTTTGGGGAATGGATTGTAATTGGGTTCGGCACTTGGGTTCTGATATGTGTTTTAAGTTTGAGCTTTGTAACCGGGTTTGGTTTTGTAAGAGAGATGAGTTTGGCATATGTGGGCTGACAGGTTTGGGTTTTATATACGGTTAATGGATTTTGGACTTTTATGAACTTTAAGAAATTAATTTGGTTTGGGTTTATATTAATAATATATGTTTTTTAAATTTAAGACTATAATAATTTTTTGGTTATGATTTATTTATTATAAATATTAAATAATAATATGGTTTAGGGGATTTTGGTTTAGGGTCTTAATTTATGATTAGGGGTTTCGGTTTAGGGATAGAATTTTGGTTTAGGGTTTATTCAACCCGGACAAAAATGGTTATTACAACTGTCCCTCTTTATTCTTTGTTGTGAAACAATGACTGAACAAAGACATAAGATGACCATTTTTGTTTGGTCCACCTACAATCGAGACCATGCCATGATCTTTCTTTTCAACTTGTGCACGCTCTATAGCAATGAACACGTTAAGCCATTGTTATCTGATCAATTCTTCCACTCTTTCTTGTCACATGATTGCACCATCATCTCAATTCCTTCACACTCGTACCGGCTCATCTTTCAATTTGTTTGAAAAATAAACTCGTCTATTGACCCGCTACACCATCAACGGAGAGTCAAGGTTCGATTGATTTTTCTATCTCTTCGTTTCATTGAAAGACGAAACTTGCACAAATAAAAAGAAATTTGTTTCAGAACACAATATATTTATATTTATTTAAAGATGCAAAAACTAAAAGATAAAAGTAAAGAGAAATGTTTGGATATGGGTTATCCGCTATGCCACCGATGACGAGACAAGATTTGTTGGTTGGGTCAAGCTACGACTCCGACGAAGAGGCATGACCTGGTGGTGAGTGTGGTGGTCAAGCTATGACTCCAATGAAGAGGCATGATCGGGGAGTTAGGGTTGATCATGCTACGACTCTAACGAAGAGGCATGATCGGGTTGTTAGTGATGATCAAGCTATGACTCTAACGAAGAGGCATGATCAAGACATTAGAGGTGGTCAAGCTACGACTCCGACGAAGAGGCATGACCGAAATGTTAAGGGTGATCAAGCTACGACTCTGACGAAGAGGCATGATCAAGTGTTAGGGGTGATCAAGCTACGAATCTGACGAAGAGTTATGATCATTTATGTGGGACTAAGCTATGACTCCGACGAAGAGGCATGGTCCAATATTTTTGGGTGGTCAAGTTACGACTCCGACGAAGAGGCATGACCAGTTTTTTGTTTTTTGTGGATTATCAAGCTACAACTCTGACGAAGAGGCATGATCATTTATGTGAGACCAAGCTATGACTCTGACGAAGAGGCATGGTCTGATATTTTTGGATGGTCAAGCTACGACTCAGACGAAGAGGCATGACCGATTTTTTTGGTATTGTTTGGTTCACTACATCGCTAACGATGAGACAAGACCTGAAAAGAAAAGAGAAAACCATGGTCAGTAGTTGTTCATTTAAAAATGTATTTTTGTTTCCTTTGTTTTTGTCAATTTTTGGCATGGTTGTCCTCCATTTTGATGTTTCAACTCCTTTGTTGATTTTGGCTTTCTTCTTGGCTGAAGATTCACCGATTTGTTCTTTCGGGTTGATGTCTTCATTTTGAATCTATTATTTCTTTTATTTAAAGTTGATGCATGGTGCACCTAACTTGACATATGGTATGATGCTAATGTGATGCAGGGTAGTTATGACTTAGTATATGATGTATGATATGAATGTATGAGTATGATAATGTTGATATGAATGGCATACGATGTAGTGTTCCATAAATGATGAGATGTTTATGCATGATGTATGCATTTAAATATGATTTATGGTGATGAGATGTATGACATAATGCTAATATGCAATGACATTGGTCATGGGATACACTTGATATGCGATATATGCATTTAACTATGGTGCTACTATGAAAAATGATTAGGATGCTTCGTGTTTAGATGATGTATGCATAATGCTAATGCATGACAATGAGAAAGATGACATCTTCCATGAATGATATATGATAAAAAAATAGACATGCTATTGTACATTTGACGTGTACGCACAGATGCTTGTGCCCTATGTTGATTTTTTTTGTGATTGATTTTTTTAATGTGATGATTCCCCAACCTCTTGCGGGTTTGACCGTCTTCTTTCGAATTGTTATCTTTTTTGGTGAAAGTCAACTGATAAGCCTTGCAGGCGATATGGAAAGGCACCGTATTGTCGATCCCTATATTTTTTGGAATTTTGTGAATACTTATTGAAAGATTGTTTTTTTGGTTAAATGTATCGAGCTAATTGAGTGCCCCAAATATCAAGTGCACAAACAACACTGAAAAATATTCTAAAATATTTAATTAACATATATTTGAATTTGGTCTAATCAATTTCAAAAATTGATCCTTGAATCCCTAAGATTTTGAAATTTGTGACCATTTTGTAAAAATTAAAAATTCGATGAGAATTTTATAAAACAAATCAAAAAGTTGAATCTTTAAGGGGCTTTGATCTAATTATAATCCTATTTGGTCTAGGCTTTCTAAATTTAAATTAATTAAGCCCAAAATTTTATTTTAAATCAAATAACTTAATTAAACTCAATCTTAAACTCTAATACCCTTTTTAAATATCCTAAACCTAACATATTTTTTTTTCTAATTTTTGTTTTTCCTCATTGAAGTCAGTCTTTCAACAAGTTTTCAAGGTAAAAATATGTTCTTTTTTATCTAATTTCATTTTGAATAATTATTATAACTTTTCTCTTTAAAATTCTAGTTTTCTCATTTTAAAACCCAGAAAGCGATTGGATCAGTTTTGGATGTGAGATTTATTCAATCCTCTAGAAAAATAAAGTTCTTTACTGAAATTCCCAAGTTCTAAGTTTGGAACAAATGTTTTTAATACTTCATTTTTTCATAAATATTGGTTTTCGGTCAAAAACCGTAATTTTTGTTCAAGGGTTTTTACCCACTATTTTTTGAACCTAAAAGGATGATGTTTAACGTGTTATTATTTTTATAAAGTGTTTTTAAAATCTCTAATCCCGAACTAAAGGTTTAAGAGAAGTTTGATTGGTTTCGGAAAGTTTTCGATTAAGGTTTTGTTAGGTTTAAAGGGGTGTCCGACTTGGGGTTTGTTGTGTGCGATTTGGAGCACTAAATCCTTAGTTTTTAATGCCAGACACGGGTCTAGAAGTAGGGCATCTCGTTTGAAGTGATTGAGTGAAGTTTCGGTAACTTGTTACGTAAGGAATAGGTTATTGGTGAGTGGATTAAGAAGTCTGCAAATTTGGCATGGTTTTAAATGTGTATTCAAAGGTTTCGAGGTGTAGGAAAGGTGTGAAAAACCTCCCTATACTCGGAAGTAAGTTTAAAGTATTGTTGTCTTAGAGGTTAGGCTAGTGTTATATGATATAACTGTTAATTTATCATATTAGGGTACGAAAAACTATCCCGGACAATAAGTGGTATCTTTAGATCGTGATAGTCAATCTGTGTGAATTGGTGTACGATGACATTCGCTTTTTTTCCATTTATCCCAACTTTTGGATGTAAATCCATTCGTGTCAGTTAACCAACTTGTTCAAAACGCAAGTGTAAACGATTTACTGTTTTTGATGCAAATTTGTGAATTTCATGTGTTTTAATAACAATCTCAATGGTTTTGAGAGCCTTGCTAAGTGAAGCATGTAAACCATATTTTGTAGTATACGCCATATGATGAACATTTGCTGATTTTTTAATATATTAGTGACATGATAGTCACAAGTGGTTTTCTTGAGCATGACTTGTATTTAAATTGTTTACCATATAATCAGGGTTGCAGTACAAGTAGTTAAAATTTGTTTTATAATTAACTCACTAAGCGTAAGTTTAACCTCTCTCTTTTTCGTGTAATGCGGATAAAAAGTGAAACGATCATCCGGGAAAGCAAGGAAGTTATTAGTGTTATATTTCGTATTTTAACTCAAGTATGTTTCTTTTAAATTTGAATCTTAAGTAGTTTAGGGAGCAATGGTGATGAGGAACCTTATGACATATAATTTTGGTTATTGAACAATTGAATATTGTGACTTGCATATTGGTATGTTTGTTTTTATGTTATTGAAGTCTTTGGATTTGATTCATATCTTGATTGTGTCTAATCATTTTGAGTTTTGACCTTTATGAATATTTCTATTGATCCGTGTTATGAGCACGGTACTAGGATGTTTGGCGTATAGAAATCTTGTTGAATTATATGATTTATTCCCCATAGGTGAATAAATGTATCTAGTATATATTTGGCCACGTTTTAGGCTTCAAACCTTAGTAAATTGATGTTTCTGGCAAGAGGTTTCACTACCTCTTCATAGGGTATCGATACCTAGGCAAAAACACAACAATTTTTGGAAAATTAAGCCTAGTTATCGAAACCATATGAACTGGTTTCGAAACAGTAGTACGAAAATCACCAGATGTATCAATATGCTTCACTCTGTTTCGATACCGAACTTTACAGTAGCAAATGGTATCGGAAGGGTTCCTTAGTTGTATCGAAACGCTAGCTTGTCGTGCAGGTCATAGTTTGAGTACTCGAAGGTGCTCCGAAACAATTAAGCAATATTTTGATACCCCTTTAAATTTTACCTTGGTTTCGAAATAGTGCCTAAGGATTCCCATGCCCCTAACTAAAAATTTTAGTATAATTTAAAATGAACTTTCAAACCTTACGTTTTAGTCACTAAACTTGGAGGATTCAATTGAACGACTTGTAGATATCGTTTTATGTTGAAAATTTATGTACAAACATGAAATATACTTAATTAAATATTGTAAAATTAATTTCACCTTTAGACTTTAATTTCTATAAAATTTCAATTATGTCCCTAAAACATGTTCGTTTAAATTAGAACTCGTTTCTCATTACTTTCCGCTGCAAATGAACTCAGTCCTTGCATGGACATGTAGGATTTAATTAATACATTTAGATGAGATAAAAGAAAAAATTTTAGGTTCGTTTATCGAGGCAAGTTTCTAGATTAGACTTGGTATTCCCTGTGTAACTCGTTCGAGTCGTATGGTATCTAGATCCAGTCAAGGGTGTTACAATCTAAGAGTTGTTGCTTCCTCCAAGAGAATTGAGCACATCAACTCCCTAAGGATATTTACTTCACTTTGGTGGTAGATAAGGTTACACTATTTTGTTACTTAGAGAATCAAGATATGAGCATACTACCTAAGAATTAACATGTTCCGGAAGTAATTTTCCTATCTATCTTACAACCCCCATAATCCGCATACGAATAAGCATAGAGATTAAAGGGAAAGTCTTTAGGATACCAAAGACCTAAAAAATGTGTCTCTATGGTATCTAAATATTCTCTTAATGGCTACTAAATATGATTCTTTAGGACTAGCTTGAAATCTAGCACACAAGCAAATACTAAACATAATATATGGTCTACTTGCGGTAAGGTAAAGCAAAGAACCTATCATGGATCTATACAATTTAGAATCAACACACTTATCTCCTTTATCCTTGACAAGCTTAGTTGATGACTCATATGAGTGCCTTAAGGCTTCACATTCTCCAAGCCAAACTTCTTGGTATCCTAGATGTACTTTGCTTAATTGATGAAGGTGTCATACTTCCTTTTCTTGATTTGGAATCCTAATAAGAATAAGATCTCCCCCATCATGCTCATTTCAAATTCATCTTGCATAATATTTGAACACTTTTGACAAAGACATTCATTAGTAGAACCAAAAATTTTATCATTACCATAAATTTAAACTACTAAGATATCATTTTCAAATATTTTTATAAAAATTGTAGCATCCAAATTTCCTTTTTCAAAACCTTTTTCAATCAAAATGTTTGAAATTCTTTCATACAAAGCTCTAAGAGCTTGTTTCAAACCAGACAAATCGTTAGTTAATTTAAAAACATGGTTTGAAAATTTTGAATCTTCAAATTTCGAAAGGAATTTAGAAAAACACTTTTGATATTCATTTGAAAAAACTTGAAATCATGACAACATGTAAATACAAGTAACATCTTAATGGCTTTCATCCTAGCTATGGGTGTATAAGTTTTATCAAAATCTATTCTCTCTTCTTGAGTGTAACCTTGAGCAACTAATTTAGCTTTGTTTCTCACTATGTTACCATTCTCATCTAGTTTGTTTAGAAAAATCCATTTAGTTCCTATAGTAGACTTATTACTAGGCATATCAACTAATGTCCATACATTACTTCTCTCAAATTGATTTAATTCCTCTTGCATGGCTAATATCCAAAAATCACCATCTAAAGCTTCCTTGATGTTCTTTGTCTCTCTATGCATGAGATAAAAGCAATATGATTCATTAATCTAAGAGAAGAACGAGTAGTTACCCCCTTGGGTGAATCACCCAAGATTTCACCACTCTTAATAAAGTTGAACTCTCTTGGGAAACTCACTTCTCTTTCTTCAAGCTTTACATCTCCTAAACAATATATTGGAGGATCTTGTGTTTTTTCATTGATTAGAACCTCATCCACCTTTGATGTTTATTCTTCATCATTGGTTTCAATGATTCCTACATCATCATCATCATAAGAATCCTTCCTAGGAATGAGGTTATCATTGAAAATCACGTGTATAGAATCTTCTTCAACTAAGGTTTTTTTATTGAAAATTCTATAATCCTTTGAATTTTGAGAATATTCATGAAAAATTGCTTCATCACTTTTTGCATTAAATTTACCTAAATTGTCTTTTCTCTTGTTTAAAACAAAACACTTGCACCCAAAAGGGTAAAAATGGCTAATGTTAGACATTTTGGATTTTAAAATATCATAAGGATTTTTTTTTAAAATTGACCTAATCATTACACGATTTTAAATGTAACAAGAAGTATTTTTGGTTTCCGCCAAAAAATACTTAGGTAAATTATTTTCACAAAGCATGGTCTTAACCATTTCATCTAAAGTTCTATTTTTCCTCTTAACTACCCCATTTTGTTGAGGAGTGCGAGGAGATGAAAAATTATGACTAGTCCCATTTTTATTAAAAAAATTCTCAAAACCTAGATTTTAAAATTTGGTTCTATGATCATTTCTAATATGAGAAATTTTTTGATCAAGATCATTTTGAGAAATATTTGAAAATATGATAAACTTTTCTAAGACTTCATCTTTAAACTCAAAAATAGAACTCTAGTGTATCTAGAGTAGTAATCATTAATGAAAAATGCATATGCTTTTCACCCAAGCTAGTAGTCCTGATTGTATCAAAGAGATCCATATGGATCAATTGTAAAACTCTAGTAGTTGAAACATCATTAATGAAATTAAAAGAAACACGTTTTTGTTTACCCTAAGCACATGCATTACATATATTGTCTAAAGAAAACTTAAGCTTGGGTAAGCCTCTAACTAGATTTTAGGAAACTAATTTCTCTAAAACACTTATGCTAGCATGTCCTAGTTTAGTATTCCATAATCATGCATCATTTTCATCACTAGCAACTAAGAATACATGTGAAAGATTAATGTCATCTAGATGCACCATATAAATATTTTTTATGCTATGACCAATGAGCATTGTTTTAGTTGTTTCAATGTTTATTATCTTGCATCCACATCTATCAAATGAGACATAAAAACCTTTACGACACAATTGAATAATGTGAATCTTTTGGCTATCATAATCAATTCCTCTAGCTCTTCTTCCTCACTTGTATCTACCTCCTCGCATGTTTTTAAAGTCTGAGAGCTATTCCTTGCTTTTTATTTTCCATCTTTCTTTTCTCAAGCTTGAACTCATCCTTTTTCTCCTTTTCTTATCTTTCTTTCTTAATGATCTCAATAGTGAGGAGAGATCCCACAAGAGCATCAATTTTCAAAGACTTGAGGTCTTTTTCTTCAATGATTATTATTCTTTTGCTATCCCAACACTCAGTAAGATAATAGATAAACTTTTGTACGAGTTTTTCTTCCAAGATGTTCTCACAAATCCTTTTAGCCCATTGACGATTATCGAGAATCGATCCAACATCTTAGTGATGTTTTCATCTAGCTCTATCTTAAAATTCTCATAATTGAGATTTAGAATACCGATCTTTGTCTCCTTGATATCTTTGGTACCTTCATAGGTAGTCTCCAATGAATCTCATACTTCTTTGTAACTTGTTCAAGAAGACATCTTGGAGTAGATATTGGGTCCAAGAGCAAAAAATAATATGTACAAGGCCTGTCATTTGTAGACATTCTCCTCCTCTCTTAATCGATCATCTCATTCCTCTTTTTTGGTACTTGTTGATGTCCTTATTAATTAATTGAGATGGATAAGCCATCTCCGATTGTGTCCCAGAGAATATAATAATTTGAGTTGATGAACAAAATTATCCTATTTTTCCAATAAGGTTAGTTGTCACCATTGAAGAAGGAAGGCTTGGTGATGGAATGTGACAAGTACATGCCTTGCCTGGATATTGATGTTATGGCTTGATATGGAGGATTGATCAACACTTTTTGGATCATCGTTTGTGGATGTTAATCCCTTCAAAAAGTAGGCTCTGATACCAATTATTGAGTGAATCAATCAATCGAATTGACCAATATGTCAAGCCCCTTTTTAAGCAGTTCGATAATTTTTTCTTTAAAAATAAAAACAACGGAGTCGCCACCAATATTTTTCAAAGATGTAATTGGATCACCTAAAATAGGTTATTTAAATAAAATCATTTTGTTTTATTAAAACAATAATTTTGGTCTACAAAAACACAAAAATGGGTTCGAGAATCAGTTACGTATGGAGAAGGGTTAGCACCTCCACAATGCCAAAACACACAATCCAAAATATGTAGGAATTTAATAAAATTAATTGACTCACTTTTGTTTAGAATATTTTGTAAAGCCAAAAAAACACAATCAACTTACATTTATTTTAAAACAAAGATCAAAACACTTCAGAAAATATGGACGCTATTTTATTTAGCTTTCCATCATAAATGCGCTTCTGCAGCTACCGGTATCGAAATGCGAGATGCTTGTATAGAAAAAGTACCAAAAATAGAAATAGATATTTTGTACATTTAATAGGGGTATCGAAACGCTATGTAAGCGTATCGAAACGATTTATCTTCAAAACAAGGGAGTATCAAAACAATTACATAGTTGTATTGAAATGTTTCGGGACTATGAAAATAGATATCAAAATGCCCCTAGGTTTATTTTAAAACGGGTTAACAAACTTTTAATTTTTACATATCAAATAACGGTCAAAATATTTAATTCTAAAATAGACATTGGGAAATCTTGACCGGTATTGAAACAGGGATGAGGCATATTGAAACGCATTGAATTTTTAATTAATTTTCATAAAATACATGACGACATCGAAACAACCAATGGTTCTATCGAAACCACTATTTTGATACCAACTTTAAATATTTTGAATCCAAAATTTTACAGTTTCAAAATATATCAAAACAGTCTTGTACTGTATCGAAATTCTAGTCAATAACTTGAAGAAGTTTTTTTAATTTTGAAGTCCGTATCCAAACCATTTTCAGGTGTATCAAAATATCTGTAACAAAAATACAAGTTTGGTTTTAAAAACACTTAGCAAAATAGTTTTGTGTTTTTCGTTTGACTTAAATTTATTTGTTTGATTTAAGGACTTAAAATTTTACTTCAAATTGGTCCTTTAACTTCTTTGTTATATCAAAATCAATTTTAGTTTTATAATATTTTAAAAGGATGTTCATCAAGCGTTTCGAAACGGTCCTAGACCGTTTCAATAAGATTTGAAACTTTAATTTCTGATTTTGAAACAAATAGAAAAGGTATCGATACATATGTTTTGATACAGCTTTTGGTTGTTTCGATACAAGCTTGCATTTAAAATAAAATGTTTTAAACAAAGCCTTTCGATACAGTATGTAACCATTTCTATACATTTGTCAGTTATTAAAAACCAAAATTTTAAATATTAGTTACCCGTTTCGATACGCCTTTGAAGGCGTTTCGATACGGAGTTTGACAGATTCAAAATTGATCGATATGCTCCTTAAGCTTTTCAATACGCCCGTGTTTTAAAGACTACTTATTTTTCATACGTTGGCTAAGACTTTTTGATACTCCCTTATTAAATGCACATAACTACTATTTCTATTTTAGCACCATTTCGATACAGGGGTTTCTTGTATCAAAACCACAGGTTGCAGAAGTACATTTATGGTGTATTGAGTTTGGCAGATTCAAAATGTATCAATATGCACCTTAAGCGTTTCAATACTCCTATTTTTTAAAGACTATATGTTTCGATACGTAGGTTAGAATTTTGATACTCTCTTATTAAATGCACATAACGGCTCTATCTATTTTAGCATTATTTCAATATAGGTGTAACATCCCGTTTTGGGGGTTATTAGTTTAGGCGTAGTTAGGAGAATTCGATTCGGGTCGAATCGGGTTCTCTGGTTCATTATTCCGAGGAAAATAAAAAAGGATATTTTTAATTAGGAAAAATAATAGTTTTGGGATATGGTTTAAAATATTGAAAATGTGTTTCAAAATTAAAAGAAAATAATTTGGATTTTACAATGATTTTTTATTATGCATAATTATGCATAAATGACCAATTTGTAATTTTTGGAAAAATTGGAGGACTTATTTTGTAATTTTTGGAAATTACATGTTTTAGTGATTAAATTGAAAAGCAAGCTAAACTTAGAATCCTTAGAGGGCCATAAACTCATTTCTAGTTTTTAATAATGATTTATTCGCCAAAATGTATTTTAATTACTTTAATTAGAGATTTTTAATCATTTTCTCTCAAAACTACTTTTTCCTCATTTTCTCTCATCTTTTCCTCTCATTTTCTCTCCACTTTCTCTTCATCTTTTCTCTTTAATTCCTTTCTGATTTTTGCATCTTTTTCTATAAAGATTACATCATTTTTATCATCTTTCCATCCTTTACAAAACCTAAGCATCAATTTCATCAAATCAACATCAAATTGCAAGGAATCAAGAAGAGGAAATTACATCTTTTTGGTGAATAAATCTTGAAGGTAATTTTCTGGATTTTTATTCTTTTCTAAGGTTCTTTATTGAAATTCCCAAGTATTAGCTTGCTAATCTTTTAATAAAAACTTGATGCTATGTTTTTAATGTTAGATCTAGTGTTTTGTGAAAGTTTTTGTGAAATCTTTTTGGATATCATTTAATAATGGAATTAGATGGATTCAATTGTGTTTTTATGTTAATTAAATGATTAATTGAATCTTCATTTGATAGCATATTAATCTAATCCCGGAATAATGCAATCGGTGTAGTTTTAAGGTGCTTTTCGGTTGTTTTAGGGGTTGTTTTAGATGCTTTAATGTTTCTAGAGATATAAGGACGGTTTGGATGTGTTTTTGGTTTATAATTGAAGTGGATTAGATTTTAGATTTATTAGGTTTTGGGTTAATGTTGTTCGGATGTTTTTTTGGCTTAGTTTATGGTCTTTTCGGCTGTTTTCGGTAGTTTAATGGTGATCGGATATGGTTGTTGGTTTGAGCATGTTATGATGTGAGAATGCTCTGTTTTTAATGTTGTAGAAGAGGTACAAGAGGGTGCTTGATTGCTGGTGCGTTGGTGCGATCATCGGATAGCGGCGAAAACTCGTTTCACTTGTTGGTGAGTGATTACGGATTTAAAGTGAATCATGTTTGGTACGGTTCTGTTTGGGGGACTATGGAAGAGTGTGAAAACCTTCCATAGTTCAAGAGTAAGTAAAGTAAATGTTTTTGATAAACCGATATGAATTTCGGCTACATTTGATAAAGGCATTATGTTGGTAATGCAATGAGATTTATGTAAATGCATGAGCATGATTTGAAATGGTGCATACATGATAATTACTTGCTGAAATGCATAGCTTATTTAGCATCCATGATTATGGAAAATTATGAGAAATGATTTGAAATACAATGTGGTTAATTTCCTTATACATGATGGTGCCTTTGGGCATGACTTTGGTTATTTTTGTTGAACATACTATGCATGCATTATGAGCAGCAAGTTATCATGCACATTTGATTATGATATTGGCTTAGTGACACTAACTTTAGATACGAATACGAATGACATGTCATTAGGATTGAGTGCACTATAAAATAAAGAGAATATTGAATTTGCCTACACGTAAACAAGGGTGACTTTGTGTCCAACCGTGCGTGGTAGTGCCGCCTACACGTAAACAAGGGTGACTTTGTGTCTAACCGTGCGTGTAGAGCTTGCCTATATGTAAACAAGGGTGACTTTGTGTCCAACCGTGCGTAGTGGGGGATAACATGTATACAAGGGTGACTAAGTGTCTGACCGATGCATGTTGAGAAAAAGGGATTCGTGTATTCGGTAAACCCAAGGTTCACATTAAGTGGTCACTAGAATGCCAATATACATACATGAATTTGAGAAAAAAAGATTGAGCATCATTTATAAACTGTTTTGATAAGGTTTTGTGAACTCAAGGATGCATATGATTTAAAGAACATGAGCATGAGATGTTAGCATGCATGATTTGACAATGTATTATAAACTATGTTTTCATCATGATTTTAAATAGATGCATTGATGATTTGTGTAGAGCTTCCTCACTAAGCATGTTTGCTTAAGCTCTCTTTTCATCCATGTAGAGAAATAAAGGCACTAGGAGCTTCGTTCGAGGCAAGGAAACCAAGGGAAAGAATCACTTTGAATTTGGTATGTTTTTTGCAAACAAATTGGGCAAGGCAATGTGTAACTCAACCTATGTGAGGAGTGTGTAATTAGGCTTTGGTTTATGTTGTAATAAGACCATTATTGTTTGGTTGTTAATTGTTGAACTTTGGATTGCTTGAATTGTTGAAGCATGTATTAGCATGATTGTTATGTTGTTAATCATTTTCTAGGGAGCATGCCTATAGCTTGATTGATGTCCGTGACGTTGTTGATTATGTGCCATATGTTGCTAATTATATTTAGGATTGATGCATTTAGTGGTTCTAACTAATGATTGAGTATTGAGTAGTTGATGTGCACTTAGCGTAACGAAACTTTTGGTTCCAGACCTAAAGTTTTGAAACCTTTGGGTAAAGGTTCCGAAACCTTTGTCAAATAGTTTCGAAACCTTCACAAGATTTCGAAACCTTGCGGGCAGTTTCAATTCTAGGAAGCTACTGGACGCGATAAGTTTCGAAACTTTCCAAGAAAGTTTCGAAACCTTTTTCAAAAAGTTTCGGAACCTTTGGGAAGGTTTCGAAACCTTTGACCACCAAGAATTAAAAGTTGCTGGAAATTATATTTTAGTCCCGAATATCTTCTTTTGTTCGATTAAGGTACTTGCAGATGTTATTTTGAGCTGAAATTTTGCATGCATGCATAAAGTTGATTTAATTTCAAAATGAATAATCTAATTTGGATGAAGTCCTTGTATTTTGGAAGATTTATATTTTAGACCCTAAATTAGTGAAACATGTAATTGATGATGTTAGGATGGTCTGTTTGAGTTGAAATTTGCTTTGAAGAATATTTGGGTGTTTAATTGAACACTGATGGAAAGAATTTCTACCTTACTAATTGAACTTAAAAGTTTTACATTTTAGTCTTTAATCTGCATTAGTGTTTAATCGAATGTATGTTCTTCAATAATGCGCTACCGTTAATGCTTTGTATGAGACCTTGACATGTAGGGATAAGATTGTGTATCTAGGTAAGATAAAATAAAAAAATATAACGGTTTTAGGGTTGTTTATCGAATCAAACCCTCGCGGATTTGGTTTGATATTCCTCATATAACTCATTAGTGTCGGTTTCGTCTAGGCCGGGCTAAGGGGTTTCATTTGGTGGTATCAGAGCCAGGTTTGAAAAGTGTGTTGTAAGGTTTGTAAAATGTATTGTTGATTTGTAAAGTGTGTAGTTCGTTGGTTAAAGCATGTATAGGATTGCTAAGTTATGTGCTTAAATGTGTGATTGAGCATGATATGTTTGATTAAGCATGATATGTTGTTGGAGTGTGAGAATCTATTCATGATGATTGTACTTTGAGAAATGATGGTTAAACTGGGGTTATCGGTTACACATTGCCAATGCCAACATATTTTCAGATGTTCTCAGTTTTCCCTTGGATCTTGCCCGAATGTAAGTTTGTTTTATTTGAACATTATGTTCTAAACTGCATGTTTAAAGTTTTTGAATATGTTTTTGAGACGTAAGTCACTAGATACTGTTGGTATGAACTTTGATGGTCAAGATTGAAGATGAAACGACTGTTAGGGAAGAGTAAATTCTTCCTCCTCTGTAAGTGTGCCTTCGGTTAGGCCGGAAGGTTAGTTTGTGGTATTGCACTGTTCTTTTGGGTATGTTTTAGTCTGTTAAAGTTGGTACGGCTGTTGCTAATCAGACTTGGGAGCTGTTAATAGGATGGTAGTTGAAGTTGTTGGAATTGAGGATGTTATTTGTGAGTGTGAACAATAATCATGTTTAGATTAAGAGCACATATATGTATATATTTATAGATAATGTAGGACATGCATGCATTCTTGAGCATGACATTAGAAATTATATTTACATGCATATGCACTTGCATAGGCATTTATGAGGGCATACAGGAAATCATGCATACATTTGTTCACACTTGCGAGTAGCTCCTTGAGGGTGTGAGTGGAGTGTAGTTGGTTCTTTTAAGGTGAAGGTATGGGGAAAAAAAAAAGAGGTTGAAAGAACTTTCTTGTGGTGTTAAGCTGAATGTGTAGTTGGCAAGCTACCCTTTTGGTTAGGAAATAGTCTTGGATGAACAATGAGTGGTTGGTCTCAGAGTTGTGAATGTTTGAACCGAGGTAAATACATTGTGTTATGGTTAGTTTGAGTTGGTCATTACTAAAGGAAGGGCTGAGTTCTGCGGATTCTTTCTAGTTAAGATCTGGAGGTTGTAACAAGGTTGCAGCATATTTTGTAGAGTAAGGCGGGTTGGTGTTTTCTGAGTGATGTGAAATTATTTTGTGGAAATCACATGGAATTCTTTGTAGTGTGGTTGATGTGCAGTTAGATCGGAGGTTGTGACCAATCTGGTATGGTCAGGATGAAAGTAAAATATGAGATACAAATTGGTATGAGAGTTGTGAAATCGGGGGTTTGAATCATAGATTGTTGTGACCTTGAGAGGTTTGGTTGTACTATAAAGGAGGAAAGTGTACACGTTGTGTTTACAGGATGTTAAGTTGGGTATACTTCGGGTAAAGTTAGTCTTTGATGATGTCTGAAGTGGTGTAATGTGGATCACTGGACAATTTATGGTTTGTATCGATTGTTCAGTCTTATGGGTTTGCTTCTATCGAAAAGTGTCTTGAGGTTTTATGTTCGGTGGGTTCGTGTTTGTGGATGTTTCATCATTATGATTACCGCTTTGGCAAGGTTATAAAATAAGAGATGTTGGAGCTAGTGGAAGGAATGGTTCTACAAGTTTGGATTTTGTTGTGGTATAGTTAATGTAGGAGTTGGTTTGTCGATGAGTTGATATTGGAAAAAAAAAAGTTTTGGGTTAAGTGTCAAGGCACTTAATGATGTGTAGATTTTAAATTTTAAACCTTGGTGGAGTTGGTTATGGTGGCTAAACCTTGAGTTGGAGGTGTTATCGTTGAGATGAGTACAATGTTGGGTTTGACATGAAGTTGGTAAGTTTCTTGTATGATATGTTTTGTAGAATGTTAGCAATCGGGGATGACTTGGTTTACGTAAGGATGCTTGCAATTGGAGTTTGTTATGGGGGTTAAGCCTGGGTTGTTGTGGAGTTACAAGGGAAGATGTTCGGTTAACCTATAGGGAGACCTAGTTAAATGGTGGATCTATGAGCGAAATTCAACCTTGATAAAGTTGATCGGGGACAAGTCGTGGCAAAGTGTTTGTTGAGGGTCTAGTGAAGGATATGTTCTTGGCAAGGTTTAGCTTTGTGTTGAGAATCTTTTTGTGTTAGGTGAGCCGCATGGTTGTTTCGAAAAGTACTGAGATGGAAAGGTATCTTGATCGGGGCTTATGGTAATCTTTTTCCGTGTAGATGGTGGTAAGTGTTATGGTAGAAGGTGGGGAAAACATGTGTTTTCGGCTGAGCTTGTTTGGATTATGTTTGAATCATATGTAAATGGTTATCTTACTGATAAGGTAAGAGTGAGTATCAATTTTCTTTGGCTTATTATTAGTATTAAAGGTGCCAAGGTTGATGTCGGAAAGAATCATCATAAGTTTAGTAGTAAGTTCTATGGATGGTATGGAGTTTTCTTATGAGGGTTGCTGGATCAATCGTTTGTTGGAGTACGGTTTTCGTGGGTTCCTAAGTCCCATTGGAAGGATGTATGAGTAGTGTATCTATAACATGATAAGATTTGAAAGTTTTTAGGACCAAAATAGGTTGTTGTTTGGATGTTGGGTTTTATCATTCATAGGTAAATGGATGATATGTTGTGACGTTATGAGATGGTTAATATGACTCATAATGAAGTTGTTGTTGGTGGTGGAGCTTGCTTAAGACAATGTTGACAGTTTTGTGCATAGTTAGTCTGAAGTTTGTGGTGTGGAGTGGAGGTTGGTGAAAGGCTTAGTTGGTTACCTGGTATGTGGGAGGATATCAATTAAGGTTAGTTCGATGATAATGGTATGGAAACCGTTGCGGTTATCAAGAGTTGGTTATCAACCTTATGGGGTTTTCTTTTGAGTTATGTTTTCTATAGAGGTTGAGATGGTGTGGTGGTTTGTGCATTGTTGCTTTGGTGTGAGGAAAGAATTTGTGGGTTGTTTGTTGCATACCATTCGGGGAAAGCTAAGGTGATTGCTGAATCTTTGAGCCGTAAGACGGCGGTTGAGTCGAGAGTGATGTTTGCTAAGTTGAGTATTTCAAAGGAAGGTGGTGGAGTGGTGAAGTTGTAAGTAAAGCCTATCTTGGTTGAGATGATAAGGTGAAACAGTTAAAGGATGAGACGTTTGTACCTTTTGTGGAGGATATGGCTAAGGGTAGACCAACTGAGTATCGTTTTGATGAGGAGGAGATGTTGTGGTTTAGGGGTCAGATTGTGGTACCGGATGAGGTTGAGTTGAGGTAAGCTATTTTAGCGGGAGCACATACTAGTCCGTTTGCTATGCATCCGTGTAATGTGAAGATGTATAGAGATCTCAAAAGTGTGTACTTTTGGGTTAGTTTAAAGGGAGATGTGACGGAGTCCGAGAAGGATTCTATATGGGTTATTATTGATAGGTTTTCAAAGCGTGCACATTTTCTTGCCGTGCATACAATGTGATCTATGGATAAGTTGGTAGAGTTGTATGTTTCTGAGATGGTGAAGTCGCATAGTGTGCTTAAGTTGATCATATCGGATAGAGGTCCGCGGTTTACATCTAAGTTTTGGAGGAGTTTGTAGGTTACTTTGGGTACGAGGCTTAGCTTTAGTACAACTTATCATCCACAGACGGATGGACAGTCTGAGCGTGTTATTCAGGCTTTGGAAGATATGTTGAGGGGTTGTGTCATCGAGTTTCAAGGTTCTTGGGAGAAATAGTTGTCTTTAGTGGAGTTTGTGTATATCAGGAGCTCCAAGCGAGTATACGGATGGCACCGTTTGAGGCTTTATACGGGCATAGGTGATGTACACCTTTGTGTTGGAAAGAAGTTGGGCAAAAGTATGTTTCTTTGCCTCAAGTTTTAAAGATACGGATGGGAAGGTTAAGTTGATATGTGCTAAACTTAAGGAAGCTTCGGATAGGCAGAAGTCCTATGCCGATTTAAAGCATAGAGAGATAAAGTATACTGTTGGGGATAAAGTGTTTCTTAAGGTTTCTCCGTGGAAGAAGGTGATGAGGTTTGGGCGTAAGAGTAAGTTGGGTCATCGTTTTATTGGGTCATATGAGGTGTTAGAGCCAATTGGTTGTTATCAGTTGAGGTTGCTGGTGGAGTTGAATAAGATGCATTATGTGTTTCAATGTATCGATACTTCGTAAGTATCATTCAGATCATTTTCATGTTGTTCTAGTTGAGGAGTCTGAGTTAAGGGCGGATATGAGTTATGAGAAGGAACCAGTGAGGATTTTGGATGTAGATACAAAGGTTTTTTCGAGGAAGAACCATAGGTTTGGTTAAAGTGCTTTGGAAGCACCGAGGTGGCAAAGAGGCAACTTGGGAGATAAGGAAAAAGTTTGGAAGAGTAATTCCTCACGTGTTTACTTCAGGTAAATTTCGAGGACGAAATTTTCTTAAGAGGGGGAGAGTTGTAACATCCCGTTTTTGGGGTTATTAGTTTAGGCGTAGTTAGGAGAATTCGATTCGGGTCGAATCGGGTTCTCCGGTTCATTATTCCAGGGAAAAAAAATAAGGATATTTTTAATTAGGAAAAATAATAGTTTTGGGATATGGTTTAAAATATTGAAAATGTTTTTCAAAGTTAAAAGAAAATAATTTGGATTTTATAATGATTTTTGATTATGCTTAATTATGCATAAATGACCAATTTGTAATTTTTGGAAAAATTGGCGGACTTATTTTGTAATTTTTGGAAATTACATGTTTTAGTGACTAAATTGAAAAGTAAACTAAACTTAGAATCCTTAGAGGGCCATAAACCCATTTCTAATTTTTAATAATGATTTATTCGTCAAAATGTATTTTAATTACTTTAATTAGAGATTTTTAATCATTTTCTCTCAAAACTACTTTTTCCTCATTTTCTCTCATCTTTTTCTCTCATTTTCTCTCCACTTTCTCTTCATCTTTTCTCTTCAATTCCTTGCTGATTTTTGCATCTTTTTCCATAAAGATCACATCATTTTTATCATCTTTCCATCCTTTACAAAACCTAAGCATCAATTTCATTAAATCAACATCAAATTGCAAGGAATCAAGAAGAGGAAATTACATCTTTTTGGTGAATAGATCTTGAAAGTAATTTTCTGGATTTTTATTCTTTTCTAAGGTTCTTTATTGAAATTCTCAAGTATTAGTTTGCTAATCTTTTAATAAAAACTTGATTCTATGTTTTTAATGTTAGATCTAGTGTTTTTGTGAAAGTTTTTGTGAAATCTTTTTGGATCTCATTTAATGCTGGAATTAGATAGATTCAATTGTGTTTTTATGTTAATTAAATAATTAATTGAATCTTCGTTTGATAGCACATTAATATAATCCCGGTATAATGCAATCGGTGTAGTTTTAAGGTGTTTTTCGGTTGTTTTAGGGGCTGTTTTAGATACTTTAATGTTGCTGGAGATATAAGGATGGTTTGGATGTATTTTTGGTTCATAATTGAAGTGGATTAGATGTTAGATTCATTAGGTTTTGGGCTAATGTTGTTCGGATGTGTTTCGGCTTAGTTTACGGTCTTTTCGGCTAAGTTTTCGGTAGTTTAATGATGATCGGATATGGTTGTTGGTTTGAGCATGTTACGATGTGAGAATACTCTATTTTTAATGTTCTAGAAGAGGTACAAGAGGGTGCTTGATTACTGGTGCGTTGGTGCGATCATCGGATAGCGGCGAAAGCTCGTTTCGCTTGTTGGTGAGTGATTACGGATTTAAAGCGAATCACGTTTGGTACGGTTCTGTTTGGGGGACTATGGAAGAGTGTGAAAACCTTCCATAGTTCAAGAGTAAGTAAAGTAATTATTTTTGATAAACCGATATGAGTTTCGGCTACATTTTATAAAGGCATTATGTTGGTAATGCAATGAGATTTATGTAAATGCATGAGGATGATTTGAAATGGTGCATACATGATAATTACTTGCTGAAATGCATAGCTTATTTAGCATACATGATTTGACAATGTATTATAAACTATATTTTCATCATGATTTTAAATAGATGCATTGATGATTTGTGTAGAGCTTCCTCACTAAGCATGTTTGCTTAAGCTCTCTTTTCATCCATGTAGAGAAATAAAGGTACTAGGAGCTTCGTTCGAGGCAAGGAAACCAAGGGAAAGAATCACTTTGAATTTGGTATGTTTTTGGCAAACAAATTGGGCAAGACAATGTGTAACCCAACCTATGTGAGGAGTGTGTAATTAGGCTTTGGTTTATGTTGTAATAAGACCATTATTGTTTGGTTGTTAATTGTTGAACTTTGGATTGCTTGAATTGTTGAAGCATGTATTAGCATGATTGTTATGTTGTTAATCATTTTCTAGGGAGCATGCCTATAGCTTGATTGATGTCCGTGACGTTGTTGATTATGTGTCATATGTTGCTAATTATATTTAGGATTGATGCATTTAGTGGTTCTAACTAATGATTGAGTATTGAGTAGTTGGTGTGCACTTAGCGTAACGAAACTTTTGGTTCCAGACCTAAAGTTTCGAAACCTTTGGGTAAAGGTTCTGAAACCTTTGTCAAATAGTTTTGAAACCTTCACAAGATTTCGAAACCTTGCGGGCAGTTTCAATTCTGGGAAGCTACTAAACGCGATAAGTTTCGAAACTTTCGAGGAAAGTTTTGAAACCTTTTTCAAAAAGTTTCGGAACCTCTGGGAAGGTTTCGAAACCTTTGACCACCAAGAATTGAAAGTTGCTGGAAATTATATTTTAATCCCGAATATCTTCTTTTGTTCGATTAAGGTACTTGCAGATGTTATTTTGAGCTGAAATTTTGCATGCATGCATAAAGTTGATTTAATTTCAAAATGGATAATCTAATTTTGATGAAGTCCTTGTATTTTGGAATATTTATATTTTGGTCCCTAAATTAGTGAAACATGCAATTGATGATGTTAGGATGGTCCGTTTGAGTTGAAATTTGCTGTGAAGAATATTTGGGTGTTTAATTGAACACTGATGGAAAGAATTTCTACCTTACTAATTGAACTTAAAAGTTTTACATTTTAGTCCTTAATCTGCATTAGTGTTTAATCGAATGTATGTTCTTCACGGTAATGCTTTGTATGAGACCTTGACATGTAGGGATAAGATTGTGCATCTAGGTAAGATAAAATAAAAAAAATAACGGTTTTAGGGTTGTGTATCGAATCGGACCCTCGCGGTTTTGGTTTGATATTCCCCGTGTAACTCATTAGTGCCGGTTTCGTCTAGGCCGGGCTAAGGGGGTTACAATAGGGGTTCCGTGTATCGAAACTATAGGTTGTAGAAGTAAATTTATGGTGGAAAAATGGTATCTCAACGGCTATATTAATGATCTCAACCACCTAAACGGTTAGAATTCAATGATATGGTATAAAAACAAGACTCAAGACGTACAACAACAACTATTTATCATCAAAGCAAAATCCAAGCATCCAATCCAACTCCATGCACTCAAATTGCTAAATCTTGTACACCCAACTCTTTGTTATTCATTGTAATCTTTCATTTGAGTTTGAGGAGTGTTCAATTGTATTTGGGGTAATATTATTTTCCTTTTTCTTTCTTGTAATCATTGGTGAAGTTGAATCAATCTTTGGGTAGAAAAATTGATTCGTTTGTAATGGTTGCCTCCTCAGCCTAGAAAAAGAGACGAATTTGTAGTTAATTGGTTGAAAATCCTTAGTGTGATTTAAGGTATTGGATGTAGAGCTTGTTCGAATCTTGAACCACTATAAATCTTTTTTCTTCATTTTTCAATCTTTTTAATCACTCCTAAAATTTTTAGAAGTGTCAATTCACCGCCTCTTTGCCAAAATAGATTGTTCGATCCATTCAACACCAACTTTGATTGGAATAAAATAACAAAACTGGCACACAGTTTACTCTCTGTGAAATATTCTATTCCAACATCAGAGAAATATAAAACTACCGCACCTCCACTAAAACATGCTAAACATGAAGGGATTCGTCCTCGCATGTTCAAAATAGAGTTGAATAACATTTTGTTAGTGTCTTTATCATTTGATCCTTGGGTACAAGGATCGTTCGAAGGAGAAAAGAATATCATAGTAGGAAGAGTAACTAATAATGAAGACATGCTTACTGGATGTTGTTAGGGATGTTTGATTGCATAGATAAATTGGTTTATAATGAAGCAGTTCGAGATGATACCAACAAAAAGATAAACTCATACAAGAATGTTACAGGAGGTTTTGGAAGAAAAGTGATGAGAGTTTTTGTTGGTCATATTATATTTTAATTGAAAGATGATACATATACGTGCAAAATTTAACTCTAAGGCAACTTGAAAGTGTGATTGTAGCATATCAACCAAAGGAATAATGTTTGTTCATGTGACAATGTTAATCAAGGCAGTGAGAGCTTTTAAAATATTTGGTCGAACCATTTAAAGATTCAAACAATAATTGTTATTGTTTTTGTCTTTCTTATTGTTCATCTTGCCTCACAACTATCTTCTTTAATCCTTGAGGACAAGGATTAATTCGAGCGGGAAGAATTATCATGAATCATTTTTTAGACACATAGAAAAATGACGTAGTTTTAATATTTTTATCTTTTTACCAATATGATGTGTTTTTGTGTAATGGGTTAAAATCTCAATTATGTTAGGTTTGTGCATATCAATCAAATTGAATGAAAAACAATTTTCTCTCTACGATCTCTATTCTTCTCTACAATATGTTTTGTTTTCTTCTCTTCAAATCTTATCTATATTTTTCTATCATTTATTTATTTCTCATAAATTCTCAGGTTCAACCCATCTAAGAATTGAGTGTTGAGTATATTTCCAAATATCTTATTTGGACCGATGTTTTCAAAAACAGCCCAAAGCAATTGCTAAATTGTTGTTTCATATATTTATTTTTTTACTTATGCTCAAATAAAATTTTAATATTTAAATATCTTAGTTATTTTACAAGTAAAATGAAATAAACATTTAGAAATGTAAATTTTAATAAAACATTCAAATACAACTAAAAAAATATACCAAAATGTAAATTAGATTTAATTATGCTTTATCTTTAAATGATTTTATAAAATTTTACGATAAAAGTTTATACAAGAGAAAGTCATCTCAATACAATGCATATACTAACTATTACACATATATACCGGACAAGAGACTAACATTACAAAGTTCCATGTTATATTTAAACTGAAATAAGCCTCTATTCAACTATTCAAACCTGAAACAAGTTGTGGCAACAACTTAATACAATATATTCTTCGTATGCATGAAAAATGCTCTATATGGATGTTTCACAATTCATTGTAGAAACTATTCTGAAAAATATTAGAGTTATTATCTTAACCACATTGTCCCTTCAAATGTTGATGTCTAGGGTAATACCGGAGGTTGATTGATATTACTAGCTAGTCGTGTATGGCCTATAGGGTCTGTACCTCCCGGTGAAATTCTTGATACATCAACCAATACCCTCCCATTATACTTCATTGTGGACAAATCATAGACTATGTAATCGCCCATTTTAACCGAAATGTTAAAAATTTAAATTATTGCAATTTAAATAAGGGCCTTTAATTTTGTACTATTTTATGTTTTATTGTGTATATGTAGTTTATGCGTTTTATCGATAGGTCTAGTATATATAATTTAGGTGATATCTATGTGTAGTATTTATGAGTGGTATTTATGTATATGTTTAATTAATATATTTGTTGTGTCTATTATTATTATATAATATTAGGTGTTATTAATATTATTATTAATATTTTTATCATATATTAATCTGGCCCATTTATAGTATGAAAACCCCAAAAATTATAATAATAAATAAGGTTTTATAATTAAAATCAGTCCAATTTATTACAAACCATTTCATGAGCCCAATTTTCAGCCCACTCCTTTCTTAGAAATCCTAATCCCCTAATATTTTGCTGCAGCCGCCAGGAATATCAACAGTCAGATCAAGAAGGAAGATGAACGGTCTAGATTAAATCGGAGAACCTTCCAGAAGCTGCCACGCGTCCACGAGTGTCCATCCGTGTACGTCACGCGCATGACCTTTGGTTGACCCGTGATTCTTCGACTATCGAGCGCCTCTTCGTCTGCAGCGTCTGATCTGTCCCTTGAATCGTCACTGCTACCGCCTACATCACTATCGGGAACCTGCAAAAAGGATAAGAAGAATTAATATCAATTTTCCCAAGAGAGAAAAAGCCATATTCCCGGATTTTCTATCACATACCCAAAAATGATAATCGGCTGAAAATATAAGCCAAACAATGTAACAAGAAAAGGGGGAGCAACCCCTGTAAACGAAAAAAATTAGAGAAGCATTTGGTAGAAAAGAATTCGTCTTTTGTAACCCATTTTTTTTATGATCAATCGAAAATCAAGCAAAAACCAGAAAGCTTTCCGGTAAACAAGAGTTCTCTTTCAATATTTCTTTCATTCTTTTAATACCAAAAACATAAAAAGGGTAACAACAAAAAAGGAGGAAGATTACTTTCTTGAGGCTCTCGATTATGTCGTCGTCGGCGAGGAGACCTTCAAGGTCAAGCCATGTGCGAATGAACGAGGTGCTTAATGGACCTTCTTCTCCTTTACTTCATCCTTTCCACCGTTAAAAGCCAGAGCAGGTGAATCGATGATGGTGAGGTTGGTTCGAGGCCAATATCCCACCTAGATTTAAGCTATGGTGGTTTCTTTTTAGGGAGAGTTGATGGTCAATCCGAATCTGGGTCTTCGGTTTTTTTTGGGGGGTTCTAACTTCACATTGCAGTACCCCTTTAGTTGGTCGATGATGGTAGGGCTGGCCGTTGGCCGAAGCCTCGTCGAGATTGACATTTTCATGGCCGAATTCAAGGTTAAATGGGGTGAACGAGTTGTTTCTGGGTTATGGTCTGGGAAGTATGCTTATTTCTGTTCATGGGTTTCTTTTCTAGAAAAGTTAAAAGCTTAAGAGATTTCTTTATGGGGTTTAATATTTTAAAAATGCAAAAGGGTAATTTTTGGCCAAAATATTAGTTGTATGGACTGGTCTGATTTTTAAAATTGGTGTAATATCTAATCAGTCTCGTTCAATCTTTCTTTGTGTTTGGTTTAGTCCAAATTGCAATCTCGGTTTATTTCGTATGCCTTTCACTCTTTTTTCTTCCTTTGTTCACGTTATTGTAGTTCGTTTCTTATTTTATTTCATAATAGATATGTTTATATAGGATTTTAATTTGGTGGCATGTCTGCATGTTAACTAAATACATATTTTAGTTATGATTTACTTTTGACACATAAGTGTGTTATTTTTAAAGATGTGGCGTTGTTTTGTTTAAGCATGTGACCAAGTTTTTATCTACTTTCGCTTAGTATATTTGATTTATGGATGTATTCAATTCCTATTCTCATTATTATCATGTATGTTGCATAGCTATGTTTAAGTTGCGTAATGGCTTTAATTTAATTAATGCGGGCCCCTAAATTCGGTCGTAAGTGAGGTCAGTACCAATATGGTGGTAGTGGTCTGGATGCTTATCTTCGAGTTTAGGTGCTTTAAAATAAACGCGCACGTCCAATTAAAAATTAATTCGATCGTCAAATTAGTTCGGAAAATTTAATATTAGTGAAGTGGTAATTAAACTAAGTACCAATTTTAGGGCGATGTGGGGTGGTAATCCTTCCCCATCCGTAACCGGCTCCTAAACCCCAATTTTTAAAATCTCTAGTTTCATGGTATCCGGTCTACCAAAATTGCCGGTGGCGACTCCAATTTTCCAAAAATGATTTTTTTTAAAAAAAACCACGTGGAAGACATCAATTTCAAAATGACACATCGAAAATGTTTTCTAACTCAAAAAAGAACTTTTTATCGATTTTAATTATACATAGATTTTTCACATCGCTACGGATGGCGACTCCGCTGGGACTAATTTTGTTTTTTTTAAAACAATAAATGAGTCATGCTTTTTTTAAATTAATTACGCTTCATTAATATTAAAGGTTTCGGTGTAAAGTGACGATCAAATTAATTTTCAATTAAATTTGCGCTTTTATTTTTTCGTATTTAAAATTGATATCTAAATCCGTCATTTTATGTAGGGGGAGAAGGCTAACGCTTTTGTGGAGATATTATTCTCCCGTGTAGGTCCTAGCCGAAGTACCTTTGGGGCTCCATTACCTTATGCTTTCGTGAGGATATCGTTCCTTCGTATGGGTATAAGCGAACGAGTCCCCCTGAATTGAACCCGGTCAAAATGAGCTATAATGGGTGATGTTCGGGGGCCTTGCTACTCTTAGTAGAGGACAACTTGGACAATTCGGGTCCCCTTTAGCACCAACACTGCATGTAAAGAATTAGATTACCCGCCCCATTAGAGCCATGCGGATACCCTAAGCGAACTAGACATGATATCTAGGGTTGTCTCTCTCTGTTTACTTTTACGCAATTTAATTTTCTGAAATTTATTTTTGTGATTATTATTTTTACTTGATACTAACTTGGTTTCTTCCTTTTTGTTTCCCTTTTTGCATGCATCATCTCATTTTTGCATTACATTATGAGGTATTGATTCGAGTGGTTTATCATACAAAGGAAACATTCACCATGAAAGAGAGGTATCTAAAAACCTCAACCATAGGGTTAGAAACCGATCGGAGATACCAATTAAGGGATAAGTTTCGGTTAATATCTGTCATACCCCTTTTATCAGACACTAGTTAGAGGATAACCGAAGAGCCCAGACAAAAGTCTATCAAATAATCAGGTAATGACCATGCATTTATTCGGGTCTACATCATTCGGGATTTCAAGTGAACATGAAGGATGCAACAGAAAACCAAAGTTTGATAAATGGTTTATCAGAGACACAAAACCGATATCATCTCACCATTCAAAGATCGATTCGGAAGTATGTATAAAACACCAAGAGCAGGTAACAATGATTCGCCATATCTGAGTCTACATCGGTAGAATGACCACCGGGTATTCTAGACCGATGTGAAAGATGTAACAGAAAACCTCCAAGAGACTAACAATAGAAAGGTTTACCGAGTCGATACTACTTTGCCATCTAGAAAACAAGTCAGACTCAGATACAGATCACTGATCAGAAAAGGTAATTGATCAATTTCCCAGGCACATCAACGAAGAGATACTTTTACCGGATTAAAAGAAGAAGAACAAGAGGTCAGTACCTTATCGACCCACTTTCACGAAGATCGAGACCACTATTCAGGATTACAAGGAGTAGTTCAGAATTTTAGAAGTGAAATAAACGGGAAGAAAACGGTGTTAGCGACACCAACACCGTAGGGTTACTCAAGTAATATTTAACCAAGACCAAGGTTAGACAATCTTAAAAACCGAAGTTTAGAAGATCGCGTAAGTTGCATAGATCGAAACTTTTCGTATGAAGCCTATAATGTAACTGAGATTTTCAAATCAAGCAAGTAGCTTAAGGTCATAGAAAATAGGAATTAGGACTAACACTTATGTATAAGACTAGTTCCCCTAATATTGTAATAGACCCTTTATTTTCCATGAAAGTAATCTAGTATGGTGATTATCAACAGGGATCAATACCTTTAACATGCATACATTTTGCATCATCTGCATCCTCATATGCATCATACATGCATTTAACTATTTTGATATCATCTAACTATATGCATATTTTGACAGCGCATTTTAAAACACTGACCACACCATATTATAATTTTATATATTACCGAAAGAAAAGAATGGAAGACCGTCTGACCAATCTATAAAAAGGTTAGAAACACTTAGAGGATCGTCTTAGGGATATTCAACAGTGTATCAGTGCACAAATTGCTCAGTCTCAAGATTCTATTCTATCTGAGCTTACCGCACTGTTGAGAAAAAATCGTGGCAAAGAAAAAATGGGAAATGAAGAAACCCCTAAGTTGGATGGTACTGCATTTCATCCTAGGGTGCAATCCAACACACCAAATGGTACAAACCTTACCAGAGTCACTGCGAGCCAACAATTTCAGGTTCCCAAGAGCCAGCCTATAAATATTGATCAGTTTTACGAGGAAGAGGTCCCCGACCTAAATCTGATCGAGAACATCAGACATGATGTTGAAGAGAAATAGGAATTGAAGTTCCGCATGATGTAAGAAAGGTTCAGGACCATTCAGACTCAAAAAGGGCCAGGGAATGTGAACTAAGTCTAGTATCCGATTTAGTCCTACCCCCGAAATTCAAAAGCCCATAATTCAACAAGTATGATAAAACATCGTGCTCCTCCGTACACCTCACAATATACTGTCGTAAGATGATTGCTTTTATCAAAGATGAGAAAATTTTGATATATTGCTTTCAGGAAAGTCTAACCGGATCTGTAATCCGATGGTACACTCGGCTTAGTCGCGAGAACATCAGATCCTAGAAAGACCTATCTAAAAAAATTTTGCAACAGTAAAAAAATGTGAAGAACATGATACCCAGTCGCATCATGCTTGAAGTTTTGAGGCAAAAGTCCACCGAGAACCTACGTCAATACGCTCAACGATGGAGGGAGGTGGCCGCCCAAATCCAACCATGAATCTTCGAGCAAGAAATCACAACAATATTCATCAATACGTTGTAAGGAGCATTGTACGACTGCCTCATCAATCACACCACTCAGAACTTCTCCAACCTCATCAGAATCGGTGAATCTCTAGAAATAGCCCTCAAGAGTGGGAGGATCAACAATGCCGATAACTCTCAGATGTACGAAAAGAAGAAAAACAATAAGGTGAATGCCACTGATACTTTAAATTATGTCATTTCCTAACCAAAGGTAACTGAGAAAGGAAAGGGTACTTCTAGAAGGGGGCAGGACAGAGTAGCCTTCACTCCTCTTCTAGTTTCATACAGCGAGCTCTATTCTCAGCTATACGAGGCAGGTCTGGTATGACCTTATGTACTTACGCCCCTCGAGCCTCTATTCTCTATGTGGTACAACGTCGTTGCATATTGTGAGTATCATGGCGATATTCTAGGTCATTCTATTGAAAACTGCCATTACTTCAAGAAGTTAGTACAGAATTTGATCAATACGGGGTTTTGAAGTTTGAAGAATATGGATTTGATTGAGGTTAGAGTTTAAGGGTTAAAGAACGACCAAGATGGATTTTGGTTGTGGGAGGTTATGACTCTTCAGTTTTAGTATTTAATCATTTTGTGCAGTCTAATCTGCTACATTGAGCTCGGAAAGTAGTAGGGACATTTTGTAAGGGCATGCATTTAAAATTATGTTCTTTTTTTTCAACAGACAATTTTGCATTCTTTAAATTCTTTAAGCATTTCATTTTTCAAGGATGAACCTTGATCTCCCATGTGTATAATAAATGTCTTAAAAAAACATACACATGTGTATATCATTACACAGATCTTAAAAGTTTCAAATGTTATAGCATCTTTACTCCAAACTCGAAGACCAACTCTAAAGTCTTGTATATTTAGGGAAGATATTGAATGTTGTGGGGATATTATAAATGAGAGTCTCCGCTGATCTGCTCAGTCCAACAGAAGAACAATATCAGTGAATAGACAATGGGTAGTTTTCAATTTTAAGAGAATTCCTTCTCATACACTTGTTGTTCAAGATCCTTGAATCGAGAGTCGACCTTGAATTTCCTACCCCCTGGAGACCTTCTCAGGACCTCCTTGATTGAGACGATAAAAGATATTCCTAAAATGAGAGAAGATCAAATTGATTAAAAATAGGGATCATGAAAACTATAAGAGGCAGCGAGAAGCTAGGATTGATAAAAAAAGGGAAAGAAAAGAAGAGAATTGAATTGAAATAAAATGAAATGAGGAAATTTGCATTAAAAACATTCCAATATTCAGATCCTGGTAATAGGTATATCTAGATAAGAGTGCGGCAATCCAGGGGCACTCTGCTAAAGTTTTAGTTTTATGAGTGATGGTAATATTTTCAAATCAGGACTATGCCGAGTAATTCGGGGTATTATTGTTTGCTCCATCAGTATCCTCGAGACAAAGGACAAAGATGAGTTGATTTCCCCAAAGAAAGATAATGGAAACATTTATACATCGAACATGATTTAGAATTAGTAAGACCATTTTGATCATTCAAGGACATCCAAACTAAATGAGATTTTCTTCAGATCACACTTTCGCCCAAAATTAAACCTTGCTTCAAGGAACGTCGAACATCGAAGTGCCTGATCGACACCTAAATGAGGGAAGGATGGGGCAGGATGAGAGAGTGAGATAATGAGAGCCACACAAAAAGGGTCTAGGAAGGGGATCGTTCCTTTTGAAAGCCCGATGGTTCAGAAGAGACTATGAATTTACATGTACCCCGCAATAGTCGAGAATCCTATGAATATACTCTTCATTAGATTTGAGATTTGCCAGATTAGGGCAAATATATCATTGCATTTGACATTTATAAGGTAAACTTTTTCATAAATTGTTTTGCAACATATTCTAAAATCACATAATTTTTTAAATCTTTCTTGCATCAGAAATACAAACAAATAAAATCATTTTTTCAAGAATTCAAAGATACTAAGACTCAACCTCCATTAAGGTACCTAGACAAGCACAAAAGTGAAATCAGGACATAGAGACATCCGATCAACCTTTATACTGATCCAGACAAGAGTACGAAGAATATGAGCGGGGCATCATTGTCCGCAAAATAAAAGAATCATAGCTCAAATTAGAAATGACCAGAGATGTTATGAGGACTGATAGAGTTTAATTAATGAAGCTTACATGGTCAATCGAATGAGGACCGGGGACTAACCTTTTTTAATCAGAAAACAGAATTTCATGCATCAATGCATACCCACAGATAGGTTGCACGTATGCATCTCGAACATGCATCACGAATACATGCATAATGAAAATCCTCATTCATTGTCATTTTTTAAATTGTCTTACAGGAAGAAACATATACTGGTCGAGAAGATGACCTTAACAAAGATTTCGTGCACATTTGTACCTTTCAGCAAAAAGAAGAAAAAAGAAGAGGAAAGATTAGGACAAAGAGGTTAACATTTCAAATTTGCAGAACCGGACTGATAGAACATGAACATCATGAAAAATGAGAAAAAGAAGAAAGAAAAAAGAAAAAAAGAAAAAAAGAAAAAAAGTCTCGAGATGAAACTTGGCAAACAGTGAGTATGTTGCCAAAACAAAAGAGAAATCAGGCACAAAAATCCAGATGTTGGGGTAATCTAGAAACCCAAATGTTTTTAGAAGAAACTGACAGCCTTCTCGACGTAAGTCCCAAAGAAAAAGATTTTTGGCAGTCACTCTAGCGTGAGTCTCGATTCAAAAAGAAGATTGATAGCCTATGAAGGTGTGAGTCCAAATTCAAAAAGAAGATTGGTAGCCACTCTGACGTGATTCCCGATTCAAAAAGAAGATTCACAGTCGTTTGAAGTAAGTCCCAAAAGACTTGGAGATGAAGGAATAGAGGGTACCAACATGACTCGAGTCCTACAAAAAGAGAATTTGCAGCAGTTCTATATAGAAAGAACTTACACACACCAAACACAGAAATTTGAAGCTCTATACAAAAGGAGCTACCAGTGGAAAAGTTCATCCACGAAGAGATGGTTTTATATAGGAGAAATCGACAACACCGAAGTGAGGAGTTCTATATAGGATGAACCATCATTTTTGTTTTCTTCTATGAGATTGAAGCTTCATATAGGGGAGATACGCAACTCGAGACTTTAGAGTGAAAGGTTTCATATAGGAGAAACCCTAACTCTGGATTTTGAAGTAAGAGTTTTATATAGGAGGAACCTTATTTTGCAAGATTCATTGTGACACTAAAGGTTTTATATAAGATAGACCAACAACGTGGAAGACCTGGAGATTCATATAGGATGAACCCTTGTCTTCGTCATAGTCTGAGTGAGAAGCTCCATACAGGAGGGGCACATAACTCGGAGACTTCAGGAGTGATCTGTAGCTTTAAACCAAAAGGCGAGCAAATTCAATCCAGGAAGAACTTACGAGCCATGAGAATCAGTCGAGGAAAGTGGAGAGTTTCAGAAAAACACATCATTTCAAGACCACTGACGGGGAAGTGGGTTAAAAATGAATGCTTATGGTCTTTGCCCTATCCTAGTTTCACAAGAACGAACAAAGATGTGCAACTGTAATCACCCATTTTTAACCAGAATATTAAAAATTTAAATTATCACAATTTAGATAAGGGTCTTTAACTTTGCAGTATTTTATATTTTATCGTGTATATGTAGTTAATGTGTTTTATCGAAAGGTTTAGTATAATGTTTTTAGGTGTTACCTATGTGTAGTATTTATGTGTGTTATTTATGCATATGTTTAATTAATATACTTGTTGTGTTTGTTATTATTATATAATGTTAGGTGTTATTAATGTTATTATTAATATTATTATCATATATTAATCTGGCCCATTTATAATATGAAAAACCAAAAAAATATAATAATAAATAAGGTTTTATAATTAAAATCAGTTCAACTGTCTAAATCCCTTTTTATTATAAACCATTTCATGAGCCTAATTTTTATCCCACTCCTTTATCAGAAACCTAAATCCCTTAATACTTTGCTGCAGCCGCCAGGAATATCAACCATCAGATCAAGAAGGAAGATGAACGGCCTGGATCAAATCGGAGAACCTTCAAGAAGCTGCAACACGCCCACGGGCGTCCATCAGTGTCCCTCGCGCGCACGACCTTTGATTGACCCGTGATTCTTTGACTGTCGAGCATTTCCTCGTCTGTTGTGCCTGATCTGTCGCCTGAATCGTCACTGCTACCGCCTACATCACCGTCGGGAACCTACAAAAAGGAGAAGAAGAATTAATATCAATTTTCCCAAGAGAGAAAAATCCACAATTCCCGGATTTTCTATCACATACCCAAAAATGATAATCGGCTGAAAATATAAGCCAAACAATATAACAGGAAAAGGGGGAGCAACCCTTGTAAACGAAAAAAAATTCAGAGAAGCATTTGGTAGAAAAGAATTCATCTTTTGTAACCTATTTTTTTTACGATCAATCGAAAACCAAGCAAAAATCAGAAAGCTTTCTGATAAAAAAGAGTTCTCTTTCAATATTTCTTTCATTCTTTTAATACTAAAAACGTAAAAAGGGTAACAACAAAAAAGGAGGAAGATTACTTTCTTGAGGCTCTCGATTATGTCATCGCCGGTGAGGAGACCTTCAAGGTCGAGCCATGTGCGAAAGAACGAGGTGCTTAATGGACCTTCTTCTCCTTTACTTCATCCTTTCCACCGTTAGAAGCCAGAGCAGGCGAATCGGTGATGATGAGGTTGGTTCAAGGCTAGTATCCCACCTAGATTCAAGCTATGATGGTTTCTTTTTATGGAGAGTTGATGATCAATCCGAATCTGGGCCTTTGGATTTCTTTTCTGGTTCTAACTTCACCTTGCACTGCCCCTTTAACTGGTCGATGATGGCAGGGCTGGATGTTGGCCGAAGCCTCGCCAAGACTGACTTTTTCATGGCCGAATTCAAAGCTAAATAAGGTGAACAAGTTGTTTCTGGGTTATGGCCTGGGAAGTATGCTTATTTCTGTTCATGGGTTTCTTTTCTAGAAAAGTTAAAAACTTCAGAGATTTCTTTATGGGGTTTAATATTTTAAAAATACAAAAGGGTAATTTTTTGCCAAAATATTAGTTGTATGGACTAATCTGATTTTTAAAATTGGTATAATATCTAATCAATCTCTTTCAATCTTTCCTTTGTTTTAGTCCAGATTGAAGTCTCGGTTTATTTCGTATGTCTTTCACTCTTTTTTCTTCTTTTTTTCGCGTTATTATAGTTCATTTCTTATTTTATTTCATAATAGATATGTTTACATAGGATTTTAATTTGGTGGTATGTCTGCATGTTAACTAAATACATATTTTAGTCCTGATTTACTTTTGACGCATATGTGCGTTATGTTTAAAGATGTGGCATTGTTTCGTTTAAGCATGTGACCAAGTTTTTATCTATTTTTGCTTAGTATATTTGATTTATGGATGTATTTGATTCATATTCTCATTAATATCATGTAAGTTGCATAGCTTTATGTTTAAGTTGCATAATGGCTTCAATTTAATTAATCTGGGCCCCTAAATTCGATCGTAAGCGAGGCCAGTATCAATATGGTGGTAGTGGTTCGGACGTTTATCTTCGAGTTTAGGTGCTTTAAAATAATACGTACGTCCAATTAAAAATTAATTTGATCGTAAAATTAGCCCGAAAAATTTAATATTAGTAAAGTAGTAATTAAATAAAGTACCAATTTTTGGACGGTGTGGGTGTGTTAATCTTTCCCCATCCGTAATCGACTCCCGAACCCCAATTTTTAAAGTCTCTGGTTTTATGGTGTCCGGTCTATCAAAACGGTTGGTGGCGACTCCAATTTTCCAAAAATGATTTTTAAAAGAAAAACCCCACGTGAAAGACATTAATTTTAAAACGATACATCAAAAATATTTTCCAACTCAAAAAATAACTTTTTAGCGATTTTAATTATACATGAATTTTTCATATCGCTACAGACTCACAATGTTTTTATAATGGATTGACTATCGATTCTTTTGTGCATTGTCCTATTCCTGCCGCCATTAACTCTTTGCTTATACTATATGCCTGGATGATGGTTAAATTAGGCATTGTCAATACTATAAGCCGAATATACTGGAAAATTGGATGGTAATGGCAGTCTATGGTAACAAATCGATATGCAATATATAGTTGAAAATGCATTGAAAACACCCAAAATTCCACACATTAGGAGATTGTAGTCAAGCTGAAAATCCTGAAGGGATATTTGTTTTTGTTTTATCCTTATGGACTGTCGCTTTTTCTACCCATTACCAGATGATTTAATTATCCCAAATTTACATAAAGGCTAAGCATTTGTCTCTGGTCCCCACGAGTATAGCCAATAAATATTAGCTTAAACATTCATTTACATTAAAAGTAGTCTACACAGTCATCATCGATATCGTGTCTTTAATATGCGAGTTGGACTCTGAGCATGTGCTTGAAAAGACGAAACATCCACAAAATTGAGCATAATGTTACGAGGATATCAAATCCTTGAACTACGAGACAAGAAACAAACAAATAATACCAAAATTCCATTGAAGTCATTCTTGCATTTGATTTTTGTCTCTTATTCATCGTAAAGTGAATGACTCTGAGGAACGTCCACATAGTTTTCTTCGGCGTGTATACAAAAAGAGTTAAATATATGTAATGTAAACAACACCTATTTGATTCCAAATTAGGTTGTTTTTGTTGATATTCCAACTTTAAGAATAAATTATATAAATAATCACTAAATTTTACTTTTACACCTACTATAATCACTGGAGTTTCAAAAAGTTTTATTTACTCTTTTAACTTTCAAATTATTCATGTTTTGATCACTCCATGATGATATGGATTATTTTATTATTTTCTTACTATAGCATATCATTTTTATTAATTAAATGTAAAATATGATTTAATATTAAAAATAAAAATAAAACCCCAAATCAATCCCTTAAATTAAGATGTCTGAGTTTTGAATCAATGAACCAACTCAATCATCCAAAATACAATAAAGAAAAGCAACAGAGTAAGGTTAAATTCTCTTAAAACAGGGTTGAAGTTCTGAAATCACTGAAATGTTGAAAGAAAAATTCCGTGGCACGACCAGATTAGTACTATATGTAAATTTATATCATACATACTGATACCATCCATCTATTTATCTCGATAGATCAATGGAGGACGAGAGGAGGGGTGTTCTACCGAAAGTTAATTGATTTCAACATATATAAAAAATCTTACATTTCTGAAAATACTTTGAATATATCTTACGATCAGAATATAAAAACAGGAACATTCTCATTCATATCGGTCAAGGATAGTACAAGCATATGTAAACAACATAAAACACACCATTTTATGTTCAGTGTCCCTCTTTTTTCAAGTAAGATCAGACTTGCAGAAGGAGATATGAACTCTGTTCCCACAAAAAATCCCTGGTTATTTACGATGATGGTACGGGTCAGGTCCCCCTGGACTTGTTCTCTCAGGATGTACATACCCGTTTCTCTTAGCTTCTTGGTTCAGGTACTGTCTCCAGGCTTCTATAGGTTGTTTTACATCATTCTTCTCTACCAAGGGGCGACTATCAGAGCCTGCAAGCAAAAGTAAAATCAAGGTGATCACGCATACCAGATACCTACGGATAGACATTACTGCTTTCAAGTATGGAGAGTTTAGAGCCTTTCCCTATTTATATAGTTCATTACAAAGTGGACGAGGGATCTGTTAATCAATCACTCGAGTGTAGATTGTTGTCTGACAGGTAAAGAGAGTTGAGATCTTGTTGGCATAACATTTACTTTGGCTTATTCTGAGTTTGTGGAATATTAAAACTCCATTTTTATCTATTACTAATTCACAAGGTTCGCAGCTTCACCATGAAGAACTAGTGGATAAACCACCACGAGCAGTGACAGATGATGATAATAAAATAAAAGTCATTCAACCAATTCTTTGAGGTAATTAAAGTGGAAAGCCCTGTATTTGTCACACTTAAAAGACTTATTTGTAGTCAGTCTTGGTTTCTATCAAGTATCGTGGTTTTCCTTTTTGTTTATAGTCATAGCCAATAGGGTAGAGTAAAGACAAGGATTTTTGGCCCTTAATCAATGTCCAGTACATGGGTTGAACTTTATATTTTGTCTATTCTGCATATTCTTAAAAGCTTTCAAACAAAACTGAAATCTTTTTTCTTTTCCTTACATTCTTTGTCCTTTTGTATTAATTTTTAGTATTTCTAACCACACACACGAGCGTGGATGCAGCTGTAAACATTTAAACGATGTTTTTCCATTAAAATATGCAGTCCTGTAGAAGTTTGTGCACTCAATGTATTGGTTCAGCTAAGTTTCAGCCTTTACCATTGCAGAACAATGGGAAGTCCATATTAGGCAACAAGCTTGAGGTGAATTTATAAGACGATTCGTCTTTGATTCAAGCATGAACACTTCACTCTGGAGGATCCTGCAAACCATGTTCTGTGACTCAGGAGGTGGTCTTAGATTAAGATATGTGCTCGAAATAGGTATTTTTAACGTTTTATATGAAAATATTTCATTTTTTAGAAGATTATATATTACTTTATGTCCGAATATAATCAAAAACTTGTAATAAGCAAAATAATATTATCTCAGGGTAAAGCAGGCTATCATTCTATGATCTTATCTTGATCCATTCTATCAAAATGAATAAACTTGAGCCTTGTAGTGAAAGAGACAATAGAATAAAGCTCCATTATATAGCATTGTCTTTCCGTCCCATAATCTGCAGAAATAGAATAAAGCTCCTTGGTTTAGTTGTTCTGACTTTGGCTCTATAACAACAATACCTATTCGACACCGAACTTGGACGGTTTTATATCAGTTTATAAGTTTAAAAGAATACAAATAGCTATAAAATACTTCCACTATGACAAAAATGTATTCTTTTTTCTGTTTCTGCTTTTCTCTTTTTATCTGTTTTTGGTGCTTCGATGTACCCATTTAGTCTGGTCGATGAGACTTCTTTCTCCAGCGATCAAGGTTCTGTTCGAATCGCTTTTGCTAGATTGAAGCGTGGATGCGGACACGAAGGAGAACCCTGTCACTTTTTTTTCCGTTTATCTTCTCTTTGGTGTCATCTTTACTTGGTGAATTACTATTACATCCTCCATGATTTTTCTTCTGGTAGAAGACATAACGTATTTCATGATATATGCATTTTTAAAGCTTATTCGTGAATGCGGACACGAAGGAGAACCCTGTCACTTTTTTTTCCGTTTATCTTCTCTTTGGTGTCATCTTTACTTGGTGAATTACTATTACATCCTCCATAATTTTTCTTCTGGTAGAAGACATAACGTATTTCATGATATATGCATTTTTAAAGCTTATTTTAATTGCTTACTAGTTAAAAAGTGCCGAAAAGGGAGTATTGCTTTATTGATGGGGCCAGCATAGACCATAGTTAGATTTTCTATCTGTTTAACTTGGAAAGTGACCTAAATGTAGTGATGTATCAGTGTGAAGATTTCGGCACCGAATTAGGATAGTTCAACTTGTAGGCTTGTTTATATTATCCAGGGATGATGGTCACTTCAAAATCCTAATTAATTCAGCCACTGAGCACCGCCCAACAGTGGTTTTAACCACACAGGCACACCCGTCAGAGGGATCCTCGGTCCTATTGCACAGGAATCGTCTTTTACAGAAAAGAACAACAGTTTCATTCTAAAACTCATAATTGACATGCCTCCAGCACAATAATCTAATATGGTGTATAAGTCTATTTAAAAGTTTAGAATCACGATCATGAAGAGACCTCTCCAGCCAATTTCTTCGGGTGTAGCAAATTTTTTAAAAAATATTAAAAATTAATTAAAAATTTTAAAAGTTCGATGGGATTTGAAAATTCAGTAGTCGAAGATAACACCTAAAGAACAGGATGTCACTCCTAATGGAATACGATTAAAATTTAAAAATTTCCGATAATATTTAAAAATCCAATATCCCGGGATATGACACTTGAAGAACTGGATGTCACTCCCATTGGAATACCGTCAAAATTTGAAAATTAGTTAATCGATGGGTTAATCGATTGGAGTTTCCATCGATCGTTCATAAAGGTAGATCGAATACCGAGAAAACAAAACCAGAGAAAATTGGGTTCGAGAGTTGATTACGTTTGGGGAAAGATTAGCACCCAAAACGCCCAAAATTGGTACCTAAAGGTTCACATCGTAAATTTTAAGAAAATATGAAATTCGAATTAAATACATTTTTAATTTAAAATGCAACCATAATATCCACGACAATTTAAAGAAAATAACACCCAGAGACCAGGATAATTCTTCCAAAAGAATATATCGGGATAATATTTTCTAATAACAAATGAAATAAAGATAAAACACGAATGTAATGGTAGACAAAATAATAAAATAATAAAAAAAATAAGTAAACAACATTATAACTTTAATAATAATTAATATAGTAATAATAAAATAAAACTACGCATAATAATAATATTGATAATAAATATTATAATACGATACTAATAATAATAATAATAAGAAAAATATTAATAATATAATATTAGTAAGAAAACTAATAAAAGATGATATAATAATAATAATAATAATAATAATAATAATATGAGGGTCTAAATCTGCAAGAAAACATAAGTTAAGACGGAAAAATATAACTAAATCAGTGAAATCAGGATCAAATTAAACAAAATATAAGGATATATGGGCAAAAAATAACAAAAACAGTGACTAAAATTAAATAAAAAATAAACTGGAGAGTCGAATACAAGGATACAGGAACTACAGGGACTGTATGCATGATTTTCCCATTAATCCAGGTTAAGCACGGGTCCGAGTCGATCACAGAGAATGAATAGTCGAAACAACTTCATTTTGAGCCTTGTATCCAGGCACCAAAATGACGTCGTTTCACTCGCAGTATATATATGTTTTGTTTGATGAAAATCAAACCTCATCTTCATTTTGTTTTAAGGTTCATAATAGAATCATTGGAAAAGCTCTCCATTCTCTAGAGTCTAGTCACCCTCGGTGAGGAGCGATGTCGTTTGCCGTTGTCGGCCACCGTGCCGGTCGCCATCACCAGTCGCCGGAGGTTGGAAGGAAATACCTTTCTGATTTGTCTCGACGCGTGGGGCTCAAATCTAGGATTGAATTTTCAAGAAAGCACACACACAAGCCTAGATCTAGCGATAAGTATTTGAATCCTATATATTTTTTATTTTTTGTTTCTTTCAATTTTTGCTTCGATCTCTCCCTTCTCTTTGTATTTTTATTTGTTTCGAATGTTATGGTAGTGTTTGATGTTGTGTTTTGCTTTGAATACGTTTTTTTCTTCTATTTCTTGTGTTCAAAAGAAGAGACTTACAAGGGTTTCTGATTTGTTTTTTATACCTAAAAATATACATATAAAAAATCCTAATATATGATTTAGATCTGATTTTAGACCTAATTATTTCTTATCCATGATTTTGCAGGTGAAAATGACCAAACTGGTACTGCAAATCCGGGTGGTAAGACGGTGACCGACCATTCGAACAAATGGTAGAGCGTATGACCTCCACGCAGGAGTCAGAGAGCCACGCGCGGGCAACCCAAGGGTCGACGGCTGAAGGTTTGGTTGGAATAGATAGGGTTTGGTTAGGGTACTGTTAGGTTTATTAGGTTGTTGGGCTTCCGGGTTTGGGTTATTAGGTTATTGGGCTTTTGGGTTTGGGTTTTTAGGTGGGTTAAGTGTAATGGGTTAAATATTGTAATGAGTTGTGGGTTTGTAATTGGGTATTAGATTTGTAGATTTTTTTGTAATGGATATAGTTGTGTTTATATTGGATTTGGATTATTTAATAAAATAGGTTTCAAATAATGAGTTATTACAGTTGTCCATCTTTACTTATTGTTGTATACCAACAATAAAGCAAAGATAAGGAATAACTCATTTCGTCTGGTATGGTTTCAAGGTTGATCTTAGTAAGGTAAAGATTTATGGTAAGATTAGGGGTTCTTTTGGCTAAGGTTTTGGTTGACCATCGCCTCTTCTCGGTCTTTACTTGATCTTCTCTATTGTCCTATAACAAAATTCATCCAATATTGGAATTTTGAGCCTGCAAATTCTTCCTTGCTTGATCTTCTATAGGGTGTCTATATAAGCAGATTCTTCCTCTGTAGAGTCTTACTCGTCTTCGAAAAAATTTTTAGGTTGTAAATCCTTCATGAATTGAATTTTCATCTTTGGATGTCAATGCCGCAAGTTCTTCCTATATAGAACCTTATGCGTCTTGAGCTGAGAGTCCTTCCTATAATGAACTTCTCGTTGTAGATTTTTTCTATATAAAATCTTTTTTGTCTTCGATCTCAAGAGTTCTTCTGAGTTCTTCCTGTCGTAGAACTTCTCGTTAAAGATTCTTTCTATCATAGAATCTTTTGTGTCTTCAATTTCAAGAGTTCTTCATGTTGTAGAACTTTTCGCTAAAGAATCTTTCTCTTATAGAATCTTTCGCATCTTTAATTTCAAGAGTTCTTCCTATTGTAGAACCTTTTACTAGAGATTCTTTCTTTCATAGAATCTTTCGCATCTTCAACTTCAAGATTTCTTCCTATATAGAATTTCTCGTTGGAGATTCTTTCTATAATAGAATCTTTGTATTTTAGAGTCTTCAAATCAAGAGTTCTTCCTATACAAAACTTCTTGTTGGAGATTCTTTCTATAATGGAATCTTATGAGTTCTTCCTCTATAGAACTTTTTTATACAAAATCTTCTTATATAGAGTCTTCCAAGCTATGAGTTCTTCCTATACAAAACTTCTTGATTGATTCTCCTCTTGAATCTTGAATTTGCTAGCTTTTCTTGTATGGGATTTTTTAGTTGATTACCCTCTCGAATCTTGATTTTACTGATTCTTCTTGCAATCTTCATCTTGCAATTGTGAGTTCTTTTTGTATAGAACTATTGTCAATGCATTGTTTCTTGATGTGGATTTCAACAATTTCTGTAAGCCTTCCATTATATTTTATCTTCTGAATCTCTTCTGATTCTAGTGTTCTTGTAGAAAAGATGATCAAAATACTCTATAATGTAGGTTAGCATGTACCTAATCCTAGGGATGCCTACACTATATGATGCATGAATGATGATATCTTGGTATCTTCTGTGATCCTCGCATTTTACCAGGCCATGGTAATGCTTCCTTATCTTTAATCTTCTTCTCGGTGCGGAAATGACATCTCATCTCACGTTAAGAGTTCAAACTTCGAACCTCGACTTGTCTCAAGGTATCTTTTGTGCTTTCGTTCTTGGAGCATCTTTGAGATATTTTCTTCTTCTTCTTCTTCGTTTTTCATTTTTTCTTTTTCTTTTCATTTTTCCTCTCGAATAAAAATCTGGTCTTCGAATGATATTTGCCTAGTGTTGCCCTATTTTGATGAGCTTTGCAGTTTTTAGATTTGAAAATTTCCATGTGAGTGTTTTCTGTTACATGAGATTCTTCTTGTGACTGGTTCTTCGCATGCATTACCTGCGCCTTATAGGCTAAGACTACAACAAAGTAATGTCAACAAATCTTTTGTTTGTTGTAATTCTATGTTAACCTGAAAAAATGATGAATGATAATTCAAGAAAAAGATATATGTAATATGTTTATGTTCAAAATATCATGACAAACATGAGATTTTTCAAAAGATGACAAAAACGATACAAAGTCTTGAATATTTCACTATACGAATGACATATGGATCCGTGTTGACGATAGATTCCTTGCCTCAGGTCCTATCACTATATCAAAGAGGGTTTGCCCATTGGATGTCAATTCTCAAAATGGATTCGAGCCGCCCTTTATGGGTTTTTAACTCGATTCCTTTGTTGGTTTCAAGAAGCCCTTTCCGAGTATTCCTCTTGAACATTCTTTGTAACATCCCGATTTTGGGGTTAGTAGTTTGGGTATTAGTTAGGAGAATTCGATTCGGATCGAATCGGGTTCTTCGGTTCGTTATTCCAGGGAAATATAAAATAAAAATATTTTAATTATAAAAGTAATAATTTTGGAATATGGTTCAAAAATATTAAAAAGGTATTTCAAAATTAAAAGAATGTAATTTGAACTTTAAATTAATTTTTAATTGTGCCTAATTATGCACTAGTGATCAAATTGTAATTTTTGGAAAAGAATGGAGGATTTAATTTGTAATTTTCGGAAATTGCTATTTTTAGTGACTAAATTGGAAAGCAAACTATACTTAGAATCCTTATAGGGTCATAAACCCAATTTAATTTTAATTAATGATTTATCCACCAAAATGATTTTTATTAGTTTATTAAAAGATGATAATTTCATTTTCTCACTTAACCACTTATTTTCTCTCATATTTTTCTCTCATTTTCTCTCCATTTTTCTTCATTTATTTCCTTCAATTCCTTGCTGATTTTTCCACCTTTTCAACAAAAATTACTTAATTTTAATCATCTCTTCATTTTTTACAAAGCCTAATCATCAATTTTACTAAATCAACAACAATTTGCAAGGAATCAAAAAGAGAAATTCTCATCTTTTTGGTGGATAGATATCAAAGGTAATTTGCTGAATTTTAACTCTTTTTATAAGGTTCTTTATTGAAATTCCCAAGTATTAGCTTGCTAATCCTTAAATTAAACTTGATTTTATGTTTTCAATGCTAGATCTAATGATTTTATGAATGTTCTTGTGAAATCTTTTTAGATCTCATTCAATGATGTAATTAGATGAATTTAATTATTTTATTATGTCAATTAAATGATTAATTGAGTCTTCAATTGATGGCACATTAATTTAATCCTGGAATAATGCAATCAGTGTTGTTTTAAGGTAATTTTCGGTTGTTTTAGGGGTTGTTTTGGGTGTTTTTATGTTGTTGGAGATATAAGGATGGTTTGGATGTGTTTTTGGTTCATAATTGAGGTGTATTAGATGTTATATTCATTATTTTTTGGCCGATGTTGTTTGGATGCGTTTCGGCTTAGTTTTTGGTATTTTCGGTTAAGTTTTTGGTAGTTTTGTGGAGGTTTGATGTGGCTGTTGGTTTGAGCATGTTATGATGTGAATATGATATGTTTTTAATGATGTAGAGGTAGTACAAGAAGGTGCGTAAGTGGATGGTGCATTGGCGTTGTCATCGGAGCATCGGTGAAGGATCGTTTTGCTTGTCGGTGAGTGTTTTTCGGACTTAAAGCGAATCGCATTGGTACGGTTCTGTTTTGGAGACTATGGAAGAGTATGAAAACTTTCCATAGTTCAAGAGTAAGCAAAGTAAATGTTTTTGATATATTAACATGAGCTTCGGCTATATTCGACAAAGACATTGATGTTGGTAATGCAATGAGATTTTTGGAAATGTATAAACATGATTTTGAATTGGTGTATGCATGAGATAATTGCTAAAAATGCATGGTTTAAAAAGACATACATGGTTAAGGAAAACATGGAAAATGAATTTGGAATATATGTGGTTATTTGCCTTCAAATTAAAGGTGCCATTGGGCAAGACTTTTGATTCATTTGTTGAGCACATTATGGATGCATTATGAGCTGAAAATGAATTGAAATATTATGTGGTTATTTGCCTTGAAATTGATGGTGCCATTAGGAATAGCATTTGGTTCATTTGTGAACATATTATGCATGTATTATGAGTAATAAATTATCATGCACATTTGAATATGATATTGGCTTAGTGACGCTAACTTTAGATTCGAATACGAATGACATGTCATTAGGATTGTCTTAAGTGCACTATAAACATTATTGAGAATAAAGAATATTGCCTACACATAACAAGGGTGACTTTGTGCCCAATCGTGTGTGGTAGAACCGTCTACACGTAACAAGAGTGACTATGTATCTAATCGTGCATGGTAGTGCTATAATGGTGACTTCGTGTCATGTCAATGGTGACTTTGTGTCATGACGAGACTTAATGGTCTCTAATAATGGATCCATGTATTTGGTGAACTTAACATTCACAATAAGTGATCACTAGAAGCCAATATGCATACATTGATTAAAAGAGAATATTGTGCATCATTCATGAAATATATTGAAAATGTTGAACATACTCAAGAAAGTGATTTGATATTACAGACATGAACGTGGAACGTTAAGCATGCATGTTTTTAATGATGCATTGCAAACTATGGTTTCATTATGGTTTTAAATAGATGCATTGATGATCTTGTGTAGAGCTTCATCACTAAGCATGTTTGCTTAAGCTCACTTTTCATCTTTGCAGAAAAATAAAGGCATTCGGGACTACATTCAAAGCAAGGAAACCAAGGGGAAAGACTACTTCAAATTCAGTATGTTTTGACAATTAAGTTGGGACTTGGCAATGTGTAAACCCAACCTATGTGAGTAGAGTGAACTTGGTTTATATTGAAATAAGACCTCTGTTGCTTGATTGTTATTTGATGGACTATGAAATTGTTTGGATTGTTGAAGCATGTACTTGCATGATTGTTATGTTCTTAATCATCTTCTAGGAAGCATGCCTATAGTTTGCTTGATGTTCTTAACGTTGATAATCATGTGCTATATGTTGCTATTTATGCTTAAGATTAATTCATATAGTTAAAAGTGATTGACAGTTGTGTTTGAGCCGGTGGTGTTCACTTAGATTGATGGAATTTTTAGGTTCCAGACCTAATGTTTTGAAACCTTAGGGAAAGTTTCGAAACCTTTGCCAAACAGTTTCGAAACCTTCAGGAATATTTTGAAACCTTGCGGGCAATTTTGATTCTGAAAAGTTACAGGACGCGAAAAGTTTTGAAACCTTCAAGGAAGTTTCGAAACCTTTGGCTGCTAGAAATTGATAGTTGCTGGAAATTGTATTTTAGTCCTGAATATCTTTCTTTGTTCAATTAGGGTATCTAAAGATGTTATTTTGAGCTAAAATTTCACATGGATGAATAAAGTTGATTTCATTTTAAGATGGCTAACTCAATTTGGAATAAGTCCTTATAATCTGAAAGATTTACATTTTGGTCCCTAACTTAGTGAAACATACAATTGATGAAGCTAGAATGCTTTGTTTGACTTTGAAATTTTCTGTGAGGGATACTCGTATGTTTAATTGAACTTTGATGAAAAGAATTTCTACTTTATTATTAGAATTTAAAAGTTTTACGTTTTAGTCCTTAATTTACTTAAGTGTTTAATCGGATGTTTGTTTATGATTAGATTGTTTCCGTTAATGTCTTGTATGAGATCTTGACATGTAGGAATACAATTATGCATCTAGAAGAAAAAAAATTTAACGATTTTAGGGTTGTTTATCGAATCGGACCTTCGTAGGTTTGGTTTGATATTCCCCGTGTAACCCATCAGTGCCGATTCATCTAGGCCGGGCTAAGGGGGTTACATTTGGTGGTATTTGAGCCAGGTTTGTAAAGTGTGTAGTTGGTTGGTTAAAGCATGTATAGGATTGCTAAGTTGTGTGTTTAAATGTGCGATTGATCATGATATGTGTGATTGAGCATGATATGTAGTTGGTGTGTGAAAATCTATTCATAATGATTATACTTTGAGTAATGATGGTTAAACTGGGGTTATCGGTTGCACATTGTCAATGCCAACATATTTTCAGATGTCTTGTATGAGACCTTGACATGTAGGAATACAATTATACAACTAGAAGAAAAAAAATATAACGGTTTTAGGGTTGCTTATCGAATCGAACCTTCGCGGGTTTGGTTTGATATTCCCCGTGTAACGCATTACTGCCGTTTCCGTCTAGGTCGGGCTAAGGGGGTTACATTCTTTTTATTTTTTATTTGATCTCTATTTTTTTTCTCTTTTTCTCTTTTCTTTTGATTTTTCTTTTTTCTTTTTCTTTTTTCATATATTTTTCATATTTCTTTTTGTTTTTTCAAGCGTAATATTTTTTAACTGAGTCTGAATTTATTGGATTATGATGAGTGCCTAAAAGGCAGTTATTTACTACCCTTCTCATGGTATTTTATGCATCTATTATACACTAACTTGAGCTGAAATATGGACTTTTTACACACTATTGGATATTCCGTTATCACTACTTACAAAGACGAAATTTATAGAGAATGCATATATTATTACATATTCTGTACATGTAGGAATATTCAAGGCCGAAGCAGCAGTGAAGCAGTGTTGAGGCCGAGGCAGAGACAAAGGCCGCGGCAGCATCTAGAGTGGCAGCATCAACATTGTAGGCACAATGAAAGATAAAAATATAAAGAAAATTTTGGAAGATGCAGCGCACCAATTGGACCAGGCTAGCGCACTAAAAGCCCAAGTCAAGGACTGAACGGGAAAATTCTTCTAGAAGGCGGCAAACTTGGAAATATCAGATCTCTTGAAGAAGATTTGTTCCTTACTCCAAGCTAGAATCTATTTAGGAAAGTTTTGCCCTAGGTTAAAACTATATATAGCCTAGCCGGCCACATTGTTAAGAGAGCCGATTTTAGAGAAACCCTTCCCCTAAGAATTGTACCTATCGATATTATGTTCTAAATTTCTTAGGGATAGGTGAAGGTTGTAGATATTAATGAGAGGAGATTGTTTCTTTTTTCTTTGTTCTAATGCAATACTAATATCAAAGTTTTCTTATCCTATTGTCATTCCTTGTTTTTGCATTCAAGCTCGAGAGAGAAGTTTGTAAGTAATATATTTATCTAGCATCGAGAGGTGTAAATTCACGAAATGGATAAGTACGGTGTTGTAGACACTAACTTGGCCTACAGATAGGTTAGGAGTTTCAGCAGCTAAAAGAAGTTTTGGATTGGTTGGTGATTATCGTTGATTTACGCCGAGAGTTATCGTCAAGGACCATTCATCAACAACGCTTTGACTTAGAGATAAGCGGAGTCAACTATGGACACTTTGCTGAACTTTGATGCATCCGCCCAAGAGCAAGAGATTGTCGCGATAGAGAATACTAACGCTGCCGAAGTTGTATCTGCAGTACTGCCGAAACAGTGTTGTGTAATTGTATTGGACAAGAAGAAGATCAATCGAATCCACTAATTGACGCAGCTGGATCCTACCTACTCTCTATATCATTCTCAATCCTTTATTTTATGTTTTGTTATTTAATTATTTAGTTAGTTAAACAAATCTACTTATATATGTTTTTACTTTATCTTTCAGGAGCAAGGGAACAAGGGGAGACATATTAAGTATACCAATCGCTGTGAAGACGATACAGGATATACTTATCATTTTATTACTTGACAACGTGTACACTTGCACTTAATTGTGTTTTTATTACACGTATCAAGTTTTTGGCGCTGTTGCCGTGGATTGGCAACTAAATTTTGTCTTCTTTAATTTTTTTGTTTTTGTTTTATTATTTTTACTAACATATTTTCTTTTTCTTAAAAAAAATTATAGGTGTGTTTCAATTGAAGGCTCAAGATGCAAGAAGAAAAAAAAATCTATTCGGGAGTTGTTGTTGGAAGATATGAATCGAGCCAATCAAGAATTTCCTAGATTAAATGATGATTATCTATGCCAACCAAGAGCAACCCAATAAGTTTATGCCTGGGCAAATTTTTGTTTCAATTGCGGAGATGACCATTTAGTTAGCAATTTCCCATACAATACTTAAACATATGGCCACAGAGAACATCATAGATGGAACCAACAACAAAATCCTTCATGGTATGGTCAAAACGCTCAAATTTTTTCTTATCATGACAATTTTGTTGATGTTACAGATATGCATGCCATGGCAACATAATTCTTCTCAAGAGTATCCAAATTCATTTGAGGAAACATTGAAAGCATCAATGGCTAGAATTGAAGAATTTATGATAGAGCAATCAAGGTTCATGGATGCACATATAGCTAGATTAAATGCACCCTTGAGGGATTTGGAAAATCAATTGCATACCAGGGATAACATAACCCAACAATCAATCCTTGGGGATACTGAAATCCCAACACTAGAGGACAAAGAAGAAATTCCGAAAACTCTGAGCCCAGAACATGTTGATGAGAAAGACTGTAAAGCAGTGGATGAGTCTGCCGAGAGTCCTACCGCGGCAGTAGAGAAGCCTGAACAGGGCAATGTCACAATACCATTCAATGAGGCCGATGAGAGTAATGCTCTAGAAAATTTTGAGGAGTCTAATTGCCAGGATGTTACGACAACAATGATGCTGAAAAAGGAAGCTGAGGATTACTCTCACTCACAGCTGCCGGGGCAGTTACACGAAGGCATGTTCGATCAACAAGATGGCAATGCTGTGATAATGGAAAATGAGATGGTACTGAATGAACCTTTTGAATTCTTTAAAAACTCATCTCTTCCCTTGTAGGTATATTTCGAGGAGTCAACGTTAAAAGATTTGTAGCCATCACAAATATGATATGATTGTTTGGAAGATGATATTTCTATGGTAACTCCATCTAACATTCGTTCCAAGCCAAAGTCTCTACTGATGGAGATTACTGAGAAGCATAAGAAACAATGTGGGTTGATTCTTGAAGACTTCAAGAAAGATGGTTCTTCACTTGACTTACACCGAATTTTGGCAAAAGATTGACACGGCAATTGACTATCACAATAATTGCCACAACAACGAAGGCTATATCCAACTATGATGGAAGTTAATGAAAATGAGGTAATTAAGTGGTTGGATGTTGATATAATTTTTTCTAACAATTTATTTTTGTCTTCAGAAACAATATCATTATGGAGGACATGCATGGATTACAAGAGAACGAAAGAAAGATACCTCCACCATGATAATACAAAGGGGACTATCCGTATTCATTATGGTCCAAACCTTTTTGGGTAGAGTTGTAACTCGATGGAGGGTGTAGATGGACTATAAGAAATATTCGAAACAACCCTCCATAAGTTTTCTTTATATTCTTATTTTAATTTTCTCTTCTATTTTATTTGGTATTTTCATGAATTCTCTTAATTATGGTATTTAGGAATAATTATCTTCTCATTATTTGAATATTTTTTGATGTTTATCTTTTTAGGTTAGGACAATAAAGCAGGAATAACAAAGAAGTAGTTCACAGCAAAAAGTCTGTTGCCGTGGTAGTGCACAGTGTCAGAGTCGTAGCAGTCCTAACGAGCAAAAATAATGTAACGATTCTCTGCCGAGAAATCTGCCGCGGCAATAACTGTTCAGCAAGGCAGTAAATGCCTAACGGTTAATTTTTAACAGTAATATTTTTATAGCCTATATAAGCAACTTCATTGTTGTGCACTATTTACTCTTGCATTCTTGCTACTTTTGCTTTCATTAACAATCTTGCTCTCACTATCTTTCCAAATTCTTGAAATTTTCAGAACCCTCTCTACTACTCCGGAATTTTTTCTCCAACAATTCTCCATGAACAATCAATGGCTTCTTACACAAGATTCGCCCCGACCACTATTGTTGACCGATTCAACCGCTCGTTCGTTGCTCGACAGTTATGGGAAGAGAAAGGATTTCACCAAACTAATGAAGCATGTTTCGGCATTGAATCATACTTGTTCAACAAGATCCAATATCAAGATTGAGAGGTATTTTGCCTATAGCCTCCACCGGCGAACGCCACCATTGTGACAGAGTTTTCCGCACATGGGCCGAGCAAGGAAAACCTCTATATCCACTGCCGAGGCAAGCCTGTGCAACTTGATGCCAAGGTTATCAATAAATTTTATGGTCTCACCCCACACGTGATGTTCATGCTGAATTCGTAGACGACATCACCACTCAAGACTATAAAGTGATTAAAGATGACCTTTGTTACAGCAACACCTCATGGGAAACCGGTGCCTATAAAGGTTCAGTAATAAGGTAGAGTCTTAAACCCGAGGCAAAGATGTGGTGTACTTTTGTCAAGAGACGACTTATCTCAATCTCCCATAACAGCATAGTAGACCGCAAAAGACTAGTGCTAATCCAGTGTATCATCAAAAAGAGAAGCATAAACATTGGAGATATCATTCTGTACGAGATTCATGAATGTGGTAAGAAGGAACGTGGACCGCTATATTTCCCATGTTTAATCTCTACCTTGTATATTAATGCAGGAGTTTCGGTCAAAGACACAGATGAAAATACGCCAACTCGGGAGGGATAGACAAGAGATTTCTGCCACCGAGTTATGCAGATCACACATGCAGAACCTATCCAGGAAACACCATAGCAGTTCAACGAAGACTTTACTGCCGGAGGGCAGTACTCAGCAGATGCACCAGCCTCCGCCGAACCAACTGCCACAGTAGACCCGTACCAAGAAATTCTGCAAAGGATGGCAGCCATGGACCGTCGCCAACAACGCTACATGGTGTACCAACGTGACTTCAACACATCTCTCGCCAACATGATGAAGACATGCTTCCCAAATCAAGAGGCGCAATTCCTAGAATTCCCAGCTAACATATTCATCATTGTCGCCCCTTATACCGAGACAACGTCTGCCCTAGGGCCGCAACCATTTTTTCAGCCATGGCCGCATCAACAGTTTCATGCTGTCGGACCTTCCAGACTGGCTAGGTCTGTAGAGTATCATCTACCAGCCAAAGGCCGTCTAAGAGGCGAGCTATCTTTAACTCTCCCCAAAGGGAACCAATCCCTATGCCCAGTCTCAGCAGAGACACGCTATCTCGCGAGATTGACGAATACCATAGTTCATCACATGAATCAGCAATACCCACTGCCACGGTAGAGGGCAGGACAGAAATCATGCAAACAGAAAATACGGATGAAGTGGAAGAAGGGGGTGAAATTATTGCACCAACGCACCGAACACCGCCCAGTCGAGTTCAACCGTATCAGCAAGCCAAACAACAGTAATCACCAGCACAAGGATCTAGATGAAAGGCGTCAGCAGCAAGGCCTAGGAGAATGCTCTATACAAGCAGCTCCCCGGAGTCGTTATAAATGATTTCATTTACTGCTTTTGTCTATTTCCCTATTGCAATTGTTGTTTGCCTTATATTTTGAGTATTGAGGACAATGCTATATTTGAGTTTGGGGGTATTGTAGGTGCAGAAGCACTGGCGAGGCAATCCACTATTACGGTATTACCATGAAAAAAAAGGAGTAATTTTTTCCGAAAATTTTTGCAATATTCTCTTTTCTTGAATTACTGTTTTTAATCTTGCACTGCTCTACATCAGCTTTGCTTTAGTTTACTCCTTTAAGGTTATAGAAATCTTTCTCCTTACCATGGCCAAGTTCTGTTTTGAAGGGATAACCATAGGATACTCATGGAATAAAACTTAGAAGCTTGCTTTAGGATTAGAAAGAAAATAAACACTTTTTAGACTTGTTTGATTTAGGAGTTCTTTTAGTAAACTTAGGTGATAAAATCTTAAAATCTTTTGGAAAAATAACTAGAGGTGCCTATCACTGACTCTAGTTTTGCTCTCCTTCATGCTAGAGGTGCCCGAAATTGGCTCTAGTATGCTAAATAGACGGTTAAAAAGAAAATAATAAGAAAAAAGAAGAAAATAGAAAACGCATATTTTGAGGTGCCCGAAATTGGTGAAAGATTTGTTGTTTTAATGAGACAACTTTAGTCCAAATTCTATTTGTCTTGAACTTAGAGTTTATCTAAGAAAGCCATGAATCAAACTTGTCCATAAAACGCACACACTCACCTAGCCTTATAGCTTGTTTCTTACTAAAAGTCCTTGGGTAAACTAGTGGCTAAAACGGAAAGATAGACATGACCATGGTGGAGAGAATAGATGGAAAAGTAAGACCAGAGGGGAGTAAGGTTTGGAAATTTGATGTCTTGCATTGCTTGAGGACAAGCAATAGTTCGAGTTTTAAGGTATTTGATGAGTGCCTAAAAGGCAGTTATTTACTACCCTTCTCATGGTATTTTATGCATCTATTATACACCGACTTGAGCTGAAATATGGACTCTTTGCACACTATTGAATATTCCGTTATCACTGCTTACAAAGATGAAATTATAGAGAATACAGATATTATTACATATTCTGTACATGGAGGAATATCCAAGGCCGAAACAGCAGTGAAGCAGTGTTGAGGCCGAGGCATAGACAAAGGCCGCGACAGCATCTAGAGTGGCAGCATCAACATTGTAGGCGCAATGAAAGATAAAAATATAAAGAACATTCTGGAAGATGCAGCACACCAATTAGACCAGGCTAGCGCACTAAAAGCCCAAGTCAAAGACCAAACGGGAAAATTCTTCTAGAAGGCGACAAAATTGAAAATATTAGATCTCTTGAAGAAGACTTGTTCCTTACTCTAAGCTAGAATCTATTTAGGAAAGGTTTGCCCTAGGTTAAGACTATATATAGCCTAACCGGCCACATTGTTAAAAGAGCCGATTTTAGAGAAACCCTTCCCTTAAGAATTGTACCTATCGATATTATGTTCTAAATTTCTTAAAGATAGGTGAAGGTTGTAGATATTAGTGAAAGAATATTTTTTCTTGTTTCTTTGCTCTAATGCAATAATAACATCAAAGTTTGCTTATCCTATTTCCATTCCTTGTTCTTGCATTCAAGCTTGAGAGAGAAGTTTGTAAGTAATATATTTATCTAGCATCGAGAGATGTAGATTCACGAAAGGGATAAGTACGGTATTGTAGACACTAACTCGACCTAGAGATAGGTTAGGAGTTTCAGCAGCTAAAAGAAGTGTTGGATTGGTTGGTGATTATCGTTGATTTACGCCGAGAGGTATCGTCAAGGACTAGTCATCAACAACGCTCTGACTTAGAGATAAGCGGAGTCAACTACGGACACTTTGCTGAACTTTAATGCATTTACCCAAGAGCAAGAGATTGTCGCGGCAGAGAACACTAACGCTACCAAAGTTGTATCTGCAGTACTGCCGAAGCAGTATTGTATAATTGCATTGGACAAGAAGAAGATCAATCGAATCCACTAATTGACGCAGTTGGATCCTACCTACTTTCTCTGTATCGTTCTCAATCCTTTATTTTATGTTTTGTTATTTAATTATTTATTTAGTTAAACAAATCCACTTATCTTTCAAGAGCAAGAAGCAGTATTGTATAATTGTATTCGACAAGAAGAACATCAATCGAATCCACTAATTGATGTAGCTGGATCCTACCTACTTTCTCTATATCGTTCTCAATCCTTTATTTTATGTTTTTACTTTATCTTTCAGGAGCAAGGGAATAAGGGGAGACATATTAAGTATACCAATCGTTGTGGAGACGATACACGATATACTTATCACTTTATTACTTGACGACGTATACACTTGCACTTAATTGTTCTTTTATTACACGCATCAGATTACTCAGTTCGTGTCCATCCATTTTTGCTAGGATTAACGCTCCTCCGGAAAAGGCCTTTTTAGCCACATAGGTCCCTTCTCAATTTGGCATCCACTTCATACTGAAGACTTTCTATATGAGCAAGATCGTTTTTAGCACTAGATCTCCCTCTCAAAATTCTCTAGGCCTAACCTTCTTGTTGTAGGCCCGTATCATCCTTCGCTGATACATATGACCATGACAGATGACCCTTAATTTCTTTTATTCAATAAGGTTGGGCTAATCATATCTAACTTGTACCCATTCAGCTTCATCTAACTTTACTTCATTCAAGATTCAGAGCAACAAAATCTCCACTTCTATGGGCAATACTGCTTTTGTGCCATACACCAAGGAGTATGGAGTCACCCTTATCGATGTACGTACAAATGTTCTGTAAGAAAACAAGGCAAACGATAACTTATCATGCCAATCTCTAAAAGTTTTTGTTGTCTTCTCTATAATCTTCTTGATGTTTTTATTTGCCGCTTCTACTGCCCCATTCATCTTAGGACGGTACATGGTGGAGTTGTGATGAGTTATCCTGAATTGCTCACACACTTCTATAATCATCTTATTATTCAGATTGGAAGCATTGTTAGTAATGATTCTTTATGGCAAACCATACCGACAAATGATTTCCTTCTTTATGAACTTGTAAACTGTCACTCTCGTGATGTTGGGATAAGAGGCTGCCTCTACCCATTTAGTGAAGTAATCAATGGCTACTAAGATAAAGCGGTGTTTTTTAGATGTCGTTAGATAAATCTACCCAATGACATCCATTCTCCATATTGCAAAGGGCCACGGTGAATTCATAGTATGCAGCGGTGACAGTGAAGAGTGAATCTTATCAGCATATATCTGACACTTATGTTACTTCTTGGCATAGTTGATACAATCTTCTTCAATAGTCAACCAATAATACCCGTACCTTATAATTTTACAATCCATCGAGAAGCCATTAGCATACGTCCCGTATAAACCATCATGCACTTCATCGAGAATCTCTTTAGCTCATTGGGCATTGACACACCTCAATAACACCTGGTCTTTACCCATCTTGTATAAGACTTCTCCGTCTAAAACATACCTTGCTGTCAATGTTCTGAGGATCTTCTTATCATTCTCACTTATTCCTTCAGGATAAGTCTGGCACTTGATATACTGCAAGATATCATGGTACCATGGTTGACTATCTACCTCTTCTTCCAAGGTGCAACAATAAGCTGACACTTCCAAAGTCTGTATTCTTATTGGTCTCATTTCTGCTCTTGTACTAGCTTTAAACATTGCAGCTAAATTATCTAGGGCGTCTACCATCTGATTGTCTTCTCTCAGCAAGTAGGTAAAACTGATTTTCTCAAGTCTTTTAATGAGCTCCTTAATTAAATTGTAGTATCTGACCAGTCTGAGATCTCTCGTTTCCCATTCTCCGCGAAGCTGATAAATTACTAAAGATGAGTCCCCAAAGACTTGAAGTATTTTATCCTTTCTCTCAATGTCTACATATAATCCCATAACACAGGCTTTATACTCGGCTATGTTATTCGTTCAAAAGAACTTCAGTCTTCTTGTGAAGGGATAATAACCATTATGTGGAGAGATCAACATCGCACCTATTCTATGTCCTAGTGCATTAGATGCTCCGTCAAAATACAATTTCCATGACCCCTCTTCTAGGATGGTTTCTTCTTCTTTCGTAATATACATCAAATCCTCATCTGGAAAGTTAAAGTTCAAGGCTTGATACTCTTTTGAAGCTCGGCTTGCTAAGAAATCAGAAATGACACTTCCTTTTACTGCTTTCTGACTCACATAAATAATGTCAAATTCAGATAACAACATTTGACAACGAGTCATTTTTCTGGTCAACGTTGGTGCTTCCATCAAGTATTTTAATGGATCCAGTTTGGGTATCAACCAGGTGGTGTGATATAACATGTATTGCCTGAGTCTTTTAGCAGCCCACACTAAGGCACAATACAACTTCTGAATTGGTGGATACCGATTTTCATAGTCTGAATTTTTTTCTCAAGTAATAGATGACTCTTTCTTTCTTTCCAGAATCATCATGTTGCCCTAGCATACATCCCATTGAACTCTCATAAATTGTTAAGTATAAGATCAATGGTCTACCCGGTACCGATGACAATAGGACTGAGGGATTCGTCATGTTTTTTTTAATCTTTTCGAGAGCCTCTTGGCACTTCTCATCCCATACTCCTGGATTACTCTTTCGGAGTAGACTAAAAACAGGATCACACTTGTCGATCAATTTAGAGATGAACCAAGATATGTAGTTTAATCTCCCTAAAAATCTTCGAACCTCTTTCTGTGTTTGAAGTGGCCGAAGATCTTTGATTTCTTTCACTTTATTTGGATCAATCTTTACTCCTCTTCTGCTAACCACGAATCCAATTAGTTTCCCGGATGTTGCCGTAAAGGTGCACTTGGCGGGATTGAGCTTTAATTGATACTTTCTTAATCTCTAGAATAGTTTCTTTAAGTTTTGGATATGCTCTTCTTCTGTACGAGACTTAGCAATCATATCGTCCACGTACACCTTGATTTCTTTGTGCATCATATCGTGGAAAAGGGTCACCATCGCTCTTTGGTAAGTTACCCCAGCATTTTTGAGTTTGAAAGGCATTACTTTATAACAGAACCTCCCCCATTTTTTCACGAACGTTGTCTTTTTCATATCCGCTGGATGCATTTTTATCTGATTGTATCTTGAAAAATCATCCATGAATGAGAACCATGAATGCCCCGTGGTATTTTCAACAGGGCATCACTATGAGGCAAAGGAAAATTATCCTTTGAGTTGTCTCTATTGAGATCTCGATAATTGATGCACATGCGTGCTTTCCTGTCTTTCTGTGTCACAGAGACTATATTCGCAACCCATTCAGGGTATTTTGCCACTTTTAGAAAGCTAACATCGAACTGTTTCTTCACTTCTTCCCTGATCTTTAGCAACATGTTAGGTCTCATTCTTCTAAGCTTTTGCTGTACTGGCTTACATTCGGATTTAGTCGGTAACTTGTGCACCACGATATATGTATTCAATCCAGACATATCCCGATAGATCCAAGCAAACACATTCTTAAACTCTTATAGTAACACAATCAAATCATGTCTAGTCTGAGAGGAGAACGTTATGCTAATTTTTACTTCTCTCTTGTTTTCATCAGTCTCTAGATTGATAATCTCCAATTTCTCCTGGAGGGGCAGAATCTGTTTTTCTTCATTTTCTATCAATCTCACTAACTCATCAGGGACTTCATAATTTGTATCTTCTTCATTTATTTCTACCGAACATAGAGGTTTTGAAAAGTCTACCTCAAGGTCGAATCTAGAGTCATTCACACAGTCAATTGCAAGAGCCCTGTATATAAAGAGGCAAATATATATTTGGATAAAAGTGAATGCTTTTTGTATGTAAGAATCGGGTAAATTGTGTGCATAAGAATGAAAGTTAGAAAATGTTTGCCATTTAATGTACATAGAAAATATACTTTTCATTAAAAAAGTAAGTTAACATAGTGGTCCTTTTACCAAAGATCTAGAATGCTTGTGGGCAAAAGCAGAAGGGTTAGTTCAGGACATTACTCTATTTTAGCCCTAGAAACTATAGGCAGGTCCACTGTACTCCAGTTGTTGAGTGATTCTCCCAGAAAACAAGGACGAATCCTATCCAGAAACTTGTTGGTACCTTCTCCATCAGATACCATGTTGATGAACATTCCTTCCAAAGATTCGCTGAACATTTCTTCATTAATAAGCTTATCATTCTCTTGATTAGCTTCATGTACGCCCTGTTCAGCATTAATAATCCCACCAGACACAAAATAATTTTCAGAAAAAGTCAATAACCTCCCTAGAGTAATTCCTCCTCTGAGACGAGCCCTCATTCTTTTTTCCCTTCTTCTGAACTATTCTCTTCTGGGCAATATGCTAGTCTTATAACCAAGTCCATACCGATCTTTCTTGAAAATAACTGCTTTTGCATGGAGAGTTCCGCGTAGGTTTTTTCCCAAGCCTCTTCTTGTCTTAGCCCCTCATCCCAAGGTCTGACGAACGACCATCTTGGTGTTATTTGATAACCTGGGGGTCGGGATCTTACCCCCTTCTACAACAAAGGTTGCATTTACAAACTCCAATACTCTAAATGAACACTCCACCGCATCCTTGTCATGTGGAATATAAGGGGTATTAATCGTTATAGAGGAGATAATATCCTCCTCCGCATTGATACTGACTAACTTGCCTTTGATAAAAAATTTTAGTTTCTGGTGCAGCGATGAGGGAACTGAACCGGCAGAATGAATCTACGGCCTTCCTAGTAAGCAATTATATGTTGACTTTATATTTGATGAGTGCCTAAAAGGCAGTTATTTACTACCCTTCTTATGATACTTTATGCACCTATTATACACCCACTTGAACCGAATCATATACTCTTTGCTCAAATATTGGATATTCCGTTATCACCACATATAAAGTTAATATTTATAGAGAATGCAGATATTACTAAAATTTCTGTACATGCAGGAACATCCAGAGCCAAAGCGGAAGAAAAGCTATGTTGAGGCCGAAGTAGAGGACTGGCCGGGGCAGAATCCAGTGTAGCAGCACTAACAATGGAGGCGCATTGAAAGATAAAAATCTAGAGAATATTCTGGAGGACACAGCGCATCAATTGGACCAGGCTAGCGTGCTCAAAGCCCAATTCAAAGACCAAGCGGGAAACCCTTTCTAGATGGAGACAAACTTAGAAATATCAGAATCCTTGAAGAAGACTTGTTCCCTACTCCAAGTTGAAGTCTATTTAGGAAATGTTTGCCCTAGGTTAAGACTATAAATATACTAGCCGACCATATTGTCTAGAAGAGCCGATTTATAGAGAAAACCCTTCTTCCCTAAGAATTCTACTTCCACGATAACATATTCTAAATTTCTTAGGGATAGGTGAAGGTTGTTGATATTAGTGAGAGGAGATTGATTCTTGTATTCTTGTTCTTATGCAATAAAATCAGAGTTTGCTTATCCTATTGCGATTCTTTGTTCTTGTATCCAAGCCCGAGAGGGAAGTTTGCAAGTAATCTATTTATCTAGCATCGAGAGGTGTAGATTCACGAAAGGGATAAGTGCAGTATCGACGACACTAACTCGGCCTATACCCTTGTGGAGGCACTAAGGGGTAGGTTAAGAGTTTCAGCAGCTAAAAAAAGTGTTGGATTGGTTAGTTGTTATCTTTGGTTTATGCTTAGAGGTATCGTCAAGGACCGAGCATCAACAATACTTTGACTCAGAGATGAGCGGAGTCACTTACGGACACTTTGCTGAACTTTGATACTTCTACCCACGTGCAAGAGATTGCCGCAGCAGAAGAGCACCAGCATTGCCGAGGCAGTATCTGCAGCACTATCGAAGCAGTGTTGTAAGATTGCATTGGAAAAGAAGAAGATCAATTGATTCCACTAATTGACGCAACTGGATCCTACCCGTTTTCTCTATAATCGTTCTCAACTCTTTATTTTATGTTTTGTTATTTAATTATTTAGTTAGATAAAACAAACCATCTTATTTTTGTTTTTATTTTATTCTCAGGAGCAAGGGAACGAAGGAAGACATATTAAGTATGTCAATCCCTGTGAAGACGATAGACGATATACTTATTATTTTATTACTTGACGACGTGTACACTTGCACTCAAAATAGTTCTTATACCATGCCTATCAAGTTTTTGGCATCGTTGCCGGGGATTAGCAACTGAATTTTGTTTTCTTTAATTTTCTTGCTCTTTAATTATTAGTTATCTAACTTTAACTTTAGTATTATTTTCTTTTTATTTTTACTATTTTTTTTATTTATTTGGTTTATGACAAGGGCAAATCCGAGTAGACCATTGTACGAGTTGGATCCTGAGAGTGAACGTACAAGACATAATCTAAGACGAAATCTGTTCCAAACTATGGACAATCCACCTAGAGGACCTGTTGATCATAATCTACTGCCGCCAGCAATGCAACAGTAGCCAATGTCACATCCATTGCCGAGGCAGCCCTCTATTAGAGACTATCTGGTGGAGGATCTAAACGGACTTAACCCTGGCGTAGTTACCCCCATGATTGAAGCAACTCACTTTGAGCTCAAACCAGTAATGTTCAACATGTTGAACACAATTGGACAGTTTGGTGGGTCTGCTACTGAAGATGCAAGGCAACATCTTAAATCCTTCATGGAAGTGTGCAACTCTTTTAAGATTCAAGGAGTCCATGAAGATATTTTGCGCTTAAAATTGTTCCCCTATTCACTAAGGGATAGGGTGAAGACTTGGTTGAATGGAATCCCAGCAGGATCAATCGGATCTTGGGAAGAAATTTGCCGAGAATTCATTACGAGGTTCAATCCAACAAATCTCTATGACCACATTCGTAATAAATTACATCATTCTGGCAAGATGAAGATGAACCGATGTACGAGGCATGGGAACGTTACAGAGAGCTATTAAACAAATGCCCCTTACATGGTTTTCCCTTGTGGACGTAAGTTTCCATGTTCTATAATGCTACCAATGCTTCCAGAAGGATGATGCTAGACGCTTCCGCAAATGGGATACTTTTAGATAGAGCACCCGCGAAAGCCATTGAAATTCTGAACAAACTCACAAGGAACGATTTCAAATTTCCCATATCAAGGCGAGAAGGAATGAGATGTCATGCCACAGCTCATGAATTAGAAACAACAAGTTCGGTGGCAGCACAATTGGCTTCTCTGACCAAGATGGTTCAAAATATGCAAAACCAAAGAAACATACATGAGGTTAAGGCAGTCAACTCATCAGATTATATGCCAGAAGAGGAGATCGGCCTATATGTTTGAAATTATAACAGAAACAATCCAATGATGTCCAACAATTATAACTCATCTTGGAAAAGGCATCCGAACTTCTCTTGGACTAACCCTAACAATGCCTTGAATCCAACTACCCAAGCCCCTGGATTTCAGCATCAGAACCAGAACCTGCCGCAGCAGAACACTCAGCAGTCCATACTGCAGCAACAAGTACAATAGCAATAGTCTCTGAATTCACTGGTCGATTCTCTCACAGCTTTCATATCAAAGACTGATGCCTATATGATGGAGAATAGCCACTTCATGAAGCGTACTAATGACTTCATGAACAGAACGGAGATGAGACTGCAGAACCAGGAGGCTACAATAAAATCCCTAGAAACCTAAGTTGGTCAATTTGCCCAACGCCAAGATACTCAGCCACTTGGAGGTTTACCTAGCAATACTGAAGTTGCTAAGATATTAGGCCACGAGCAATGTAAAGTAATTACCACCAGAAGTGGCCTACAGTTGAAAAATAAAGAGGGGGGCACAAATGAAAGAGTCCAACCAGAACAACAACTACATGAGGACTCAGAGGCTGAGCAAGACCCTGCCCACAGCTCTGCCATGGCAACAGAACAAGCAGTATCAAAACCTTCTACCGAGGCAGCTGCAGAAAAATTCACCCCAGGTATAAAACTCAATATCCAAGGAAACCTTGAGGACATCAGACCATCACCTCCTTTTCCAGAGAGGCTAAAGAAGAAAAAATAGGACCAGGAATTTCAGAAGTTCCTAGACATCTTGAAGCAGGTCCATATTAACTTGCCCTTAGTTGAGGCGATTACAAATGTTCAACTATGCCAAGTTTTTAAAGGACATAGTATCCAAACAACGAAGGCTAGGAGAATTTGAAACGGTGACAGCCACTGAAGGTTGCATGACAATGCTACATAATCGTATGTCACCCAAACTAAAAGATCCTGGCTGCTTCACGATTCCCTGTGCAATTGGATATGGTTATAAAGGAAAGACCATATGCGACTTAGGAGCAAGCATTAACTTAATGCCCAAATCAGTTTTTCAAAAACTCGGAATTAGACGGGTGAAACCAACAACAGTACTGCTCCAACTTGCGGATCGGTCTTACATGCATCCTGATGGCAAAATCGACGACATTTGCTAAAAGTTGACAAGTTCATCTTCCCTGACGACTTTGTTGTCCTTAACTGTAAAGCTAACGACAATGCATCGATCATATTGGGTCGATCATTCCTTGCTATTGGACGCACTATCATTGATGTGGAGAATAGCGAGCTCACAATGTGTGACACCCTCGCCCCGGGATAGGAGACAGGGGTATCAATCGGACATACAAACTTGAACAGTGTAATCAGATTCAAGCAAATTATTTATTTGCGTAGCGTTGTGAGTTGATCTCTAATAATACTTACTTATTTTACGCACCAAGTTCTATATTGCTTACACAAAATTCGAGGCAAATTTAAAACTTTTTCGATACTTAAACAATTTTCCAATTTGAATCTCAGATACCATAGATTATTCAATTGTAGCCTCATTTGACTTGATCTAAGCTTCTATATCAATTTATATTTGTTTAACCACCATTAATTATGTCTTAATAATTAAGCAAATTCCCTTATTAAATTTGAACCCAAGTAGTAAAGTGGTATCGATACCCCTATATTGTTGGTATCGACTCAAGAGTATCGAACCAGGTATCAATACCGGCCCTTGGTGTTGACTCGTTGACCAAGACTGGGTAGCCAGCATCGAAACGGGTATCGATACAAAAAAGTTACTGGAAGCTCCAGTATCCAAACGGGTATCGATACAAAATGGTTACTGGAAGCTCCAGTATCAAAACGGGTATCGATACAAAATGGTTGCTGGAAGTTCCAGTATCGAAACGGGTATCGATACAAAAAGGTTACTGGAAGCTCCAGTATCGAATCGTGTATCGATACTGGTTTGCCTCATTGACACGTTGACTAAAGTCAAAGCTTGGTATCGATACAAGTTTCGGAACTAAGAGTTTCTGCCAAAGGTGGTATCGATACCCAAGCTAGTGGTATCGATACCCCTGCTCAAATTTGACAAAATTCATGTCTTTCAAACACTTAGACATTTCTAAAGGCTATCTAGATGATCACAACCCAACCCTAAGCCTTAAGGGTCATTAGACATGCCTAAGCATCATATAACAATTCACAAACTTGTTCATTTTAGCCGATTCATTATGCATTTCAACATTCGAATCATCCCTTGCTTAGGACAAACATCTAGCCTCATCTTTTCTATGGCTACTTAAACAATCAAGTTAGTGTCCTAAGTTCACATGACCTAGACACAAAGTTAAGTTAACCATATACCAAATGCATTCTTCCAAAGCCAACATACCAACCATAGCCAAGCTCAAAACATACAAGGCTAGCCTACCATGAATGTTATGCCTTATAGCTTACAAACCAAAAGCTTAAATGATCATATGAATATACACAAATCATGAGCTAGCTATCAAATGCGTATACTAGTCTAGCATGATCACTAAGCCACCATTCGCTAAGAGTTACAAAAGTTATCAAAATAACATACTTTGACTTGCTTTGCGTGTTCTTGCTCCGGTTCAAGCTTGATCTACCTCTTTAACTCGCGAACCTGTTGTTTGGGAAGGAGGAAACAAAGAGTGTAAGTACTAAGAAGTACTTAGTGAGGTAGCCTAAGTCTAACCAATTTAGACATGAATTAAAACAAGTGATATACTTCAAATGAGCAACAAATCAATTACATATAACAATTAGTACATCACACAACATGTTTAAATGTACAATGGCAAGTCATATTCAAGTACCCTATGGCAAAATCATATTCAATGCTCAAGTTCAAATCATATCAAATGCCCTATGGCAAGTACATATCAAAGGCTTAAGTTCAAACTATATCAAATGCCCTATGGCAAGTACATATCAAAGGCTCAAGTTCAAATTATATCAAATGCCCTATGGCAAGTACATATCAAAGGCTCAAGTTCAAATTATATGAAATACCCTATGTCAAGTACATATCAAATGTTCCATGTCAAATACCTTTCAAATGCTCTAATGCAAGTTTATAACAAATGCTCCATGTCAAATGCTCTATGACAATTATCTTAATTTTAGTCTTTCGAATTAGTTTCAAACGTTGCCTTGGTATAGTTAGACTAGGTAAGCGAGTCAACAGAAGTACCATAAGGTACTGACAAAAGTGCCACGAGGACACTAACAAAAGATACCCATGGTATCTACAAATGGTGACTAACCACCAACAAAGGTCCCCATAGTACCAACAGAAGTACCGAAGTATTGATCAGAAGTACCGAAGTACTAACAAATGAGCTCAGACCCTAGGCATGTCGTACTACCTATGACCAACTATAACCCAAGGCTCAATCGGAGTTTCTCATTCAATTAATCTTCCATTTTACTTATTCAAGTTCCTTATTACGGATGATGTACATAAAATGGCATTATCAAAAACATTAAGTCATGCTACCAAATCCAAAAGCATATATGTCATGCTACCTAATTCAAAAGCATATGTGTCATGCTAACATATCGAGCACACATAGGTATCATGTTACCAAAATTCAAAAGCATAGGCCATGCTAACATATCAAAAGCATATACATATCATCATGTTACCAAAATTCAAAAGCATAGACCATGCTAACATATCAAAAGCATATACATATAATGCTATCATGGACATACCTCATGCATGACTCACATACCTGGCATCCTTAGTCGCGTGTCGTTACTTACCTCGGCATTTCCGAGCTATGAAAATGTTCTAAACTAGTTTATCATCTAGTACTCAAACATAGTGTCAAACAAGTCATTATCATTTAATCCTCCTTCCCATATTGTCAAACATGTAATTAGTCCGGTTACATTACAAAGAAAATCAAATAATCAAAGATGGTTAGGACCCTAGGACCTAACCCTAAGGTTTGCCACACTCACCAATTCTCCGAGCTATCAAGGGTTGTAGATCGCAACCCCTTTGCCTCGTTTCCTTGTTGCTTCGATCCTCTCTTGAACTTCGTTAATTTCTTCTCTCGGGTTATCTAACAATTCACATGCAATAGCTATGTATCAATACATTTTCAATTGTCTATTTCAAATATTCATAAGCCTAACAATTACAACATGTACATTTGTTCTTTACGATTTTAGTCCATTTTACCTCGTTAGAACGCTAGAAGAATACTCTACAAGGTAAAATTAACCTTACATTTTAATTCCTAATCGATCAGCTCCAGATTTCATTTGAAACAAATTTGGTCGGATTTCCCAGGATTGCTCGGGTAGCCCTACGGAACAGCTCATATCTTCCTCTACCAGACTCGGATTTAGGTTCTGTAAATTTTCACTCAAACTAGGTATACATGAGTATCGTAGTCTAAAATTTCAGATCTAAATTCCTTAAATCCCGACCTAGGGAAATTCTCAAAGTTGGCTACTTAGAATAGCATTTTCTAGGCCACTTGACTAGTTTTCCTTTTTATGACCTTAGTTCATAACCCATCTTAAATTCATGATTTTCCAGCATTCCAAACACAGGATTAACATCAACAAATCCCCAATTATATCATCTAACCAAATCAAATATCATAACCAACATATTTACAAATACCCAAATTTCCAAGCTTTTTAATTTATTGTTCATGCTCCACTAACTAAAACCCAATAATCACTAACTCAAAATTAGGCTTTCTACTAACCTAATTTATCATAATAGCATCATGGTAGCTTCTTAAAAATTACAAAACTCAAGCTTCGAATATTTGAGTTATGAAAAAGAAGGCTTACTGAAGCTCTTAAATTCGATTTTCAAGTGGGTTTGATCAACCATGTAAAGCTCTCAAAATTTCCTTCAATGGCTTCCCACAAGAGCTTTTTCTCCCCCTTTTCTTTTGTGTCTCTCACGTGAAAATCAGAAGGGGGAAGAAGGAGTGGCTGAATTTTCTTTGTTTGCCTATTAATTGAGGTGAAAAGACCATTCTACCCTTAATGATTTGCCTAGACTTAATTTATTACCAAGGGTAGTCTAGGGATTTCTTGTTTTTCTCATGCAAATCCAATATTTTCCATATTATTTAATTTAGTCCCTTACTTTAGTCTAAGTGTTACATGATTCGGTTTAATTCCTTAATTAATTTGATTCATTTTACTAGCCCTGTTTCGGGGTGTTACATAATGCGAATAAATGATCAACAAATCAAGTTGAACGCCTTCCTCAATCTGCCAAATTTAGATGCTTCAGCAGAATGTAAGGCTCTTCATACACCAAATAAGGGTACTAAAATATCCTACCTGGGCAGCACGCTCGACAGACTATTCGGTAAAAGAATAAAAACCAAAGGAGAAGCCGAATGCACCGAAGGGACTGGCCAACTCATGCAGACAGACACGGGCCAGAAAGAGATAACGAAAGTGGGAGATGCATTCACATGCACTCCACAAGTAACCTAATCTCTTCCCTTCACTTTTTATTATATTAGAATTAGTATATATAGTATTATTTTCAGCATTCTTTATTTTTAAGTATTTTATTATTTTCAGTATTTTGTTATTTTACTTTATGATCAACAATTTTTTATTTTTAGTATTTTAGATTCAGTGTTTTTAATTTTTAATAAAGTGATGAATGCAGGAAAAATTTTGCCACAGAGGAAGTCTGTTGCCGCAGCAGCACTGTGTCAGAACCACAAAATTATCAACGGGAAGAAACAGTGTAACGGCTATCTGCCAAGAAATCCACCGTGGCAGTAACTGTGCATCCAGGCAGTAAATGCCTAACGGCTAGCATTTTTAATAGTCATATTTTTACAGCCTATATAAGCAAACTACCGCTATGCATTATTTACTTTGCATTCTTGTTATCCTTACTCTCTTGAACAATCTTACTCTCACTACATCTTGAACTTTTCAGAACTCTGTGAATTTCTACCAATATTCTTTCTGTTTATCTTCAAGAATATCTTATCAACATCCATGGCAGCATATAGACGATTTGTCAGCGACAACGTAGCAGAACGCTTTCAAAGATCTTTTGTTGCACGGCAATTATGGGAGGAACAAGGATTCCAACAAACCACTAACGAAAACTACGGCATCGACCAATTCTTGTTCGACAGAATCGAAGACCAAGATTAGGAGAAATTCTACCTCCAACCTCCCATAGAGAATGCAACAATTGTGAGAGAATTCTATGCGCACTCCCCGAACAAGGATATGTTATTCGTCAACTGTCGGGGCAAGCTTGTGAAACTTGATGCCGAGGCAATCAATGATTACTACGGCATGCTCCCCATACGCGATGAGCATGGTGAATTTGCGGCAAATATCGAGGAATATGAGGCTATCAAGGATGACCTCTACTACGACAACACTCTATGGGAAATCGGTGCCCATAGGGGTTGTGTAACGAGGCTCAGCCTTAAACCCGAAGCAAAGTTGTGGTGTACGTTCGTCAAACGACGCCTCATGCCCACTTCTCATAATAGCACAGTTGATAGAAAAAGATTTTTGCTCATTCTTTCCATCATCAACAAAAGGACGATCAATGTTGGAGAGATAATTCTTCAAGAAATCTATGACTGCGGTAAGAAAGAACGAGGTCTATTATATTTCCCTAGTTTAATCTCTACTTTATGCATTGCTGCAGGTGTCCCGATAGAAGCAACCAACGAATACACATCACAAAGGCAAGGCTGGACAAAAGAATTCTGCCACAGAGTGATGCAGATCACCCAAGCAGACCCAGTGTAGGAAACACCTCAACAATTCACTACTGACTTCCCTGTCGGAGGGCAGTATTCAACAGAAGCACCTGATAATGCCCAAGCCCCTGCCGCAGCAGACACATACCAGGAGATTTTGCAGAGAATGTCAGCCATGGACCTCAGACAACAACGCTATATGGAATATCAGAGAGATTTCAACAACACCCTTGTCAATATGCTGACTCAGAACTTCCACACCCATGGGATGCATTTTCCAGATTTCCCTCCCAATATTTTTGTCACTGTCGCACCATACATAGAGACAACACCTGCCTCAGGGCCTTGACAATCCTTTTCTGCTAGGCCACAACAACAGTTTCACGCTACCGAGCCATCCAAACCTGCAGGCACAGCCGCCACATCATCCAACAGCAGGCGACAATCAAAGACGAGAGCTGTCTTCAACTCTCCACAACAAAATCCTATCCCTATCAGCAGTTTTTCTAAAGATAGTCTCTCTAGACAAATCGACGAGTATGTCCATGAGAGCTCATCACATACCCAAGAGAGGATACCAACTGTCGAGTTTGGGGGAGAAACAGAGGTAATACATACAAATGACGAAGAAGATAGAGATGAAGTTACAGCCCTACTACAAAAACAAATGCCCAGCAGAGTACAGCTGCCCCGGTAAGCAAAAATACAACAATCACCAGGACATGGATCAAGAATGAAAGCATCGGCAGGAATACCTAGGAGGGCAGCTAGCTTCAGCAGCTATCTCCAGCAGCTCTTCTGAATCACAATCAGAATCTATTTAAATCTTGATGCTTTATTATTCTTGTTTTCTTTTGCTGTTTACTTTATATTTTGAGCATTGAGGACAATGCTCGGTTTGAGTTTAGGGAGATTGAAGGTGCAGAAGCACTTCCGAGGCTACCCAATACCGCGGCAATACCATAAAAGGGAGTAAATTTTTACCGATTTTTTTTATATTCTCTTTTCTTGAACTTATGTTTGTAATCTTGTACTGCCTTATGTCATCTTTGCTTTAGTTTACTCCTTTAAGGCTATAGAAAATTTTCTCCTTACCTTGGCCAAGTACTATTTTGAAGGGATAACCATAAGATACTCATGAAATAAAACTTAGAAGCTTACTTTAAGGTTAGACAAAAAAAATAAACACTTTTTGGACTTGTTTGATTTAGGAGTTCTTTTAATAAACTTAGGTGATAAAGACTTAGAACTTGTTGGAAAATTAACTAGAGATGCCTATCATCGGCTCTAGTTTTGCTCTCCTTTATACTAAAGGTGCCCGAAATTGGCTCTAGTATGATAAATAGGTGCTACAAAAGAAAAAGAATAAATAAGAAAAACAAAGAAAGAAATAGAAAACACATATCTTGAGGTGCCCGAAATTGGCTCAAGACTTGTTGTTTTAAGGAGATAGCTAATCCAAGATTCTACTTGTCTTGAACTTAGAGTTTATCTAAGAAAGCCTTGAATCAACCTTGTCCGTTAAACACACACACTTACCTAGTCCTAGAGTTTGTTTCTTAGTAGAAGTCCTTGGGTAAACTAGTGGCTAAAATTGAGAGATAGACATGACCATAGTGGGGAGAATAGATGGAAGAGTAAGACCAAAGGGGAGTAAGGTTTAGCAATTTGATGTTTGGCATTTCTTGAGGACAAACAATAGTTCGAGTTTGGGGGTATTTGATGAGTGCCTAAAAGGCAGTTATTTACTACCCTTCTTATGATACTTTATGCACCTATTATACACCCACTTAAACCAAATCATATACTCTTTGCTCAAATATTGGATATTCCGTTATTACCACATACAAAGTTAATATTTATAGAGAATGCAGATATTACTATAATTTTTGTACATGTAGGAACATCCAGAGCCGAAGCGGTAGAAAAGCTATGTTGAGGCCGAGGCCTGGCCATGACAGAATCCAGTGTGGTAGCACCAACAATTGAGGTGCATTGAAAGATAAAAATCTAGAGTATATTTTGGAAGACACAGCGTATCAATTGGACCAGGCTAGCGTGCTCAAAGCCCAATTCAAAGCCCAAGTGAGAAACCCTTTCTAGAAGACAGCAAACTTGGAAATATTAGAATCCTTGAAGAAAACTTGTTCCCTACTCCAAGTTGAAGTCTATTTAGGAAAGGTTTGCCCTAGGTTAAGACTATAAATATACTAGTCGGTCACATTGTCTAGGAGAGCCGATTTGTAGAGAAAACCCTTCTTCCCTAAGAATTGTACTTCCACGATAACATATTCTAAATTTCTTAGGGATAGGTGAAGGTTGTTGATATTAGTGAGAGGAGATTGATTCTTGTATTCTTGTTCTTATACAATAAAATCAGAGTTTTCTTATCCTATTGCCATTCCTTGTTCTTGTATCCAAGCCCGAGAGGGAAGTTTGCAAGTAATTTATTTATCTAGCATCGAGAGGTGTCGATTCACGAAAGGGATAAGTGCAGTATCGGCGACACTAACTCGGCCTATACCCTTGTGGAGGCACTAAGGGGTAGGTTAAGAGTTTCAGCAGCTAAAAAAAGTATTGGATTGGTTGGTGGTTATCTTTGGTTTATGCCGAGAGGTATCGTCAAGGACCGACCATCAACAGTACTTTGACTTAGAGATGAGCGGAGTCACTTACGGACACTTTGCTGAACTTTGATACTTCTACCCACGAGCAAGAGATTGCCGCGGCAGAATATAACCAGCATTGTCGAGGCAGTATCTGCAGTACTATCGAAGCAGTGTCGCACGATTGCATTGAACAAGAAGAAGATCAATTGATTCCACTAATTGACGCAACTGGATCCTACCCGCTTTCTCTATAATCATTCTCAACTCTTTATTTTATGTTTTGTTATTTAATTATTTAGTTAGATAAAACAAACTATCTAATTTGTGTTTTTATTTTATTCTCAGGAGCAAGAGAACGAAGGAAGACATATTAAGTATACCAATCCCTGTGGAGACGATACACGATATACTTATCATTTTATTACTTGACGACGTGTACACTTGCACTCAAAATAGTGCTTATACCACACCTATCAATATCCATAACAACAAATTCAACCACGTATTTTTTTTGCCCAATCAACAAGGTCACCTTAATCCTTCCTACTACCTCCCTTTTGGTCCTATCAAAGGCCCTCACTAAACTGTGACATGGTTTTTTATGAGAACTATCTACTGGCAACCTTTGTAAGGTGACTAATTGTAGTATATTCAATGCTGAGCCATTATCCACAAGCACACCGGGCAACACATATCCCTTATAGTGTGTAGTGATATTCATTTCCTTAGTGGATCCCATTCCACCATCAAGGATTTCGTCGTCACTGAAAGTGATATAGTTATCAATAGTAATATGGCCAACAATCCGGTCCAACTTGGCCACAGAAATGTCTTCTGGCACAAATGTTTCATTTAACACCTTCATTAATGCTTCACGGTGCTTCTCCGAGTTCAATAATAGCTCCAACACAAAAATACTTGATTGTTGTCGATGAAGCTGCTCTATAATATTATATTCACTATGTTTCAAAAATTTCAAGAATTCATGTGCCTGCGGCTCGGTTACTAGCTCATTTATCTTTCAAGGTGGGTCTTCTCCAAATATCATGTGAGGTTCAATTCTTCTTTCCTTGACTATTTCATCTTCTGCAGAGTTTGAAGCTTCTGGTGGATGACACCGTCCACTCATCGTAAAATATCCCACGTAATTAATAACTTCGGCCTCCTTAACCTCCTCCTTCTACGAAGAGTCTCTTTCAACTTGCACTTCTTCTCCTTGCATCCTAAGCATGGAAACGTTAGCAGCATAATTCCATAGAACTTTCTGCATGTTTTTGAATGGAAAAGGAGCAAGAGGTGTGATTATCATCTTTGGCGAATTTCAACTTCCCCTGTGGGAAGAACCGTCTTTCTTTCTTCTTAGTGAAATTACAAATGGCCTTTTTGCACTGTACTTACTGTCCGAACTGTCAGATGCATATTCATCCATCAACTTCCTCTCTCCAGTCTTCTCAAAAAACTCGATCTCTTTATTATCCATCATTTTTTGAACTAACAATTTAAATTGTTCACAATTTTAAATTTCATGGCCATGTTCCTGGTGATATTCACAATAAAGATTATATCCTTCTCGGATTACCTTCATTCTTCTTTCTATCATATTTGCCATGCATAATTGTTGAAAAACTCATTTCAGGGGGGATTTCACTTCAGCCACACTCCTTTAAACCCTTTTATCACTTTCATCTTCGATTACATTTACATCATGCCCTCCGTGATTTGGTGGGGGATTAGAAGCTACACTTGGGTTGTCAAACTTCAAGATCCCCGTATTTATCAAATTCTGGACCACTTTTTTGAAAGCGATACAATTTTCTGTAAAGTGTCCAGGAACACCAGCATGGTAATCATAGTGGGCTTTTTCATCATACCAAGCAGGAAAAGGAGGTTTAAATGGAACAACATGGTATGGTCGCACAAATTCTACTTTGTATAACTGAGCATACAGCTTAGCATATGGTATCGGGAGAGGGATAGAAAAAATCTTCTTCTTTTCTCTTTTAGAAGCAGTCTTCTCTTTCTTCTTTGAATCCTGCATGTTTCTGGTAGAAGTTTGTGGTTGGGTGATGGTAAGGTTTGCCGGGGTGTTGTAAGTACTGGTGACATTCACCTTGTTGTCTTTCCTCTGGTACTGCCTTCGAGAGTTTTCCCCAGTATCGATCCTTCCACTTTTTATAGCCATTTCAATCGACTCACATGTTCTGATAAGGTCAGTAAAGGTTTGAGCGGTGATAAGTGCTCAACTCACTATCACTTTCTACACTTTTCATGGGCACTTATTATCAAATTTACACCCATTTAAACCAATGCATGAGCTTAATGTGATAAATTTAGGGATTATACCATTGAAGATAATATTTGTAGAAAAGGCATACTTTATTTCATTTTCATATTTGTGCAGGAATAGGTACTGCCGAGGCAGCAGAATAAGGCCGAGGCAGGACCTAATGCCGAGGCAGCAGAAGAGAAAAAGTAATATGTCTGGCAGCTGAAGGAGAAAAATAAGGAGAATGTTGCTGAGCAAGAAGACCAAGAACCGGAGCTGAACAAGACAAGAAAAGCCCAAGGACAAGGCCACGCAGGATGAAACTTTCTAGAAGATCAAACTTGAAAATATTTACCCTAGGACGGCTATGCCTTATATAGGATTGGCCTAGGGCAAACCTTTCCTAATTAGAGTACAACTTGGAGTAGGAAACAAGTTATACACATAGGTTAAATATTTTCAAGTTTGATCTTCTAGAAGGTTTCATCCCGCGTAGCCTTGTCCTTGGGCTTTTCTTGTATTGTTCAGCTCCGAATCTTGAGCTTCTTGTTCAGCAACGTTCTCCTCATTTTTCTCCTTTAATTGCCAGTCATATTGCCTTTTTCTTATATACTGCCTCAGCATCAGGTCCTGCCTCGGCCCTATTCTGTTGCCTCGGTAGTACTTGTTCCTGCACAGATAAGAGAATGCAGTAAAGTCCGCATTTTCTATAAATATAATCCTTATTCGCATAATCCCTAAATATATCATATTAAGTCCATGCATTAGTTCAAGTAGGTGTAGAATTGATGATAAGTGCCCATGAAAAGTGTAGAAAGTGACAGTGAGTTAAGCACTTATCATACGCCATCCTATGTCTATATGTAGATGACATACTCATTGTAGGAAGCAACAATGAGATGGTACACCGTACCAAGAAAAATTTAAATTTAAATTTGGATATGAAAGATATGGGATTAACTGATACAATTTTGGGTATCCAAATATAACGATCAGTAAAAAGTCTCATATTAACTAAATCACACTACGTGGATAAGATTCTTGAAAGATTTGGAAAGGATGATTGTGGTACAACTACAATTCCTCTAGATCCTTGCTTTAATCTATCTAAGAATAAAGAAGAAAGTATCAATCAAGTGGAATATACAAGGGTCATAGGTAGCTTAATGTATCTCATGAGCTGCACAAGACCAGATATTGCAGTTACTATAAGCAGTCTAAGCAGATTCACAAGCAATCCAGGAAAAGATCACTGGAAAACAATAGTGAAGGTACTAAGGTACCTTAGATACACTCGGGACTACGGATTGCATTATTCCAAAGAACCTGCCATCTTAGAAGGATACTCCGTTGCGAGTTGGATATCTAACATACAAGATACCAAAGGCATAAACGGATATGTGTTCACTCTAGGAGGAGGAACCGTATCTTGGAAATCCTCAAGACAAACGGTTATAACCAGATCCACAATGGAATCTGAGTTTGTAGCTCTAGATAAAGCTGGAGAAGAAGCCGAATGATTAATGTAATTTCTTGAGGATATCCCTGAATGAGAAAAACCAGTGCCCACTGTGTGCATATACTGCGACAATCAAGCAACGATTTCTAAGGCACAAAATTTTATGTATAACGGTAAGTCGAGACATATGCGTCGACAACACAACACCGTTAGAAAACTTGTCTCAAATGGAGTTATCTCTATTGATTTTGTAAGATCAAAGGATAACCTTGAGGATCTACTAACCAAAGGGTTAAATCGAGATCAAGTTGAGAAAATATCGAAAGGAATGGGACTAAAGCCCATGAAAAATAAAGGCGCTATGTGAAGGAAAAACCCTACCTAGATGACTGAAGATCCCAAGATCTAGGTTCAAAGGGACAACCTAATTGCATAGACCTGTGCAGTCACTGTGGGGGGTCCTCTCCCAAGCCCATTCCTATGATGTGATTTGGTAAAGGTTAAGCAAAAGTTTTTAATGACCATTGTATGCTTCGATGAGCCGAGCAACATAAGTCACCTATGTGAAAGTAAAGTGGGGCTGCTTCAAAGAGACTATTGGGCATAGTTCTTTCATACTCTTGCAGAACCAATAGATGTCCACGGCCTTAATGGCATAACCATGAGATTTGTATCTCTTGTCAAAGAGATAGGTGTGTGAAGTATGTCATCGTTTACACCAACGACTGACAGTTCAAGGATATCGCATCCACTAATTAGCTAGTAAAGTAAATATACTTTCAAAAGGGAAGGCTCAAAGGAGATACCTACCTATCCTATGCATCTATCAATCGTAGAGCCTATCACCACAATATGCCAAAAATGCTTTGATAGAATCATCAATTTCGTTCATGTAGGGGATTGTTGGAAAAATAGTGGTTTGTGGCCATCTTTGGAGCATATTTTAAACAAGTAAAGATGAGGTTTTGAATAAGGAAATGGTTGATTCCTATTCTACTCCGTGAGATCTTTACAACGATAGCTCATACGCTCAAAATCTTTGATTGGTGAATGAGGAATTGATGCTCAAAGTAGGAAGGTCAAGAATAAATAAAGAAGTAGAACCCCTTATCCCACATTGGTAGGATAAATGGAGTGGGAGTTGTTTATATACAACTACCCATAAAGAGGTCATTGAATGACTTTAGATGAATCAATTCCTCGTACGTAGGGGTGTGTGAATCCAATTCCATTCGGGTTGGGGCGCACCCGCACGACGTAGATGACGTGAATGTCCGGACCGGTCAGTCCTTTCTGAGGCCTGTGAATATTTTACCCTTTATGCACATTTTTTCCTTAATTTATTTTTTTAAAATATACAGAAAAGAGCTTTAATTCAGAATTAAACTTGAATTAATTAGCAGTTGACTGCTCTGGATAATTAGAGAGGTAATTGCTAATTATGGTATTTAATTTGAATTAGATACCAGATAATTGACAATTATTCCTGGATCTTTCGAATCCTAATTCGGGAAATTTTAGACCACTGTTGCCCTAGAATTCCACTATATATATGAGATGATTTTCTCTGTTTTACTCATCCCAAAAACGTTTTTCTCTCCTCTGATTTTCTCTCGGTGATCGGCGAAGATATGAGTAGTTCTAGAACTCGGCAGAAGTGCTACTTTTCAGAGTTCTTCTAGTTGTTGCATCTTGGGAGACAGACTACCAATCAACTCAGCACCATCGGAGTGGCAGAAAATCTGTCTTAAGGAAACTGCTTCCGGCAGGCCTCAACTCGATTCCTGTTTTCAAATCAAAATTCGGTTCGGTTTTTACACTTCTCTATTTCCAGCTTTATTTTAGTTTCTCTAACATCTGTTTATTTCTTTTTATTGCTTGGGAGTAATATTGTCGTACAGGGTTGACATTCTTTTTGATCTTGTCAAATAAATCAGTTACCACGTAATCTATTTGTCCCAAAACCTTTAGAAAGATAACCATGCCATAGATATTGTATGCTAGCAAGTACCTATTCTTCGATGGGTCTAGATGATGAAGGATTAAGTCATGAACATACGTCTAAGCAATACAATCAGTCTTAACCTTCCTAACAATTTTGCCTTGGACCCATTCTTTGCTCATCCGTGTGACGTTAATCAGACTCTCCATAAAAGATAAGGGGTCCTTCGGTTTGAGATAAACCATTTCGGTCTTGAGTCTGGGACAATTAAGTAGAGTCGTATACTCTTCGATGGTAGAAGTCATATCAACCTTTCCAAACGTGAAACAATAATACTCGGGGTTCCAAAACTGCGTCAAGGCTCAGAACATGCGAGCATCGGTATGGACATTCAATAATAATGCTATATCGTCAAATTCTTGTTGAAAGGCTTCCCTCAATTCTAGATCACAATTCTGTTATATCTTTTTTAACTCATTGAGCTTGTTTTGCTTTGAAACAATCAACGTGGGCTCCACAATCTCTGAGACATGGTCTTCCGATAAGCTATTTCCCTTTTTCCATTTGCATGCGCCTAGACCACCCACATACTGTAGCGTTACCACTTTTGTAGATACAGAACCTCTTATCCATAATTGAGATTTCTTAGGAATGTACTTTTGAATCAACACCTATGTATGAAATGATATGCAAAATGAATGCAAAAAAAGAAAAAAAACAAAATAAACACAGAAAAAGAAATGTGTTAGTATAATTAATTCACAAAATTCAATAAACTAATAATAAAAAGGATAAATAAGTAAATAAATAAGTAAATGCACAAAAGAAATAATACATAATAAAATAAATAAAAACAAAAACTTAAAAGGGTGATTCTAAAGGGGCAACATAACGACATGGTTTCGAAAAGGTATGTTTCTAAGTTTTGCTATATGCGTTTTGGTTCTAGAGTAAGTGGTACCCGAACTATCGCTGAGGACATCGATTCGGGGGAATATGACCCTTATTTATGCGGAGGTGAGAACCTCACGAAATATAAGGACCAAAATTCCGGAAATGAATCACAACACTATACGGAGGTGAAAACCACACGAAGCGATGTAATTATTCCCACTTAAAGGTTCTTAATCTAATGTATGATGAAAATTAAAAATTAATTTAATTAAAATTTTATATTTTAAAAAAATTACGATGCGAACCGAACTAAGTCTTAGCTCCTTTTCTAAAAAAAAATTGTCCCAGTGGAGTCGCTATCTATAGCGACCCTTTATTCAAAAATATTAAAAAATAGCTTAAAAGTTCAAAAGTTCAGTGGGATTTGAAAATTTGGTAGCCGAAGATAACACCTGAAGAACAGGATCTCACTCCTAATGGAATACCATTAAAATTTAAAAATTCTTGATAATATTTAAAAATTCAATATCCCGTAACATGACATCTGAAGAACACGATGCCACTCCCATTGGAATACCGTTAAAATTTGAAAATTAGTTAATCGGTTAGAGTCGCCATCGACCGTTCAAAAAAGTAGATCGAACATCGAGAAAACAAAACCAAAAAAGATTGGGTTCGGGAGTTGGTTATATTTTGGTAAGGAAGAGCACCCCCAAAACGTTCAAAATTGGTACCTAAAGGTTCGTATCATAATTTTTAAGAAAATATGAAATTCGAGTTAAATACATTTTTAATTTAAAATACAACCTTAATATCTACGACAACTCAAAGAAGATAACACCCGGATACTGAGATGCTACTTCCAATAGAATATATCAGGATAATATTTTCTAATAAGAAACGAAATAAAGATAAAACACTAATGTAATGGTAGACAAAACAATAAAATAATAAAAATAAATAAGTAAACAACATTATAACTTTAGTAATAATTAATATAGTAATAATAAAATAAAACTAAGCATAATAATAATGATAATAAACATTATAATACGATACTATTAATAATAATAAGAAGAAAAAATAATAATAATAATAATAATAATAATAATAATAATAATAATAATAATAATATTAGTAAGAAAACTAATAAAAGATGATATAATAATAATATAAATAATAATAATATGAGGAGCTAAATATGCAAGAAAACAGAAGTTTATGGGGTAAAATATAATTAAAACAGTGAAATCAGGAATCGAATTGAACAAAATATAAAGATATATGGGCAAAAATAACAAAAATAGTGACTGAAATTAAATAAAAAGTAAACTAGTGAGCCGAATGCAAGGATACTAGAAATCCAAGGATTGCATGCATGATTTTTCCATTAATCCAATTTAAGCACAAGTCCGGGTCGGTCATAGGGCATGGATAGTCGAAATGACGTCGTTTTGGGCCCTGTATCCAGGCGCCAAAATGACGTCGTTTCACTCGCAGTATATACGTGTTTTGTTTGATGAAAATCAAACCTCATCTTCATTGTTTAAGGTTCTTAACAGAACCATTGGAAAAGTTCTCTATTCTCTGGAGTCTAGTCACCGTCATGAAGAGCGACGCCGGTCGTCATCGCTGGTCGTCAGAGGTAGAAAGGAAATACCTTTCCGATTCGTCTTAACGTGTGGGGCTCAGATCTAGGGTCAGATTTTCAAGAAATCACACACACAAGACTAGATCTAGCGATAAGTACTCGAATCCTATATTTTTTTACCTTTTTTCTTTTAGTTTTTACTCCGATCTCTCATTTCTTTTTGTATTTTTATTTGTTTTGAATGTTATGGTAGTGTTTGATGTTGTATTTTGCTTCGAATATGTTGTTTTTGTTCTATTTCTCGTGTTCAAAAGAATAAACTTACAAGGGTTTCTGATTTGGGTTTTATACCCGAAAATATACATATAAAAAAATCCTAATCTATACTTTAGATCTGATTTTAGACCTAATTATTTCTTATCCATAATTTTGCAGTTGAAAATGACCAAGGTGGTGCCGCAAATCTGGGTGATGGGGCGGTGGCTGACCATTCAAACCAATTGTAGAGCGCGTGACCTCCACGCAGGAGTCAGAGAGTCGCACATGGCGGCCACACGCGGGCAACCTAAGGGTCAGCGGCTAAAGGTTTGGTTGGAATAGTTAGGGTTTGGTTAGGGTATTGTTAGGGTTATTAAGTTATTGGGCTTCTGAGTTTGGGTTATTAGTTGGGTTAAGTGTAATGGGTTGTAGGCTTGTAATTGGATATTGGATTTGTAGTTCTTTTGTAATGGATGTGGTGGTGTTTATATTGGATCTGAGATTATTTAATAAAATAGTTTTCAAATAATAGGTTATTATAGACAGTTGGGAACATATTTTTATATAAAATTTTATAAATCTTGAATTCAAGAACCGCGTAGGTGAACTAGTTTTTTCAGCTATACAAATTGAAACCTATAATTTGATCTGATGGAATCGAAGTGTAAGAACAATCCTTGAATATTGTTGATATCTTAAATCCCTCAATTATCCAATTGGCTTCAAAGAATGACTTTGTCTTCTTCCATAACAGTCCTTCCATAACAGTCCTCCCAATAGCACTCAACCTTCAGATGAATCCACTAAACAAATGTGTTGGGCGGCACTGATTTCATACATGCTCTTCTCTTGGAGCTTGAAGCCTGAAGGTAATCCAGATAGATTGACTAATTTGTTGGATTGTGCAGAAAATGATAATCCTAGTGAAACCTAACATGACGATAAAAACTTGATACAGGTAGATTTTTTTTATTTTTCACCTGATTAGTCCGACACATGACCCATAATCATTTAAATCTATGGTCAATAATTATCACATGTAATCAGAATCTTAATAAAGTGATCAGCATGGAATCCACGTCTAGCTTGGATTAGCAGATCGACAAACTTGATACGGGTAGGACTAGTTTTTATTTATTTAATTATTTATATATTAGAAGTCCTTTATCTTCGTTGACCATATAAAAGGACAAAAATTGTTTAAAAAATAAAATAACAAAAATGAAAACTAACTACATGTTGCCTTTAGATCTAACATAACATCTTAAGGTGTGTTAATCAAATATTAATAATTTAAGATATTACAAATTTATTGAAAGATGCACTAGTAAATTTTTTTATATGGTTTCAATACAAAAATTTCATAAATAATTTCTTTTAATCAATCCTTACATCATCTTGTATTGTGTTGTACTATTTAATTTTAAGTTATAAGCATAATACGTATTTTAATTAGCATGTCTTTTTTTCTTAACTACCGTCCGTGGTAATAAATCAGGACTAATTACAAGTTATCCTTGGAGCTACTATACACCCAACCGAAGTTCGGTTAATTCCACTTTCGATAAAGATGGATACAATCTTATACAAATATTCATAAAAGATTGATTTCATTGACCTAAATTAGTAGGTCATACTTTCTAATCATGCATGTTTATTATCAAATAATATAGCAGACCTTTATAGGTTTGAAAAAGCAGCAAAAGTCTACTGTTTTTAAATGGCTATTGCCTTCAAAATCTTCAAATCTTCGGTGTTGAATGTTCATTCCCATAATCAAAAGCCCTCGAATTTTCTAAGGTGGTTAAAGTATTCACTATTCAGATCGTCATAAGCATCTATACAAGTTGTATGAAGATAAAAACAATAGCTAAAACCTAAGTGAATGTGGGAGTCTGTAAAATCTAAAAAAAACACTAGCAGGCCTAACTATTTCTTGTTAGAATTCTCTGTGGGTTATACTTCTAATAAAACTAGACAATTATTGTATTGAGAGATCATTTCAGTATCATTTTATGTATCATACTCACCGAATTTTTGATCTCATATGACCTACACCCTACTTCAACAGCCAACCAACCAAACAAATCACTACTACTATCAAATATTACGGCCACGATGCTACAGCTAATTATAATTCGCTTATTAGTGATGTTTGGAATCACGACCTCCAGGATTAAGACGTTCAACTCATACAGATTCTTTGTGTCTTGATCTACGAATGGGACACTAAAGTGGTAAACTTTACCTGAACCATCATCCATTGACAATGATCGAAAAGACCTCCCTTCCATCACTGTTTGGATTAGGAAACCGACTTTCACACCTTGAAACTACATAGCATACCAATAAGACTAGGCATGCACAAAAACGGAAGCTAGCTATGTGTGGGCGTCTATCTTTGAAATTGGGAGAGGTTGTGTAAATTATATATAAACCAGAAAAATAGATGACATATTTTTAGTTGACCTACCTATGTAATACAATATTCTTTGTTGGCTGGTTCATGAGAAATTATTCTATGGACCGGTTCCACCACGTCATCCATGGTCCTTAAGAACAAAAAATAAATCCACGTCATCATTTTTTACACATCATCTGCACACTCATAATTTTAATTTCCAAATCATCTCTCTAAATAAAATATATTAAAATTAAAAAAAATGATGACATGGATTTATTTTTTAATTAGGATTTATGGTTTAGGATTTAGGGTTTATGGTTTAGGGTTAGGGTTGGGGTTAGGGTTTAGGGTTTAGGGTTTGGGGTTAGAGTTATGATTTGGGTTATGGTTTAGGGTTAGGGTTTAGGGTTTAGGTTAGGGTTTAGGGTTAAGTTTAGGTTTAGGGTTAGGGTTTACGGTTAGGTTTAGAGTTTAGGGTTTAGGTTAGGGTTTAGGGTTTAGTGTTAGGTTTAGGGTTAGGGTTAGGGTTTAGGTTAGGGTTAGGGTTTAGGGTTTAAGGTTTAGAATAAAAAATAAATCCACGTCATCATTTTTTAATTTTAATATATTTTAGTTAGAGAGATGATTTAGAAATTAAAATTATGAGTGTGCAGATATGTGTAAAAAATGATGATATGGATTTATTTTTTGTTCTTAAGAACCATGGATGACGTGGTGGAACCGGTCCATAGAATAATTTCTCGCTGATTCATACACCTGCAAATATATGTGGCGTATACAAATGTTTTCAGCAATATTTGGTGCATATGTTTCGGTTTGTCTTGTATTAGAATAAGACAAAATCATCCATGCATTTAAGAAGGGTAAGTAGGCTTTAGCTTTTCTCCTTATCCAATAGGGAAACATGAAAGAGTCACGTTCGAGTTACTTTTCGACAAATTCATTACATGAAATTATAGTGGCATGCTGATGACGGCGTTGTTGGGTTCTTGAGTGCTTGATGACCGTGCATGCCCATCAAAAGTTCATAATTAATAAGAGTACTAAAAGTTAGTCAACCCTATAGGCCAAGGTTGTGTATTACCATCCTATTATGAGATCGGCATATTGCTTTGATAAATTTTTTTTAGATAAATATAATTTGTTTTTTTTTTCATCAAAAGAACCACCAAAATATCAAGAAAAGAGTTTACAAACGCTTATACATCAAACTCATTAAGAATAATAAGAACATTAAGATAAATTCCAAGAAACAATAAGAGAAATAGAAGAGTAAACAAGCTTCTTACAACCTCGTAATCGCATCCTAACATCAGATTTTATGTAATTTGATAAATTTACCGATGATATTATGTATTGATAATATATATTCTCAAATATTTGTCTTTATTTTTGAATAAAAAATTTGTTGAACAGCATTCGTACATAAAAGTACAATAATATTTTATTTTCTTAGCATGCTTTATAATTAATATAGAATGAATCTTTTTCTTTTTCTAGTATCCATTTATGTCTTTTGTGATTGTTTCTATTGTCACTATTTAAAATGGGGCACCAAAAGAAATAAAATAATGGGTAAACTATCTATTTCAAAATTTGAGATCCATCCATGGCAGCACGTGTGAAATGTGCTTAAAGTTAAAAATTCTAATCGAAACAATCTGTTGGGCACCAAATTGAATGAATCAGAACACCTTTGCGTCAACCGAATGTACTTATATATAATAAATAAGTTAGATACATACTTAAACATATTTAATAAATAGGATAATCTAATATCTCACCCGAATATAACAAATAAGTTATATATATATTTTTAAATATATATAAAATAATATGTCACATATTAACATGCAACACATTATAAACCCCATGTTCTAAGGCATAAATATTATCGAATAAATTCGAAATTGAAGCACAAGTAAAGAAAAGTGTTTCCCTGCAATATTTTGCCTTAGATCGAGTAATGGATCCTAAAGGCAAGACCTACGGATCAACATCAAGTGCTGGTGAAGATGTGCTCTCATCATCCCCCTTCTTGAAAAGGATTTGTCCTCAAATCTGCAGATTTTTCAAAAGGGGTTAAATCGGAAACATTAAATGTGGCACCTACATTGTATTCACTCGGTAGATTTAACTTGTAGGCATTGTCATTCACTTTCTCCAACACCTGAAAAGGATCATCTCCTCTTGGTAACAACTTGGTTCGTTGTTGAGCTGAAAAACGTTCCTTTCGAAAATGAACGCAAACCTAATCACCAACTTCGAAGGTGACTCGCTTCCTTCATTTGTTTGCTTGCTTTTCATATTGTTGAGTCCTTTGTTCTAAGTTCTTCTTTACCTGTTATTCTGCTTTCGCGTTACCGTTTATGTTCATCACCTGTTCCTGTGGCAAAGGCAACATATCTAGAGGAGTAATAAGATTAAAACCATAAACTGTTGGGAACGCCAGCACACCCCATGGCACAACAGAACAAAATTATGACAATCTTTCCAGTGATCCATGTACGTTTAATTTGGAATCAAGAGGAAGAGTTACGATAACTTACATTCGGTTCCTTGATAAACAACAAAAACAACAACTGGATTTGCGGTAATCACGATCGTTCGATAATTCAAATCTTTAGCTTCCACGAATATCGTTTCGGCCTCTACTCAGTTCACCCGATTGAGAGATCAAATCTTGAAAAACTGTTTTTCGTGATTCTAGGATTTGGAATTCAGAATACTCTAGTGTATGACTGCTAGACCAATTGATCCTTTACATAGGTGTAACCCTAGGTATAAGAGTCTGATTCTGAATTGGTTTATAGGAATTAATTACTTAATTATTTCCTTAAATTTTAGAATCTATTTTTAATTCGAATCCCTTCTAATTACTTTAATTATATCCTTTATTTAAAATTTGGGATTAAATATAATCTACTTATACTTATATATATTTTTGCTCTGTTTCAACCATTGGGCGCGACCCTATAGGCTCATTATAACGTTAGTAATAATATTAAAATAATTCTAATATTAAAAACAATGAGTAACATCTAGCAATATATCATTGTCATCTAAGTTATAAGAGATCATGATTCGATGTATCATGTCCGTGATCAATTCTTTTAATGTATTATATCATTTTGTCCTTTTATTTCTTTAATAGGCACAAGTCTTGGAATAGTCACACTTGTATAGCCTATTTTAATATTTCTTGATATCTAGAGTGAACTACTTTTAATGAATAATTTGTGATATCTTATATCAACGTATTCAAGCATGGCCATGCATTTCTAGTCCCACTCAATCAAGTGGCCTTTGATATATTTTCCTACTATGTAGGAAGGACAAATCCTATCTTGATCATTCACATCTCACTACATACATTGTAATATGTCCAATGTTAGTTTTTATAGTGTAACTAATTACTAGACACGTTTAACTGCATCAAGACATAAAATAATATATGTTGAGATAGTAATAATCTCAAGTCTAAGGATTATACATATAGTTATCACTATGAGCAATATCGTGACCGTCACATAATAATCCAAGATATATGCTCATAGTGGGTCAATGCAATATATTATTCTCTACTAATATATTCATGTATTAATTCTGACATCTCTATGTCAATGATAACTCATTGTCATCAATTAATCACATGTTAGTCTTAAGCGTATTATTATTGTTATTACCCATAATAATACTTGACTAAGGATCTTTTAATAATAATACATAGATTATTATATGGATCTTATTGTTTCTAAATTTATGTGACACATATATCTGAAAACAATAATGACAATGCCTTTATTCAATAAAATTGGAAAATAAAAGTATCTATAAAATCATCATATGATTGGTCTTTGGGCATACTCTAACATAAACAACCTCAAATAGTGACATCTTAGTAGCAGAATGTACAACATAATTATAAGAAAATTCAACATGTGGCAAACAATCTTCTCAAGTCTTAATATTCTATTTAATGATGAAACGAAGTAAAGTATAAAAAATCCTGTTAACAACCGCAGTTTGTCCATCAGTCTGGGGATGACAAGTAGTAGAAAACATAAGTTTCGTACCTAGTTTGCTCCAAAGAGTCTTCCAGAAGTGACTCAAAAATTTCACATCCCTGTTAGAAACAATTGACCTAGGAATACCATGTAAACGTACAACATCTCTAAAGAACAAGTTAACCATATTAACAACATCATCAGTCTTATGGCATACAATAAAATATGCCATCTTAGAGAACCTATCAACCACAACAAAAATATTATCTCCACCTGTCCTAGTTTTGCATAATCCCAATACAAAATCCATAGAAATATCAATCCAAGGGGAATTAGGAATAGGTAAAGGTAAGTACATACCATGTGGTGAAACCTTCGATTTTGCTCTCTTACAAGTCACACAACGTTCATAATACCTTTCAACGTCTTTGTGCATTTTACGCTAAAATAGATGCTCCTTCAATATTTGTAACATCTTGGTGACTCTAAAGTGTCTCATCAATCCACCTTCGTGCGCCTCATGAATCAAAATATCATGCATAGAACCCTGTGGAATGTATATCCTGTTTTCTTTGAAAAGATAACCATCGTGCATGAAAAACTTTCTATTAGCACCTTTATCATAAGCATTATAATTATCTTGAAAATCAGGATCATCAGATTACAACTCACGAATATATGCAACTCCAATCAAATGTGAATCAAGATAACTCAACACTGCATATTGATGTGATAAAGCATCAGAAACGACATTGTCTTTACCCTTTTTATAACGAATGACATAAGGAAAAGACTCTAAAAATTCAATCCATTTAGCATGTCGTTTGTTCAATTTATGCTGACCTGTAATATATCGCAAGGCCTCGTGATCAGTGTGGATCACAAACTCCTTAGGCAACAAATAGTGTTGCCATGTCTCCAAAGCCCGAATCAGTGCATACTTCTCCTTGTCATAGACAAGATAGTTCAATGTCGCTCCACTAAGCTTTTCACTGAAATAAGCAACAAACCTCTTTTCCTGTGACAAAAAACACATATACCAACTCCAAAAGCATCACATTCAATTTCAAACATTTTATCAAAATCAGGTAATACTAAAATAGACGCTCTTGTCAAACAATCTTTAATTTTTAGAAAGGCGTCTTCTTGTTCTTTACCCCAAGAGAAGATTGAATTCTTCTTTATAACCCCTGTTAAGGGAGCGGTAGTAAAACTGAAATGGGGAACAAACCAACGATAAAAACTGGCTAAACCATGAAACGATCTAACCTGACTAACTAAAGTCAATTGTGGCCACTCCTGAATCGCCTTGACCTTCTCAGGATCAACTTCATCTCCCTGAGAACTAACAATGTAACCAAGAAATGTTGTACTACATATTTATCCATGTCACCAAACAACTTTTCTTCTCGCAAAGTCTGCAAAACAGCTCGCAAATGTTCTACATGATCAGGTAAAGTCTTGCTATAAATCAGGATGTCATCAAAATATACAACACAAAACATATCAATAAAAGATCGCAGAATATGATTCATCAATTGCATAAAAGTACTAGGTGCATTACTTAAACAAAAAGGCATCACTAACCATTCATACAAACCTAGGTTGGTTTTTTAGGCAGTCTTCCACTCGTCACCTTCTTGCATGCAAATCTGATGATATCCACTCTTCAAGTTAATTTTGGAGAAGATAGTCGCTCCATACAACTCATCCAACATGTCATCAAGTCGAAGAATGGCATGTCAATACTTGATTGTAATCGGGTTTATTGCTCGACAATCAACACACATCCTCCAAGTTCTGTCTTTCTTCGGTACCAGCAACATTGGTACGACACACGGGCTCAGACTCTCTCGAATGTAACCTTTGTCCAATAACTCAGAAATCTATCATTGAAGCTCCTTCGTCTCTTTGGGGTTACTTCGGTATGCTGGTCTATTCAGAATTGTGGCACCTGGAATAAAGTCAATTTGGTGCTCAATGCCATAAATAGGGGGCAATCCCTTAGGTGTTTCATCCGGAAACACATCTTCAAAATCTTGCAAAAGAGATGAAATCGAAATAGGCAAATCACTAGAAATCTCATCTAATAAACAATTATCCTTAAATAACAAAACAAGTATAGAAAGCTGAGAGGAAAGACACTTCCTAATTTCTTTGTTGCTCGCGTACACATTAATCTTCTTTTTTCCTTGCGATTCTTCGATATTCTTTCGTAATCTCACTTGGTCTTCTTGTACTTGACTCGGATTCAATAGTACCAAAGTGATCTTTTTACCTACATGTATAAAAGAATACCTATTCGTGAAGCCATCATGCATATCCCTCTTATCGAACTACCATGGACGTCCTAAAAATAAATGGCTCGCATCCATCGAAACGACATCGCAAAGTACTTCATCCTTGTACTTTCCAATGAAAAACAGAACTACAATCTGCTTGGTCACTCTAATCTATACTATTTCATTCAACCATTGTAACTTATAAGAATTTGGGTGCTTTATTGTTTTCAAACCTAGCTTGTCAACCATAATACAAGTAAAAACATTAGTGCAACTACCACTATCGATAATCACAACACATACCTTGTCATTCACGAGGCACTGTGTATGAAAGATGTTCTCTCGCTGCTGTTCATCTAGAATTGGTTGAGTGTTCAAGCTTCTCTTGAGAACAAGTGCTTCTCCAGTGGCAAAAGTCTGCACATTTTTATTTTCCTCTTCATCACCTGCTGAAGGTGGAATCTGATCGTTATCCTCAAACTCAGACTCGATCTTGCCATTTTCCATCATCAATATAGTCCTTCGGTTTGGGCGCTGACTGACGACATGTCCTCGTCCTAGAAACTTGAAACACTGGATATCTCGTGCTCGCTCTTGTGACACCACTGGTTGCTTACCACTCCCATTTTCAGCAACAGGGGCCTTGGGCTTGCTGGTTTCGCCTTATTCACGAATCTGAAGTTGCGATTGTTGTGCTTGCTTCCTAGTAGTATTAAGAGTGTAAAAAGGGTTAGAATAAGATTTAAATAGAGTAGTACCTCGATTTGAAGACTTTCTTCGCTATTTTCGTTCCATTTTTATCGTTATTTGCACCATATCATCAACCTCGACATAATGCTGCAACTCAACAGTGTTGGAAATTTCGGTGTTCAACCCTACTAGAAAACGTGCCATGGTCACTTCTCGATCCTCCTCGATATTTTAACGCATCATAGCCATCCCATATGCTTAAAATAATCCTCAACGCTCCTATTTCCCTGTTTCAAATTTTGCAATTTTTGAAATAAATCACGATGATAATGAATAGGAACAACCTCTTTCGCATTATTCGCTTCATCTCGTTCCACGTCGTAATGGGGCCTTCATCAGAACGCCTTCGACTAAGAAATAATTGATCCCATCATATTAAGGCATAATCAACAAACTCTGTCGCCGCTTGTCGAACCTTTTTCTGTTCCGAGTAATTATAACACTCGAAAATATGCTCAATTTTGCTTTCCCAAGCCAAGTATGCATCAAGATTTGTACGTCCCTGAAAAGAAGGAATAGATATCTTAATGTTAGTCAAATTATCGTCTACTTGTTGAGCATGTCCTTGTCTAAGAGTATGTTATCTCGGTGACGAGTCAACTTCATTTTTGTTCAACATTTCATGAACAGAGTTAGAACCTCCATCAAGCCTATCCATCCTCGATTGTAATGGTTCTATGGCAGAATCCATTACTCGTTGCATAATTCGTTCTAAGGCTTACATTTGCGGAAATGGTGAGTTCTGATCAATGGTATTGTCATCGGAACCTGTTATGTTTAAAATAACAAAAACACATAAAAACAAACAACAAATTAAAGGTTAATGTAAAATAAATAAAAAGGTCCTTACAACAAACTCAACAAAAAGTCTCGCAATGGTCACTCCAAGAACAGTGAACTAAAAGTTTAGCACTCAACGCTCATGTTTCACTCGGGAGAATACTTGAATGGCTCTTTTTGTCTCCCCTTCTGATCTCACACGCTCAATGTCTTTTCCCTTATACTTTCTCGAAAGTCAGCTCTTTAAAGAACTAATACAACATATTAAAACTCTTAATAATGGTGTGACTAAATGGACAACAAATAATAAGAACAAAGATGACAACAAGATGACACGAAACAAAAGAAAGGCAAGTAAGATGGAAAAATAAAATAAAAGAAAGAAAAATAATAAAAATAAGAAAGATGACACTAAAACGAATAAAAGATGAAAAATGAAAAAGGTAGAAAGTCTTACTACAAAGACGAGCTTACAACGTCCCTATCACCGAACAAACAGGTAAAGTACACTCCGACGATTTTCGAGTACATTGAAGTTGCAGTTCAGAGTTCATACATAGTTTCTAATTATACAAAGACACAATACTAAATACATATAGAGATATATAATAAATACATATAGATATGAAGAGAGAGAGAAAATTCTTTCGAATCTGAATTTTTTATTCAAATCTATTTTTTTCGAATCTGTTTTTTTTAATATATTTTTTTAATCTATTTTTTTAATTTGTTTTTTTAATCTATTTTTTTTATTCGAATCTATTTTTTTTAAATATTTGAATCTGAAATTATATATATATATATATATATTCAAATCTGAATTATATATATACGAAGCTAAATTCGACGTACAAACTTGCAAGACTTGACGTGCAGAAATATACAACGAATCCAACAACCTATGCTCTGATTACCACATAATATAACGCGGAGTTCATCGGAACAGACTTTCCTCGTTAGTTTCGGATCTAAGAATATTGTAGGCACGTTCCTACAATAAAAACGATAAATAAATAATTATACGAGATAATTATATTAAGTAGAAAAATTTAAAGATGAACAAAACAACATAAAAAATATATATAGATATATAGGTGACAATTTTAGTGTTTCGGAAAGGACTTCAACAAAGGATGACTGTGAAGACTTCAAAAACGGTCGATGGTAGAAAAATGCTAAACTCGAAAGAACTCGAATAATATGTTGAACGAACCATAATCGAATCTGTTTAATGTCGTAGGACTTGGACCCGCTAAATATCAATTTAGGAACCAAAAGTATCAAAAACAATCAAACGAATTGAGTGTCGAATAGCTCTAAAATGAACCAAAAAGAGAAAGAACTTTCAAATAAAATTTTATTGATCAAAGTGTGTAACCTTATTACAAAATTTAATATATATATATATATATATATATATATATATATATATATATATATATATATATACACAAAGAGTTGCCATTTAAAATATATGGCCATTGAATTAATTTTGCCTGGAATATGTTCCGGTTGGAATTCAATGTCAAAAGGCTTATGTTAACCGAAAGGTGACATTTGAATTTCAAATGTGTGGCTGTGCAAGTGCAAATTGAATCTGCACATGGTAAATGTGCATGGAATTTCAAATTATGAAAATCATCCACGGCAGCACATGTGAAATGTGCTTAAAGTTAAAAATTCTAATAAAAACAATCTGCCGGGCACCAAATCGAATGAATCGGAGCACCTTTACGTCAACTGAATGTACCTATATATAATAAATAAGTTAGATACGTACTTAAAATTATTTAATAAATAGGATAATCTAATATCTCACTCGAATATAACAAATAAGTTATATATATATATATTTAAATATATATAAAATAATATGTCACATATCAGCATGCGACACATTATAAATCTTGTGTTCTAAGGCGTAAATATTATCGAATAAATTCGGAATTGAAGCACAAGTAAAGAGAAGTACTTCCCTGAAATATTTTGTCTTAGATCAAGTAATGGGTCCTAAAGGCAAGACCTCCGGATTAACATCAAGTGCTGGTGAAGATGTGCTCACATCAATACCAGTATCAAGCACAATGCAAGAGATCGCCACTGAGCCATTTGCTTGCAGCGGTTATAAAACATTGCAGTCTTCTTGTTCGTCCAAGCTTCGAATAATTAGTATATATTGGCCACAGTAACGTTGCTTTCTGTGATTCCAATCGGAATAAACCCCTTTTTTAAGCAAAAGTAAATGAAAAGGACTGCACAAGCATGATATTATAGTTGAACCTCGATTCATGTCCACTTTTTAAAGCGTATAGATAGATTAATATTTGATGTATTAGTAGTGTACAATTCTATATAACATAAGTGAATTAGAACATCATCGTAATATATTAAATCTAAGATTAGTTTTAATAATGTAATATCCTCTCTCTATATACAGAGTACACATGTACATTTCGGCAATGGAAGACTTTGAATGTTGTAACAGTAAACATAGTATAGGCATTTAGGGAACGTCGACTACTGATGCATGAAAGAGTCGCGTCCTCTCGGCTTCTTCAGAATACTAAAGTAGAGTTTAACTAAGAAGCTGTTTTAATAAATTATTTTTGTCATTATTACAACTGCATCTGGTGTCATCTAATATTTTTCTTTTAAACCTGGAAGCACATGTCAAGTCCACTATATGTCGTAGTGGTCTACTGACTACACCATTGAATATACTTGAGTTTGCCTTTGCCATGGCAAATGAATATTCATCAATTCAGAGATTCAAGATTTAAAAGTGAACTGAAAGTCGGCTGATGTTAGTGCGGGACAAGTTTGTTTGTCAAATAGTGTTACTTTGGGATTTTGATTAAATTAAAAAATATATGTGAAGATTTATTGTTTTATTCTCAATCATAAGTTGTGAACTCATTTATCATGGAAAAGATGCTAAATGACTAGTAAATTGCTAGCAGGTGGCATTCTCTGAGCTGTTTGTTTAATTTCTTTCTACCTGATCTTTAAAACAAGCCTAAATTCTTTGGTAAGTAGATTACAAAATAGGGTGCGAATACAGACATAAAATAATAATAAATAAACTTGAGCAATAAATAAACCATGTCGTGGTATGGAGGTCAATACCTTAAAAATAATTTGTCTCGATGTGTATACCCATTGTTTTAGGCATGATAACTCCGCAAAAAGGCTATATTTCAAGCCATTTTACTTAAGTTATTGAGTGTTCTTAATTTCATTTAGGCTCATTTAGATGCATTTAGGTTCATATCAGTGCATGTAGTTTTTAAGTTATGCCTTGGTATTTTTAGTGTTGTGCTTTTGGTTGTTGTTATACAGATAAAGCAAAGTGAGAAGTTGAGGAAATTTCTCATGACATTCGCAGAAGGATAGCGATGGAAAAATGCCATGAAAAATCTAAAGACCTCCTGTGCTATGCTAAAAGACAAGAAGATATTTGGAGATAAGTGTCAGCTGGTGCCATTACAGCCTGGCCACAACCATTATAGTAGGGGATCACTGTCACCATGGCAGAAATGCCATTACGTGAACAGTGGTGGTACAAAAATTTTCCCTAAAACCTTAGGGTTTTCAGCCCCCTTTTAAAGCCATGGTGACCTACGAAAAAGAGAGGGCTTTTTGGAGAGCTAGAACACAAAAAAAGAGGAACCTTTGGAGCTGTTTGCGGCAAAGGAAAGCTTCCACCTTTCTCCTCCAAACTCCGGCCGAAGTATCCACCATGGATAGAGTTTAAAGGAAGTGGTGTGCTAGACACCCAAGAGGGGCTAGCACGCTAAGGCGTCCCATGGTGGTTGAAGAGTCGGCGGACTGTGCACACCGAGGGTGTCTTCTATCCTCCTTCCTTTGCTTTATTTTTCATACATTTTAAAAGGATGATTGTGGATGTTTAAGGATGTTATTATGGATGATTAACTCTTTAACTTTCACACCACCATGTGTTGCTTTATTTAGGTGGTTCTTTATGTGGATGATTAACTCTTGCTTTTATTAATATATAACATTCTATGTGTTTGTGTATTTGCTTTGCTCATTGTTGTTAATCATTTAAACATTGTAAGAGTCATGAGAGTGTCCCGTGTTTAGGTGCATGTTAAATGTTTGAGAGAAACCTAGCTATAGATCCTTGGTGTCAGGTAGGAACTAAGGGAGGATCTACGTGAGAAATGGGCTTTGGATAGTAACTAGAGTCTAATTTGACCTTAGGTGCTCGAGAGAGACTTAAGTGAGGTTTTCAATGACTAAAAGGAGTGTGCTTTGTCGATAGGCTAGATGACACTACTGAGATCGAGAGGAGATGCCATGGCATTTTAGATTGTCATGTTCCTATGACTCGAGTGAGCAAGAGCACTTTAGAAATCTCTATCGAGTAAATAGACACCATATCTGTTATATGTTGGTAGGAATGAGGTTAAAAAGTCCATAGGAACCTCCACCAATCATTCACAGGAAAACTCATCAATAGAGGGTTAGTACAATATATTGTTTAAATGTGTTCTTGCATCCTGTTTTTGCCTTAATATTTATAAACTGTTTTCTTTGTTTTACCAATTCTCTTGCAATCACACTACTATACATTCCACACGCCACTTTCATACACCTATCTCGCCAACACCATCTATTTTATTTTGCCTTGGTATATTTTAGTTGCTTGCATTCTGAAATTGCCATAGTATTTCACCATTACACTTTCACCGTACATACCCATTTCCACTTGTTTATATATTTATGTTTATTTTCCTTTTAATTAGTGACACCTTTTTTCCTTGACAAATTTGACTTACACTTTACCTTAGATCCTTGTGGGAACGATACTCACTCACCCTTTATTACTTGTACGACTGGGTATACTTACACATATGTGATCCGCATAATTTATAGCACTGCATAGACGATCACCAAGTTTTGGCGTAGTTGTTGGGGATCTGGCACGAGTAATGTTTATCATTTTTACCTTGGCATTTTTTTTACTTTGTTTATTTTTCTAGTTCAGTTTTACTTATTTTTCTTGTTTTTCTTTTTAGGGTTTTTCTCAGTGAATGTCAAGAAGGTCTACTAACAGACCTCTCTATTCTATAGCGCCTGAAATTGAGTATTTGTTTCGACAAAGAAGGCGTACACAACGTAGAGCTATCGACCCACCAATGCATAACCCATTGGTTCAAAATGTCGGGGCAAATTAGAATGTTGATGCACCTCGACCTAGGACTATTCGGGATCATTTAAATTCTATCTTGGATGATCTTAATCCTGGCATCGTTACACCATAAATTCAAGGTACTCACTTCAATTTAAAGTTTTTCATGTTCAATATGCTAAATTTCATAGGGCAATTTGGAGGTATGGCGCATGAAGAGCAAAGCAACATATTTGAGCTTTTCTTGAAGTTTGTGACTCATTTCCATAACAAGGAGTACACAAGGATGTGTTGAAATTCAAGCTATTTCCTTATTCTCTATATGGCCGAGCAAGGGAATGGTTGAGTGGAGTACCATCCGGTTCGATAGAGTCATGGGATAATTTTTGCTAGAGTAGAAATGACATTGCTTCTTTTCGACAAGGTGACGATGAGTCTATGTACGAATGTTGAGATTGATACAAAGGATTGCTTCGAAAGTGTACAAATCATGGATTTCAAGATTGGACTCAAGTTGTAATGTTCTACAACGGAGTCAACGTACCTACTAGGATGATGCTAGATGCCTCGGTAAATGGAACTTTGTTAGACAAATCATCCAAGGAGGCATTTGACATTCTTGATAGAATTGCCAACAATGACTATCAATTTCCTTCTACAAGACTTAGAACTGGGAGGAAGGCGCAAGGGACTTTTGAGCTCGAAGCTAAGAATTCACTATCCGCCCAACTCTCAGCTATCACCAACATGTTGAAGAGTATTTAACGTTCTAATAAAGTGAAAGAAGTAAAGATGTCCGGTTCAACATGTTTATTATGTCATGGCAATCACCACGAGAGTGAGTGCTAAGAAATCATGAGACAGTCAATTATGTGAGCAATTTCAACAAAAGCAACAACAATACCTACTTAAACACCTATAATTTGGGATGGCGACAACATCCAAATTTCTCATGGGGAATGATGCGTACTATATGTGCGCAATTGTAGTGCAAGTGTACACGTCGTCAAGTAATAAAGTGATAAGTGAATCAAGTATCGTCTTCATAGGGATTGATATACTTAATATGCTTCCTTTGATCTTCTTGCTCTATAAAAGAAAAATAAAAACACAAGTTAATTGGTGTTGTGATAATGATAACTAAATAAAGATAGAAAAATAAGATAAAGAAAGGTGACCAGGATCCAGTTGTGTTGTATAGTGGATTTGGTCAACTTGTTTCTGTCCAATACAATTGTACAACACTGCCTCGGCAGGACTGTAGATTACTACCTCGATAGTGGTGTCACTCGTCTATTGCAACAATCTCTTGCTGTTGGGCAGACTTTATCAAAGTTCGACAAAGTGCCTTTAATGATTTTGCTTATCTCTAAGTTGAAATATTGTTGATGACCATTCCTTGATGATACCTCTCAGCGTGAATCAATTATAATCACCAACCAATCTCACACTTCTCTTAGCCGTTGAAACTCTTAACTTATCTCTAGGTTGAGTTAGTATTTCCCAATTGAAACATTATACTTATCCCTTTCGTGAATCTAACTCTCTCGATATTAGATAAATGGATCACTCACAAACTTCTCTCTCGAGCTTGAATGCAAGAACAAGAAATGGCAAAGTATAAGCAAACTTCAATATTTTATTGTATTAGGAACAAGGAACAAAATTTGACTTCCTCACACTAATACTTCACAACCTTCACCTAAGCCTATACAAAATTAGAACATAATATAGAAAATAAAACCTAAATCTAATTCTATATCCTAAGCTATGAGTCTAATGTGTCTCTCTCTCTTGGACGGCTATGCCTTATATAAGCTTGGCCTCGGGCAAACCTTTCCTAAGCAGAATACAACTTAGAGTAGGGAACAAGTCTTGTACATATGTCAAATATTTCTAAGTTTAATTCTTCTAGAAGGCTTTCTCGCCTGGCCTTGTCTATGGGCTTTCATTGTGTTGTCCAGCTCCGATCCTTGGGCTTCTTGTCCAACAACGTTCTCCTCATTTTTCTCCTCAGTTTGCCTACCATGTTGCTATTTTTCCTCTACTTCCTCGGCACCAGGTCCTGCCTCGCCCCCAATTTGCTGTCGCGGTAATACTTGTTCCTGCACAACATAAAATTGCAGTAAAGTATGACTTTTCTATAAATGTGATCTTTAATAGCATCATCCCTAAATATATCACATTAAGTATATACATTGGTCCAAGTAGGTGTAAAATTGATGATTAATACCCATGAAAAGTGAAGAAAGTGATAGTGAGTTGATCACTTATCACACCTCCAAACTCGAATTATTGTTTATCCTCAAGCAATGCAAACCATCAATTTGTCAAACTCTATTCTCTCTTGGTCTTATGTTTCCATCTATTCTCCCCACCATAACTATGTCTATTCTTTAGACTTAACCCTTCGGTTACCTAAGGGTATACCTAGAAGACAAACTATAAGGTTTTGTGAGTGTGTGCATTTTTGTGGACAAGTTTGATTAAAGGCATTCTTAGATAAACTCTAAGTTCAAGACAAATAGACTTAGATTTATTGTACTCTTCTTAAAATAACAAATTCTTGAGCCAATTTCGAGCATTTTAAGTATTGTGTTTTCTCCTTCTTATTTTCTTAATTCTTTTGCTATTCTTTTAAACATACTAGAGCCAATTTCGAGCATCTCTAGCATGAAGAAGTGTATTTCCTAGAGCCGGTTATAGGCACCTTTAGTTACCTTTCCAAAGATCTAAGTTTTTATCACCTAAGTTTATTAAAAGAATTTCTATAGCCAAACAAGTTTCAAAAGTGTTTTAAATTCAACCCTATAGTAAGCTTCTAAGTTTTTCTCCTTAAGTATCCTAGAATTAAGCCTTCAAAATAGACCATAACTATGGTAAGGAGAAAGATTTCTATTGCCTTAAAGAATAAACTAAAACAATACTGATGATGGGTAGTGCAAGAGTATGTGCAACAATTTCAAGTAAAATGGTGGACACAAGAAAAAATTTTATCACTAAAAACTCCCTTTTCATGGTAAGGCCGCGGCAGTGGAATGCCTCGGTAGTGGCTCTACACCCTCAAACTCAAACCAAGCATTGTCCTCAATGCTTAATTTAGGGGCAAGCAGTCGACAACAAAATATATAAAAGGAAACAGGTAATAACAACAGTAATAACAAATTCATGAGGATTCTGAAGAGATATCCTCCACAATTAATTTCCTAAATTTTGCTACCGATTACTACGTTCTTGGTGATGGCGATGGGTTTGCTTGTCTCGGTGACTGAACTCTTGTTGATGTTACTCCTTGTATGGGAGAATTCACCTCTTCTTCTTCTTCATCTTCTGTCTCCATTATATCCTTCCCTCCGTCTGGATCTGCCCTCACATTGTGAATGCTTGGCTCGGCAGTATCTGAGCTTTGGTGTACATAAGCATCTATCTCTTCTAATAGACTACCCATGATGATTGAGGATCTTGGGGGAGTGCTGAAGACTGTCCTCCTCTTTAAAGGTCTTTTGCTGGTAGATGATGCCGCGGCAGAGTCTTCTGCCCTAGATGAGCCAACAACGTGGAACTGTTGTTGAGGGCATATAGGGAAGAATGGTCTCGGTCCTCTTGGAGCTGGTGTGGTCTCTGTGTAAGGTGCGGCCATCATGAACATGTTGGTTGGAAATTCCGAAAATTGCACCCCTTGGTTTGGAAAGCTGTGAAGCATCACCTGAGAAAGTATGTTGTTGAAGTCTCTTTGATACTTCATGTATCTTTGTTGCCTAAGCTCCATGGCTGTCATCCTTTGTAGAATGTCTTGGTATGGGTCTGTTGTGGCAGTGGTATGGGCAGAGTCAGGCATCTATGCCGTGTATTGGGCTCCGGCAGCAGCGTCGGTAGTAAACTGCTACGTAGTTGCCTAGAACTGTTTGGCTTGAGTCATCTGCATGACTCTGTGGTAGAAGTCTCTGGTCCACCATTTTCTTTGAGGCGTGAATTCATCTGTCTCGGCAGTGGGTACACCTGCAGCATTCTAAGGTCCATGGCTGTCATCCTTTGTAGAATCTCTTTGATGCTCCTTTTGTTGATGATGGATTGGATGAGAACCAATCTCTTTCAGTCCACCGTGTTGTTATGGGAAGTTGGAATGAGGCGTCTCTTGACAAATGTATTCCAAAGTTTAGCATCGGGTTTCAAGTTTTGCCTTGCTACAGATCCTTTATGGGTACTGGTCTCCCATGGAGTATCGCCATAGCAGAGGTCGTCCTTTATCAGCTTATAATCTTGAGTGATGATGTCCTCCATGAATTTGGCATGGACATCACGTATAGGAATTAGGCCATAGAAATCGTTGATTATCTAGGCATAGATCGTGACAGGCCTGCCTCGGCAGTGGACAATGAGAGAGTCCTTGATTGGCCCGTGCGTATAAAATTCTCGCACGATGGTGGCATTGGCCTGGGGAGGTTGTAGACAGAAAATCTCTCATTCTTGATATTTGATCTTGTCGAACATGTAGTGTTCGATGCCGAAGTTTTCTTCCTCTAAATGTTGGAACCCTTGTTCCTCCCATAGTTGCCGAGAGATGAAGGACCTATTGAAGCATTCTTCAACGGTGACAGGGGCGAATCTTTTGTAGGTGGCTATCTATTAGCTATTGGAATTTGAGAGTCTTGGAGAATTTCTTGAAGTTTTTCTGAAAATTGCAAGAAGGTTATGAGTAGGCAGAGTATTGTGAGAGCAAGGTTATCAAGTATTCTAAATGAAACAAGAATGCAAGAGTGAATAGATCAAAAGGAAGTAAGTGCTTATAAAGGCCTCGTTAGTGTGACCGTTTTAATCACTAGCCGTTTTATAGTCGTTTGAGTTTTTCTGCCTATTGAAATTACTACCGTGGCAAAAATATCGACAGATAGTCGTTACACTGTTTTTGCCCGTTTGGACTGTTACGGCTTCTAACACTGTTTACTACCTCGGCAGACTTCCTGCTGTGAACTATTTCTCCCTTATTCTTGCTTTTATTATCCTAAAAAAACTTAAAATAAAATAACAACAAAAATTAAAAATAAAAGGATAAGAGAATAAAAACATAAATTCTAAACTAAAATTAATCCTACTAGAATAAATAAAATAGAAGGGAAGAGATTATGTTACTAGTGGAGTGCATGTAAATGCATCTCCCAATCTGCTCATCTCTTGTTGGTCTGGATTTTTCTTCATGTATTGGTCATTCCCTTATGGTACATGTCCATTTTCCTTGGATTCAGAATTGTATGTGTCTGGACATTGTATTTCCCTCTTTGTTACCTCTGCCTTTGGCTTAATCTTCTTACCAATTACTCTGCCAAGCATGCTGCAAAGGCAGTGGTTGCTAAAGCAGGATTTCTTGATGCCCAAATTTGTGGTGCAGAGGGCTTTGCACTCTTATGCATCATCATATCTTTTCAGATTGTGGAAGGCATTGAGTTTAACTTGTTGGTCATTGACCCTCATAGTTAACTCTCCTTTTTCCACATCAATTAGTGTTCGTCTAGTGATAAGGAAAGGCCTCCCTAGGATGATCGGTACATTCTCATTTGCTTCACAATCAAGGACAAGAAAATTAGCAGGAAAAATAAATTTATCTACTCTTACTAATATGTCCTCGATTTTTTTCCTTCGGGTTATACGTATGATTGATCCGTAAGTTGGAGCATCACTGTAGTAGGTTTTTCCCTTCCAATTCCATGCTTTTGGAAGACAGATTTGGGCATTAAATTGATGCTTGCTCCAAGGTTGCATAGGGCCTTACTTTCATAATGATTACCTATCGCACAAGGTATGGTAAAACATCTAGGTTCAACTTTGGTGGGATGTGATTATGTAGCATTGTCATACATCCTTCAGTTGCTGCCACTGTTTCAAACTCACCTAGCCTCTTTCTTTTAGACACAATTTCTTTCAAGAATTTAGCATAGTTGGGCATTTATTCAATTGCCTCAACAAAGGGTAAGTTGATGTGGACTTGCTTTAAGATGTCTAAGAATTTGTAGAATTAATGGTCTTGTTTTTGCTTTTTCAAACTTTATGGGAAAGGTAGTGGTGGTCTCATCTCTTCCAGGGTCTCTTTTGTTTGGAATTTAATACCTGGAATCACTATGTTTATTACTGTCTCGACAGCTTGTTCAGGTGTTGTCGAGCTCTCTACTGGGGTAGTGTTCTCATGATTAGTTTGTTCAGCATTTGAGTCCACATTTTCTGATTCCTCTTGTATTGCTAGTGGGGCTTTGGTTGTTGAACTTCCTAATGTCTCTTTAAGTTGTAGGTCACTTCTTGTAGTTATTGCTTTGTATTGTCCATGGCCCATTCCCTTAACAACTTCAGTATTGCTAGGTAGTTCTCCCTGTGGTCTAATATTTTGTCTTTGAGCAAATTGACCAACTTGGGTTTCCAGTGATTTAATTGCAACTTCTTGATTTTGCAGACTCATCTTCGTTCTATTCATGAAGTCATCAGTTCTCTTCATGAAACTGTTGTTATCAGCCATATATGATTTTGTTTTTATTATGAAGGCCTTGAGAGTGTTTTCTAATGAATTCATAGGTTGTTGCTGATGCATCTGCTGCTGCGGCATTGACTGTTGTACCTGCTACTACGGCAGTGGATTCTGATAACCTGAGGCTTGGTTAGTGGGGTTCAAGACATTATTAGGATTGCTCCATGAAAAGTTTGGGTGCCTTTTCCATGCCGGATTATAGGTGTTGGACATTATCTTATTATTCCGGTTGTAGTTTCACACATAAAAACCAGATTCCTCATCTTGCATATACTCAGAATAATTGATCGCTTTTACCTCATGAGTATTTTGTTGTAATTGCATGTTCTGAACCATCTTGGTTAAAGAGGCCAATTGTGCTTCCACTGAATTGGTAGTTTCTAGTTCATTCACTGTGGCTTGGCGTCTTACTCCTCCTCGCCTAGAAGTAGGGAATTAAAAATCGTTCCTTGAGAGTTTGTTCAGAATCTCAATAGCTTCTTCCGGAGCTTTATCAAGGAGTGTTCCATTTGCCGAGGCATCTAAGATCATCCTTGTCGGGGCATTGGTGGCATTGTAAAACATGGTTACTTGTGTCCACAGTAGAAATCCATGCAGTGGACATTTATTCAGTAACTCTCTGTAGCGCTCTCAAGCCTCTTACATAGGTTCGTCATTAGCCTATCGAAAATAAGTAATTTTATTACAGATTCGATCATATAAGTTGGTAGGATTAAAACGCGTAATAAATTTTCGGCAGAGTTCACTCTAAGATCCTATAGATCCTGTCAGAATGCTATTTAACCAGGTCTTGGCCCTATCCTTCAGTGAATAGGGGCAAAGTTTTAATCTCAAAATATCTTCATGGACTCCTTGAATTTTGAATGAGTTTCAGACTTCCATGAAGGACTTGAGATGTTGCCTAACATCACAGGTTTAAGTTCAAAGTGGGTTGCTTCTATCTATGGTGTAATAACTCCAGGGTTTAATCCATTCAGATCTTACACCAGAAAATCTCTGACAGTTAACTGTCGCGGTAGTGGTTGTGGCAGTGGTTCCTGTGGAAGACCTCCATTGCCGGCAAGTAAGTTCTGATTTCCTTGATTTACTTTCATGGCTCCTTGGATCTGTCTCCTCAACCCTTGGTAGGTTCGTTTGAATTCTGTATCAATCTCGTACAATGGATTACTTGGGTTAACCCTGGTCATACACCAAAACTTAACCACGTAAAATAAGAATTAAAAACAAAATAAAAGAACAAGAAAATAAAGAAAACAAAATTTAGTTGATAATCCCTAGAAACAGCACTAAAAACTTGATGCATGCTATATGTGTGCAATCGTAGTGCAAGTGTACACGTCGTCAAGTAATAAAGTGATAATTAAATCAAGTATCGTCTCCACAGGGATTGGTATACTTAATATGCTTCCTTTGATCTTCTTGCTCTGTAAAAGAAAAATAAAAACACAAGTGAATTGGTGTTGTGATAATGATAACTAAATAAAGATGGAAAAATAAGATAAAGAAAAGTGTCCAAGATCCAGTTGTGTTGTATAGTGGATTTGATCAACTTGTTTTTGTCCAACGCAATTGTACAACATTGCCTCAGCAGGACTGCAGATTACAGCCTCGATAGTGGTGTCACTCGTCTGCCACGGCAATCTCATGCTCTTGGGTAGGCAAAGTTCGGTAAAGTATCTTTTAATGATTTCGCTTATCTCTAAGTCGAAATATTGTTGAGGACCAATCCTTGATGATACCTCTCGGCATGAATCAATTATAATCACCAACCAATTCCACACTTCTCATAACCGCTGAAACTCTTAACCTATCTCTAGGCTGAGTTAGTGTTTCCCGATTGAAATACCGTACTTATCCCTTTCGTGAATCTAACTCTCTCGGTATTAGATAAATGGATCACTCACAAACTTCTCTCTCGAGCTTGAATGCAAGAACAAGGAATGGCAAAGGATTATCAAACTTCGATATTTTATTGCATTAGGAACAAGGAACAAAGTTTGACTTCCTCACACTAATACTTCACAACCTTCACCTAAGCTTAAACAAAATTAGAACATAATGTAGAAAACAAAACCTAAATCTAATTCTATATTCTAAGCTATGATTCTAATGTGTCTTGATAAGTGCTCAACTCAGTATCACTTTCTACACTTTTGATGGGCACTTATCATCAATTCTACACCTACTTGTACCAATTCATATAGTTAATATGTTATATTTAGGGATTATGCTATTAAAGATAATATTTATAGAAAATGCATACTTTACTGCATTTTATGTCTGTGTAGGAACAAGTATTGCCGCTACAGCAAACTGAGGCCGAGGCAGGACCTGATGCCAAGGAAGCAGAGGACAATTAGCAATATGTCAGGCAAACTGAGGAGAAAAATAAGGAGAACGTTGCTGGAAAGAAGCCTAAGGATCGGAGCTGAACAACCTAAAGAAAGCCCAAAGACAAGGCCACGCGGGAAAGCCTTCTAAAAGAATTAAACTTGGAAATATTTAACCTATGTACGTAACTTATTCCCTACTCCAAGTTATATTCTATTTAGGAAAGGTTTTCCCTAGGCCAAGCCTATATAAGGCATAGCCGTCCAAGGGAATAAGAGAGCCAATTTTGAGAGAGTTCACCCTAAGAACTATTGTCTTCTTTCCATCATGTTCTAAGTTTTCTTAGGGTTTAGGTGAACGTTGTTAAGTATTAGTGAGAAGAGGTTGTATCTTTTTTCTTATTTCAATGCAATAAAATATCAAAGTTTGCTTACTCTTTGTCATTCTTTGTTCTTACATCCAAGCTTGGGAGAGAAGTTTGTAAGTAATATATTTGTCTAGACTCGAGAGAGTTAGACTCACGAAAGGAGTAAGTACGGTATTCAACTTGATTGGAGAATACTAACTCGGCCTAGGGATAGGTTGGAGTTTCAGCGGCAAAAAGAAGTGTAGGATTGGTTTTTGGTTATAATTGTTTAACATCGGGAGATATCATCAAGGACTAATCATCAACAGTATTTCGACTTAGGGATAAGTGGAGCCATCAAAGGACACTTGGCCGAACTTTGGTAATTCTACCCAAGAGCAAGAAACTGTCGCGGCAGAGAATACTACCGCTGCCGAAGACAGCAATCTACAGTACTGCCGAGGTAGTTTAGTGCAATTGCATTGGACAGAAACAGATCAATCAATTCAACTATATAACACAACTGGATCCTGCTCTCTTTCTCAAATTGACCTCCTTTTATTTAGTTATCTTTAATTATTTATAAATCACAATCCCAATTTACTTGTCTTTATTTTCTTTTTACAGAGCAAGAGGATCAAGGGTAGCATATTAAGTATATCAATCCCTGTGGAGACGATATTTGATTACTCATCACTTTATTACTTGACGACGTATCCACTTGCTCTAAAATTGTCCATATCTAGCACGCATCATATCTCTCTCCCTTGGACGGCTATGCCTTATATAGGCTTGGTCTAGGGCAAACCTTTCCTAAGTAGAATAGAACTTGGAGTAGGGAATAAGTCTTGTACATAGGTCAAATATTTCCAAGTTTAATTCTTCTAGAAGACTTTCCCGCATGGCCTTATCTATGGGCTTTCCTTATGTTGTCCAGCTTCGATCCTTGGGCTTCTTGTCCAGCAACGTTCTCCTAATTTTTCTCCTCAGTTTCCCTACCATGTTGCTATTTTTCCTCTGTTGCCTCGGCATCAGGTTCTGTCTCGGCCCTAGTTTGTTGTCGCAGCAATACTTGTTCCTGCACAACATAAAAATTCATTAAAGTATGTCGTTTCTATAAATGTGATCTTTAATAGCATCATCCTTAAATATATCACATTAAGTATATGCATTGGTTCGAGTAGGTTTAGAATTGATGATTAATGCCCATGAAAAATGTAGAAAGTGATAGTGAGTTGAGCACTTATCAGGGAAATCAAGGATCCAGCAATCCTAATCCCCTAGCTCGGAATCAGAATGCTAATGAGCCCCAAAATTTTCAACCAAGTATGCCTTTGCATAATCAGAACAAGGGGGCGTCATCATCATGGAATACCAGTTCTTTGGAAGCAACCATGCAAGAATTCATTCTAAGTACCAAGATGATGCTTCAAGAGCACACAATAACTATCAAGAACCAAGGAACGCTATTACAAAGCCACAGTGCTTCATTGCAAAATCTGGAGAGTCAGGTTGGCCAAATTTTACGGCATTACAGGAGCGTCAGCCTAGACGTCTGCCAAATGACACTGAAGTCACTAAGCTACAGGGTAAAGAGCAATGTAGCGCGATCACACTAAAGAGTGACACTCAAATTAATCAACAAGGTAAGTTTGGAGGGAAGAAGTCTGATGATTCCTTACCCGAACCTGTGCAAGAAGAAATGCCTGAGCAAGTTCTCGAGGAAAGGACAAGGAGGAAAGTTTGACGAAGAAACCTGCTGATGAAGCAAGCAAAAATATCACGGAAAAATCAGTTTCTACTCCAGCAATGAAAGAAGTTAGACCCACACCACCCTTTCCCTAGAGGTTAAAGAAGCACAATGATGAAATTCAGTTCAAGAAGTTTGTTGATAAATTGGATTAGTTGTACATAAATGTCCCACTCTTAGAGGCAATTGACCAGATGCCCAACTATGCTAAATTTCTCAAGGAAATAGTCACGAAGAAGCGGAAAATGGAGAAGTTTGAGACAATTTTCATGACAAAAGATTATTGCTTTGCTTCGAGTAAACTGCCATTGAAGAAAAAAGATCCAGGCATCTTTATTATTCCGTGTGCTATTGGAGACAAGTTCATTGGGAAAGCACTCTGTGATCTTGGATCAAGTGTAAATCTGATGCACAAATCAATTTTTGTGAAGCTTGGCATGGGAGCTGCAAGACCCACATCCGTCATATTGCAACTAGCTGATCGTTCCCATGTGAGACCCGAGGGGAAGATCGAAGGTGTCATAGTGAGGGTGGACAAATTCGTATTTCTGGTTGACTTCCTCATACTTGATTGCGAGGTTGATGCTAATGCACCAATTATCTTAGGGAGATCTTTCCTAGCAACCAGTCACATTCTCATTGATTGTGAGAAGGGTGAGCTTACTATGCGAGTAGCAAATCAAAGATTGACCGTGAACATCAACAACTCTCTTAAGTACGTGGATGATTTTGAAGAATGCAGAGCATTTTGGAAGAAGATTCTGAGCTGTCAAGGAAGCTGGTTAATTTTGTCACAATAATTTCGTACAACTAGATGACTATGAAGAGCTCATGAATAAAGAAGAGGGGGAAGCTAGTGACTTTTCACTAGAGGAGCACCAATCTAGTTTATTGTTGGCTAGACATCATTCAAGCTTTGAACCTCTTGATTTTGAGGAATTTATTCCTCCTAAGACTTTGCTACTGAATGCACCCAAGCTGGAGATGAAGATTTTGCCACAACATCTTAAATATGCTTTTTTGGGTGAAGACGAGATATTGCCTGCTATTATTTCTGTAAATCTCAATTTTGATCAAGAGAGAAGTTTACTTGCCGTTTTGTCACAGCATAAACGAGCAATAGGATGGAGCATGGCAGATTTAAAGGGGATTAATTCGACCATCTGTATGCATAAGAAACTTCTAGAAGAATGCCATGGCAAATCCATAGAGCCACAACGTAAACTCAACCCTATTATGAAGCAAGTTGTTATGAAGGAGATTATCAAATGGCTTGATGCTGGAGTTATTTAACCAATATCGGATAATTCATGGGTGAGGTCGGTTCAATGTGAGCCCAAGAAAGGAGGCACAATCATGGTAAGCAATGAAGATAATGAGCTATTACCGACGCGTGTAGTGACCGGATGGAGGATTTGTATGGACTATCGTAAGCTCAACAAAGCTACGAAGAAGGACCACTTTCCTCTACCATTCATCGACCAAATGTTAGATCGCTTGGCGGGCAAAGCTTACTATTATTTCTTGGATGGATATTCGGGTTATAACCTAATTGTCATCACACTAGAGGACCAAGAGAAGACCACATTCACTTGTCCTTATTAGACTTATGCTTTTCGGAGGATGCCCTTTGGATTATGTAATACCCCGTCAACTTTCCAATGCTGCATGCAAGCTATATTGTCTAACATGGTTGAGGACTCAGTCAAAATATTTATAGATTACTTCTCTATTTCCGGAGACAGTTTTCAAAATTGTCTTGACTATTGTTGAGTGTCCAAAAGGCAGTTATTTACTACCCTTCTCATGACACTTTATGCATCTACTATACTCCAACTTGAGCTGAAATATGGACTCTTTGCACAATATTAGATATTCCGTTATCACTACTTATAAAGTCAAAATTTATAGAGAATGCGAATATTATTACATATTTTGTACATGCAGGAATATCCAGAGCCAAAGCAGCGGTGAAGCAGTATTGAGACCAAGGTAGGGACAAGGCCGCGGCAGCATCTAGAGTGGCAACATCAACATTATAGGTGAGTCAAAGACAAAAATATAGAGAACATTCTGGAAGATGCAGCGCACCAATTGGACCAGGCTAGTGCACTAAAAGCCTAAGTCAAAGACCGAACGGGAAAAGCTTTCAATAAGGTTGCAAACTTGGAAACATCAGATCTCATGTAGAATACTTGCTCCCTACTCCAAGTTAGAGTCTATTTAGGAAAGGTTTGCCCTAGGTTAAGACTATATATAGCCTAGCCGACCACATTGTTAAGAGAGACGATTTTAGAGAAACCCTTCCCCTAAGATTTGTACCTATCGACATTATGTTCTAAATCTCTTAGGGATAGGTGAAGGTTGTAGATATTAGTGAGAGGAGATTGTTTCTTGTTTCTTTGTTCTAATGCAATAATAATATATAAGTTTGCTTATCCTATTGTCATTCCTTGTTCTTGCATTCAAGCTCGAGAGAGAAGTTTGTAAGTAATCTATTTATCTAGCATCGACAGAGTTAGATTCACGAAAGGGATAAGTATGGTATTGATGACACTAACTCGGTCTAGAGATAGGTTAAGTGTTTCAGAAGCTAAAAGAAGTGTTGGATTGGTTGGTGATTATCGTTGATTCACGCCGAGAGGTATCATCAAAGACCAGTCATCAACAGCGCTCTGACTTAGAGATAATCGGAGTCAACTACGGGCACTTTGCTGAACTTTGATGCATCTGCCCAAGAGCAAGAGATTGTCATGACAGAGAACACTAACGTTGCCGAGGTTGTATCTGCAGTACTGCCGAAGTAGTGTTTTATAATTGCATTGGACAAGAAGAAGATCAATCGAATCCACTAATTGACGCAGCTAGATCCTAACCACTTTCTGTATATCGTTCTTAATCCTTTATTTTATGTTTTATTATTTAGTTAGTTAAACAAATCCATTTATCTGTGTTTTTACTTTATCTTTCAGGAGCAAGGGAACAAGGTGAGACATATTAAGTATACCAATCCCTATGGAGATGATATACGATATACTTATCAATTTATTACTTGCGACGTGTACACTACATAGTTGCGCTATTATTATACGCATCAACTATTTAGCAAAGATCCTGAATCGATGTGAAGAGGTTGACCTTGTGTTGAATTGGGAGAAATGTCACTTCATGGTGATAGAAGGTATTGTGTTGGACCGTAAAATTTCACACAAAGGTATTGAGGTAGACAAAGCTAAGATCTAGGTGATCAAGAAGCTATCCCCACTAACAAAAGTCAAGGGCATAAGAAGTTTCCTCGGGCACGCATAATTCTATCGAAGATTTATCAAGGATTTTTCTAAGATCTCAAAGCCCTTGTGTATGTTGTTGCAGCAAAATCAACCCTTTGCGTCCTATCAAAAATGTTATGGCGCTTTCACAGACCTGAAGTGAAGCTTGATCAATGCACCCGTTGTTGTTCCCATGGATTGGACCTTATCGTTCGAGTTGATGTATGATACGAGCAATTACGCTGTGGGAGCAGTCTTGGGATAGTGTCGAGGTAAGATTTTTCATGTTGTTTACTATGTTAGTCGTACTTTAAATGATGCACAACTTAATTATACTACCATAGAGAAAGATCTACTTACCGTGGTATTTGTATTTGACAAGTTTAGGTCATACTTGATAGGCATTAAAGTCATCGTGCACATTGATCACCCAGCCATTAAGTACTTAGTAACTAAAAAAGATGCCAAACCTAGATTTATTAGATGGATACTATTGTTGCAAGAATTCGATTTAGAGGTGGTAGATGGAAAGTGAACAAAAAAACAAGTTGCTGATCATCTGTCTAGGCTAGAAGTTAACCTGGAATGTCATGAAAAAATTGAAATTGATGATGAATTCCTTGACTAGAAAATTCTTTATTCCACAGTAAATCCGTGGTACGCTGACCTTGTTGATTTTCTTGCTAGTGGTGTTTTGCCTTTTGACATGACTAGCCAGGGAAGGAAAAAATTTAAGCATGGTGCACGGTTCTATTTCTGGGATAAACCGTATCTGTTCAAGCGTTATGCCGATCAAATTATCCAAAGATGTGTACCCGAAAAGGAGCAAAGAGATATTCTGCATCACTGTCACACAGGATCGTGTGGAGGTCACTTCGAAGGGACGAGGACTACTGCAAAGGTCCTCCAATCAAGTTTTTATTGGCCTACCTTATTCAAAAAAGCCCAGGCATTTTACCAAGCCTGCGATCGATGTCAAAGGACAGGGAACATCTCTAGATGTCATGAAATGCCACAACAAAATATCATGGAGATAGAGTTGTTTGATGTGTGGGGCATAAACTTCATGGGACCATTCCCATCTTCATTTGGAGATTTATACATTCTTTTGGCAATGGACTACGTGTTCAAGTGGGATGAAGCTATTACGAAACCGAGGAACGATTCAAAGATGGTACTTAAGTTCCTTCATAAGTACATCTTCACAAGGTCCGGCGTGCCAAGTGCTATCATCAGTGCTGAAGGGACCCACTTTGATAATAAGTTAATTGCCAAAACATTACAAAGATATGGGGTACGACACAAAATTACCACAACATATAAACCTTAAACCAATGGGAAAGTTGTGATCTCAAATCGTGAAATCAAGTAAATTTTGGAAAAAGTGGTGAATCCGAGAAGGAAGGATTGGTCACCAAAGCTTGATGAAGCGTTATGGGTGTACCGAACTGCTTTAAAAACTCACTAGAAATTTCTCCATGTAAGTTAATCTATGGCAAAGTATGTCACCTCACGGTCTAGTTAGAGCATAAAGCCTATTGGAAAATTAAGAAACTAAACTTTATGCTGAGCTAGTTGGTGAAAGAAGGCTTCTAGAGTTGAATGAAATGGAGGAATTCAGAGCCCAAGCTTATGAAAATGCTAAACTCTACAAGGAGCAAACCAAACGATGACATGACCAAGAAATTTTGCCACAAAATTTTCAAGTTGGACAACAAGTACTCCAATTCAACTTAAGGCTGAAACTCTTTCCTGGGAAGCTTAAATCAAGGTAGTTGGGCTATTTGAAATATATCATATTTATCCCCGCGGAGCTGTAGACATCAAGAACATTGATAACGGGACAATTTTTAAGGTCAATGGCCAGCGCTTGAAGATCTACACTAGAGACCATGTGATGCGAGATAAACCTATCGTATATCTTCAGGATGCCTGACATACTGAAATGTCATGGTATTTTTAGTTTACTCCTGTTCATAAATAAATTATCTTTAAGTTTTTTATATGCTTTATTATGCTAAGTCTTTTTAATCCTTTATTTTATTGATTTTAGGATGAATATCCACCCTTAGAGGTTAGCGGCTGAAGGTGAAAGGAGAAAAACATGAAACCTTACTTTGAAATGTTTGGGCGACAAAAAGAAAAAAAAAAGGGAAGCTTTTTCATTTAATTATTTCTTTTGAATTTTTAAAAGAGCCTTTTCTCTCCTTTTTACATTTTTTCATGATTACACTATAACCCCCACCACACGTTTTCTACGTCACCCCCACTAACCATTAAAGTTTTCTTTTTTATTCATTTTCTCTTTCATCTCATCTTCTTCCTTACCTTTTCATCTCCATAACCGAAAACTCTTCCCTCACTATTAAAGAAAAACTTTAAACTTTCTTGTTTTTTCTTACTTTTTTCGAGCTCGAAATGGTACGAACAAGACCAGCGGACTTCGCTCAAAAAACTTCACCCACTTTCGTTGATGATGCGATAGAGGAGAGGTTTAAAACTTTGAAGAATATGAAACTCTTTTTCGAGCTTGGTTTCACCTTCTTCAGTGAAGAGTTCGGGCCGACAGTGCTAGATGTGGTTAAGCACCACCACTGGGAGCGGTTTGCTGCCCACCCAGGTTCGGTAAACACCTCCATCGTCCGAGAATTTTATGCAAACATCCAAAGCCTATAGCAGAAAATTGTTTATGTCTGGGGCAAGAACATTCACTTCTCCAAAATGGCCCTCTATCGCTTCTTTAAGATTCCAAAAGAGGTGGATAGACATGCGTGAAAAGAGGAGGAAGTCGTTATGAGACCTACCAAGGAGTGAAGGAAGATCTTTTCCTGCCCGAGACAGAATGAAATGGCTAACAAGACACGAGGAGGACAATAAATAGTGTGCGCCTACTTTTGCATGCACGACTGTGGAATCATTTCATGCACTATAAGTTGATGCCTATATCGCACCATACAACCGTAAGTCTGACTCGGCTGATGCTTTTACATTCTATACTTTTTTTATGCCCCATGGATATTGGTCGAATCATTATGCAAGAAACTCATGCCTGTCCGAATCGCCCAAAAAACCCTTTGATTTTTCCTAACTTGATTGTGGCTCTTTGCCGGAAGAAGGAGGTGTCGAAGAACGAATTTGATGAGATCCTAGAAGATATGAAGAGTCTCAATGTTGAGAAAGTTGTCTTGATGGACGATAATGAGGAGCATCCGGAAGCATCACACGCTGCCTCTACACGAGGAAAAGACCTATCTCCATGGGATGATGTGCTGGAGCTTTCTAGGAATGCCATAGCAAAAGTGGAAGACTTGTCAAGCGACTTAAAAGAATTTTCCAATTACACCAAGAAAATGGATGAAGTCATCCAAGCCTATTTGGTAGAGCTATCCCCTCACCTGACCCATGAGTTCCCTAAGTTCTAGGAGTTCATCTTGTCTACATCAAAAAATGCCTCGACATTTCCCACGGACTCAATTGCTGCGAGTCCAGACACGCCATACTTGAATAAAGCACCGTCCCTAGTTGATCCATCTGAGGAAGCAAGACCTGTGGAACCGGACCTAGAGGAACAAGCTAAGGAAGCTCAAGACCCTGAACCAGACCAGAATCCTGAAGATGCCATGACATATTCAGATTAACAAGCTCAGTCACCAACTTAACAAGACCCACCTGCTATACCAGAACATGACCCAAGCTTTATTTTTCTTTGTTCGAAGACCTACCTGACTACCCTATACAGCCATAAGAAGCACAACAAGCATCTCAACAAGAACCATCACCATCACCCTTGCCCCCCAAAAAGAAATATAAACATCGTCTAAAGATGTCGGTCGGACGACAAGAGAGCCCACCACCTGTTGCTGCTGAAAAACCAAAACCACAGGGAACCGATGACGAGTATGATCCTGATATCAATCCACCTCCGTTAAAGAGAAGAGCATCTCACCAAACTGCCACCGCACCACCACCTTTCTAGCCAAGGTATTTGCATTTCATTTCATAGAATTTAGTTTAATTTTTTTAGTTGCATTGAGGACAATGCATGCCTCAAGTTTTGAGGAGGTGTCGTCCTCTACTCCATTTTCATTTGCATGATAGTAGTAGTTGTAGAATTACGCCATGACAAATGTGCAAGTTTTAGGACGAGTTTATTGTAACATCCCGATTTTGGGGTTATTAATTAGGCCCTAGTTAGGAGAATTCGATTCTGGTTGAATCGGGTTCTCTGGTTCATTATTCCGGGGAAAAATGAATAAGAATATTTTTAATTAGGAAAAATAATAATTTTGAAATATGGTTTAAAATATTGAAAATATGTTTCAAGATTAAATGAGAATAATTTAGACTTTATATTGATTTTTAATTATGCTTAATTATGCGTAAATGACCAATTTGTAATTTTTGAAAAAATTGGAGGACTTATTTTGGTAATTTTCGAAAATTACATGTTTTAGTGACTAAATTGAAAAGCAAGCTAAACTTAGAATCCTTAGAGGGCCATAAACCCATTTCTAATTTTTAATAATAATTTATTCACCAAAATGTATTTTAATTATTTTAATAGAGATTTTTAATCATTTTCTCTCAAAACTACTTTTTTCTCATTTTCTCTCATCTTTTTCTCTCATTTTCTCTCCACTTTCTCTTCATCTTTTCTCTTCAATTCCTTGCTGATTTTTGCATCTTTTTCTATAAATATTACATCATTTTCATCATCTTTCCATCCTTTACAAAACCTAAGCATTAATTTCATCAAATCAACATCAAATTGCAAGGAATCAAGAAGAGGAAATTATATCTTTTTGGTGAATAGATCTTGAAGGTAATTTTTTGGATTTTTATTCTTTTTTAAGGTTCTTTATTGAAATTCTCAAGTATTAGCTTGCTAATCTTTGAATAAAAAACTTAATTCTATGTTTTAATGTTAGATCTAGTGATTTTGTGAATGTTTTTATGAAATCTTTTTGAATCTCATTCAATGCTAAAATTAGATGGATTCAATTGTTTTTTTATTTTAATTAAATGATTAATTGAATCCTCATTTGATAGCACATTAATTTAATCCCGAAATAATATAATCGGTGTAGTTTTAAGGTGCTTTTCGGTTGTTTTATGGGTTGTTTTAGATGCTTTAATGTTGCTGGAGATATAAGGATGGTTTGGATGTGTTTTTGGATCATAATTGAAGTGGATTAGATGTTGGATTCGTTAGGTTTTGGGCTGATGTTGTTCGGATGCTTTTCGGCTTAGTTTACGGTCTTTTCGGCTAAGTTTTCGGTAGTTTAACGGTGATCGGTTATGGTTGTTGGTTTGAACATGTTATGATGTGAGAATGCTCTATTTTTAATGTTGTAGAAGAGTTACAAGAAGGTGCTTGATTGCTGGTGCGTTGGTGCGATCATCGAATAGCGGCGAAAGCTCGTTTCGCTTGTTGGTGAGTGATTACGGATTTTAAAGCAAATCGCGTTTGGTACATTCTGTTTTGGGGACTATAGAAGAGTGTGAAAACCTTCCATAGTTCAAGAGTAAGTAAAGTAATTGTTTTTGATAAACCGACATGAGTTTCGGCTACATTTTATAAAGGCATTATGTTGGTAATGCAATGAGATTTATGTAAATGTATGAGCATGATTTGAAATGGTGCATACATGAGAGTTAATTGCTGAAATGCATAGCTTATTTAGCATCCATGATTATGGAAAATTATGAGAAATGATTTGGAATACAATATGGTTAATTGCCTTATGCATGATGGTGTCTTTGGGCATGGCTTTGGTTCATTTGTTGAACATATTATGCATGCATTATGAGCAACAAGTTATCATGCACATTTGATTATGATATTGGCTTAGTGACACTAACTTTAGATTCGAATACGAATGACATGTCATTAGGATTGAGTACACTATAAAATAAAGAGAATAATGATGTTGCCTACACGTAAACAAGGGTGACTTTGTGTCCAACCGTGCGTGGTAGAGCCGCCTACACGTAAACAAGGGTGACTTTGTGTCCGACCGTGCGTGTAGAGCTTGCCTATATGTAAACAAGGGTGACTTTGTGTCCGACCGTGCATATAGTTGACCCATACGTAAATAAGGATGACTTTGTGTCCAACCGTGCGTAGTGAGGGATAACATGTATACAAGGGTGACTAAGTGTCCGACCGATGCATGTTGAGAGAAAGGATCCGTGTATTCGGTGAACCCAAGATTCACATTAAGTGGTCACTAGAATGCCAATATACATACATGAATTTGAGAAGAAGATTGTGCATCATTTATAAATTGTTTTGATAAGATTATGTGAACTCAAGGATGCATATGATTTAAAGAACATGAGCATGAGATGTTAGTATGCATGATTTGACAATGTATTACAAACTATGGTTTCATCATGATTTTAAATAGATGCATTATTGATTTGTGTAGAGCTTCCTCACTAAGCATGTTTGCTTAATCTCTCTTTTCATCCATGCAGAGAAATAAAGGCACTTGGAGCTTCGTTCGAGGCAAGGAAACCAAGGGGAAGAATCACTTTGAATTTGGTATGTTTTTGACAAATAAATTGGGCAAGGCAATGTATAACACAACCTATGTGAAGAATATGTAATTAGGCTTTGGTTTATGTTGTAGTAAACCATTATTGTTTGGTTGTTAATTGTTGAACTTTGGAATTGTTTGAATTGTTGAAGCATGTATTAGCATGATTGATATGTTGTTAATCATTTCCTAGGGAGCATGCCTATAGTTTGATTGAAGTCCGTGACGTTGTTGATTATGTGCCATGTGTTGCTAATTGTGTTTAGGATTGATGCATTTAGTGGTTCTAGTTAACGGTTGAATATTGAGTAAATGGTGTATATTTAGTGTAATGAAACTTTTGGTTCCAGACCCAAAGTTTCGAAACCTTTGGGTGAAGGTTCCGAAACCTTTGTCAAATAGTTTCAAAATCTTCACAAGGTTTCGAAACTTTGCGAGCAGTTTCAATTTTGGATAGCTACTGGACGCGAAAAGTTTCGAAACTTTCCTGGAAAGTTTCGAAACCTTTTTCAAAATGTTTCGAAACCTTCCCTTTGATCACCAAGAATTGAAAGTTGCTTGAAATTATACTTTAGTCCCAGATATCTTCTTTTGTTCGATTAAGGTACTTACAAATGTTATTTTGAGCTGAAATTTTGTATGCATGCATAAAGATGATTTAATTTCAAGATAGTTAACCTAAATTGGATGAAGTCCTTGTATTTTGGAATATTTACATTTTGGTCCCTAAATTAGAGGAACATGCAATTGATGATGTTAGAATGATCCGTTTGAGTTGAAATTTGCTGTGAGGAACTCTTGTATGTTTAATTGAACTTTGATGAAGAGAATTTATATTTTGTTAATGGGATTTAAAAGTTTTACGTTTTAGTCCTTAATCTATGTTAGTGTTTAATTGGATGGTTGTTTTTAATTAATGTGTTACCGACAATGCTTTGTATGAGACCTTGTCACGTAGGAATAAGATTGTGCATCTAGTAAGAAAAAATAAAAAAATATAACGGTTTTAGGGTTGTTTATCGAATCGAACCTTCGCGGGTTTGGTTTGATATTCCCCGTGTAACCTGTTAGTGCCGATTTCGTCTAGGTCGGGCTAAGGGGGTTACATTTATAGGATTAAAGTTTGTGATGACCGATGATGATATTTTTTTATGGCCAGTATTTGAATTGAATATGCATGACTTGGGATTTGGATAGAACCTGTTTTAGGACTTGGTTGTTTGTATTTATTTTATTACTAAACAAGTGTATGTTCTTCGTACTTAGGAAAGTTAAAAAAATTATAGAATGAAAACTTGAATAGCTCAACATGCTTCAATGAATTTTTTTTGAAAGATAAAAGGGTCTCATTAAAAAAACCCTTCCTATTAAAGGGGAAAAGAGTACCCAAACTACTTCTTATTATTCCAAACCATACATTTAAGTTAAAAATACAACCAAAGTTCACAATAATTCATCACAACTCCCAACAGAAAAATCTATATGTGAAACTTAACCAATACCCATATTAGCAAACTTATCTGCTTCGATATTGCACACCCGAGGAATGTGCCTACAAAACATGCCACGCTTCCTTATTAAATTCTTTAATTCATGCTTTAATGAATTTACTTATTAATAGAAAAACTCCATTAGTTTAGTTTTAGAAGTTTTGAATAAATATCTAGACAAATCTATAGAGTGATACTCTGCTATGCCATGCATATTTATGTGCATATGAGTTACTGAAAGAGGCACAGGGAGACGCTACACTTTTAACTTGTCATGGCATTGCTTGGATACTGCATTTTAATAAAAGACAACTATGACATAAGTAGAAGGTAGTGTGACAGGTTGGCTCCCCTTGTAGCAGTGTGTTTGTCATGTGTAAAAAAAATTAGGGGATTATTAAAATTGTGCTTAAGGGAACAAACATGCTTTCCTAAAATAGTGAATATTCCTTAGAATTTTTCTAAGTTAACTAAGCATAGATTGGATACACTCACACACACACTCGCATTCGACCTTGTCCTAGAGTAGCATTCTTGAAATTTCCTCGAGTCTTATATGTTTATGCCATGACATTTTCTAAGGGTTGAATCTTTGACCATTTACTTGCCTGGATCTTGAACATTTCCATGATATTTATTCTCTGCTAGTTGATATCCATTGCTTGAGGACAAGAAATAGCTTAAGTTTAGGGTGTGATAACTCTACGAAAAGACTATATTTCAGGCCTTTTTACTTAAGTTATTGAGTGTTCTTAAGTTTATTTAGGCTCATTTAGACGCATTTAAGTTCATATCAGTGCATGTAGTTTTTAAGTTATGCCTTGACATTTTTAGTGTGGCAACGGATGCTATTTCATGAGAAAGGTTGTGCTTTTGGTTGTTGTTATACAGGTAGAGCAAAGTAGGAAGTTGAGGAAATTTGTCATGGCATTCGCAGAAGGATAACGATGGGAAACTGCCATGACAAATCTGGAGACCTCCTGTTCTATGCTAAAGGACAAGAAAATATTTTGAGATGAGTGTCAATTGGTGCCATTATAGCCTGGCCACAACCATCACAATAGGGGATCACTATCACATGGAAGAAATGTCATCACGTGAACAGTATTGCTAAGGGAATTTTCCCTAAAACCCTAAGGTTTTCAGCCCCTTTTTAAGCCATGGTGACCTACGAAAAAGAGAGGCCTTTTGGGGGAGCTAGAACACAGAAAAAGAGACACCTTTGGAGTTGTTTACGGTGGAGGAAAGCTTCCACCTTTCTCCTTCAAACTCTAGCCGAAGTGTCCTCCATTGATAGAGCTTAAAGGGAGTGGCGTGCTAGGCACCCGAGAGGGGCTAGCACGCTGAAGTGTCCCATGGTGGTTAAAGAGCCGGTGGACTATGCACACCGAAGGTGTCTTCTATCCTCCTTCCTTTGCTTTATTTTTCATACATTTTAAGAGGATGATTGTGTATGTTTAAGGATGTTATTGTGGATGATTAACTCTTTAACTTTCACACCATCATGTGTTATTTTATTTAGGTGGTTGTTTATATGGATGATTAACTCTTAGTTTTATTAATATATAGCATTTTATGTGTTTGTGTAGTTGCTTTGCTCATTGTTGTTAATCATTTAAATATTGTAAGAGGCATGGCAGTGTCTCGTGTTTAGGTACATGTTAGGTGTTCGAGAGAAACCTAGCTATAGATCCTTAGTTTCCGAGAGAAACTAAGGGAGGATCTACGTGAGTAGTGGGCTTGGATAGTAACTAGAGCCTAATCTGACCTTAGGTGCTCGAGAGAGACTTAAGTGAGGGTTTCAACGACTAAAAGGAGTGTGCTTTGTCGATAGGTTAGATGATACTACTGAGATCGAGAAGAGATGCCATAGAATTTTAGACTATAAGGTTCCTATGACTCGAGTGAGCAAGAGTACTTTAGAAACCTCTGTCGAGTAAATAGACACCATAGCTGTTATATGTTGATAGGAGAGAGGTTTAGAAGTCCATAGAAACCTCCACTAATCATTCCCAAGAGAGCTCATCAATAGAGAGTTAGTACAACATATTGTTTAAACGTGTTCTTGCATCCTGTTTTTGCCTCAACATTTACAAACTGATTTTTTTTTGTTTTATTTGTTCTCTTGGAATCACACTACTATATATTCCACACACCACTTCCATACACCTATCTCGCCATCACTATTTATTCTATTTTGCCTTGACATATTTTAGTTGCTTGCATTCTGAAATTGCTATAGCATTTCACTATTACACCTTCACCGTACATACCCATTTTCACATGTTTATATCTTTATCTTTATTTTCCTTTTTAATTAGTGACACCTTTTTGCCTTGACAAATTTGACTTACACTTTACCTTAGATCCTCATGGGAACGATACTCACTCACCCTTTATTACTTGTATGACTTTGTATACTTGCACATACGTGATCCACATAATTTATAGCATTTCACGAGCAATCACCAAGGCGGTTGTCCAACGAAGGTTAAAATGGTCACTCCAAGCGATGTACACTCAAAAATTAAAGTAGACTACGACGATAGTGAAAGTCTAATTTCAAAGGAACAATTAAAGCTTTGTGAATGAAACTCTCAATTTTGTTTTTCTAACTAATAATTGAAAAATGATAAGAGAAACCTCTTACATATAAACTGAAATTATGGACAAATCTGTTCGAAAATCAGATAAAATCTGATTTTAAAATTCAAAATTTAAATTTAATAATAGATAATATCTAATGAAATCTCGGATATTTTAATAACAGTCGCTCCAAACGTCGTTCCATGGTTTCGTTTAACTACATTGAACTTAGAAAACTAAGTTGGGTATCCACCATGAATCACTCAACCAATGGGCTTAAGACCCATCCCTCGATGAATCAAAAATTTGGTTTTTGCTCAATACTTTGGTAAAAGGATCAACCAAATTTATCTCCAACTTAACATATCTCGTACTCCGTTCTTTATTAGTGCCTCACAGATTCGTGCCTTATGCGAATGCTTCTCTTCTTACTATTGTAAGCTTGATTTAGGGCCACATATATCGCAGTTTACAAATTGCACAATAAAAGTATCGAAGAAGTCAATTTTTTCCATAGAGGTATCTCTGCAAAAAGATTCTTAAGCCGCTCATCTTCTTACGCAGCTAAGTCTAGAGATATAAACTTTGACTCCATGATGGAGCATCCAATACAAATCTACTTGGCAGACTTCTACGTGATTGCAACTTCACCTAAAGTAAAAACATATCCACTCGTAGAGCTTAACTGATCACTATCAGAAACCTAGTTGACATCATAACATCCTTCCAAAGCAATAGGTTAACCAACAAAATTGAGTTTCCAATACATAGTACCCTTAAGGTACTTTAGTAAGTGTCTAAGAGTAGTTCAATGTTCATCACTTGAATTATAAGTATATCTACTCACAACATAAACAATATCAGGCCGAGTATAGTTCATTAAGAATATTAGGCTTCAAATAATTTTAGCATATTCAACCTAAGGAACACAACTTCCTTTATTTTTAACGAGATGATTGCTAAAGTTAAAAGGAGTTCGAGCAGGAATGATATCACAACTATAAAATCTTTTTAACACTTTCTCAATATAATGTGTTTGATCCAAAGAAAATACCTTTCCAGATTTGGTAACTTTGTTCCTAATTTTTTGAGTGAACCCTTAGACTACTAGCCTAGCCTTATATCTCTGGATTGACCTATCTGGCCTGAGTTTCTTCTTAAAATCCCAATTGTTGCTGATAGGTTTAAATCCTCTAGGCAAGTCTATCAATTTTCATGTATGATTAGACATTATTGATTCTAGTTCATCATTAACAAAACTTCTCCAAAAACTATCGTCAATAGATCTCATATATTCTTCATAAGTTTTAGGATCCTCATCTAATAAGAAAACTTGAGCTATATAATCTGATAAGTTGTCAAAATTATTTATCTCATAATTAAAGGAAGTAACGAAATTTGGTCCAAAAGTGGTTTCTATCATTTTCCTCTTACTTCTTCTAGGCTCAAACTCTAGAGCATCTTTGGAAAGTAAACTAGAAGAAGTGGATGAAACATTTTCTATATGTGTTTCTGTAATTAATCTAAGTTTCTTTAGAAGAAAAATATTTTTAAAGAAAACTACATCCCTAGATTCACATATAGAAAAGTCATGTTGAAACATGAACTTATATGTGACACTGTTGGTAGCATACTCAATAAATACTTCATCAATGTTTTTGAGACTGATGGTGGACTTCTTAAAGTCAGACAAACTTACTTTAGCTAGACACCCCCACACTTTTAAGTATTGCAAGTTAGGTGCATAACCTTTCCACAATTCGTATAGGGTGAGTCTAATTTCTTATGAAACACTCGATTTAAGATATGATTTACCAATAGAATGACTTCCTACCACATGTTATCAACTAACTCAGAACTTAGCAACACTTAATTCATCATCTCTTTTAAAATTTTGTTTTCCCTTTCGGCTATGTCATTCTGTTGAGGAAATAAGTAGCAAAATTTCATGAACTATGTCATTCATCTCATATACCACTTTAAGAAATTCATATTCAAACTTATCACCTCTATCGGACCTAATACGTTTTATCGTATTATCAAGTTGTTTTTCAAATTTTTCTTAAACTTTTCCTTTATAGATTTAAGAAAAAGTTTTTAGCTTTATATTTAGCTCTGAGAAGATAAACCTTTGTATATCTAGAGTATTCATCTACAAAGGTGATGTAGTAGTGTTTTTCTCCCTTACTATCACAGTTTCTAAAGTATGTCACATACCAAAGGCTTCAACAATATTATATATTTCTTTACTCAATCATATTAAAGTAATGAAATAGTTCATCTTTTCCATAAAGAGAACTTTCATAGAGATTTTTGCAAACTCCTGAGATAAACAAACATTTTCTTTCTTCTTAATACTCTGAAGAAAAGAACTCAAAGAGATTTAATGGTTACAAACATCTTTTAGTAGCATTAATGTGTATAATTTTCTCTTTATTTTAGATAAGATCATTGCCTTAAAAGACCACAAGAAATATTCATTTACTATGACCAAAAGAAAGATATTTTAAAAAAATTATTAAAATTATTATTATAACTTCTGCACTAAGTATAGAATATTTATTTAATCATAATATTTTCTAAATTGGAATAATAAGCATAGTAATGCACCATGTAGGGTCAGAAAGAGAGGTTGTGCACAAAACAAACTTAAATACCAAGTCTTTCAAAGAACCAATCGTAGACATGCATTTTTTTAAACTATCTCAGTACTTTTCAATGAATCTCTTATAAATATTTTTCTTCTTCATTTAGGTCTTTTAAAAGATATGCTTATTATAAATATATTACTCATAAAAGAATTTTATTAAGCATACTCAGGAAGAGTTTTCTACTTGACAAAGTCATCTAGCCTTCATTTACAACCTAATCTAAAACATACTCACTAAACTTACAAATTAGGTAAAGGCTTAATATAAATTCATGTATTATAAATCATGAATTAAATAATCTGACCTTATAAGTAGAAACACAATTCATGTAAACATTATCTATTTTGACCATGCCTGCAGCTTCAATTCTTGCATCATGACCCAAAATTTTTCTTGATCAATTTAAACTACTAAATTCAAATAAAAATTATACATGGTTAGTCACGAAAATAATTTACTAATAGTAATATAAATAATTCACTGATAGTAACAAGATCCTTATCTTCAAGACTTCTGTTTTTATCTTCAACATCATTATCACCTTCGATAGTTAACCCATCGAGTGCGTCAAGCTTGATGATAATATCATTTTTGCAGTATAATTGTTTTCTAAATTGTTGGTTAAGTAGATTGCAAAATAGAGCGTCAACACTGACAGAAAATAATAATAAACAAAGATGAACAATAAATAAATCTTGTCATGGTATGAAGGTCACTGCTTTAAAAATAATTCGTCTCGATGTGTTTACTCGCTGCTTTAGACGGTTGTCTCTTGAAGTTTAATATGGTCGCTCAAAACGATGTACACATAAAGTTTGGAATGGACTAAGGCGGTAGTGATCCTCTAATTTGAAAGGAAGAATTCAAACTCTATGAATAAAACTCTCAAATTTCACAAAGAAAGCAAAATGCTTGATTGAAAAATGAAAAGATAAACATCTTATTTATAGGCTGAAAGTAGGGGCAAATATTTCCGAGAATCAGATAAAGCCTAATTTAAAATTCAAAAATTACATTTAATACCAAATAATATCCAATCAAATCTCGGATATTTTATTAAATCTAATCGGTTATACATTTAAAATTCAAAAGAATCCAAAAAACAGAAAACAAAGAAATCCAAAAGCTTTCGGCATACGCTAGGAGCAAAGTTTTAGATACTTCAACAAATGATACATCAAACATCTAAACTATAAAACAGAAAGGATAAACCAGATCAGCATACATACTAACTTCTATTAGAAGACAAGTCTAGAAGAACCAAGACCACTCTGGACAAGGATGGAAACAGAACCCAGAAGATTCATATCATGACATACCAAATCTTTAGGACTATTCATACCATTAACGAAGCAGGAGATCAAATGAGCTTGCAATATACAGGAGATGGAATCTCTATTTGATGAGTTGCTGATAATAGACAAAATGTCACTAAGGTACAAACATGTAAAGATGGCACAAAGAGACATGAAGGGGAACAAATCAGAAACTATTTAAAAAAAAAACTCAAGAAAATAGATTACTTGATCACTGCAGTCAATGTTCCAGGCCATAAAAAATTTAAACCTCAATAGTTTGTCCTGTGATTAACATTTGGACTGTTTTGTTGCAAATCAGTAAGGAAAAATATAACAAAAGATTCACTGATTCAGTCAGAAAATGGACAGGTGACTTGGGCTGAACAGAAACTACCATTGATTCTACACCACAATATGCATGCCAAATGACCATTCCTACAGAATTCCGGCGTCAAAACTTATTTCACTCAAATCCTGGCAAGCTTTTAATTTATATGATCAACGATCATTAGGTGTAAAACACTATAATGAGGAAAATAAGGTGATGCTAATTGTTCACCGCCATAAGATGTTGAAAATTGCATTCCTAGATGAATTCACATGTGTAAGAGAAATGGCCTTAACAAGCATGCTGCCCAGATCTTAGTCCATACTGGCTTCATGAGTCAGGGCTGTTGATCTAACCTCTAAATCATGTAGTTTTGCCTCGAGCTTTAGTTGATTCGTTATTTTCTTCTGTCTAAGATGGCCTTCTGTTACCATACAGAGCCGGGGAGCTCTTATCTGAGCCTGTATGTTGCTCCATGACTGAAGATAATTGAATGTTGTTGTAGCTTGTTTTTTGATGGAATTATTTACGGTTTGAGACTTTAACCTTACGGTACCTTTCAATCTACGTAACTGTTTTCTAGCCTGCATCATGTGTAAAAGAAATAATTGAACCATTCTACCAACTCAATGGTGAGCATATATCTTACCTGCAAGTGGAATAAAAGGAGACAGAGGAAAACCTAAACTACAATTCCATTGTCAACTTATAAACAAATCCAGAAACAAGGGAGATAGTGGGATATATATTCATGATATCAATTGATTATCGCATACCATGTGCCCATATTACTTTTATTTTATAAAGAGTTTTACAAATTCATTTCGAAGAGACTAGAGAAGGACACTTCACCAGTCACTCCATTCAGCTAACTGCAAATGATGCATTAATATGCATGATCCAGTTACAGCTAGAGGGTTGAAATACAAGAAGGTTCTATTGCCAAACGTAAATAAGGAAAATCAGGTGAAATCAGAGAAATAGTACTTATGGGGAAGCAAAAGGAGAGAGTGATAAGATTCTTAGGTGATGCCATGACCAAATATGTTTTGCAGTGTGCAAACCATCAGTTGTCAGGTTCATGAAGCACAATATAATCTTAAAAGAGGTCATACATGTATTCTATATAGTGTAATATATCATCTAAAGGAGAATGCAAAACTAATCATCATAAATAAAACATATATGTCCAAAATTAACGGATAACAATTAAAATTGTAAAAGTTAATTGTTAGCTCTGTGAGGAACATCATTGAATTGGAGACATGATCACCACCAATATAAGCAAAGACATGCAAATATATATAAAAGTTTCCACCTATTATGATCTTAGTTATAGAACTTCCAAATCAACAGACTCTATAGGCCCTGAATGCTGTTTGAACCCGTGTTGCTGCTAAATCCTCAACTGGCATGACAAGAGTGTTGGAATTTCTGCTAATTAATCCTGTTCCAGCAGATGCGTTCCGCTGGTGTTTCTTCCATTTGAAGCCATTGGATTTTGTAGAAGCCGAAGATCCCTGTGCCAAACAGATGATACCAATTACAAGGTCAAGGTCCCCTCAATAAGGGGAGCAAATGAATGATAAATTTCAGATAGAAAATGGTATCAACTATGAACTATCAAGCAAACAGGTAATGACACTTTCAGTTGAAAAAGCTTAAGAACATTTTATGGGGAAATACAATCTTCCAAAAGTTTTAGATCATGGATAATATAAACCCCAAGGATTCAAATTGTAAACTAATTGTTTATCAATGAAATACAGAGAATTGCATTGCTTAGTTAATTATTGTTAAGTAGGCTTTAGGAACCTGGTATGTATACCTTTACTTGCTTTGAGCCGTCATCTTTCACTATACTTCTTATAGTCTTTAAGAAATTTCCAGAACCCATTGCTGATAGTAAGTATCTAGCCAGCTTAGCATCCTCCTGACAGTATTTAGGAGAGCAAATACAATCAGAAACAGCAAGAACAAAATTGGAACAAAAAATTTCAGTTTCTTAAAAGAAGATGAGCGAAAAGTTTCAAACATTTTGAATTTTATGCTATGAACATGATTTGATTCGAATGTTGGGACATTTATGCAAGGAAAATAAGTATCAATTACTAAACAGAATCAGCAAGCTTTTCCACAAATGAACAACCAGGCAACTATCAAAGTCAACCTACGTTTCCACAAACAGAAACAAGCTGAAAATTGCAGCAGCTACATTAACCCCAAAATACCATAAACCAAAGATTTGATTTTTAAACGATAATTAGTTTCTAAATTTTAATCATCCCGATCCCAGGATCCCTCCCAATAATGGGGGATTCCCAAATAACCTTTCCCCGTATTAAAAATAAAGCAAACAAAACAAGAAGCAGTAAGAAACCAAACCAAACCAAAAATACGAGTTAGCAATGACATACCAAACAAAGCAGTCAAAAGAGGTGCTTTTGGAGGAAGACGCTGAAAGCGAAGATTTCGGGTGATGAAAGTAAAAGGGAAAGGTGGTGACCAAGTAGTACAAGTTGTAGTAAAGGAGGAAAGTCTGAGATGAAATAAAAGAAGCGGGTGTGGAATGTGCATTGTCATTGCCCATTTACCAGCCTTTTCCTCTCACTCGTTATATATTTCTTCTGTTTATTTTTGTTTCTTGTCTCGCAGAAAATCAAAATCTGGTCTAACAGGAAAGAAAATCAGATTAAAAATATGTTTTTTCTTGAAAAAAAAATGTTCTTTTTTCAATTTTCTCTCATCGACGAATGGCTCAACAACTGATGTGAATTATGAAAAACGGATGGACTTTGTCGTGTGGTTGTGGTTTTATTACTATGATATCATCAATGCTCAAACCCGTAATTTATAGGAACAACAACAATTCCTTTAACTATTTGAGTCAGAGTGTTCGTGCATTGAATAAAAAAATTAATTCGAGAGAAGATGGAAGGATAAGAAAATACTAACATGTTTTTTTGATGACGAAAGGTTGGTTATGTGAATATATGACTCACGGAAAAAATTGATTATCTCGTTATCCTATCATTTAAGATTATAATTAAGTTCTTTAAACTTAATCTAATTAAATTTTGTTATTAAGAAAAGTGTTTTATGTTTTATAGGTTTTTAATCTAATTAAATTTTGCTTTATAATATGAAAACATATTTTAAATTTTTTAATCTAATTAAATTATTCAGATTTATCGTTTATTAAGATGAAATTTTAACTGTATCTATATTTAAAAATATTTTAATTAATAAAATTAAATAAAAAATTATTTATAACTAAAAATATTTAAACGGATATTACTTTATAATCATATTTGTTTTTCTTCATTGATAATCTAACACATTATCATAATGCTTTAATCCAAATAATACTATATTGTCTAATACTGTAATACACGTTTTTGCCCTATTTTAAAATTTTTAAAATCAATGAAATCCCTCATTCATAACCTTAATTTTTGAGGATTTTCGGATTATAAACCTAATTAAAGAATAGTGAGCGTTTCATAATTTTTTTAAACTTTTGGGTGTTGTTTTGAAAAGTTGAATAATTGGGGACCATTAATGGGTAATTTTACCCTTTGTTTGGAATTGTATTTCCTCTTTAGCCATTTTTTGAAACTCTATTTCCCAGGGTGACAAGACCGGATACCCGACCAATTTGAATAGAATTAGTCTCGGTCTTGGTTACCATCGTTTCTTGAAAATTAGATCTAGACTCGGTCACATCGGGTCCTAAATTTTAAAAATCGATCCTGTTATAGGTGGGAATCGGTACTAATACCGAGTACCCGATCAATTATTTTATAATTAAGAAAATTTGAACAATAGGAGAAAAAAATTCAATCAACAATAATATTAAATAATAAAATTAGAATATTACAGGCTTCAAAATTATATTAAAACACTCTTAATATTGAGTAGGAATATTTTAGGATCGATTAGATTAATGTTTGGGAAATTTCATAGAAAATTTAGGTGCTAAACTGTAGGTTCGTGCAGGGGGTACCGATACTAGAGGGTCGTGTATTGATACCCCTAAAAGAAAATAGGCTAGTTTGGGCAGGCATTTCGAAACGCCTTACCCGTGTTTTGATACGGAGTTTTATAGTAGCGTTCCCGATTCGATATCAGTATCAGAAAAGGTAAATCCTCCTTCATTGACCTTGAAATTGGTCAACGCGTATCGATACCCCCTTTATAAGGTTTTCGATATAAGGTGTTCTGATACCCTATATAGGAGTATCGAAACCCCTTTGAAATCTCGCCAAGATTAAGTGGATTCGAGGGTTCGATAATTGTAACTAAGAGTCTCTATTAATCTTAAAAGCTATAAAATGGATTGTTAAACCAAAATCAATAATCTTAACCCCGATAGACCAAGATATGATGAGTCTTAAGACATCTTGTTGTGAAGATCCTAGGTTGGATCATTTATGTGGTTTGAGTCTTTGTATGATAAAATCTGGATATCCAAAAGTATTGCAACACAAAAAAGGCCATCTGATATAATATTTCGAGTGATGTATTGAAGACCTTTTTTGAATGTTGACGGCCTCATTCAAAGATGTTCGATGTAATATTTCGAACATGAGATTTGTTGAACGACCTCCATCCCGATTTATTATTTCGAACGTTTGACGGCCTTGTTCGAAAATGTTGATGTAACATTTCAAGCATAGGATTTAAGGGCGGCATCAATCTTGAGTGTAGGATCCCGATGCTATGTGGACGCGGGCATGATAGGCGATAGTATACTTTTATTTATGCCATGTGGTAGGCGAGCATAATAGACCATCACAACATGCATGATATTTATATGCTTTGCTTTACTACTTATGATATTGTCACGGGGTTAGAGTTTTCGCGCAGGGACTTCTACCCGTGCGACACCTCGGGATACTTGCATGTCCGAGGATCAGCCTGAATGATCTCCGATGCTTACTGGTTTTGCCCTCCCATGGGCTCATCAGGGAAGCGGGGATAGCTCCCGACCAGTGTCGTGCACGATCAGTGCGCCCATCCCAGATGGGACTGCTGCTCGGCACGTACTACACTCTTAATGCTATCCCGCTCCCAAGCTTTAAGCACCACCAGAAAGTATCTCGCTCGGTCCCGCATAGTCACGACTCACGGTCCGTGACATTCTTCTCCACCCAATTCATGCACGCCCTCGTGCATGGGGAGGAAACTCTTTCCCTTCTCTTGAAACGTGCCAGGAACTAGTGTGCAATTCTCCCAAACTGGCCCACTAACTGGGTCCGCCCTCCAATGTCGGGCACAAGACTCTCTACAATCACCTCGTGGCCACCTGCCACTTTACCGAGGTATCCCATTGCAGTTCACCTAACCGGAGAACTTTCGCTACGGCTTCCTGCCTACCCTTCCTCGTCTCAATCTCTTTCTAGAGGACCCACTCGCGAACACCCTCTTCTCTCGGGGTGCGAGCTAACACGCTCGTCCAACTGACTCGCTCCACAGCACAAGGGGCGCTTGGTCAACCCAACAGCTAGCACACAGTCTCGCTCTGATACCACTTGTCACGGGGTTAGAGTTTTCGCATAGGGACTTCTACCCGTGCGGCACCTCGGGACACTCGCATGCCCGAGGATCAGCCTGAACGATCTCCGATGCTTACTGGTTTCGCCCTCCCATGGGCTCATCAAGGAAGTGGGGACAACTCCCGACCAGTGTGGTGCACGATCAGCGCGCCCATCCCAGATGGGACGGCTGCTCGGCACGTACTACACTCTTAATGCTATCCCGCTCTCAAGCTTTAAGCACCACTAGAAAGCATCTCGCTCGGTCCCGCATAGTCACGACTCACGGTCCGTGACAATATGCATGATGTTGGTCGAGTTCGGCATACCCACTAAGCTTTTGTAGCTCAGTGTTTGAAATGTGTTTTTGTGCGTAGGTTAGGTGAATTCGTTTTTTGTGGAGCATCATCGAGGTTTAGATTTCATCATCGACTATGTGTCATAGTATAGTTATAGATTTAGTTGACTAGTACTATATTGAACCCTATATATAATTGTAACTCTATTTATTTAATTTGGGTCTAATGTTTTAAAATAGTTTGTAATATTGGAGCTCCAACTACTTTATGCTTTTGAAGATCTAAACTTTCTATTCGAATTGGATTTTATGAATTTACTTTAGACTTGAAATTGAATTTATCTCATTGGGCTTTTGAAAGAAATTTTGAAATACGGATTTTGGGTCAAAGGCCCAATGTGACACCGGGTCGAGGGTGTTATATCTGTCATTGTAACTTCTAAAACTATTTGTATGATGTCATGTCATTTGATATGTATATCAAAATTAGGATTTTATAGAAAACTTAGATTATATTTCTCTCAAAATTAATATGCATGCCTTCTGTTAAGTACAAAAAATGCATTCAAACTCAAACATTGGATTATGATATTTTATTGGGTTGGGATATAATGTTCGGGAAAGTTTAGTGCTAACACCTTCGGGTGAGTATCGCTTTGGATCAATGGCTCTACTTTCGAGTTGAGTTTCCACTTCAGATGGTGACATTGGAGTTAGTTGCTTCATGGAAACCTACTCTTTAGATGGCATTGAAGATGAGTGTATGGCATTCAAAATTAATATATCACGTGTTACTATATTTTTATGATATTTGTATATTGTTGGCATATTTGAATATATGTTGGCCTGAGTATGATGTTCAAAATGTTGCATTATATGCTATACTTACACCTTAAAGACACAATAAGCTCCCTAACTTACACACTCTTAGCTTCTGTTTTAGATTTCTAGACTTAGGCTTCTGTTTCAGATTTCTAGACTTAGGCTTCAGTACTTGGACCTTCAATTTCAGAACTTTCTACTGTTTAGTATGATTTATAGATCTCTGGATTTTATATTTATATTTTTGACTATTATTATTTGTAAAGGACTGTAGGACTTTATTGCTTTATGGTTATTTGAATTTTAAGTGTTATCATGTTTATTTTGAATAAGGGCAGAACCTGCAAACTGTTTAAAATGATCATGTTTTAATATTAAAGATATTTTTTATTATAATAATTTAATAAAATTTTTATTTCGTTTACTTGAGTCCTAAGATTTATAACTTGAGGTAAGTTTTCTTTACTTGTTCCCTAAATTTTAATCTAAGAAATAGGTTAAATTTAGGGGTTATATTTAGTCATATCAAATTCAGGTTCAACCCTCGGACTGTGGGGTCCAAAATGATTTTGACATTAAAATGATTTTCACAAATTTATTTGTTACAATAAATTTTCCTTTCAGATTAAATTTAATTTTAAGATATATTTTGTTAGTACTCCAAGTAATTGTTTTAACTTAGGATTTTTATCCTTCTATAAATAAACTACTATGCCACCATGTAAGAGTTCTAGACTTGCAACCAAAAGAGATCATGGCCAAGGGCATACCACTATTTCTGATAGTGATGTCCCTTCTCTCGTGGATCTATCAACTAAAAGTGAGGGTTTGTATAACTTCGGGGGATAGTAAGACAATGGACTTAGATTCAATTACTTTTCAAAGAGAGTTGCTCCGTTACTTCCGTCTATTTTTAGTTGTTGGCATGAATATATTTGATGGTAAGACAAGTACCAACCTAGTAGATGTAGGGTATTGGTTGAAGAAAATTTCAACGACTTTTGGTTGAGATAGATTATCAGAAAGATAAAAAATTAAGAGTAGTATTTTCCTTATTTCAGGGGGAAATCCAAAATTGGTGGGAGATAAAGGAGAGAGTTACTATCACTGGTCAGATCATTTGAGAATTTTTCGGTAAGCTTTCCAAGATCGTTTTGTGGGACTTGAATATCTAGCTAAATGTCAGGAAGACTTTTTGACATTACAACAAAATGATATGTCTGTGAATGACTATGAGATAGAATTTCTACGACTCCTTCAATATGTTTCGGGTTTGGTTACTACAAAGAAGCAGAAATGTGATTGGTTTTTTAGAGGACTTCGGGCACCGATTAAGATTGACCTTGCATCATAATATTGAGTAAAAGGAGTCTAACCCTCTATACTTAACTTGAGGTGTACAATAGGTTAAAATCGTTATTTTAAAACTTTAACGTTACGTAAACGTATAAAATATTTTAAAATAGAATTTGTAAACCATATATTAAATACGTAATTTAAAAGTGATTATCTTTAATAAAAATAGAGAAAATTGAATAAAACGGTTTTATTCATGAAGTTTAAAAACATTTTATATCTATGATAATCCCAAAATAACTAAAGTAAAAATATTTGTAAATAACCATACTGAAAATAGAATAAAATATTATCCGATAGAGGTCTCCGGTACCAACTCTTAAGGCTAGATATTTGAAAAATAAAATAAAAGAATGAGCTACAAAGCCATTGTGTCTCTAAAGTGTAGTCAAAAGTCACAATATCAGTTAGTTCACAATCACAAGCATAAATATATTTTTATAGTAAATAAATACAAGGAGTGATGAATGCAATGTCATCGAGAATGTAGTCCCATACTCTGAACGTTAATCATAGTGGTGATAAAGCCAACCGGTCATAGTGAAGGTAGTTCCCCAAAACCCCTCACCCCTTATTTCTCCAAACACAGTTATGGTAAAACCACCTTCCTTCGTACAATCCACCCCATGCACATGTAATGCAATAAATGCAAATGATCTCAAATATCTCATCACAGTCAATTATATAAAATACAAAATACACAGTTCGAATAATCTGATCAGTATCACAGGGTATCTCAAGATCACAATACCATAATGAACAATTAATCATAGAATACAAAACAAATCTAGCACAGACAGATAACACACATTTAACGCAAAAAGAAAAAACACATTTGAATTCATTCGACAATAGCATAAAAAGAAACACATATTTAGTACAAGAAGAAAAGACACATTTGAATTCATTGAACAATAACACAAAAAGAAATACACAATTAATACAATAAGAAATAGATTAAATCTAAGAAATTAACGTTAAAAAGTTTACCATCAAAACTAATTTAATTTATATTATTTCATAGTAATTGTAAAAAGTATTTAAATACTTAATAATTCATCAAAACTAAAAGTTAAAATTATAGCTAAAAATTGGTAACCTAAAATGAGTTAAAATTATCAAATTAAATTATATCAAAAACTTATTAAATATAATATTATAGTCTAATGGTTCAAATAAAATATTCAAATGTAAAAAAAATATTTATGTATACTAAAAATAATTTTAATTCCCAAATACATCAAAGTCTCTATAATAATAAAATGATTTGAATAACTAATAGTATGTTTTATATTGAATAAAAAAATAACCAGATAAAATATGAGATTCTTCAGGTACCTTTTCGCCTAAATTCAAAAGATTTGTAAGAGAAAACTAAAAGGGAGTAACCTAAAGAACTTAGCATATCTCTAAGGTGTAGATAAAAACAACAAAATATGGTTTATAAAAAACAATGTAAAACATGATGTAGGCACAACATAAATCACAACTATATACTCCAATCATAGTTCAATCCAAAATCATAATTTATCCAAAATCTCAATTTATCAGAAAACACAAATTCACAGGATTTAAAATCATAATTACTCGCAAAAGTGTGAGATTTCAAAATCCGAAAAGTTTTATATATTTCTAAAATCACAATGAGAAGTATATACAGAAACACAAGTATGTAATCAAAGATACAATACAAAAATTAGACATGCCAGCAAAACGAATATTTTTCAAAAGACAACATTAAACATGGCATGAAAAATATATATTTTTTTTAAAATAAACACACATAACACTAGTAAGAGAACACAACTTAGCTAAAGCGACTCAAATTATTGAATAACAAGGTTTTGAACTCAAACAGAAAAAGTGTGAGAATAGAGGCTTTAGAGATTCTTGATGGAGAAAAACAATTTATGGTTTTCTCTTAGATCATATTATGTATTTATAGAGGGAAAAGTAAATGATTCCAATTAGAATTAAAATTCTATTAGATCATATTATAAATATAATAAATATATAAAAATAAGGTTGTATAATTTCAAAGGGATTTCTTTTTTTATATAATATTAAATAAAGAGTTTTAATAAAATAATAATTAAAATAAAATAATAGTTTTAATAAAAAGATTAATTGTAGAAAAACTCTTAATAAAAAAAAATATAATTAATCTCAGTAAAAATAGAATTCAATTTAAAAACAAACTGATTTTTCAAAAGTCATCTAATTTCAAAACATATATCATCAACATCATAATAAAACAATTTTATTTAAATAATAAATAAAAATAAAAAGATAAATCACATTGAAAAACAAAAACATTTAAAAATATGTTTAAATTACATATTTAGTCATCAATCTGTTTAGGATTTTTAAAACATCACTTTAACTTTTAAAATTTAAATTCACATTTAAAACTTCCAAAATTTTACAATCTTATCGCAAAAATTTTCCCTTAAATTTTAAAAATCAATTTAAAAACCTAAAAAACTAGGATTTCAGAAATTGAGAATCTAAAAATTAGGGTTTTTAATTAGGGTTTTTAAAATTAGGAATAATTTTTGTGTGTTACAAGGAGATCACCCAACGAGCTTGAACCGCAGAGCGTAATGAGAATTTGAAGATTCAACATGAATCTTAGGGTACATATCGAGTAAGAAGGCAATCAACTACATTTATTTAGTATAGTTTGGGAAATAAGTCTAGGAAGAGGGGCAAAGATGAGTTTGTGTATTAAAGTTCTTCTTGGTCTTGACTAGAAACTTATGTTATTCTGATTGCTAGTGGTTGTGGTTCCACTAGTACTCGTGAATTACATAATGTTCTTTTTCCAAGAAGTGGTTGTTGAGTTGAACAATTGATGTAGCTGACAAAGAGGGGGTGAATTATCTATTTAAAAATTTTATTGAAGATTTGGTAAAAATATGAAAAAATGAAGAACACAAGATTTATAATGGTTCAGCCTTCGAACAAGCACCTACATCCACTACCTTAGCTTTCGCTAAGGATTTTCAGCACAATTCACTAAAGAATTCAACTTTTTTCCCGATTCAAGGAATAATCGTTGTATAACGAATCAATATTTCTATTCAAAAATTGATTCAATCTCACAAGGTTACAAGAAAGAAGAATGACAGACTTTATTTCTCTCAAACAGAAAATATTGCCTCAATTATAATCAAAACACTCCCCAAACTCAAATGAAAGAATACAATGAAAAAGACAAGATTTTGATACAAGAAATTTTCAATTAAGCACTTGAGGTTGGATTTGATGCTAGGATGTTTTCTTTGGGATCATTAGTTGTTGTTATAGCTTCGGAGTTGATTTTATACTCTTTATTTGATTTCTAACTATTGAGGTGGTTAGGAAAATAAATATAGACGTTAGAACTACATTTTCTCATCATTAATGTACTTCTGCAACTACCGATATTGATACACGAGATACTTGTATCAAAACGCTACCAAAAAGGAAAAAGTCGTTATGTGCATTGTTACAAAGGGTATCGTTACCATATCCAATGATATCAAAACGAATAGCCTTTTGAAAAGAAGGGTATCGAACGATCATAAGATCATATCGATAAGTTTTGACACTATCAAGATAGGTAACGAAATACCTTGTAGCCGTTTCGGTACTGGTTAATAAACTTTTAAAACTCCAACAAACATCCAACGGTCAAAATATTTATTGTTTAAAAATTCTTGGAAAATTAACTTAGGTATCAAAACGCTATGTAAAAATATTTAATTCTATTTTAAGTTTAAAGGGATTCGAATTTAGCATGATAAGGTTTTGTAATGACCAATTACAGTTTCAAATGGTATCAAAACGGTTTTTACCATATCGATACGCTTGGAAAAACTTAAGAACATTCCTTGAATTTTAAGCACGGTATGAATACCAATTGAAATGGTATCGAAACGCCTATGTAATTTGAAATTTTTTGACTTGAAAAATCTTAAGAAAAATACATTTTGAGTTATTGTTTTGACTTGGAAAACTTTATTGACTTTCAAATTTTTTTAACCTTAAAAATTTATTTATACAAAATAGTCTTTTAACTTATTTGTCATATCAAAATCAAATTTAGGTTTTACAGTGCATTCCGGTGAGTTTAGAAGGAATAGTGGAGTTTGTTTTCGTTGTAGATCTTTTGAGCATTGTTTCAAAGATTGTCTTATTTCACTTTCGTCTACATATATTTCGAGTTAGTCTCAAGCTTCAATATAGAATCCTTTAGGGGTAGAGGTCAGGGTAGGTCTTCTACTTCAGTTGATGATAAAGGTAGGCCTGCTCAGTATAGAGGGTTAACTGATTCAGGGGGAACTCAACTAGGGTTGCTTTTTGCTACCAAGAGACATGAATATTGAGATCAGTCAGATGTGATTATTAGTAATTTTTCTATTCATGTTGTTTCATATTTTTCTGTCCTGGATAATGGATCCACCCATTCACATATATCTAGCTTGGTATTTGGTTATTTGGAAATTCTGGTAGAAGATACTAGTAGTTTAATCATTGTTTATAGTCTTGTAGGTAATGAATCTTGTTGAGGGTACCAAAATTTATAAAAATTATCCTATTGAGATTTAAGAGAAAATTTTTTTGTCAAATCTAATTGAGTTACTTTTTTAGGAATTTGATCTGATACTTTGTATAGATTTGTTATCAACTCAAAGAGTTAATCTAGATTGTGAAAGGAAAATAGCAACTTTAAGGACCTCTGATGATCATGAGATGCTTCTTATGGTGAGCGTAAAGATTTTCTATCCAATATTGTATCGGCTTTGAAAGCCAAGAAGATGCTCAGAGAAGGGTCAATTTTTTATTTTGCATATATCCTTGATTTAGGACAAGTTGATTTAGAGATGAATAAAATCCAAGTTATCAGAGATTTTTTAGATAAATTTTTATAAAAATTATCGAATGTACCACCTAAGCGAGAGGATATTGAGTTTGGCATTGAGTTATATCCGAGGACGACCACTGTTTCTATGGCTCCCTATCGGGTGGCTAAGAAAGAACTTAAGGATTTAAAAGTTCAATTACAAGAACTTATGGATAAAAGATTTGTTCGACCTAGTGTTTCTCCATGGGGAGATTCTATTTTGTTTTTCAAGAAGAAAGATGGGTCACTCTATCTATATATTGATTACTGGAAGTTAAATAAATTGGCGATTAAGAATAAATATCCCCTTTCTTGCATTGATGACATCTGTTATCAGTTTCGAGGAGCTTTAGTGTTTTCTAAAATAGACCTAAGATTTGAATATTATTAACTCAAGGTTAAGGATTCCGATGTCTTTAAAATAGCCTTGTGGACACGTTATGGTCATTACGATTTCCTTGTGTTGCCACTCGGATAGAGTGTTTCAATCTTATCTGAATCAGTTTTTGATAGTTTTTACAGACGGAATTTTGGTTTACTCTAAAACCAAGACTAAACATGAGGAGCATCTTCGTATTGTTTTATATATTTTGAGAGAGAAAATAACTTTATGCAAAATTTAGTAAGTGCGAGTTTTGGCTATCTGAGGTTGTGTTTTTGGGACATATTGTTTCCACTAAACGTATTCAGGCTTACCTGAAGAAAATTAAAGTTATTTTAGGATGGAAACAACCTAAGAATAGTTTGGAGATTCATAGTTTTTTGGGTTTGGCCGATTATTATCGGATTTTTGTTAAGGATTTTTTTATCGTTGCACTGTTGACCAAACTTTTAAGGAAAGATATTTCGTTTATTTGGTCTGAGGAACAAAAACTAGTTTTGAGAAACATAAATTTATTTTGACAAAATACAGTCTGAGTCGAGGAAACCTTATATATGTGTACAGTGATTAGGGATGGTAATGGATCTTGGAATCGACTTGAATATGTAGATCCAGGTCCATTTTATAGGGTCTGAATCCTAAAATTTTAGACCCGATGAATCTTGGTTCGGATCTGGATCTTCTGATAAAAGTATAAATCTGGATCCAGATCTAACACTAAGATTCGAATCTAACACTAAGATCCGAACCTAGACGAGGACCCGTTTACCTATTTATTGAAAAACCCTCCTTTGGTTTTAATATATATATAATACTAGGTTTTATATTTCATATTATGCTCTAATGTAATTTTTTTTGACGGATCTACTGTAATTTTTATTTAATTATGACAAATAGACTTTTTGAAAGAATACATGCTTGTTTCTGAAGACTATGATAATGATGCAGAAATGTTGAATATCATTGACATATTATATAATAAAGTTATTATATTACATAACCTTAATATTAATAGTTAAATTTCAAAAATATTATATTCATAAAAAAAAATTCACTTTGGTTGATTGTTTCTTGTTTTTTTAGGAAGTTTATGATTTAAGTAGCGATGGAGACTAACACTCTAGAAGGTAGAAGTATGGTACTCGTTTTACGATAATAGAATATTTCATGATCTATATTTTTTAATGTTTTTGTTATTCAAAAGATATATTTATGTAATTGTTGAGTTTTTTTTAAGATTTTAGTTTATCGTCTTTTATTCTCATACAAGTTAATTAAAATTAATCTTTCCTCCATTAAAGTTATGATATAAAATTAATTAATGATAATTTTATTTTGTTAAAAAATAAGTAGAATAGTCATTTTTTTAATAGATCTATTTTGGACTCGTTTTGTACCCGGATCCTAAGATCCATTGGATTTGGATTTTGGTCTCAATTTTCTAGACCCACGAATCTGGGGTATATCTGGATCCATGATATTAAAATAGATCTGGACTGGATCTAGCTCTGGTCCAAATCCAGCTCATTGCCATCCCTAACGGTGATACTTCATATGCTGGTTCTGTTTTGATGCAAGATAATAAGGTCGTGGCATATATCTCTCGAAAATTGAAACCACATCAATGCAGCTATCTTATCCATGATCTTGAGATAGCTTCTTTGATCTTTTCTCTAAAAATTTGGAAACACTATCTCTATGGAGAGAAGTATTATATTTTCATGGATCATAAAAGTCTTAAATATAATCTCACTCAAAAGGAGCTTAATCTGAGGCAACAATGTTGGTTAGAGCTTCTTAAGAATTATGAATGTGAGATTGAGTACCATCCGGGTAAGGCTAATGTTGTTGCGGGTGCCTTGAGTCGTAATGCTATTTTAGATTTTAGAGTCCTGTTTGCTCGAGTGAGTTTGTTTGATGATGATAGTCTGTTGGCAGAGCTTTGTGTTATTCCTACTATGATTTCTGATATTTGAAATGATCACCCAGTGATCCTCTCTTGGCTCACTGCATTAAAGAAGTTAATGAGGGTATATCTTAGGATTGTTCTATTGATCAGGAGGGCATATTATGTTTTCGGAGTCGATACCGTGTTTCAAGGAACTTTGAGTTGAAAAAAAGTTATTCTTCTAGAAGAACATGATAATCCCTATTCTGTGTATCCTGGTGGAGACAAGATGTATAAGAATCTTCATGAGAAATACTAATGGAAAGGTCTTAAGAGGGATGTTATCGAATTTGTGTCTAAGTGTTTGACATGTCAAAAGGTAAAAGTAGAGCATCAACATACGTCTAGACTTCAGCATACAGAGATTCCTCAATGGATTTGGGAGCGTGTGACTATGTATTTTGTTAGTAGTCTTCCTTTGAATATGTCAAGGAAGTATTTTATTTGGGTCATTGTTGATCGTCTGACTAAGTATGTACTCTTTATTCATGTTCGAACTAACTACACTTTTAATAAGTTATCTTGACTTTATATATCGGAGATTGTTCGGTTACATGGGGTACCCTTATTCATCATTTCTGATCGAGATCTGAGGTTCACATTGAAGTTTTGGGATCACTTTATTCTACTTTGGAATTTGTTTTAACTTTATCACATCTTATCATCTGCATACCGATGGTTAGTCTGAGCGGGTGATTCAAATCTTAGAGGATATGTTGAGAGGGTGTGTTCTGGATTTTAGAGACATTTGGAAGGATTTTATACTACTTGCAGACAATAATATTTATCAGGGCAATATTAAGATGGCACCTTATGAGGCTATGTATGGACGTAAGTGTCGTACCCCTATTGATTGGACTGAGCTTAATGAGCACATGTTATTGGGACAAGATCTTGTGCATGAGGCTGAACGGACTGTTAGGTTGATTCGATTTAGGCTTAAAGCTGCTTTTGGTAGAAAAAAATCATATGCTAATTTGAGATGTAAAGATCTTGTGTTTGAGGTTGGAGATAAAGTTTTCTTAAATGTATCTCTGTGGAGGAAGGTACTTCGTATTTGGTCATAAGGAAAAAGCTTAGTCCTCGTTACATTGGATCTTATCGGATTATCCATCGAGTTGGACCAATGACTTATCAACTTGAGTTACTAATAGAACTTAAATATATATATGATGTCTTCTAGTTTTTTATTGAAACATTATTGGGTTGGTCCGTCCTATGTTCTTTCAATTGAGAATTTTGAGATTCGTCCAAATTTAAGTTAGAAGGAGGAACCAGTAGAGATTCTTGCTTAGGAAAAGAAAGTCCTTTGGAGGGAAAATGATGAGTGCCTAAAAGGAAGTTATTTACTATCCTTCTCATGGTACTTTATGCATCTGTTATACACCAACTTGAACTGAAATATGAACTCTTTGCACAATATTAGATATTCCATTATCACTACTTACAAAGTTAATATTTATAGAGAATGCAGATATTATTACATATTTTGTACATGCAAGAATATCCAGGACCGAAGCAACAGTGAAGCAGCGTTGAGGCCGAGGCAGGGAACAAAGCCGTGGCAGCATCCAGAGTGGCAACATAAACATTGTAGGCGCAATGAAAGATAAAAATATAAAGAACATTCTGGAAGATGCAGCGCACCAATTGGACCGGGCTAGCGCATTAAAAGCCCAAGTCAAAGACCAAACGGGAAAATCCTTCTAGAAGGCGACAAACTTGGAAATATCAGATCTCATGAAGAAGACTTGTTCCTTACTCCAAGTTAGAGTCTATTTAGGAAAGGTTTGCCATAGGTTAAGACTATTGATGCATGTAATATAAGCACAATTTGAGTGCAAGTGTACACGTCGCCAAGTAATAAAATAATAAGTATATCGTGTATTGTCTCCATAGGGATTGGTATACTTAATATGTTTTCTCTTGTTTCCTTGCTCCTAAAAAGAAAGTAAAAAACACAGATAAGTTGATTTGTTTAACTAACTAAATAATTAAATAACAAAACATAAAATAAAAGGTTGAGAACGATTATAGAGAAAGTCGGTAGGATCTAATTGCATCAATTAGTGGATTCAATTGATCTTCTTCTTGTCCAATGCAATCACACAACACTGCTTCGATAGTACTGCAAATACCGCCTCGGCAATATTGGTGTTCTCTGCCGCGGCAATCCCTTGCTCTTGGGTAGAGGCATCAAAGTTCAGCAAAGTGTCCGTAAGTGACTCCGCTCATCTCTGAGTCAGAATGCTGTTGATGACCAGTCCTTGACGATACCTCTCAGCGTAAATCAACGATAACCACCAACCAATCCAACACTTCTTTTAGCTGCTGAAACTCTTAATCTATCTCTAGGCCGAGTTAGTGTCTACAAAATAGTACTTATCTCTTTCGTGAATCTACACCTCTCGATGCTAGATAAATGGATTACTTACAAACTTTTCTCTCGAGCTTGAATGCAAGAACAAAGAATGACAATAGGATAAGCAAACTTTGATATTATTATTGCATAAGAACAAGGATACAAGAATCAATCTCCTCTCACTAATATCGACAACCTTCACCTATCCCTAAGAAGTTTAGAACATATTGTCGTTAAGTACAATTCTTAGGGAGAAGGATTTCTCTAAAAATCGACTCTCTTAACAATGTGGCTGGCTAGGGTATTTATAGTCTTAACCTAGGGTCAACTTTTCCTAAATAGACTTCAACTTGGAGTAAGGAACAAGTCTTCTTCAAGGAATCTGATATTTCCAAGTTTGTCGCCTTCTAGAAGGGTTTTCCCGCTTGGTCTTTGATTTGGGCTTTTAGAGCGCTAGCCTCGTCCAATTAGTGCACTGCATCTTCCAGAATGTTCTCTATATTTTTATCTTTCATTGCGCCTCCATTGTTGGTGCTGCCACACTAAATTCTGTCGCGACCCTGTCTTCTGCCTCGGCCGCAACACTACTTTACTGTCGCTTCGGCCTTGGATATTCCTGCATGTACATAGTATGTAATAATATCTGCATTCTCTATAAATATTGACTTTGTAAGTAATGATAACAGAATATCCAATATTTGCGCAAAGAGTCTATATTTCGATTAAAGTTATTGTATAATAGATGCTTAAAGTATCATGAGAAGGGTAGTAAATAACTGCCTTTAGGCACTCATCAAATACCCCCAAACTCAAACTATTGCTTGTCCTCAAGCAATACAAAAAATCAAATTTCCGAACCTTACTCCCCTTTGGTCTTACTCTTCCATCTATTCTCCCCACCATGGTCATGTCTATCTTTCCGTTTTAGCCACTAGTTTACCCAAGGACTTTTACTAAGAAATAAGCTATAAGGCTAGGTGAGTGTGTGCGTTTTATGGACAAGGCTGATTCAAGGCTTTCTTAGATAAACTCTAAGTTCAAGACAAATAGAATCTTGGACTAAAGCCGTCTCCTTAAAACAACAAGTCTTGAGCCAATTTTGGGCACCTCAAAGATATGCGTTTTCTATTTCCTTCTTTTTATTATTTATTTATTTTCTTATTAACCACCTATTTAGCATACTAGAGTCAGTTTCAGGCACCTCTAGCACGAAAGAGAGTAAAACTAGAGCCAGTGATAGGCACCTCTAGTTATTTTTCCAAAAGGTTCTAAGTCTTTATAACTTAAGTTTATTAAAAGAACTTCTAAATCAAACAAGTCCAAAAAGTGTTTATTTTCTTTCTAACCCTAAATCAAGCTTCTAAGTTTTATTCCATGAGTATCCTATGGTTATCCCTTCAAAACAGAACTTGGCCATGGTAAGGAGAAAGATTTCTATAGCTTTAAAGGAGTAAACTAAAGCAAAACTGTCGTAGGGCAGTGCAAGATTATAAACATAAATTCAAGAAAAGAGAATATTTAAAAAAATTTCAAAAAAAAATTACTCCCTTTATGGTAATGCCGTGGCCGTGGGTAGCCTCGGCAGTGCTTCTGCACCTAAAATTTCCCCCAAAATCAAACCGAGCATTATCCTTAATACTCAAAATATACAACATTCAATAGAAAAATGAGAGATGCGGTGTTGGATCAGTCTTCGCAGATCTACTCGGAGATTTCTTCTGTGATTCTCTATTCTGTCTAAAACACAACAAAAAGAAACAGTAAAAATAAAAATAAAACTAAAACTAATAATTAAATGCTTAAACTTAAACTAGAGGAGGATATCATGTAGGTGCATCGCCTAAAGTGATGGTTGCCATCGTTTTCGTTTCTTAATATTTAGAGTAATGCTTCAACCGTTGGTCATTCACTTTGAATTCAACACCTTCTTTTTGTGACTTGATTGTGACTACTCCATGGGGATGAACCTTAACAACTTCGAAAGGACCTGACCATCTGGATTTGAGTTTCCTAGGTAATAACTTGAGTCTGGAGTTAAAGAGGAGGACCTACTGCCCCGGTAGGAACTGTCGCGGCAGCAGTTACTATCATGCTAACATTTCGTCTTCTTCTTTATAGATCTTGGTATTATCATATGCTTCCGTCCTGAATTCATCTAGTTCATTCAGGTCCAGTAGTCGTTTTTGTCCAGCTTTTTCCCATTCCATGTTTAGATTATTTACTGCCTAGTAAGCTCTGTGCTCAATTTCCACAGGTAAATGACAAGCTTTGCCAAATACTAATCTATAAGGCGATGCCCCCAAAGGCATTTTGTAAGTTGTTCTATACGCCCATAAAGCATCGTCAAGCCGATGAGACCAATCCTTTCTAGAAGTGTGTATTACCTTCTCGGGGATTTGTTTCAGTTCCCTATTTACAAGTTCAGCCTGGCCATTTGTTTGTGGATGGTATGTCGTAGCCATTTTATGAGTGACACCTATTTTCTTTAGTGTCGCGGTAATGAGTCTATTGTCAAAGTGCTTACCTTCGTCGCTAATGATGGCTCTCGGTACTCCAAATCTTGTGAATATGTTCTTTTTGAGGAATTTGTGTACTGTGTTGGCGTCATTGTGGGGCGTGGCGATTGCTTCAACCCATTTGGACACATAATCAACCGCTACTAAGATATAGAGATTTCCTTGAGATGAAGGGAATAATCCCATAAAATCTATTCACCATACATCGAATAATTCTACTTCCAATATTGACTTTTGTGGTATCTCGTTTCGTCTCGATATATTACCCGTCCTTTGACATCGATCACAAGCCTTGCAATAAAGGTGGACATCTTTGAAGAGCGTCGGCCAATAAAATCCTGATTGAAGCACTTTCATTGTTGTTTTGTTTCCGCCAAAATGTCCTCCACACGGTAGGTCGTGACATTGTTTAAGAATTGCTTGTTATTCCTCTTCTAGGACACATCGTCGTATAACCTGATCTGCACATTGTCGAAACAAGAGAGGTTTATCCCAGAAATAATGCTTGGCATTATGCTGAAACCTTTTTTTTGTTATAATTCAAGTTATAAGGAAATATGTCACTGACTAAAAAGTTAACAAGATCTGCGTACCAGGGAGTTGTCGTGACTGCCTGTATGTCTTCCTTGATAGATTCTGATATATATTCAAGCAGTGCCTGAGCCTCGTAATCATGTACTGCTATAGGTTCTGCCTCGGCAGCATCGACATCTTTTGTTACGACATGCAGTATTTGTTCATCTCGAAAGGTGTCTTGTATGTCCTCCAGTTTATAACCTTCATTCTCCAGTCTGGATAAATGATCAGCTACTTGGTTTTCAGTACCTTTCCTATCTTTTATCTCCACATCGAACTCTTGTAGCAGAAGGATCCATCTTATCAATCTTGGTTTGGCATCTTTTTTGGAGAAAAGGTACTTAAGTGCCGAGTGGTTTGTATGGACGATAACTTTAGTGCTAATGAGATAGGAACAGAACTTATCAAAGGCAAACACTACTGCTAGTAATTCTTTCTCGGTTGTAGTGTAATTTATCTGAGCATCATTCAGTGTCTTGCTAGCATAGTAAATAACATGGAAGATATTGTTTTTCCTTTGTCCAAGTGTTGCCTCGACAGCATGATCACTTGTATCACACATTAACTCGATGGTTAAGGTCCAATCTGGTGGAACCACTATTGGTGTTGTAACTAGCTTTTCCTTTAGGGTCTCGAATGCTTCAGTACATTCATCGGTAAATTCAAATTTTTGATCTTGCTCAAGTAAGTTATAGAGAGGTTTAGAAATTATAGAAAATTTAAATATAAACCTTCTATAAAAACCTACATGACCCAAGAAGCTTCGAATTCCTTTCACAGAGATGGGTGGCGGTAAATTCTTTATCACATCAACCTTGACTTTCTCTACCTCAATTCTTTTTCATGATATTTTATGGCTCAATACTATGCCCTCGTTTACCATAAAATGACATTTTTCCCAATTGTGGACAAAATTGGTTTCCTCACATCTTTGTAGTACTTTCTCCGAATTGCCGAGACAGTGAGCAAAGTTGTCCCCAAAGACTGAAAAATCATCCATGAATACTTCCATGAAATCTTCTATTATATCTAAAAAGATTGCCATCATGCATTTCTAGAAGGTGGTTGGGGAATTGCAAAGGCCGAACGACATTTTTCGAAAAGCATATGTTCCATACGGGAAGGTGAATGTGGTTTTTGCTTGATCTTCTGGAGCAATAGCAATTTGGTTGTATCCTGAATAACAATCAAGGAAACAATAATAGGATTTACCAGCCAGTCTGTCTAACATCTCATCAATAAAGGGTAGAGGAAAATAGTCTTTTTTTGTTGCTTTGTTCAACTTTCGGTAGTCCATACAAACTCTCCACCCTGTCACAGTTCTTGTTGGGATTAACTCATTATTTTCATTGGTTATGACTATCATGCCACCTTTTTTTGGCACGCATTATACTGGGATTACCCATTCACTATCAGAGATAGGATAAATGATTCCAGCATCAAGCCACTTGATTATTTCCTTACGAACTACCAACTTCATGGCATGGTTAAGTCTCCTCTGGGCCTCCATAATGGGTTTTTTAACCTTTATCTAATATAATTTTATGCATACAAATTGCTGGGCTTATTCCCTTTATGTCATCAATTGTCCATCCTAGTGTTGTCTTATGCTGCCGCAACACTTCTATTAAGCTTTGTTCTTGCCTTGGCTGTAGCTTACAAGAAATAATTACGGGCATTATGTGGTTAGGTCCCAAATAAACATATTTTAAATTAGCAGGCAAAGTGCTTACCTGGAAAGTGGGTTGTCCAGTTTGTTTCCTCAATTTCTTATGTCTCAAGGCTATCAACTTCAAGTGCTTTGTTCAGAGCATGGGTATAGCAATCATCCTCTGAACTGCCGAGGCAGTGATGCGTCGAATTGCTGATACTTGGCATTCTTCTGGATTGTCATGATTTTTCAGCATACGAAAAAATTAAACTTGATTTATTGATCATTTATTCTAAAGGTCAATTCTCCATTTTCCACATCTATTAGAGTACGGCCGGTAGCAAGGAAAGGTCAACCCAATATGATCGGTGCATTATCGTCGGCCTCACAGTCAAGGACAAGAAAGTCGACAGGAAATATAAACCTGTCGACCTTCACCAGAATATCCTCAATTTTGCCTTCATGATGCACATATAATCGATCCACAAGTTGGAGCAGTACTGTTGTTAGTTTTGCCCGTCTTATTCCAAGTTTTTAAAAAACTGATTTGGGCATAAGGTTGATGCTTACTCCCAAGTCACATAGGGCCTTTCTTTTATAACCATCCCCAATCGCACAGGGGATTGTGAAGCATCCAGGATCCTTTAGCTTGGGCGACATGCGATTATGTAACATGGCCATGCAACCTTCAGTGGTTGGCACCGTTTCAAATTCCCCTAGCCTTTGTCGTTTGGATACTATGTCCTTTAAGAACTTGGCATAGTTGGGCATTTGTTCAATAGCATCAACTAGTGACAAGTTGATATGGACCTGCTTCAAGATGTCTAGGAATTTCTGAAATTGGTGGTCCTGTTTGTGCCTTTTAACCTCTGCGGGAAAGGAGGTGGTGGTCTTATGTCCTCTAGGTTTCCTTGGATAATTAGTTTAATACCTGGGGTGAACTTATCGGCAGCTGCCTCGGTAGGTGTTTTTGGTACTGCTGGTTCTACTGTCGTGGCAGTGCTTTCGACAGGGTTCTGCTCATCTTCTGAGTCCTCATGATGTTGCTTTTCTGGTTGGACTCTATCGATTAAGGTTCCTTCTTTATCTTTTAATTGTAGGCCACTTCTTGTTATAATTACCTTGGACTGCTCGTGGCCTAACACCTTAGCAACTTCAGTATTGCTAGGTAAACCCCCTTGTGGTCGAGTGTTTTGTTGTAGGGCACATTGACCAACTTGGGTTTCTAAGGATTTAATCGCAACCTCCTGGTTCTGCAGTCTCATCTCAGTTCGGTTCATGAAGTTATCAGTACGTTTCATGAAGCGGCTATTCTCGGTCATGTAAGCATCAGTCTTTGACATAAAAGCCGTGAGAGAATCTGCCAATACATTCAAGACTGTTGCTGTTGTATTTTCTGTTGTGGCATGGACTACTGAGTGTGCAGCTGCGACAGGTTCTGGCTTTGATGCTGGAATCCAGGGGCTTGATTAATTGGATTTAAGGCATTGTTAGGGTTACTCCATAAAAAGTTTGGATGCCTTTTCCAGGATGGGTTGTAATTTTTGGACATCATTTGATTGTTTCCGTTATAGTTTCCAACATATAGGTTGGTTTCCTCATCTTGCATGTAATCCGATGATTTGACTGCCTTAACCTCATGTATGTTTCTTTGGGCTTGCATATTCTGAATCATCTTAGTCAGAAAAGCCAATAGTGCTGCCACCGAACTGGATGTATCTAATTCATGGACTCAATTACACTTTTATTACACGCATCGAGTTTTCGGCACCGTTGTCGAGGATTGACAATAAAATTTTGTTTTCTTTATTTTCTTGCTCTTTAACCATTCTTTATCTAACTTTAATTCTAATTATTTTTTAAATTTTTATTAACTTTGATTTATTTGGTTTATGACCAGGGCAATCCCGAGTGGTCCATTGTACGAGTTGGATCCTAAGATTGAACGCACAAGACACCATCTGAGACGCAACCTGTTCCAAGTCATGGATGATCCACCAAGAGGACAAATTCTATCTGTTGATCATATTGTGCTGCCACCAGTAATGCCGCAGTAGCCACTGCCACAACCATTGTCGAGGCAGTCCACTGTTAGAGACTATCTTGTGGAAGATCTAAACGGACTCAACCCTGGCGTAGTCACACTAGAAATCGAAGCAACTCACTTTGAGTTCAAACCAGTGATGTTCAACATGTTGAACACAATTGGACAGTTTAGTGGGTCTGCTACTGAAGATGCAAGGCAGCATCTTAAATCCTTCATGGAGGTATGTAATTCTTTCAAGATCCAAGAAGTCCATGAAGATATTTTACGATTAAAACTGTTCCCTTATTCACTGAGGGATAGGGCGAAAACTTGGTTGAATGGTATCCCAACAGGATCCATAGGATCTTGGGAGGAACTCTGCCGAGAATTCATTATGAGGTTTAATCCGACAAATCTCTATGATCACATCCGTAATGAAATCACATCATTTCGGCAAGATGAGGATGAACCGATATATGAGGCATGGGAACGCTACAGAGAATTGTTAAACAAATGCCTACTACATGATTTTCCCTTGTGGACGCAAGTCTCTATGTTTTATAATGCTACCAATGCCTCCACAAGAATGATGCTAGACGCTTCTACGAATGGGACACTTTTGGATAGAGCACCCGCGGAGGCCATTGAAATTCTGAACAAACTCGCAAGGAACGATTTCTAATTTCCCACATCAAGGCGAGGAGGAATGAGATGTCATGCCACAGCCCATGAATTAGATACATCCAGTTCGGTGGCAGCACAATTGGCTTCTCTGACCAAAATGATTCAGAATATGCAAGCCCCGAGAAACATACATGAAGTTAAGGTAGTTAACTCATCGGATTACATGCAAGATGAGGAAACTAGCCTATATGTTGGAAACTATAACAGATACAATCAAATGATGTCCAACAATTACAACCCATCATAGAAAAGGCATCCAAACTTTTCATGGAGTAACCCTAATAATGTCTTAAATCCAATTAATCAAGCCCCTGTATTCCAGCATCAAAGCCAGAAGCTGTCGCAGCAACATACTCAGTAGTCCATGTCGCAACAGCAGGTACAACAGCAACAGTCTCTGAATGCATTGGCAGATTCTCTCACGGCTTTTATGTCAAAGACTGAAGCTTACATGACCGAGAATAGACGCTTCATGAAGCGTACTGATGACTTCATGAACCGAACTGAGATGAGACTGGAGAACCAGAATATCCATAGAGGAAACAATAATAGGATTTTCCAGCCAATCTGTCGAGCATCTCATCAATAAAGGGTAGAGGAAAATGGTCTTTCTTTATTGCTTTGTTCAACTTTCGGTAGTCCATACAAACTCTCTACCCTGTCACAGTTCTTGTTGGGATTAACTCATTGTTCTCATTGGTTATGATGGCCATGCCACCTTTTTTTGGCACACATTGTACTGGGCTTACCCATTCATTGTCAGAGATAAGATAAATGATTCCGACATCAAGCCACTTGATTATTTCCTTCCAAACTACCTCCTTCATGGCATGGTTAAGTCTCCTCTGGGCCTCTACAATGGGTTTTTGATCTTCATCTAATATGATTTTATGCATACAAATGACTGAGCTTATTCCCTTTATATCATCAATTGTCCACCCTATTGCTGTCTTATGCTGCCGCAACACTTCTATTAAGCTTTGTTCCTGTTTCGGTTATAGCTTAGAAGAAATGATTACGGGCATTGTATGGTTGGGTCCCAAATAAATATACTTTAAATTAGCAGGCAAGGGTTTTAGTTCAGTGATTACTGGTTCCGTACTAGTGGGCTCCTTTCTTGGATAATTCAGAGGTTCAAAGTACTTACCTGGAAAATGGGTTGTCCAATTTGCTTGCTCGATTTCTTTTGCCTCAAGGCTATCAACTTCATGTGCTTTGTTCAAAGCATGGGTATAGCAATCATCGTCTGAACTGCAGAGGCAGTGATGCGTCGAATTGCTGATGGCGCTGTCGAGGCAGTTGTTTTCCAGACATGGTTATATTAAGTCCTCGTCAAAGTTTTCTGATTCTTGGCATTCTTCTGGATTATCATGATTTTTCAGCATACGAAAAACATTAAACTTGATTTGTTGATCATTTATCCTCATAGTTAATTCTCTGTTTTCCACGTCTATTAGAGTAAAGCCGGTAGCAAGGAAAGGTCGACCCAATATGATCGGTGTATTGTCATCGGCCTCACAGTCAAGGATAAGAAAGTCGACAGGAAATATAAACTTGTCAACTTTTACCAGAATGCCCTTAATTTTGCCTTTAGGATGCACATAGGACCGATCCGCAAGTTGGAGTAGTACTGTTGTTGGTTTTGCTCGTCCAATTCCGAGTTTCTGAAAAATTGATTTGGGCATAAGGTTGATGCTTGCTCCCAAGTCGCATAGGGCCTTTCTTTTATAACCATACCCAATCGCACAAGGGATTGTGAAGCATCCAGGATCTTTTAGCTTTGGTGGCATACAATTATGCAGCATGGCCATGCAACCTTCAATGGCTGCCACTGTTTCAAATTCTCCTAATCTTCTTCGTTTGGATACTATGTCCTTTAAGAACTTGGCATAGTTGGGCATTTGTTCAATAGCCTCAACTAGTGGCAAGTTGATATGGATCTGCTTCAGGATGTCTAGGAACTTCTGAAATTGGTGGTCCTATTTTTGCTTCTTTAGCCTCTATGGGAAAGGAGGTGGTGGTCTGATATCCTCCAGGTTTCATTGGATATTGATTTTAATACCTGGGGTGAATTTATCTGCAACTGCCTCGGCGGAAGGTTCTGATATTGCTGGTTCTGTTGCCGTGGTAGAGCTTTCGGCAGGGTCCTGCCCAGCTTCTGAGTCCTCATGATGTTGCTTTTATGGTTAGACTCTATCGGTTGAGGTCACTTCTTTATTTTTCAATTGTAGGCCACTTCTGGTTGTGATTACCTTTCATTGCTCGTGGCCTAACACCTTAGCAACTTCAGTATTGCTAGGTAAACCCCCTAGTGGTCGAGTGTTTTATCTAGTTCGGTTCATGAAGTCATCAGTACGCTTCATGAAGTGGTTATTCTCCATCATGTAAGCATCAATCTTTATCATGAAAGCTGTGAGAGAATCTGTCAAAGCATTCAGAGACTATTGTTGTTGTACCTGTTGTTGTGACATGGGCTATTGAGTGTTCTGCTGTGGCAGGTTCTGACTTTGATGTTGGAATCCAGGAGCTTGATTAATTAGATTCAAGGCATTATTAGGGTTACTCCATGAGAAGTTTGGATGCCTTTTCCAAGATGGGTTGTAATTGTTAGACATCATTTGATTGTTTATGTTATAATTTCCAACATATAGGTTGGTCTCCTCATCTTGCATGTAATCCGATGAGTTAACTGCCTTAACCTCATGTACGTTTCTCTGGGATTGCATATTCTAAACCATCTTGGTCAAAGAAGCCAATTGTGCTGACACCGAACTTGATGCATCTAATTCATGGACTGTGGCATGACGTCTCATTCCTCCTCGCCTTGATGTGGAAAATTGGAAATCGTTCCTTGCGAGTTTGTTCAGAATTTCTATGGCCTCCGCGGGTGCTTTATACATAAGTGTCCCATTTGCGTAAGCGTCTAGCATCCTCCTTGTGGAGGAATTAGTAGCATTATAAAACATGGAGACTTGCGTCCACAAGGGAAAACCATGTAGTGGGCATTTGTTTAATAGTTCTCTGTAACGTTCCCATGCCTCATACATCGGTTCATCTTCATATTACCGGAATGATGTGATTTCATTACAAATGCGATCATCGGCAGAGTTCCTCCCAAGATCCTATGGATCCTGTTGGGATGCCATTCAACCAATTTTTCTCCCTATCCCTCAGTGAATAGGGGAATAATTTTAATCGTAGAATATCTTCATGGACTCCTTGAATCTTGAAAGAGTTGCACACTTCTATGAAAGATTTGAGATGCTGCCTTGCATCTTCGGTAGCATACCCACTAAACTGTCCAATTGTGTTCACCATGTTGAACATCACTGATTTGAGCTCAAAGTGAGTTCCTTCGATTTTTAGGGTGACTATGCCAGGGTTGAGTCCGTTTAGATCTTCTACCAGATAGTCTCTAACAGTGGGTTGCCTCGGCAATGGTTGTTGCGGCATTGCTAGGGGCAGTACGTTATGATCAATAGGTGGAATTTGTCCTCTTGGTGGATCATCCTTGGCTTGGAACAGATTGCGTCTCAGATGATGTCTTGTTCGTTCAATCTCAGGATCCAACTCGTACAACGGACCACTCGAGTTTGCCTGGTTATAAACCAAATAAATCAAAGTTAATAAAAATAAATAAATAAATAAATAAATAATTAGAATTAAAGTTAGATAATAATAGTTAAAGGGCAAGAAAATAAAGAAAATAAAACTTAGTTGTCAATCCCCGTCAACGGCGCCAAAAACTTGATGCGTGAAATATAAGCGCAATTTGAGTGCAAGTGTACACGTCGCCAAGTAATAAAATGATAAGTATATCATGTATCGTCTCCATAAGGATTGGTATACTTAATATGTTTTCTCTTGTTCCCTTGCTCCTAAAAAGAAAGTAAAAAACACAGATGAGTTAATTTATTTAACTAACTAAATAATTAAATAAAATAAAATAAAAGGTTGAGAACGATTATAGAGAAAGTCGGTAGGATCCAGTTGCGTCAATTAGTGGATTCAATTGATCTTCTTCTTGTCCAATGCGATCACACAACACTGCTTCGACAGCACTGTAGATACCGCCTCGGCATTATTGGTGTTCTCTGCCGCGGCAATCTCTTGCTCTTGGGCAGAGACATCAAAGTTCAGCAAAGTGTCCGTAAGTGATTCCGCTTATCTCTGAGTCAGAATGCTGTTGATGACCAGTCCTTGACGATACCTCTCAGCGTAAATCAACGATAACCACCAACCAATCCAATACTTCTTTTAGCTGCTGAAACTCTTAATCTATCTCTAGGCCGAGTTAGTGTCTACAACACCGTACTTATCCCTTTCGTGAATCTATACCTCTCGATGCTAGATAAATGGATTACTTACAAACTTCTCTCTCGAGCTTGAATGCAAGAACAAAGAATGGTAATAGGATAAACAAACTTTGATATTATTATTGCATAAGAACAAGGATACAAGAATCAATCTCCTCTCACTAATATCGACAACCTTCACCTATCCCTAAGAAGTTTAGAACATATTGTCGTTAAGTACAATTCTTAGGGAGAAGGATTTCTCGAAAAATCGGCTCTTTTAATAATGTGGCCGGCTAAGGTATTTATAGTCTTAACCTAGGGCAAACCTTTCCTAAATAGACTTCAACTTGGAGTAAAGAACACGTCTTCTTCAAGGAATCTGATATTTCCAAGTTTGCCGCTTTCTAGAAGGGTTTTCCCGCTTGGTCTTTGATTTGGGCTTTTAGCGCGCTAGCCTGCTCCAATTAGTGCGTTGTATCTTCCAGAATATTCTCTATATTTTTATCTTTCATTGCGCCTCCATTGTTGGTGCTGCCACACTGAATTCTACCGCGGCCCTGTCTTCTATCTCGGCCGCAACACTGCTTCACTGCCGCTTCGGCCCTGGATATTCCTGCATGTACAGAGTATGTAATAATATCTGCATTCTCTATAAATATTGACTTAGTAAGTAATGATAACAGAATATCCAATATTTGTACAAAGAGTCTATATTTCGGTTCAAGTTGATGTATAATAGATGCTTAAAGTACCATGAGAAGGGTAGTAAATAACTGTCTTTTAGGCACTCATCAACTATATATATCCTAACCGGACACATTGTTTAGAGAGCCGATTTTAGAGAAACCCTTCCCCCTAAGAATTTTACCTATCGATGTTATGTTCTAAAATTCTTAGGGATAGGTGAAGGTTGTAAATATTTGTGAGAGGAGATTGTTTCTTGTTTCTTTGTTCTAATGCAATAATAATATCAAAGTTTGCTTATCCTATTGTCATTCCTTGTTCTTGCATTCAAGCTCGAGAGAGAATTTTGTAAGTAATATATTTATCTAGCATCGAGAGGTGTAGATTCATGAAAGGGATAAGTACGGTGTTGTAGACACTAACTCGGCCAAAAGATAGGTTAAGAGTTTCAGCATCTAAAAGAAGTGTTGGTTTGGTTGATGATTATCGTTGATTTACGCCGAGAGGTATCGTCAAGGACCAGTCATCAACAACACTCTGACTTAGAGATAAGCGAAGTCAACTAAGGACATTTTGCTTAACTTTGATACATCAGCCCAAGAGCAAGAGATTGTCGCGGTAGAGAATACTAATGCTGCCGAGGCTGTATCTGCAGTACTGTCGAAGCAGTGTGGTGTAATTGCATTGGATAAGAAGAAGATCAATTGAATCCACTAATTGACGCAGCTGGATCCTACCCACTTTCTCCATATCGTTCTCAATCTTTTATTTTATGTTTTGTTATTTAATTATTTAGTTAGTTAAACAAATCCACTTATATGTGTTTTTATTTTTTAGGAGGAAGGGAACAAGGGGAGACATATTAAGTATACCAATCTCTGTGGAGACGATACACGATATACTTATCAGTTTATTACTTGATGACGTGTACACTTGCACTTAATTGCGCTTTTATTGCACGCATCAAGTTTTTGGCGCCGTTGTCGGGCAATGGCAACTAATTTTTTTTTTTATTTTCTTGCTCTTTAACCATTCTTTATCTAACTTTAACTTTAATTATTTTTTTATTAACTTTGATTTATTTGGTATATGACCAGGGCAAACCAGAGTGGTCCATTATTCGAATTGGACCCTGAAATCGAACGCAAAGGACACCATCTGAGGCGCAACTTGTTTCAAGCCATGGATGATCCACCAAGAGGACAAATTCCACTTGTTGATCATAATGTACTACCATCAGCAATGCTGCAGCAGCCACTGTTACAACCATTGCAGAGGCAACCCACTGTTAGAGACTATCTGGTGGAAGACCTAAACGGACTGAACCCTGACGTAGTCACCGCTGAAATTCAAGCAACTCACTTTGAGCTCAAACCAGTGATGTTCAACATGTTGAACACAATTGGACAGTTTAGTGGGTCTGCTACTAAAGATGCAAGACAACATCTTAAATCTTTCATGGAAGTGTGCAATTCTTTCAGGATCCAAGGAGTCCATGAAGATATTTTACGATTAAAGTTGTTCCCCTATTCACTGAGGGATAGGGCGAAAACTTGGTTGAATGGCAACCCAGCAGGATCCATATGATCTTGGGAGGAACTCTACCGAGAATTTATTACGAGGTTTAATCCGACAAATCTTTATGATCGCATCCGTAATGAAAACACATCATTTCGGCAGGATGATGATGAACCGATGTATGAGACATGGGAACGCTACAGAGAATTGTTAAACAAATGCCCAATACATTGTTTTCCCTTGTGGACGCAAGTCTCCATGCTTTATAATGCTACCAATGCCTCCACAAGGATGATGCTAGATGTTTCCGCAAATGAGACACTTTTGGATAGAGCACCCGCGGAGGCCATTGAGATTCTGAACAAACTCGCAAGGAACGACTTCCAATTTCTCACACCAAGGCGAGGAGGAATGAGACGTCATGCCACAACCCATAAATTAGACACACCCAGTTCGGTGACAGCACAACTGGCTTCTCTGACTAAGATGGTTCAGAATATGCAAGCCCAAAGAAATATACATGAGGTTAAGGCAGTTAACTCATCTGATTACATGCAAGATGAGGAAACCAGCCTATATGTTGGAAACTATAACAAGAACAATCAAATGATGTCCAACAATTACAACCCATCTTGGAAAAGGCATCCAAACTTTTCATGGAGTAACCCCAACAATGCCTTAAATCCAATTAATCTAGCCCCTAGATTCCAGCACCAAAGTCAGAACCTGTCGCAGCAGCACATTCAGCAGTCCATGCCACAACAGCAGGTACAACAGCAGCAGTCTCTGAACGCATTGGCAGATTCTCTCATGACTTTCATGACAAAGATTGATACATACATGATAGAGAATAGTCGCTTCATGAAGCGTACCGATGACTTCATGAACCGAACTGAGATGAGACTGTAGAACCAGGAGGCTGCGATCAAGTCTTTAGAAACCCAAGTTGGTCAATTTACCCAACGACAAAACACTCGACCACTAGGGGATTTACCTAGCAATACTGAGGTTGCTAAGGTATTAGGACACAAGCTATACAAGGTAATTATGACAAGAAGTGACCTACAATTAAAAGATAAAGAGAGGACCTCAACCGATAGAGTCCAACCAGAAAAGCAAGATCATGAGGACTCAGAAGCTGAGTAGGACCCTACTAAAAGCACTGCCACGGCAGCAGAACCCGAAACACCTGCCGAGGCAGCTGTAGATAAGTTCACCCCAGGTATTAAACTCAATATCCAAGGAAACCTGGAGGACATAAGATCACCCTCTCCTTCCTTGTAGAGGTTAAAAAGCACAAACAGGACCACCAATTTCAAAAATTCCTAGACATTTTAAAGCAAGTCCATATCAACTTGCCACTAGTTGAGGCTATTGAACAAATGCCCAACTATGACAAGTTCTTAAAGGACATAGTATCCAAACAAAGAAGGCTAGGGGAATTTGAAACGGTGACAGCCACTGAAGGTTGCATGGCCATGCTACATAATCGCATGCCGCCTAAGCTAAAGGATCCTAGATGCTTTACAATCCCCTGTGCGATTGAGGATGGTTACAAAGGAAAGGCCCTATGAGACTTTGGAGCAAGCATCAATCTAATGCCCAAATTAGTCTTTCAAAATTTTAGAATAGGGCGGGCAAAACCAACAACAGTACTGCTCCAACTTGCGGATCGGTTCTATGTGCATCCTGAAGGCAAAATTGAGGACATTCTAGTTAAGGTCGACAAGTTTATATTTCCTGCCGACTTTCTCGTCCTTGATTGTGAGGCCGACGATAATGTACCGATCATATTTGGTCGACCTTTCCTTACTACTGGACGTACCTTCATCAATGTGGAAAATGGAAAGCTCACGATGCGGATAAATGATCAACAAGTCAAGTTGAACGCCTTCCATAATCTACTAAATTCAAACGCTCCAGCAGAATGTAAGGCTCTCAATACACCAAACCAGGGTATTAAAACATCCTGCCGGGGTAGCACGCTCGACAGACTGTTCGGTAAGCGAATAAAGCCCAAAGGAGAAGTCGAATGCACTGAAGAGACTGACCAACACGTGAAGGAAGATACAAGCCAGAAAAAGATAATCAAAGTGGGAGATGCATTCACATGTAGTCCACAAGTAACATAATCTCTTCCCTTCTATTTTAGTTATTATATTAGGACTAGTTTATATACTGTTATGTGTTATTTTCAGTATTTTATATTCAGTATCTTATGTTTTATATGTTGTTATGTTTAGTTTTATGTTTTTAAGTTTTGAATAAATAAAGCAACGAATGTAGAAAAATTATGTCACAACATGAAGTTTGCTATCGCGGCAGTGCACTGTGTCAGAGCCGTAGAATTCTTAACGGCCAGAAATAGTGTAACGGATCTCTACCGAGAAATCCGCCGCGACAATAACTGTCCAGCAAGGCAGTAAATGCCTAACGGCTAATTTTTAACAATCATATTTTTACAGCCTATATAAGCAGCTTCATTGCTGTGCACTATTTACTCTTGCATTCTTGCTACTTTTGCTTTCTTTCAACACTCTTGCTCTCACTATCTTTCCAAATTCTTGAAATTTTCAGAACCCTCTCTATTACTCCAGAATTTCTCAAACCATTCTCCACGAACAATTAATGGCTTCTTACACAAGATTTACCCCGACCACTGTTGCTGACCGATTCAACCGCTCGTTCGTTGCTCGACAGTTATAGGAAGAGCAAGGATTTCACCAAACCAATGAGGCATATTTCGGCATTGAACCGTACTTGTTCAGCAAGATTCAATATTAAGATTGGGAGGCATTATGCTTACAGCCTCCACCGACAAACGCCACAATTGTGAGAGAATTTTACACACATGGGCCAAGCAAGGACAACCTCTTTGTCCACTACCGAGGCAAGCCTGTACAATTGTGAGAGACGACTTATCCCAACCTCCCATAACAACATAATGGATCATAAAAGACTGGCACTGATCCAGTCTATCATCAAAAAGAGAAGCATAAACATTGGAGAGATCATTCTTCACGAGATTCATGAATGTGGTAAGAAGGAACGTGGACCTCAATATTTCTCATGTTTAATCTCTACCTTGTGTATTAATGAAGGAGTCCCGGTCGAACACACAAATGAATATACGCCAACTCGGTAGGGATGGACAAGAGATTTCTGCCACCGAATTATACATATCACACATGCAGAACCTATCCGGGCAACACCGCAACAGTTTACTGCAGACTTCACTGCCGGAGGGCAGTATTTAACAGAAGCACCAGCCTCCGCCGAGCCAACTGTTGTAACGGACCCTTACCAAGAAATTCTGTAGAGGATGACAGCCATGGACCTTCGCCAACAACACTACATGGAGTACTAGTGCGACTTTAACATATCTCTAGCCAACATGATGATGCAAAGCTTCCCATATCAAGGGATATAATTCCCTGAATTCTCAGCTAACATATTCGTCACTGTCGCCCCTTATACTAAGACAACACCTTCCCCAGAGACGCAACCATTTTTCCAGCCACGACCGCATCAACAATGTCATGCTACCGAACCTTCCAGACCGACCAGGTCTTCGGGAGTATCATCTAACAGCCAAAGGTCGTCCAAGAGGCGAGTTGTTTTTAACTTTCCCCAAAGGGAATCAATCCTTATGCCCAGTCTCAGCGGAGACACGTTGTCTCGAGAGATTGACGAATACCACAAGTCATCTCATGAATCAGCAATCCCCACTACCACGGTAGGAGGCGGGACAGAAATCATGAACACAGAAAATATGGACGAAGTGGAAGAAGGGAATGAAGTTACTACACCAACTCACCGCACACCGCCCAGTCGAGTTCAGCCACATCGACAGGCCAAACAAAAACAATCACCAGCACAAGGATCTAGACGAAAGGCATCAACAGAACGACCTAAGAGACTACTCTGTACAAACAGCTCCTCGGAATCGTTATAAATAATTTTTATGCTTTTGTCTATTTCCTTATTACAATTGTTGTTTGCCTTATATTTTGAGCATTGAGGACAATGCTCGGTTTGAGTTTGGGGGTATTGTAGGTGTAGAAGCACTATCGAGGCAATCCACTATCGCAGCAATACCATAAAGGGAGTAAATTTTTTCTGAAATTTTTGCAATATCTCTGTTTTTAATCTTGCACTGCTCTACATCAGCTTTGCTTTAGTTTACTCCTTTAAGGCTATAGAAATCTTTCTCCTTACCATGGCCAAGTTCTGTTTTGAAGGGATAACCATAGGATACTCATGGAATAAAACTTAGAAGCTTGCTTTAGGGTTAGAAAGAAAATAAAAACTTTTTGGACTTGTTTGATTTAGGAGTTCTTTTAATAAACTTAGGTGATAAAGACTTAGAAACTTTTGAAAAATTAACTAGAGGTGCCTATCACTGGCTCTAGTTTTGATCTCCTTCATACTAGAGATGCCCGAAACTGGCTCTAGTATGCCAAATAGGTGGTTAAAAAGAAGAAAAAGAAGAAAAAGAAGAAAATAGAAAACGCATATCTTGAGGTGCGCGAAATTGGCTTAAGACTTATTGTTTTAAGGAGACGGATTTAGTCCAAATTCTATTTTTCTTAAACTTAGAGTTTATCTAAGAAAGCCTTGAATCAACCTTGTCCATAAAACGCACACACTCACCTAGCCTTATAGCTTGTTTTTTAGTAAAAGTCTTTGGGTAAACTAGTGGTTAAAACGGAGAAATAGACATGACCATGGTGGGGAGAATAGATGGAAAAGTAAGACCAAAGGGGAGTAAGGTTTGGCAATTTGATGTCTTGCATTACTTGAGGACAAGCAATAGTTCGAGTTTGGGGGTATTTGATGAGTGCCTAAAAGGCAGTTATTTACTAACTTTCTCATGGTACTTTATTTATCTATTATACACCAACTTGAACTGAAATATGGAATCTTTCCATAATATTGGATATTCCGTTATCACTACTTACAAAGTTAATATTTATAGAGAATGCAGATATTATAACATATTTTGTACGTGCAGGAATATCCAGGGCCGAAGTAGCAGTGAAGTAGTATTGAGGCCGAGGCAGGGAACAAAGCCGCGGAAGCATCCGGAGTGGCAGCATCAACATCGTAGGCGCAATGAAAGATAAAAATATAAAGAATATTCTTGAAGATGCAGCGCACCAATTGGACCAGGCTAGCGCACTAAAAGCCCAATTCAAAGACCAAACGGGAAAATCTTTCTAGAAGGCGGCAAACTTAGAAATATCCGATCTCATGAAGAAGACTTGCTCCTTACTCCAAGTTAGAGTCTATTTAGGAAAGGTTTGTCCTAGGTTAAGACTATATATAGCCTAACCGGCCACATTGTTTAGAGAGACGATTTTAGAGAAACTCTTCCCCCTAAGAATTGTACTTATCGATATTATGTTCTAAAATTCTTAGGGATAGGTGAAGGTTGTAAATATTAGTGAGAGGGGATTGTTTCTTGTTTCTTTGTTCTAATGCAATAATAATATTAAAGATTGCTTATCCTATTGTCATTCCTTGCTCTTGCATTCAAGCTCGAGAGAGAAGTTTTTAAGTAATATATTTATCTAGCATCGAGAGGTATAGATTCATGAAAGGGATAAGTACGGTGTTGTAGACACTAACTCGACCTAGAGATAGGTTAAGAGTTTCAGCAGCTAAAAGAAGTGTTGGATTAGTTGATGATTATCGTTGATTTACGCTGAGCGGTATCATCAAGGACCAGTCATCAACAACGCTCTGACTTAGAATAAGCGGAGTCAACTACGGACACTTTGCTGAAATTTGATACATCTGCCCAAGAGCAAGAGATTGTCGCGGTAGAGAACACTAATGCTGCCGAGGTTGTATCTACAGTACTATCGAAGTAGTATAGTGTAATTGCATTGTACAAGAAGAAGATTAATCGAATCCACTAACTGACGCAGCTGGATCTTACCCACTTTCTCTACATCATTCTCAATCTTTAATTTCATGTTTTGTTATTTAATTATTTAGTTAGTTAAACAAATCCACTTATCTGTTTTTTTATTTTTCAAGAGCAAGGGAACAAGGGGATACATATTAAGTATACCGATCCCTGTGGAGATGATACACGATATATTTATCACTTTATTACTTGACGACGTGTACACTTGCACTTAATTGCGCTTTTATTGCACGCATCAAAAAACATTAAGAAGGTTAAGGTATTGTAGCATAATCGAGTTCACAATAAGGCTACATAGGAGCTCAAATTTGTTGTAAATGTCAGTATATGTATCTTTTTGATCCAAGTAAATTTTGAGGATGGATTTTCTCGTAAAGAGAAGAGAGTTGTAACACACCGTTTTTGCCTTATTTTAAAATTCCTAAGATCAATGAAATCCTTAATATTGAACCCTAATTTTTAGGGATTTTCGGATTATAAACCTAATTAAAGAATTGTGACCGTTTCATAATTTTTTTGAAATTTTATGTGTTCTTTTGAAAAGCTGAATATTTGAGGACCCTTAATGGGTAATTTTACATTTTATTTGGAATATGCATTCCTTCTTTAGCCTTTTTTTGAAACCTTATTTGCCATTTTCTCTTTCTTTTTCTTAGTTTGAAACTCTATTTTATTCTTCTCGTTTCGTTAGTTTTGTGGTGTATTGGTTGGTATATCAGATCTGAAAAAGAAAAGTGAACCAGAGAAGTTAGTTTTGTTTTTAAGGTATTTTCATATGAATGTTTAGTCGAAAGTTTATCTATATCAGAATCTAAATTAGTTTATTGTATGGTTCATGTGACGTGGATTTGGATGCAGAATTCTTTCCTCTTTTTCTTCCTAGACGACCTCTTTTTGCTCAAACTTCGAGACTCGTAAGTGAGTTTTCAGAATTATTTAAATTTGATAAATCTAGTGTTGTGGTATAATAGTAGTTACTTATGTAATTTATTCATATGTTTTGCATCTTCTTGATCTAGTGCTAGGACTGAACTCGGTAGACATCATTCTTGATATTAAGCTTTAACTACCCAAGGTGTGTCTCTTCTTGTGCTATATATAGATATAGATATAGATATAGATATATATGTGTGTGATTATGGATATTGTATGCATACTTTCATCTCTGCTATTGTGACTTCAGAAATAATTTGTACGACATCATGCTACGTGATATGTATATCAAAATTAAAATTCATAGAAAACTCGGATTATATTTCTCTCGGAATTAATATGCATGACTTATATAATTATAAAGAGTGCATTCAAACTTAAACATCAGATCATGACATTTCATTGGGTTGAGATATAATGTGTGGGGAAGTTTAGCGATAACACCTTCAGTTGAGTATCGCTTTGGATCAATGGCTCCAATTTTAGGTTGATTTTTCACTTTAGATGGTGACGTTTGAGTTAGAATAGTTCAAGGGAACTTACACTTCAGATGGTGTTGGAGATAGGTGCATGACATTCAAAATTAATACATCACATGTTACTGTATTTTTATGATATTTTTATATTGTTGGCATATCTGAATATTTATTGGCCTGAGTATGATGTTCAGAATGTTACATTATATGTTATATCTACACCTTAGAGGCACATTAAGTTCCCTAGTTTACACCTCCTTAACTTTTGTTTCAGATTCTCAAACTTAAGCTTCAGTACTTTGAGGACCTTCAACTTCAGAACTTTCTACGGTCAGTATGAACTTCTGAATTTAGTATGTATATTTTGGACTATTATTATTTGTAAAGGGTTTTGGGACTTTATTGCTTTAAGGTTATTTGGATTTTAAGTTTTATCATGTTTATTTTGAATAAGGGTTGAACTTGAAAACTGTGTAAAACGATCGCATTTTAAATTACAGATATTTTTTTTATTATAATAATTTAATGGAATTTGTATTTCTTTCATTTGAACCCTAAGATTTATAACTTGAGGGACAAATTTTCTTTATGTGATCTCTACATTTTAATCTAAGAAATTAGGTTAAATATAGGGGTTATAAATACTAAAATAGGAGAGTGTCAAACTCTTCCTTTGGTTGCGTGGATACAATTTTATATTCTAAAAAGAGTTGACCTTTTGCACTCGTTTGTCACATGAGGAACAAATTAGAGTTTAAAAAAATTGTTCAAGCTTAGAGGTGAAACGAGGCCTCTATATGCACTTGTTCGTGATGTTAGTAGTCTGAAACTTGAATTGATTTTTATGATGGCATTAAGAGAAATGTTTCCAACACACTAAACTCCCTAGTTTACAAATTCATTTGGTTTTCTTTACATGTTCTGAAATTTATTGTTGTTGGATGGATGGCTATACCTGGTAGGCTTCCTACCAAGGATAGGCTGCAGAGATGTGTCGTTGAGAAAGCACATGAACATCTGTTTTTTTACAGTGCTTTGTCAAAGAAGCTGCTGCAGGATATATTGGGGTTATGCAAACTGCTTATAAGCATTGACCCATTGGAGCATGAGTTTGCTTGGGCATATACTACTAGATTGAAAGGAAGGTCTTTGCTTGTCTGTATTTTGAAAATTGCTTGGTGTGAAAACTAGAAAATTTTATATATATTTTGAATTATTGGATGAAATTAAATGGAATGGTTGAGATTAATAGAAAAAAATATGAAAATTAACACAAAAGAGATAAAAAAAATAATCTTAATCATTTATTATTCCCATCTAACTATCCAGAAAATGTATAGAAAAACAATAATAATGGCGTCAGCCACAAGATCATGCTCGCGTCAATAGCCTCTTTATTTGGATTTGTGACAATCGTTATCTTGCTTCATCTCTACACATATATCTTCATCATAATTTGATATAGTTGTTTGCATGTTTTGTAATTTGGCTAATGCTTCTAGAGCCAAAGGATTGGTGAGAATTATTTATATTTACTCGTTTTCTACAGTACAGCTAGGTCACGCTGTGCTTTAATAAGACATGAAACATGCTCATGTTTTATGGGCCTAATTTGTCTGCAACGAAACTTTGTTCATTAACAGACATACTCTACTGCTAAGCGTGTTTTGTTTGATCTTGACTTTCGATCTTTATATATCCAAGATGTAATCACTAATTTTATCTGGTGTTCAATCCAGGTTTTAATTTTTGTCTTCATTCGAATAGCGGGCTTTAATCGCGTTTGTTATTAAAATTCAAAGAGAAAATTAAATACCATTATTTCCCTTATTTTCATATTTAAAGGAAAACACAAAAACATTACATGTGTTTATTAAAATAAAAATAATAAAAAAATAAAAAATCATATTTTACTATCTTCTTTTTTCCCTTTATTTCTATTTCGTTATTCATTTATGTATATTATCTTTTTAATTAATTTTATGGCATAAAGATAGTTTTAACCCTTAACGTTTATAATTTTTGTCATTTTGGCCCTTATTCTTTTTTTGGGATAAATTTAGCCCTTGACCTATATCTTTTTGACAAATAGCTTATTTTTTAACTACCATGATGACTGGACCGTTAAAAATTTAACATTGATGACGTGTCATATGCATTTAATAATATATTTTAAATAACATGGCATCTAACCTATCAAATTCATATATATGGAATATAATTTTATTCCAATATAAAATAATTAAAATCCAAATAAAATATTAATAATAATTAATTTTAAAATAAAAGTCTACTAAATATTCTAAACCCTAATTATATAGAATCAAAATCTTATTTTACAAAAAATTATGAACACAATCCGAAAAAGAAGAGCTTTGTAGAGTTTGTTACCGGTGAATCAAAGATAAGACATTTTGATACAAATCAATTGTGTTTTTATTATTTTAATTTAGAATTTAAGTATTTTGGTGTTTAACCTAAATTAGAAGCTCTAGGGTTTAGGGTTATAGTTTAAGATTTGAATCTAAATATAAAAGGTAGTAAATTTAAGATTTTAGGTTTTGAGTTTTGATTGAATCTAAAAAAAATCCTAAATTATATAAAAATACAAGTAGTTAATTTGTTTAAGGTTTTGATATATGAAAACTCAACGGTTAAGGATTCAATTTGGATATAGATGTTTGTTGAAAAAGATTATTTACTTATTATGTTTATAATTATTTACTCGTGTTTATGTTCTGTTTGGATATAGATCTCTGCTGAAAAATATTATGTTTATAATTTTATTTTAAAATTAATTATTTTTTAATATTTTATTTGAATTTTAATTATTTTATATTAGAATAAAATTATATTCCATATATATGGATTGATAGGTTAGATGCCATGTCATTTAAAATATATTATTAAATGCATATGACATGTCATCAATATTAAATTTTTAATGGTCCAGTCATCACGATAGTTAAAAAATAAGCTATTTGTCAAAAAGATATAGGTTAAGGGCTAAATTTATCCAAAAAAAGAATAAGGGCCAAAACGATAAAAATTATAAACGTTAAGGGTTAAAACTATCTTTATGCCTAATTTTATTTATTTTACTTTACCTTTTCGTTTTATTTTATTATTACTATTATTTGTTATTCGGCTACTTTGTAGTTAATTATTATTATTTTCTTTTCATTTTCCTTTTTATTATATTCATTTTTTTATTATTTAATATTATTACTATTATTATAAAACAAATTAATAAAACCCAAAACAATTAAATTAAAATCCAAATGTTTTATTTAAAGTTCAAATATATACATAACCCAATTATAATTCAACCCATACAAATATATATTAAAACCCATTAAATCAAAGCCCGAAACTAAATAATATTACAGCCCACAATTGATCCCAACCGGCTAAACAACCTGTAATACCCCAAAAATTATAAAAAAAAAACTAATTTTAAAATCCCTAATTAAAAACTCTTTTCAGATTCTCAATTTCTGAAACCCTAATTTTTTTTGAGGTTTTAAATTGATTTTCTATATTTAAGGGAAATTTTTTGAGATAAGATTATAAAGTTTTGAAAGTTGAAATGTGAATTTAAAGATTAAAAGTTAAAGTGATGTTTTAAAATTAAATGACTTTTGGGATAACTAATTTGCTTTTAAACTGAGATTAATTATTTTTTTTATTAAGAGTTTTTCTACAATCAATCTTTTTATTAAAAATATTATTTTATTTAATTATTATTTTATCAAAACTCTTTGTTTAATATTATATATATTATATAAAGTCTCAGATAAAGATAAGAAGCTCATTTGAAATTATACAACCTTATTTTTTATTATTATTATATTTATAATGTGATCTAATAGAATTTTAATTCTACTTAAGCTCAGTTATTTTTCTCGCTATAAATACATATTGTGATCTAAGAGAAATCACTACATTATTTTTTCTCCATCAAGATTCTCTAAAGACTCTGTTCTCACTCTTTATTTATGTCCGAGATCAAAACTATGTTATGCAATAATTTGAGTCGCTTTGACTAGGTGTATTCTCTTACTAGTGCTATATGTTTTTTTTAAATATATTTTCCTGCGATATGCTTTGAAAATATTCTTGTTTTGCTGTCATGTTTAATTTTTGTATTGTGACTTTGATTGTGTATTTTGTGTTTGAGATCTCACACTTCTGCGAGTAATTATGATTTTAAATCCTGTGAATTTGTGTTTTTGGATAAATTAAGATTTTATATAAATTATGATTTTTGATTAAACTATGATTTAGATATGTAGTTGTGATTTGTGTTGTGTGTACATCATGTTTTTGCATTGTTTTTTTTTCTAAAATATTACTCTTGAGAAATAATTTTATGAACTTTGTTTTATTATTTTTATCTTTAGCTTTAAGATACGTTAAGTTTTTTAGGTTATTCCATTTAGTTTCCTCTTATAAATCTTTAAACTTTAGGCAATACGGTACCTGAAGAATCTCATATTTTATCTGTTTTTATTATTCAATATAAAACAACCTATTAGATTTTCAAATTATTATTATTATTTTGGAAACTTTGATGCATTTAGGAATTAAGATTATTTTCAGTATACATAAATTATAATATTAATTTAATAAGTTTATGAGATAATGTATTTTGAGAATTTTAACTATTTTTAAATTATCAATTCTTAGTTATAATTTTAACCTTCGGATGTGATGAATTATTAAGAATTTAAATATTTTACAGTTATTATGAAATAATATAAATTAAATTAATTTTGAGTTTAAAGCTTTTAACGTTAACTTCCTAAATTCGACTTGTTTCTTCTTGTGCTAAATATATATTTCTTTCTGTGTTATTGTCGAATAAATTCAAATGTGTCTTTTCTTCTTGTGCTAAATATGTATTCTATGCTTGCGTTAAATATGTGAGTTTCCACGTGCTATTGTTAAATGAATATAAATGTGTGTTTTCCTTTTGTGCTAAATGTGTGTTTCTTCTTGTTCTATTGTAAAATGAATTTAAATATGAATTCTCTTTATGTGCTAGATTTTCTGTGTTTTGTACTTATCTGTTACTGAGACTTTACGGTATATCGACATGCTATATGATATTGTGAACATTGTGTTACACTATGAGATTGAGATCAGATTTACTGAACTATGTGATTTGTATACTATATAGATATCTGTGTTGTGACATGAGATCATTGGCATTTATTGCATTACATGTGCATGGGGTGGATTGTACGGAGGAAGGTGGTTTTACCACAATGTGCTTTGGCGAAATAAGGGGTGAGGGGTTCTGGGGAGCTACCTCCACTGTGATCGGTTGGCTTTGTCATCACTGTGTTTGGCGTTCGGAGTATGAGAATGCATTCTCTGTGATATTGCATTTTCTGTGACATTGCATTCATCACTCTTTGTGTTTATTTACTACGAAAGTTACATTATAATTGTGATTGTGATTTGAGTGATACTGTGATTTTTGACTGCACTTTAGAGGCACACTGGGCTTTATAGCTCATTCTTTTAGTTTTTTTTTCAGATATCTGGCCCTAAGAGTTGGTACTTGGAGATCTCTACCGGACAACATTTTTTTTCAGTACGGTTATTTAAAACCATTTTTATTTCAGTTATTTTAGGATTATCAAGGATCTAAGATGTTTTAAAACCTCATGCATAAAATTGTTATATCTATTTTTAAATCAGAATATTTACTTTTTAATTATGTTTTTATCTTTTGGTTTACAAATTGGATTTGTATCACTTTTTAAAATTTCTTGATATAGAAGTTTTAAAAACAACAATTTTAACCTACCGTACTCTTTAAGTTAAAATTAAGGGGTTACACAACCAAAACCCTAACAGAACCCTAATGCCCCCTTTCTTCCTTATGCGTAGCTGCTTCCTCGTTGTTGGATCCAATCTAGATCCAACGGTCCAGATCGAAACAAAGGAAGGGTCTGGAATCATGCACGCGCCCACGCGCCAACCCTTTGGATACCATACGCACGGGTGGTAATCACGCGCCCAACCCTTCAGTTACTGATCGAGCGATTCATCTTCTCCACTAGCCGGCCGGTTGGTCCTCCGAGGCTGTCCGATCACTGGTGCTCCATCTCGATTTCTAATTGCCACATTCACATGCAAACAAAGAAACCCATGTCAGACTTGGACAAAAATTACAGAAAGGAAAAACGATAAATAAATCGGAAATATCAGAATCACAAAGAAATTCAAGGGAACATCTCGACAATCATTACAGAAATTCAGAAGCATTCGTCCGATTCAGAGAAATCAGACAACCAAACAAAGCAAAGAGCAACCAATAGACGATTTTCTAATTTTTTTATATATCTGGAAATTCATGTAATAGCTTGGCTATAAGTTAGAGCCAAAAACGCAGTTGTAAGGAGGGACAAACATTTTTCATCAATGCAAATCAAAGACATCCAGAGGTAATAACCTCTCGGTTTTTCTTACATGCATAAAATAGGGAAAACAAAATAGAGTTTTTTCTCTCATATTTTTCGTTTTTTTCTGCTTCGTTGACTCCGGTGACTCTTCGACGATAAGCTCACGACCGTCGTGCCTCTAGAGAGTGAGTCGGAAGAGGAGAGTTCCTTCCTTTCATTTTTCTCCTTCGTTGATCCTTTTCGGACTGATGAAGGGTTTCATTTCGGAGAAGATCCGGTTGTAAGGAAAGGGAGGAGAGATGTGTCGTTGTTTTTTCGTTTTCGAAGGGTTTGTTTTCTAAGCATTTTTGGCTAGCGGTGGTCGGAGTTTGGAAATCGCGGAGGTTCTTGGCGTTTTTCTGGGTTTTGAGATAAACACCCTTGGTGTTCATCTTTTATTCTTTGTTTTGGGATGATTTTCAAAGAGAACTCGTTTCTCTTCAGTTTTGAAAATGAAAAAGAGGGGGCGAGGCCGAAATTTTTGGTTCTTATAGTAGTTTTAAAATGAAAATACGGTTTAATTCACTTTTAAAACCCTCCTTGTCGCGTGAATAACGCCCTAGATTCCTTAACCTTTGGCTTGCTTTTCAGTCTGGTCCAAATTTAGACCGAAACCGTGATTTTTGGTTTTGGTTTTATTAGTTCTGAGACCCTCCGTGTATGGCCTCTTATTTCTAAACCCTTCATCCTTTCGAAATGGCCTTTCAAGGGTCTAAAGTTTTTTATTTCTTTCAATTTGGATCACTGGTCAGATAATGAGCTCCATGTGATTTTATTTTTATCCTAAAGTCTCTGTTTTTATTCAATTTGGTCATTTTTCAGTAGTTTTTTCCTTTTATTTCTTTCATATCTTTTTAAAATTTATTCAACATGTTTGTTTACATTATGCACTTTATTCACACCTTATTACTTTGTATTCATGTCTCAATGTTTTGTTTTATTTTTGGTATTATTCTATTTATGTGTGCATCATATTTATTAATTATGTTGCATTGTTTACTTTGTACATATATTATTTTTGTCATACATCTTTTACTTGTGTTTTAAGTTTATTTTTATTATTGTTCACATACATCTTACTTTTACCATGCTTCTTTTCTTTTGTTTTTTATATTGTATGGCTTGTAAATATTTTATATTCGTTTTGCTTGTATATTTTGCTTTTATTTTTTTTTCAAGATCACATCTACCCTTTAATTAATGAATCCTTTAATTATGTCTTTCATTCGGTCGTAAAGGGCCCGCGTTCCGATGTATAGGTCGCGTTGTATACGTTGCCTTCGAATAAACAAACGGTAAAAAATAATAAAATCGAATTCGAATTTTGAAACAAACACTAATTTAAATTCCATCTTAATCCAGAAAATTCAAAATTAAGTAAGTGATGATTTGTAAAGGTGCTAATTTCAGGACAGCTTTTAAACCCTTAACCCATTTTTAAACCGTAATCGACTCTCGGATTCGTCTTTTTTTAATCTCTGTTTTTTACGGTGTCCGGTCTACCAAAAGTGATCGGTCGACTCCAAAATCCTTTTTCGTTTTCTAAAAATTTCCCAAATTATTCTTTAAAATCCTAACCTTAATTTCAAAATTCCCTTTTAATTTCCAACACTTTTTAAAATCATTTCCTAAACTTTTTATCCTTTACTATTCTTTAAATTATTTTTCCCCCAATTTTTAAATTCCTAATCTTTTAGGTTATTTTCAAACCTTAATCTCATCTTTTCAAATCCTTAATTTTAATTTTCCTAAATTTAGATTTTTTGAAACATTAGATTATTAATTTAGGGTTAACATTTCAAAATTCCTCTTTTTAGACAAATACCTTTTAAAAAAATTCTGACATCTTTTCAACACATTTAAAAAAAAAAGAGGATCACTACACAAGAATATTGTTGATTTTAGGTTTAACTAAAAAATAAGTACCTAAACTATATATTTTTTTAAATAGGTGTCTAATATTTTTTCGGCTAAAATAAGTACTTGAACTATGTATTTTTTTTTGAAATAGGTACCTAATGTTTTCTTCGGCTGAAATAGATGCTTAAAGTTTTATTCCGTTAGTGTCTTAAGGTAACACCGTTAAAAAAATTATTTAACTTATAAATAAGTCCCTAAATTATATATATATTTTTAACACAAATACCTAATAGTTTCATTCTTTTCTTCATCTTCCATCGTCATTTCAAAAGCCTCTACCAACATCTGAATCATCTGATCTTTCTCCGATGAAAGTAGATGGACTATAAATAATTAATTAAATAATTGTTTTTTCTCGGATTTGTCATTGTATTTTCACGAGCCAAAAAGATCTATTCGATCACATCCGGCTTTATCTTTTGCTCGATGAATCAGAGACGAAACGGGAGCTTTTACTCAGCCACCTGTCATAAACCTTTCATCCACCGGCGTCACCAATCCAACAGAAAGGTTGGCATTGGCCAAGGTTGGCATCGACACTATCGCCTGGACAAATAAATGTAAACCTTTTTGTGTTGGAGAAAATGCTCGCAACTTAGTCCAGTAGGTGACTGTCCAACCGATTCCGACACCGCCAACACTAGTCTCTGCACCATCGAAAATCATGACAATGCAGCAGTCCCCTGCAGAACTCTTGGCTAGGCCATTTCTGCAGCAGCTGGAAGAAAGCTTACAAATTGATGGAATGGCATTGGTCAAAGATGGTATTGCAGGGACAGAATCAGAGTTGGATGACATTGAAGCTTTGAAGGGATCTATTTCTTTAGGTTTACACAAGAAAATAGAATTTGTTTTAATTTCTTTATAATTTTCTTACACAATAATTTTTGTTTTTTTTAATTATTTAATTAATCATCGTTATACTACCCGAACAAAAATGCTATACTCTTGTTTTGTCAGAGAAAGATCAAATGATTCAAATGTTGGTAAAGACTTCTAGAACGATGATGGAAGATAAAGAAGGATTGAAACTATTAGGCATTTATCTTAGAGAAAATATATAATTTAGACACCTATTTATAAGTTAAACAAACTTTTTAACTGTGTTATCTTAAAACACTAACGGAACAAAACTTTAGGCATCTATTTTAATCAAAAATAACATTAGGCACCTATTTCAGAAAAAAAATATATAGTTCAAGCACTTATTTTAGCCGAAAAAATATTAGACACCTATTTTAGAAAAAAATTAGTTTAGACACTTATTTCTGAGTTAAGCCTTGATTTTATTATATCATTATCAATGTTAAGACAATCCAATTTGCTAGTTTTATTATTCCTCTTAAAATATTTACTAGGTATTTGTTTTATAATGATCTGATTACCCGGTGAAGAAAGGAAGGTGGAATGGGAAAATATCAATGGCAACCAGGGTACCCTACAATCTCCCACATGCAAATTCAACATGGATCAATTGATCAAACTGTTTAGCTCAAAGGGATTAACTATGCAAGACCTGGTTGTTCTGTCGGGTGCCCACACTTTCGGCTTTGAACACTGCAAGTCTGCAATAACTTTTTGGACCAAATCTACAATTATGAAGGCACTAAGCAGGCGACCCTTCCATTGATCCAAGGCTACTCAACGCCCTGAAAATGTTATGGCCGCAAGTTGGTGGCAATGCTGACATTGTGGCTCCATTTTTTGATGTCACCATACCATTTGTATTCGACTATGCTTATTACGGAAATTTACATACTAAATTGACTAAAGGTAATCAAGTTGGGGAAAGTTAGATAAAGCATTTATTGATCTAACCTTCATTAAACGTGGGTAGCCCACTGTGTTGGGTCCACCTGTCTCTCAGTATTCATTATTAGTTGAGTAAAAATTTTATGTCTTTTATTAAAAAATTTAAAAATTGTTGTGAATAAAGTAAAGAAGAACTAAAACAAGAATAAAGAACAAGAATAAAAGAACAAAGAGAAGATATAAAGAGAAATATTTGTATTATTCTCAATATTGACTTGTATACAGTGTCTTCACAAAATTATCTATTTATATGCATAAGCAGTACATAATGTATTAAACTCTAATTAATGAAGATAATATTTCTAATTGATAGAGATCCACATATATAAATATTATTCATAACACTCCCCCTTGAATGTCTATGAAGATAATGTTCCTCGTTAAAACCTTACTAAGAAAAAAACCCTGTGGGGAAAAAAAATTCTTAGTGAAGGAAAAAGAGAACGCACATCTTTGATACGCATAACATGTTACCTCATTAAAAACCTTATCAGGAAAATCCATTGGGACAAAAACTCGGTTAAGGGAAAAAGAGTGCGACGCGTATTTACTCCCCTCATAAAAATATCACATAAGATCTTTGAATCTTCATAATTCAATATTGAATACAATCTTCAAATGTTGAAGTAGATCATGCACTAGTGGATAAATCTTCCAAATCATTACTTGAAATGATTCATTGACTAATATTCATCTAAAAATCATGAGGGACGAAACTTGAAAAAATATATTTCTTTTTATAATATTTGATATATCCACCTTGAGATATAAATTTTGTATTATCTCTTTACAAGATAGCTTGCATCTTATCTTGTGAAAAACATTCACATGTCTTTAAGATATGTTTAGCGAAACACATATTTCGGCTTTGCCTCATGCATAACAATTATTTAAAGGTAATGATCTCGTAGCACTTAAATGATATTTCTGAACCAGATAAGATACGATGCTTCCAGATCAAATAAGTGTATATTGTACTTTAGACCAAGAATATCATTACCCTTTTCTTGAGGTAGAAAGAATCTTTGTTTACATTAAGAGACCTAGCAACCATAAGGTTGATCAATGAATATGCATTATTCATGTAAAAGCTCTTTTATATTTTTCTGTATGTCGATTGATGCACAAGGATTTGAGGAGATCTCTTCATAAGTCTTAACGATATTCAAATCATCGACATACACAACAATAAAAATTCAAAGCTAAACCTCTTAATAAAAATGCTCGGGGAAATAATTCATATAGCATTATGCTAATAAGTATTCAATGAGGCGATCATACAAAATATGCCTAAATTGTTTCAAGCCATAAAAAGATATATTCAATATGATTGAATAATGTTCTCGAGAACTTGAATGAACTGCTTATGAAAATCTAATTCTTTCCGAAAGTTTCATATAAAAATTACTGTCAAGAGACTCATTCAAATATGATGTAACAACATCCATTAGATAGAAACCAAGTAATTTTATTTATTGTCAGACTAATCAACATCTAAAAGTAGTTGTATTCACCACCGAGGAATATATTTTCCTCATAATCAATTTCATATTTTTGTGAGAGTCCTTGTGCAACCAAATGAGCTTATATCTCATGATTTCCCCTTTTGATTTCTCTTTTTCACAAAGGCTCATTTATATCCACGAGCTTTATACATTTAAATGTACGGGCTATAGGCCCAAATACTTCTCTTTTCAAAAGAGATTTTAGTTTTGCCTCAATTGCCTCTTTCATATTGGTCAATCATTCTTTGTTTAATTGACAATGATTCATGATCCACATCATCAAATACAATCTCTAGTGTTATATTGCAGGCAAATATATTAACGGCGCCGATTTAATTTAAGTTCCACTTATTATCAAACATGACATAATCTATTGAGATCTATTTATTATCAGGTACCTGAGTCATGTTAATGTCTCTGTTGGAGACCATTTAATCTCTTCTAGAGATTTTAATAATCATTGATTCCTCGATCAGACCATCATAAAATGTAGCTCATTTTCTTTTTCGATGATCTCTTATCTTTGAAACTTACTTGTCTACTACGCTTTAAGCGTAAGTTAGACTCATTAGCAACTAGAGTTTGTCCTTCTATGACATCAAATTTAATTGGAGCATACATAGCTGGTATACATGACTTAGTCACTCTTTCATGGTCAGCAAAATCATCTGCAATTGATTTGCTAAATGAATTATCCATTGAACTTATAGTTCACATTGTGTAGTACGTGGATCAAAAAGAGAAAATGATAATTCATTCTAACTTATTTCTTTCCTCAGCTATTTATTTTCTCCCCCTAATATTGGGTAAACTGACTCATTAAAATGATAGTCAATAAATCGGGTTATAAATAAATTTCCTATCAGAAGCTCAAGATATTTAAATCTGATACATATTCCCAACAAAACTCATCTTTGTGCGTTGTGGTGGAGCAATTAGAACATATATCGCACACAAAAAAAATCTAAGATGAGAAATATTTGGTTCCTGAAAAAACCATTTGTAATGGGGAGAACTTATGATCATTTGTTGGATTGATGCGAATTTGTGATACTACATATAAAATTACATGTCATCAACATTATCAAGACTGATTGTCTTTAGAAAATAATTTAGAAAATGTGCTCATAATTTTATCAACTGAGCAAGTAGTCTTGTAAATACCAAGTTGCGGGTTAATAATAAGGATACACATAACCATCTAGTCGATGCATCGATAAAAATCATAAAATATGTAGATGATCTTTAAGAAAGGTTTATGGGTCCATATATATCACCTTGTATCCGTTCAAGAAAAAATAATAGCACTCTATCTTAGATGTTGATAATTGAATAATCAAATTACTTTCATAGCAAGTATCACGTGAAATATTACCATGAAGAAAATCTTAGTTCTTCAATAAATGACCATATGAAGGTGTCAACAAATTTTTGCATCATAATTGAATCGGGATGGTCTAACCGGTCATACCAAATAAAATTATCAGTAAACATCTAGTTTACAATAGCATAAGCTTCAATTTATACAAATTCTTATGTAGTACCATATGGATGACAGTGCATGTAATTTTATCAAAATTTCATTATTGTCTTGAGTTATACTCGTAATATTGAGATAGTTAGTATCCCCTTGACTAATATTCTCAATATATCTCTGCAAATATCTTTAAAATTCAATAAGTCTCTTTGCGACTTTGACGAGAATAATGCACTGTAAATATGAGATAAAGTCTCATTTGAAAAATAATATATTTACTCAGTCGGAGCTTTCTGTGATATTAGTACTTCCGGATATAGTACTCATATTATTCTCTTGCATTTAAAATGGGAAAATATGTATAATTATGCACCTTTTAATACATGCTTTATTTCAATCACTTTAGGAAATAAAAAATATATGCTTTGTACCATTCACTTCGGGGAATGGAAAAATATTAAAAAAATAGCATATCATATCAAATCGGATCAAAGATAAGCTCTTAAGAGAAGCACTGATATTTTAGTACTTTGAGATATAGTACTTATATTTCCCTTGTATTTAAATGGGAAAATATTTCTTATGCTTAAATATTGTATGAGAACTTGCATTGTCTGCTAAGCATAAATCGCCATAAATTATTGTATATTTTATTCCAGAAGTAATCATATTTTTTTAAAGGAAAAATTAAATATAAAGTAAGTTAGCATAAATAAATAATAAATAAATGTAAATTTAATATTCATACTATTAAATAGTAATTGATCAACCAATATATATACAATAAGGAACAAAAATTTAATCCTTATATGCAGCGTTGTTAAATCAGTCTACAAGATCATTTAAAAAGAACCTTCTTTGGGACTAGTAGCCTCGTAGAACGGGATGTTCAGCCAATATACTCGGATTAAACCAACATAACAAAGAACATATTAATTAAAGGTTTAGTATTTGTTTAATTTCATGTAATACTTAGAACATGATTAAAACATAAAATTTTATCATAATAATAAAATAAACAAATATTGGTTATAATAAAGATAAAAATATCAAATTAAATAAGTAAAACATACCGAACTTTTCATTATATGGTAGATTTAGTTATCAATATCATGTTAAAATCTTTTTCGGGAATTATCAAAAAGAACCACGGTATTTGAGCCACTTTATCGCTACACAAACACCAAACAACCAAAGATTTTTAATAAATTAAAAATCAAATCAAAGAGAAAAAGAGAAAAATAACTGATAATTAAAATATAATTGAGGGAGAAGAACTTATCTTTGATTTATGCTAGTGACAAATTCTTTTCAATAATTCCTTCAAGATTCGAACGACAAACACCTCTGTTGGTTAGAGTCTCGTGCTGATAACGTGTTGTGAATAAAGTAAAGAAGAACTAAAACAAGAATAAAGAACAAAAATGAAAGAATATAGAGAAGATATAAAGAGAGATATTTGTATTATTCTCAATATTGACTTGTATACAATGTCTTCACAAACTCATCTATTTATAGGCATAAGCAGTACATAATGTATTAAACTCTAATCCATAAAGATAATATTTCTAATTGATTGAGTTCTTATTATGATAGATATCCACATAGATAAATATTATTCATAACAAAAAATAGATTTTAACTTTAACATTAATTTTTTACACCCTAAAACCTAAATTATATAGCTTAAAAATATATCATATTCTTAATTTTCTAAACCATAATCTCTAACCTTAAACCATAAATTGTATGCCTTAAAAATCCTCCTTACCCTAATTTCCTAAACCATGATCATAATCCTTAACCTTGAACCCTAAACTCTAAACACTCTTATTTAAAGTGGAGGTACCAATGGAGGCACGGTTAAGAGATAGACGATTTACAGGTTTCGTAAATTAAACATCAAACCATCTATTCTAAAATCTCAGATCTTGCATTTATCAAAAATATTTCTTTAAACTACAGATTAAATTCAAGAACGAAGCCAGATTTGAGATTGAGGGCAAAAATATAAATGATTAAAAGTAAAAAGATTATAAATAAACTAAATTTAAAATAAATAAATAAAAGGAGAAAGGTGAAAACAAATTTCTATGTTAATTCTAATATTTTTAATGTGTTAGGATTAATTAATATTTTTTATTTTTATTCATTGATTAAATTTTTAGGTTTCTATTTTAAATTTTATTTATTACCATATTACAATTAATATAAAAGGTAAGAAGAGTAAGAAGAAGATTTATAATTTTAACTTATAAGAAAATATTATATGATAAATAAAGATGTTTTATATGAGATACTTTGAAAGTTTGAATAACTATATAAAAATTAATAGTATTCAATAGTACATTGCCATAATGATATTTAACTATATAGATCACTCATTCTAATTTTTGTATTATTTATAAGTTCATTAAATTTTGTAAAACTAAAATTGATTTTGATATAACAAATATGTTAGAGGACTATTTTGAAATAAACTTTTAAGTCCCTAAGTCAAAAACTATACTTTAACACCAAAAATATTTTCTAAGTGTTTTTCTCCAAGCGTTTCGATACCACTCAAACTGGTATCGATACCGACCTTTAATTTCTGAAAAGTGTTCTTGATTTTTAACAAAGTTTCGATACCACCCAAACTGGTATCGATACTAACCTTTAATTTTCAAAAAGTGTTCTTGAGTTTATCTCCTAGTTTCGAAACACATTCTGACACCAGAACTAAATTGCCAAGATATGTTTCGAACCATGTATCGAAATCATACTTTAATATTTTTAAATATTTTAATTAATGATAAGGCGTTTTGATACCAGTATCAATACCCTTAAAATCCCAACGACTCTTTTAAGTTTTAAATATTTTTGACCGTTGGTGACAGTTGAGCTTTAAATGGTAGTTAACCAATTTCGATACCCGTTTCGATACCAAAGATCATAGTTTATTCCCAGTATCGAAACGAATATTGATACACTCTTATTTTAAAAAACGAGCGTTTCGATAACTTGAACTATGGTTTCGAAACCCCTATAATAAATACACAATGTCTCTTTCTATTTGTGTACTATTTTGAAATAGGTACCCCGAGTTTCGATACCGTAGGCTGTAGAGGTGCATTTATGGTGGAAAGATGAAGCTATATGGTCCATATTTACATTTCCAACAACCTCAACGGTTAGAAATTAATGAGAAGGTATAAAATGAAGTATTTCAAGCTGGATTAACAACTATTGAACCTCAAACAAACATCCAAACATTCCAATCCAACTCCAAGCACTTCATTTAAAATCTGTCTCCCAAATCTTGTATTTCAAATTATTTCTTTGTAATTGAGTATGAGGAGTGTTGATCTATAATTGAGGCATATTTATCTTGTGAGAGAAAATAATTTGCCTATTTCTTATCCTTTGTAATCTCTTTTGAGGTTTAAGTCAATTTTGGATAGAAAATTGATTGTTTAAAGGTTAACCCTTGAACCTAGAAAAAAAGTTGAATTCATCTAGTGAATTGGTTAGAAAATCATTAGTAGGAGCTAAGGTAGTGGATGTAGAGCTTATTTTGAAGCTTGAAGCACTGTAAATCTTGTGCTATTAACTTTCTTCACTTTCACCAAAAATCTTCTAACAATTTTTAAATTGCCAATTCACCCCCTCTTGGCGAAATCATTGTGTGATCAACTCAACAATTAGTATCAGAGCTAGATCTTTGAAGGGGTTAACATCCACCAAAGAAGATCCAAATATTTTTGATCATCTCTACAAGTCAAAGTGAATGACCTCTACTTCGGAAGTTGGAACGAGTCTTACTCCATCATCAAGCCTTCATTTTTAAATGGTGATAACTATCTCTATTGGAAGAATAAGATGAGGTTTTTTATCAACTCCAATGATTATATTCTATGGTATATAATTCAAGATGACCCCTCAATCTTAATGAAGCAAGAAGGAGATAGACAAGTAACAAACAAGAGAAACGAGATGACCGATGACGAGAGAAGAAGGATGTCCATAAACGACAAATCTTTGCACATTCTCTTTTATTCTCTTGATCCTGACATCTAATCCAAGATGTCATCTTATACAAGTGCCAAAAAAATATGAGATTCGTTGGAAACAACATACGAGGGCACTAATGATGTCAAGGAGACTAAGATCAATCTTCTTAATCTTAACTATGAGAACTTCAAGATGGAGCCGGATGAAGACATCATCAAGATGTTTGATCGATTCTTGGTGATAGTCAATTTTCTTAAAGGTTTTGGTGAGATCATCCGAGAAGAGAAACTCGTACGGAAGCTCATCTACTCTCTTCCCGATTCTTGGGATATTAAGAGAACGATTATCATTGAAGTAAAGGACCTCAAGACTCTAAAACTTGATTCTTTTTTGGGATATCTTCTCACTCATGAGATCATGAAGAAAGGTAGAGAAGAAAAGAAGAAGAAGTATTTGAATCTTGAAAAGAGAGAAGTAGAAGAAAAAAAAAAGACATTGCTCTTAAAGCTTCAACATCTAAATAGGAGATTGACACTAGTGAAGAGGATGAGCTAGAATAACTGGCTATGGTAGAAAAAAGATTCACAAAGATCATGAGGGAAAACCGGAATAAGAGATTCCAAAAAAGAAAGAATTTAAGGGAAAGAGCAAAGAAGAAAAAAAAAGATCAAATTATTCCCGATTACATAAGGACCGATTGCCCACAATATAAGAAGAAGGGTTTTGAGAGAAAGAAGAAACAAAAAGCTCATGTTGTCACTTAGAGTGATAAGGAGTCATCATCCGATGAGGAAAACAAAGTTGTCAATCTTTGTCTCATGGCTCTTGATAAGCCCAAGGTTGAGCATTGCTTCAAGGTCAAACCTTCAAGTCAAAACATGTGGTACCTTGATAGTGGATGCTCAAGGCATATGAACGGAGACAAGGGACGATTTAAAGAGTTGGAGCTCAAAAGTGGTGGAGTAGTAACTTTTGGTGACAACTCCAAAGGTCAAATTGAGGGTATTGGCACTATTGGTAACCACCCCTCTATTCTCATTGAAAAGGTCATACTTGTTTAAGGTCTTAAGTATAATTTGTTGAACATTAATTAATTATGTGATAAAGGGTTCTATGTTTCTTTTGATAGATGTGGTTGCAAAATAATAGATATAGAATTTAATAAAACAATACTCATAGGTCATCGCATAAGAAATATCTATATGGTGTATCTAGAAGACATAAGTCTTTCTCATGCATGCTTAGTTTCTAGTGATGAAAATGATACATGGTTATGGCGTAGGAAATTAGGACATGCTAGCATAAGTGTTTTAGATAAATTAATTTCCCAAAATCTAGTAAGTGGTTTACCCAAGCTTAAGTTTTCCTTAGACAAAATATGTGATTTATGTCCTAAGGGTAAACAAAAATGAGTTTCTTTTAAGTCTATTAATAATGTTTCATCTAGTAGAGTATTACAATTGATTCATATGGATCTTTTTGGTCCAATTATAACTACTAGCTTGGGTGGAAAATCATATGCATTTTTCATTATTGATGATTACTCTAGATACACTTGGGTTCTATTTTTATGCGTTAAAGATGAAGCCTTAGAAAAGTTCATCACATTTCCAAATACTTCCCAAAATGATCTTAATCAAAGAATTTCTTATATTAGAAATGATCATGGAACCGAATTTCAAAATTTAGGTTTTGAAAATTTTTGTAACAAAAATAGGATTAACCACAATTTTTCGACTCCTCGCACTCCTCAACAAAATGGGGTAGTTGAGAGGAAAAATAGAACTTTAGAAGAAATGGATAGGACCATGCTTTGTGAAAAAATTTACCTAAGTATTTTTAGGCGGAAGCCACAAACACTTCTTGTTATATTATTAATCGTGTAATGATTAGGCCAATTTTAAAGAAAACTCCTTATGAGATTTGAAAATCCAAAAAGCCTAAAATTAGTTATTTTCACCCTTTTGGGTGCAAGTTTTTTTTTAACAACAGAAAAGACAATTTAGGTAAATTTGATACAAAAAGTGATGAAGCTATTTTTCTTGGATATTCTCAGCATTCATAGGCTTATAGAGTTTTTAACAAAAGAACCTTAATTGTAGAAGAATCTATACATGTGGTTTTCAATGATAACCTCCTTCCTAGGAAGGATTATTGTGATGATAAAGATCTAAGAATTATTGAAACCATTAATGAGGGACAAGCATCAAAGGTGAATGGGTTTCCAACCAATGAGGAAACATAAGATTCTCCAATAAAAGCTTTAGGAGATGTAAAACTTGAAGAAAGGGAAGTGAGCTACCCAAGAGAGTTTAACTATGTCAAGAGTGGTGAAATCTTAGGTGATCCATCAAAGGGAGTAACTACTCGTTCTTCTCTTAGATTAATGAATCATATTGCATTTATCTCATGCATAGAGCCTAAAATATTAATAAAGCTTTAGATGATAATTTTTGATTATTAGATATGTAAGAGGAATTAAATCAATTTGACAGAAGTAATGTATGGACATTAGTTGTTAGATGTCATAGGAACTAAATGGGTCTTTAGAAACAAGCTAGATGAGAGTGGTAACATTGTGAGAAATAAAGCTAGATTAGTTGCTCAAGGTTACACTCAAGAAGAGGGAATAGATTTCGATCAAAATTATGCACCCATAGCTAGGATGGAAGCTATTAGGATGTTACTTGCATTTGCATGTTATCATGATTTCAAGTTTTTTCAAATGGATGCTAAAAGTGCTTTTTCTAAATGGTTTTATAAATGAAAAAGTGTATGTTGAACAACCACCGAGTTTTGAAGAACCAAAATTTCCAAAACATGTTTTTAAATTGACTAAAGCTTTATATGGTTTGAAACAAGCTCATAAAGCTTGGTATGAAAGGATTTCAAATTTTGATTGAAAAAGGCTTTAAAAAAGGACAAGTTGATACAACACTTTTTATAAAAAGGTTTAAAAATGACATCTTAATAGTTTAAATTTATGTTGATGACATTATTTTTGGTTCTACTAATAAATGTTATTGTCAAGAATTTTCTAAATTAATGCAAGATGAATTTGAGATGAGCATGATGTAGGAGCTCTCATTCTTTTTGGGATTCTAAATCGAGCAAAGGAAGGATGACACCTTCATTAATCAAGCCAAGTACATCAAAGATAGGCTTAAAAAGTTTGGCTTGGAGAATGTGAAGCCTCAAGCCACTCCCATGAGCTTATCAACTAAGCTTGACAAGGTTGAAGGAGGTAAGTGTGTTGATTCTAAATTATATAGATCCATGATAGGGTCTTTGCTTTACCTTAACGCAAGTAGACCGGATATTATGTTTAGTGTTTGCTTGTGTACTAGGTTTCAAGCTAGCCCTAGATAATTACACTTAATAGCCATTAAGAGAATTTTTAGGTACCTTAAAGACACACCTTGTTTAGGTCTTTGGTATCCTAAAGACTCTTTCTTCAACCTTCATGCATTTTCGGATGCGGATTATGGGAGCTAAAGATAGATAGGAAAAGTACTTCCGAAACATGTCAATTCATAGGTAGTATGCTCATATCTTGGTTCTCTAAGAAACAAAATAGTGTAGCTTTATCTACCACCGAAGTGGAGTACATATCTTTAAGGAGTTGTTGTGCTCAAGTCCTTTGAATGAATCAACAACTCTTGGATTATGGCATTAGAGTTGAAATTATACCTCTAAATGTGATAACACTAGTGCTATATGCCTGTAACACCCCTGAATTTTTGCCCCAATTCGGTAAATCTTTCTAAAATCCTTAATTTCTAAAACCCTAAATTTTTAGGAAATTTTGTTTTGAAATCCTAAAGTTTTATTAGGAATTTATCACTGATTTTGGTGATCTTTTCATCAAATTTGAAAATTTTATGGTTATTTTGTAAACCTTACAAAGTGCAATGACTAACCTTGCAGTTTATCCATTCTTTTAGGATAAAAGTTTTAACCCTTTTTCATTACGTGAAAATAGAGAGCTGGATCAGTTTTGTGCCTCTATCTCTCCCTCTCGCAGATCTGGTTTTTTCATCAGACCACCCTCCCTTTTGCTCCGTTTGAATTTCTGGTCACCTATTTTTTGTGGCCTGGTCAACCCCGTTACTAGAGTCGACAAAACCATCCCTCTCATCTCTGTTCTTTGTTTTGGTGAGCCCGAGAAAGAATCCTTCGGTTCTCTACAATTTGGCTTCCAATTTTGGGTTCTATCTCCTCATCATATCAGTTCTGGAAGTAGGTGTGAGTTGTTGTTCATTGTGCTGGTAACTTTAATCCGAGATTTGGGGTTTCGTTTGGTTGTTTTTGGGTGAGCAAGGTTTTGCTCCTTTGTGTTGATGTTAAGTTAAATGAGGTTGTTTTTAGTTTTGTTGATTTTATTTGTTTTTATGTTTTAGGTTTCGTTTTATTCTTGATTTTCGGTGTTGTTGTCATCTTTGTGGTCGTCGGAGTTGCTATCGTCGTTCTACTAGTGCTACCGTCGCTTGGTTGGTTGCTGGAAACCCTAGTTGGGTGATAGGTGTTAGTTGGCATGTGGGCAATCTGTAGATAGTCAGTTATGTCACCGCGTAAGAGTTTTGTTTCTGAGAGTTGTCGTGGTCAAGTCCATGTTACTACTTCTGGTTTTGCTCACCCACCTTCTGTTGGACAACTGAGAAATATGAATAAGATGTCACAGAATAAACCTGAATCTGGAAGAAGAACTCAGACTCAGAATAATGATCCTTATAGTTTTGAGGTTAACGAAACTGTTCAGTTGGATAGTGTCACGATGAGCTGTGAACTGTTACGTTATCTAGGTTAGTCAGAGAGTTCAAAGAAACCCGTTTCTATTGAGTTTATATCGGCAGGGGTGAAATTGTTTGAGGTTAAAACTGGTACACACCCTACTGACGCAGAGTATTAGTTGAAAAAGATGCAAAGGTTATTTGTTGAGATGGATTATCTTGTAGATCAGATTTTAAGAGCTGTTGTTTCACTGCTTGATGGTGATGCTCAGAATTGGTGGAAATCAGTAGTAGATTCAGTATCTTCTAGTTAGATCACATGAGAGTTTTTCCGACAAGCATTTTAGGACCGATATGTCGGAGATCAGATTTTAGCAAAGTGTCGTGATGATTTCATGAACCTAAAACAAAATGATATGTCAGTAAATGATTTTAAGATAGAATTTTAAGATTATCTAAGTATGTCCTTAGTTTAGTTGCGACGGAGAAAGATAGATGTGAATGGTTTTTAAATGGTCTTCGGTTACCACTTCAAAGAGAGGTTTCCACACACCATGATAAGGTATTTAGTGAGCTCGTGGGTCGAGCTAAAACTGCTGAGAGGATAGAGGCTCGTATGAGAGAAGCTGAACTTCATAATGTAAGTCAAACTAAAAAGGCTCTGGATAGATCAGTTCAACCAAGTTTTATAAATTCTTCAGGGAAGAGATCTAGAGATTTAGTTTGTTTCTCAGAGTTATCAGAATGTAAGACCTTCTGTTTTGACGATTCCAAATCACAGATTACATAAATCAAAGACTCCACGACCTATTTCAGTATGTTCTTTCTGTAATAAGAAGCATAATGGAGAGTGTAGATTATTGAGCAGATCTTGTTTTAGATGTGGGTCTCATGAGCACCCTCCCTTTTGCTCCGTTTGAATTTTTGATCACCTATTTTTCGTGGCCTACTAAACCCTATTACTAGAGTTGACAAAACCGTACCTCTTGTAACCCCCTTAGACCGGCCTAGACGGAACCGGCACTAACGGGTTACACGGGGAATATCAAACCAAACCCGCGAAGGTTCGATTCGATAAACAACCCTAAAATCCGTTATATTTTTTTATTTTATCTTATCTAGATGCACAATCTTATTCCTATGTGACAAGGTCTCATACAAAGCATTATCGGTAACATATTAACTAAAAACAAACATCCGATTAAACACTTGAGTAGATTAAGGACTAAAACGTAAAACTTTTAAATCCTATTAATAAAATATAAATTCTTTCCATCAAAGTTCAATTAAACACTCAAGCGTTCTTCACAGCAAATTTCAACTCAAACGGATCATTCTAACATCATCAATTGCATGTTTCTCTAATTTAGGGACCAAAATGTAAATCTTCCAAAATACAAGTACTTCATCCAAATTAGGTTAACTATCTTGAAATTAAATCAGCTTTATACATGTATGCAAAATTTTAGCTCAAAATAACATCGGTAAGTACCTTAATCGAACAAAAGAAGATATCTGGGACTAAAATATAATTTCTAGCAACTTTCAATTCTTGGTGATCAAGGTTTCGAAACCTTCCCAGAGGTTTTGAAACTTTTTGTAAAAGGTTTCGAAACTTTCCTGGAAAGTTTCGAAAAAGTTTCGAAACTTTTTGCGTCCAGTAGCTATCTAGAATTGAAACTGCCCGCAAGGTTTTGAAACCTCCTGAAGGTTTCGAAACTATTTGACAAAGGTTTCGGAACCTTCACCCAAAGGTTTCGAAACTTTGGGTCTGGAACCAAAAGTTTCGTTACACTAAGTGCACATCGTTTACTCAATACTGAACCATTAATTACTACCACTAAATGCATCAGTCCTAGGCATAATTAGCAACATATGGCACATAATCAACAACGTCACGGATATCAATCAAGCTATAGGCATGCTCCCTAGAAAATAATTAACAACATAACAATCATGCTAGTACATGCTTCAACAATTCAAACAATTCCAAAGTTCAACAATTAACAATCAAACAGTAATGGTCTTATTACAACATAAACCAAAGCCTATGTACACACTCCTCACATTGGTTGGGTTACACATTGCCTTGCCCAATTTATTTGCCAAAAACATACCAAATCCAAGTGATTCTTCCCTTGGTTTCCTTGCCTCGAACGAAGCCCCAAGTGCCTTTATTTTTCTGCAAGGATGAAAAGAGAGCTTAAGCGAACATGCTTAGTGAGGAAGCTCTACACAAATCATCAATGCATCTATTTATAACCATGATGAAACCATAATTTGTAATACATTGTTAAATCATGCATGCTAACATCTCATGCTCATGTTCTTTAAACCATATGCATCCTTGAGTTTACATAACCTTATCAAAACAATTTATAAATGATGCACAATCTTCTTCTCAAATTCATGTATGTATATTGGCATTCTAGTGACCACTTTAATGTGAACCTTGAGTTCACCGAATACACGGATCCATTGTTAGAGACCATTGTCCCGTTATGACACGAAGTCACCATTGACATGACACGAAGTCACCATTGACATGACACTAAGTCACCATTGACATGACACTAAGTCACCATTAGCACTACCACGCACAATTGGACACATAGTCACCCTTGTTACGTGTAGGTAATATTCTGTATTCTCAATTTTGTTTATAGTGCACTTAAGACAATCCTAATGACATGCCATTCGTATTCGAATCTAAAGTTAGTGTCACTAAGCCAATATCATAATCAAATGTGCATGATAACTTGTTGCTCATAATGCATGCATAATATGTTCAACAAATGAACCAAAATCCATGCCCAAAGGCACCATCATGTATAAGGCAATTAACCATGTTGTATTCCAAATGCGTTTTCTAGGTTTTGATACTTATTCTTCAAAATCATCTTAGAACGTTTTCTAGGTAGCTTGGTATTGAAACGCCTAAATGCGTTTCGATACAACTGAGTTCGATACGGGTTGGTGTTGGTTTCAGAACACCCTGTTTCGAAACGCCTATAAGGTCGTATCGAAATGTGCAACGACATTTTTGGTTTAAAATGCCCTAAACCTAATTTCTTTCAGATTAAAACACAATCAAACCTTCCTCTCTTAACCCTAGTCGAAAATCCTTTTATAAAATCCCTCTATTCATGAACTTTTACCACATAATCAAACATTTCTCTTAAGGGATTTTCATCGAAATAATAAGGCTAAGGCAATATCAAAGTTGGGTGCTTCAAAACCATCAATTCCATCCTAATCAATACTCAAGGTATTTTTCAAAAAAAACTTATTTTCATTGAATTTTTGGATGTTAAAATTTATATTTTGAACATATTTTGAATACTTATTGTATGGGTTTTCAAAATCCTACATTTTTTAAAAAAATTAAAATTTTTCATTCGAATATACTTTTTATCATTTTTTTCTGTTTTTTTCAAGTTATTTGCTTCAAAATCCTTGAATTATTGATTAATAGGATTAATCAAGGTTTATAAAGCATATATCTTTTAGGTGTCTAAAACTAATCCTTAATTGTTTTAAATCCTTAGATTATGGTACCGAAAAAGCGCTAACATACCAAGGGAGATAATTCTTCGAGTTTCACTGCTCGTGCTTCTCGAACCGATGTTCAAATGGTCTATGAACGTTGTTTGGAAGATCAATAAAAGATTGATAACTTCCAACAAATTCACACCTGCAAGCTCAAAAAGGAATGTTGTGTAGAAGTAAGCTTCATGAATTCCGTCAAGTTTCAATTTCGCTATCTTCAACTCTCACAAGATTGGAAGTTCATGACATTTCTTTCATCCACTAGCAAGTTCTACCCGACTCTTGTCCTTATCTTTTATGGCAATGCATCTTGCATTTTTTCAACGGACAAATCTAAGGTGATTGCCATCGAGTCGTACCTCATGGGACAAAATATTCAGATAGATGTTGACACTTTTTTTGATGCTTTTGTTCTTGAAGATGAGGGCATTGAGGATGAGAATTCGATTGACACCTTCACGGGTTCTGTCATGAATCTCGACGTCCATGATCGGTTTTTTCACTTTATCATCTCTTGGTGTACTCGTCCATCAAATGTAAAATAGTCATGGATTCTTTAAGTAGATGGATTTTGGATGAACTGCTCGTCAAGGTCGTCAACCAAATCTTCCTCAAATTATCTTTATCGATATTGTTTGGCAAGTTAAAAACTATGCCACTGTAACCCCCTTAGCCCGACCTAGACGAAACCGGCACTAACGGGTTACACAAGGAATATCAAACCAAACCCGCGAAGGTTCGATTCGACAAACAACCCTAAAACCGTTATATATTTTTTTTATTTTATCTTACCTAGATGCACAATATTATGCCTACATGTCGAGGTCTCACACAAAGCATTTTTGGTAACACATTAATTAAAAACAACCATCCGATTAAACACTAACATGGATTAAGGACTAAAACGTAAAACTTTTAAATACAATTAGTAAAGTAGAAATTCTTTCCATCAATGTTCAATTAGACACCCAAGTATTCCTCACAGCAAATTTCAACTCAAACGGATCATTCTAACATCATCAATTGCATGTTTCTCTATTTTAGGGACCAAAATGTAAATATTCCAAAATACAAGGACTTCATCCAAATTAGATTAACTATCTTGAAATTAGATCAACTTTAGTCATGCATGTAAAATTTTAGCTCAAAATAACATCTCTAAGTACCTTAATCGAACAAAGAAAGATAACTGGGACTAAAATATAATTTCCAGCAACTTTCAATTCTAGGTGATCAAAGGTTTCGAAACCTTCCCAGGGGTTCCAAAACTTTTTGAAAAAGGTTTCGAAACTTTCCTGGAAAGTTTCGAAACTTATCGCATCCAATAACTTCCCAGAATTGAATCTGCCCGCAAGGTTTCGAAACCTTGTGAAGGTTTCGAAACTATTTTACAAAGGTTTCTGAACCTTTACTCAAAGGTTTCGAAACTTTAGGTCTGGAACCAAAAGTTTCGTTACACTAAGTGCACAACAATTACTCAATACTCAACCATTAATTAGAACCACTATATGCATCAAACCTAAACATAATTAGCAACATATGGCACATAATCAACAACGTCACGAACATCAATCAAGCTATAGGTATGCTCCCTAGAGAATGATTAACAACATAACAGTCATGCTAGTACATGTTACAACAATTCAAGCAATCCAAAGTTCAACAATTAACAACCAATCAATAATGGTCTTATTACAACATAAACCAAAGCCTAATTACACACTCTTCTCTTAGGTTGTGTTACACATTGCCTTGCCCAATTTATTTGCCATAAACATACCAAATTCAAGTGAATCTTCCCCTTGGTTTCCTTGCCTCGAACGAAGCTCCAAGTGGCTTTATTTCTCTGCATGGATGAAAGAAGAGCTTAAGCAAACATGTTTAGTGAGGAAGCTCTACACAAATCATCAATGCATCTATTTAAAACCATGATAAAACCATAATTTGTAACACATTGTTAAATCATGCATGCTAACATCTCATGCTCATAATCTTTAAACCATATGCATCTTTGAGTTTACATAACTTTGTCAAAACAATTTATAAATGATGCACAATCTTATTCTCAAATTCATGTATGTATATTGGCTTTCTAGTGACCACTTTAATGTGAACCTTGAGCTCACCGAATACACGGATCCATGAGACCATTGTCTCGTCATGACACGAAGTCACCATTGACATGACACGAAGTCACCATTGACATGACACGAAGTCACCATTAGCACTACCACGCACGATCGGACACATAGTCACCCTTGTTACGTGTAGACGACTCTACCACGCACGGTTGGACACAAAGTCACCCTTGTTACGTGTAGGCAATATTCTATATTCTCAGTTTTGATTATAGTGCACTTAAGACAATCCTAATGACATGTCATCGTATTCGAATCTAAAGTTAGTGTCACTAAGCCAATACCATAATCAAATGTACATGATAACTTGCTGTTCATAATGCATGCATAATATGTTCAACAAATGAACCAAAAGCCATGCCCGAAGGCACCATCATGTATAAGGCAAGTAACCATATTATATTTCAAATCATATAACTTGCTGCTCATAATGCATGCATAAATTGTTCAACAAATGAACCCAAAAGCCATACCCAAAGGCACCATTATATATAAGGCAAATAACCATATTGTACTTCAAATCATTTCTCATAATTTTTCATAATCATGGATGTTAAATAAGCTATGCATTTCAGCAAGTATCTCTCATGTATGCACCAATTCAAATCATGCTCATGTATTTCCATAAATCTCATTGCATTATCAACATAATGCCTTTGTCGAATGTAGCCAAAACTCATATCGGTTTATCAAAAACATATACTTTACTTACTCTTGAACTATGGAAGGTTTTCCCACTCTTCCATAGTCCCCAAAAACAGAACGTACCAAACGCGATTCGCTTTAAATCTGTAACCACTCACCAACAAGCGAAATGAGCATTCGCCGCTATCCGATGATCGCACCAACGCACCAGCACTCAAGCTTCTTCTTATACCTCTTCTACAACATTAAAAACAGAGCATTCTCACATCATAACATGCTCAAACCAACAGCCATAATCGATCACCATTAAAAAGTGGTTTTGAGAGAAAATGATTAAAAATCCAATTAAAGTAATTAAAAACACTTTTTGGTGAATAAATCATCATTAAAAATTAGAAATGGGTTTATGGCACTCTAAAGATTCTATGTTTAGCTTGCTTTTCAATTTAATCACTAAAACATCATATCTTTCGAAAATTACCAAATAGGTCCTCCAATTTTTTCCAAAAATTACAAATTGGTCACTTATGCATAATTAAGCATAACTAAAAATCATTATAAAATCCAAATTACTTTCTTTTAATCTTGAAACATATTTTTAATATTTCAAACCATATTCCAAAATTATTATTTTTCTTAATAAAAAATATCCTTATTTTATTTTCCTTGGAATAATGAATCGGAGAATCCGATTCGATCCGAATCGAATTCTCCTAACTAAGCCTAAACTAATAACCCCAAAAACGGGATGTTACAACTCTCCCCCTCTTAAGAAAATTTCGTCCTCGAAATTTACCTCAAGTAAACAAGTGAGGAAACTGCTCCTCCATACTTTTCCATGTCGCCCCAGTTACCTCTTCGCCACCTCGGTGCTTCCAAAGCACTTTAACCAAACCTATGGTTCTTCCTCGAAGAACCTTTGTATCCACATCCAAAATCCTCACTAGTTCCTTCTCATAACTCATATCCGCCCTTAACTCAGAATCCTCAACTAGAACAACATGAAAAGGATCTGAACGATACTTACGAAGCATCGATACATTGAAACACATAATGCATCTTACTCAACTCCACCAGCAACCTCAACCGATAACAACCAATTGGCTTTAGCACCTCATATGGACCAAATAAACGATGACCCAACTCTTACGTCCAAACCTCATCACCTTCTTCCATGGAGAAACCTTAAGAACACTTTGTCCCCAACAATATACTCTATCCCTCTACGCTTTAAATCGGCATAGGACTTCTGCCTATCCGAAGCTTCCTTAAGTTTAGCACATATCAACTTAACCTTCCCATCCGTATCTTTAAAACTTGAGGCAAAGAAACATACTTTTGCCCAACTTCTTTTCAACACAAAGGTGTACAACACCTATGCCCGTATAAAGCCTCAAACGGTGCCATCCGTATACTCCTTGGAGCTACTGTTATATACAAACTCCACTAAAGACAATTGTTTCTCCCAAGAACCTTGAAACTCGATGACACAACCCCTCAACATATCTTCCAAAGCCCGAATAACACGCTCAGACTGTCCATCCGTCTATGGATGATAAGCTGTACTAAAGCTAAGCCTCGTACCCAAAGTAACCTACAAACTCCTCCAAAACTTAGATGTAAACCGCGGACCTCTATCCGATATGATCAACTTAAGCATACTATGCGACTTCACCATCTCAGAAACATACAACTCTACCAACTTATCCATAGATCGCACTGTATGCACGGCAAGAAAATGTGCATGCTTTGAAAACCTATCAACAATAACCCATATAGAATCCTTCTTGGACTCCATCACATCTTCCTTTAAACCAATCCAGAAGTACACACTTTTAAGATCCCTATACACCTTCACTCCACTCGGATGCATAGCAAACGAACTAGTATATGCTCCCGCTAAAATAGCTTACCTCAACTCCTGATCATCCGGCACCATAATCCGACCTCTAAAACACAACACCTCATCATCATCAAAAAGATACTCGGTCGGTCTACCCTTAGCCATATCCTCCACAAAAGGTACCAACGTCTTATCCTCTAATTGTTTCACCTTATCATCTCCACCAAGATAGGCTTTACTTACAACTCCACCACTCAACCACCTTCCTTTGAAATACTCAACTTAGCAAACATCACTCTCAACTCAACCGCTGTCTTACGGCTCAAAGATTCAGCCATCACCTTAGCTTTTCCCGGATGGTATGCAACAAACAACCCACACTTACCCTCTTTGGACAACCAACAAATTCTTTCCCCACACCAAAGCAGCAATGCACAAACCACCACACCATCTTAACCTCTATAGAAAACATAACTCAAAAGAAAACCCTATAAGGTTGATAACCAACTCTTGATAACCGCAACGGTTTCCATACCATCATCATTAAACTAACCTTAATTGACATCCTCCCACATACCAGGTAACCAACTAAGCCTTTCACCAACCTCCACTCCACACAACAAACTTCAGACTAACTTTGCACGAAACTGTCATCATTGTCTTAAGCAAACTCCACCACCAACAACAACTTCATTATGAGTCATACTAACCATATCAAAACGTCACAACATATCATCCATTTACCTATGAATGATAAAACCCAACATCCAAACAACAACCTATGTCGGTCCTAAAAACTTTCAAATTTTATCATGCTATAGATACACCATTCACACATCTTTTCAATGGGACCTAGGAACCCAAGAAAACCGTACTCCAACAAACGATCGATCCAACAAACCTCATAAGAAAACTCCATACCATCGATAGAACTTACTACCAAACTTATGATGATTCTTCCCGACTTCAACCCTGGGCACCCTTGCTACTAACAATAACCCAAAAAAAATTGATACTCATTCTTACCTTATCAGCAAGATAAACATTTACATATGATTCAACCATAATCCAAATCAGCTTAGTCGAAAACACATGTTTCTCCCCAACTCCTACCACAACATTCACCACCAAACCCATGGAAAAAGATTACCATAAGCCCTGCTCAAGATACCATTCCATCTTGACACTTTCCGTAACAACCATGCGGTTAACATAACACAAAAAGATTCTCAACACAAAACTAAACCTTGCCAAGAACATATCCTTCACTAGACCCTCAACAAACACTTTGCCACGACTTGTCCCCGATCAACTTTACCAAGGTTGGATTTTACTCATAGATCCACTGTATAACTAGGTCTCCCTATAGGTCAACCGAACATCTTCCCTTGTAACTCCACAACAACCCAGGCTTATTCCACATAACAAACTCCCATTGCAAGCACCCTTATGTAAGCCAAGTCATCCCCAGTTGCTAACATTCTACAAAACATATCATATAAGAAACTTACCAACTTTGTGTCAACCTCAACATTATACTCATCACAATGATAATATCTCCAACTTAAGGTTTAGCCACCATAAACAACTCCATCAAGGTCCAAAATTTAAAATCTACACATCATTAAGTGCCTTGACACTTAACCCAAAACTTTTTCCCATTATCAACTCATCAACAAACCAACTCTTACATTAACCATACCACCACAAAATCCAAGCTTGTAGAATCATTCCTTCTACTAGCTCCAACATCTCTTATTTTATAATCTTGCCAAAACGGTAATCATATTAATGAAACATCCACAAACACGAACCCACCGAACACAAAACCTCAAAACACTTTTTGATAAAAGCAAACCCACAAGACTGAACAACCGATACAAACCATAAATTGTCCAGCGATCCACATTACACCACTTCAGACATCAACATAAAATAACTTTACCCAAAGCATATCCAATTTAACATCCTGTAAACACAACGTATACACTTTCCTCCTTTATAGTACAACCAAACCTCTCAAGGTCACAACAATCTATGATTCAAACCCCCGATTTCACAACTCTCATACCAATATATATCTCATATTTTTACTTCCATCCTAACCATACCAGATCGGTTACAACCCCCGATCTAACTGCACACTAACCACACTACAAAGAATTTCTTGTACTTTCCACAAAAATAATTTCACATCACTCAGAAAAACACCAACCCGCCTTACTTTACAACACATGCTACATCCTTGTTACAACCTCCAGATCTTAACTAGAAAGAACCTGGAAAACTCAGCCTTACCTTTAGTAATGACCAACTCAAACTAACCATAACTCAGGATGTTTACCTCGTTTTCAAACATTCACAACTCTGAGATCAACCACTCATTGTTCATCCAAGACTATTCCCTAACTAAAAGGGTAGCTTGCCCACTACACATTCAGCTTAACACCACAAGAAAGTTCTTTCAACCTCTTCTTTTTTTTTCATACCTTCACCTTAAAAGAACCAACCACACTCCACTTACACCCTCAAGGAGCTACACGCAAGTGTGAACAAATGTATGCATGATTTCCTGTATGCCCTCATAAATGCCTATGTAAATGCAATTTCTAATGTCATGCTCAAGAATGCATGCATGTCCTACATTATCTATAAATATATACATATATGTGCTCTTAATCTATGCATGATTATTGCTCACACCCACAAATAACATCCTCAATTCCAACAACTTCAACTACCACCCTATTGACAACTCCCAAGTCAGATTAGCAATAGCCGTACCAGCTTCAGCAGACTAACACCCTCCCGAAAGAACGGTACAACACCACAAACTAACCTTCCGGCCTAACCGAAAGCACACTTACAGAGGAGGAAGAATTTACTCTTCCCTAACAGTCGTTTCATCTTCAATCTTAACCATCAAAGTTTATACCAATAGTATCTAGTGACTTACGTCTCAGAAACATATTCAAAAACTTTAAATATGCAGTTTAAAACATAATGTTCAAATAAAACAAACTTACATTCGGGTAAGATCCAAGGGAAAACCGAGAGCATCTGAAAATATGTTGGCATTGGCAATGTGTAATCGATAACCCCAGTTTAACCATCATTACGCAAAGTACAATCATCACGAATAGATTTTCACACTCCAATAACATATCATGCTCAATCACAAATATCATGATCAATCGCACATTTAAACACATAACTTAGCAATCCTATAAATGCTTAACCAACCAACTACACACTTTACAAATCAACAACATATTTTTACAAACCTTACAACACACTTTTCAAACTTGTCTCTGATACCACCAAACGTAACCCCCTTAGCCCAACCTAGACGAAACCGGCACTAACGGGTTACACGGGGAATATCAAACCAAATCCGCGAAGGTTTGATTCGACAAACAACCCTAAAACTGTTATATATTTTTTTTATTTTATCTTACCTAGATGCACAATATTATGCCTATATGTCGAGGTCTCACACAAAGCATTTTTGGTAACACATTAATTAAAAACAACCATCCGATTAAACACTAACATGGATTAAGGACTAAAACGTAAAACTTTTAAATACAATTAGTAAAGTAGAAATTCTTTCCATCAATGTTTAATTAGACACCCAAGTATTCCTCACAGCAAATTTCAACTCAAATTGATCATTCTAACATCATCAATTGCATGTTTCTCTATTTTAGGGACCAAAATGTAAATATTCCAAAATAAAAGGACTTCATCCAAATTAGATTAACTATCTTGAAATTAAATCAACTTTAGTCATGCATGCAAAATTTCAGCTCAAAATAACATCTCTAAGTACCTTAATCGAACAAAGGAAGATAACCGGGACTAAAATATAATTTCCAGCAACTTTCAATTCTACGTGATCAAAGGTTTCGAAACCTTCCCAAGGGTTCTGAAACTTTTTGAAAAAGGTTTCGAAACTTTCCTGGAAAGTTTTGAAACTTATCGCATCCAGTAACTTCCTAGAATTGAATCTGCCCGCAAGGTTTCGAAACCTTGTGAAGGTTTCGAAACTATTTGACAAAGGTTTCGGAACCTTTACCCAAAGGTTTCGAAACTTTAGGTCTGGAACCAAAAGTTTCATTACACTAAGTGCACAACAATTACTCAATACTCAACCATTAATTAGAATCACTATATGCATCAAACCTAAACATAATTAGCAACATATGGCACATAATCAACAACGTCACGGACATCAATCAAGCTATAGGTATGCTCCCTAGAGAATGATTAACAACATAACAGTCATGCTAGTACATGTTACAACAATTCAAGCAATCCAAAGTTCAACAATTAACAACCAATCAATAATGGACTTATTAAAACATAAACCAAAGCCTAATTATACACTCTTCTCTTAGGTTGTGTTACACATTGCCTTGCCCAATTTATTTGCCAAAAACATACCAAATTCAAGTGAATCTTCCCCTTGGTTTCCTTGCCTCGAACGAAGCTCCAAGTGGCTTTATTTCTCTGCATGGATGAAAGAAGAGCTTAAGCAAACATGTTTAGTGAGGAAGCTCTACACAAATCATCAATGCATCTATTTAAAACCATGATAAAACCATAATTTGTAACACATTGTTAAATCATGCATGCTAACATCTCATGCTCATAATCTTTAAACCATATGCATCTTTGAGTTTACATAACTTTGTCAAAACAATTTATAAATGATGCACAATCTTCTTCTCAAATTCATGTATGTATATTGGCTTTCTAGTGACCACTTTAATGTGAACCTTGAGCTCACCGAATACACGGATCCATGAGACCATTGTCTCGTCATGACACGAAGTCACCATTGACATGACACGAAGTCACCATTGACATGACACGAAGTCACCATTGACATGACACAAAGTCACCATTGACATGACACTAAGTCACCATTAGCACTACCACACACGATCAGATACATAGTCACCCTTGTTACGTGTAGGCGGCTCTACCACGCACGGTTAGACACAAAGTCACCCTTGTTACGTGTAGGCAATATTCTGTATTCTCAGTTTTGATTATAGTGCACTTAAGACAATCCTAATGACATGTCATCGTATTCGAATCTAAAGTTAGTGTCACTAAGCCAATATCATAATCAAATGTGCATGATAACTTGTTGTTCATAATGCATGCATAATATGTTCAACAAATGAACCAAAAGCCATGCCCGAAGGCACCATCATGTATAAGGCAAGTAACCATATTATATTTCAAATCATATAACTTGTTGCTCATAATGCATTCATAAATTGTTCAACAAATGAACCCAAAAGCCATGCCCAACGGCACCATTATATATAAGGCAAATAACCATATTGTACTTCAAATCATTTCTCATAATTTTTCATAATCATGGATGTTAAATAAGCTATGTATTTCAGCAAGTATCTCTCATGTATGCACCAATTCAAATCATGCTCATGTATTTTCATAAATCTCATTGCATTATCAACATAATGCCTTTGTCGAATGTAGCCAAAACACATATCGATTTATCAAAACCATATACTTTACTTACTCTTGAACTATGGAAGGTTTTCACACTCTTCCATAGTCCCCAAAAACAGAACGTACCAAACGCGATTCGCTTTAAATCCGTAACCACTCACCAACAAGTGAAATGAGCATTCGCCGCTATCCGATGATCGCACCAACGCACCAGCACTCAAGCTTCTTCTTGTACCTCTTCTACAACATTAAAAACAGAGCATTCTCACATCATAACATGCTCAAACCAACAGCCATAATCTATCACCATTAAACTACTAAAAACTTAGCCGAAAAGACCGTAAACTAAGCCGAAACGCATCCGAGCAACATCAACCCAAAACCTAACGAAACTAACATCTAATCCACTTCAATTATGATCCAAAAACACATCCAAACCATCCTTATATCTCCAGCAACATTTAAGCATCCAAAATAGCCCATAAAATAACTGAAAAGTACCTTAAAACTACACCGATTGCATTATTTCGGGATTAAATTAATGTGATATCAAATCAAGAATCAATTAATCATTAAATCAATATAAAAACATGATTGAATTCATCTAATTTCCAGCATTAAATGAGATCCAAAAAGATTTCACAAAAACATCACAAAATCACTAGATTTAACATTAAAAACATAGAATCAAGTTTTTATTCAAAAATTAGCAAGCTAATACTTGAGAATTTCAATAAAGAACCTTAGAAAAGAATAAAAATCCAGAAAATTACCTTCAAGATCTATTCACCAAAAATATGTAATTTTCCCCTTCTTGATTCTTTGCAATTTGATGTAGATTTGATGAAATTGATGCTTAGGTTTTGTAAAGGATGGAAAGATGATGCAAGTGATGTAATCTTTGTGGAAAAAGATGCAAAAATCAGCAAGGAATTGAAGAGAAAAGATGAAGAGAAAGTGGAGAGAAAATGAGAGAAAAAGATGAGAGAAAAATGAGGAAAAAGTGGTTTTGAGAGAAAATGATTAAAAATCCAATTAAAGTAATTAAAAACACTTTTTGATGAATAAATCAACATTAAAAATTAGAAATGGGTTTATGGCACTCTAAAGATTCTAAGTTTAGCTTGCTTTTCAATTTAGTCACTAAAACATCATATCTTTCGAAAATTACCAAATAGGTCCTCTAATTTTTTCCAAAAATTACAAATTGGTCACTTATGCATAATTAAGCATAACTAAAAATCATTATAAAATCCAAATTACTTTCTTTTAATCTTGAAACATATTTTTAATATTTCAAACCATATTCCAAAATTATTATTTTTCTTAATAAAAAATATCCTTATTTTATTTTCCTTGGAATAATGAATCGGAGAATCCGATTCGATCCGAATCGAATTCTCCTAACTAAGCCTAAACTAATAACCTCAAAAACGGGATGTTACAACCACTCCTTGTTTGATCTTTTTCATATGCTTGTGTACTTAGTTTTATCTTTGTGCATTTGGGAATCGATTGTTCTTATGACCTTGTGGATTCAGTCAAAGAACTTATCAGTGAAACTCTCTCAACCATTACCACTCTCAATAAATTGGTGGTGAATGGGTTCGAGGTGCTCCTCCTCCTCCCGTTGATCCGGAACCACTTCAGCAAGTGGCACCCAATGACGAGATGATGGTGTTTCTCACTTCTCAGTTTGAAGGCTTGGGCACTCGTATGGATACTAGGTTTGATTCCATGACCTCTCACTTCAACACTCGGTTTGATGTCATGGGCACAAGGATACCAAGCCTTGAGAATCAAAATCTCTCCATGCGACTCACTCTTGGAGCTCTTAGGGATCAATGGCGTCTTCACAATGCTCCTAACAACGACAACGACGATAATGGTGAAGATGATGAAGATGCTGAGGATGGTGGTGATGGAGAAGATGAGTGATCGTAACTTATCTAATCTTGCTATGGTTTTTAGGACAAGTCATATTTCTCTTAGGTTTAAGTTGCATTTTCATTCACATATTAGGATATAGGCACCTATGCTATTTTATTTAATATGCTTTGACATTTATGTTGGATTTTAAATTTTGTTAATGCTATGATAGTTTGATTTTATCTTCCTTGCTTGTTCATTACTTTATGTACTTTATCTTCTATTGATTTTGATCTACGAAAAAAGGGGAGAAAAAGTTATAATCAAAATTTTAAAGCTATGCAAAAATTAAGGGGGAGTTAAGAGGTGTTTTTAAGTTTTTCAAAAATTTGATTTTAAACTTAAAAATTTAAGTTGATTTCGTAATATCAAAAGGGGAAGATTGTAAAACTAAAATTGATTTTGATATAACAACTATGTTAGAGTACTATTTTGAAATAAATTTTTAAGTTCCTAAGTTAAAAACTAAACTTTAAGACAAACCAAGAACACCAAAAATATTTGTCTAAGTGTTTTTCTCCAGGCGTTTCGATACCACTCAAACTTGTATCAATATCGACCTTTAATTTTCGAAAAGTGTTCTTGAGTTTTAACAGAGTTTCGATATCACCCAAACTGGTATCGATACCGACCTTTAATTTTCAAAAAGTGTTCTTGAGTTTAACTCTCAGTTTCGAAACACGAACTAAACTGCCAAGATAAGTTTTGAACCATGTATTGAAACCATGTTTTAATATTTTTAAATATTTTAATTAATGACAAGGTATTTTAATACCAGTATCGATACCCTTAAAATTCCAACGACTTTTTTAAGTTCAAATATTTTTTACCGTTGGTGACTGTGGAGCTTTAAATGGTAGTTAACTAGTTTCGAGACATGTTTCGATACCAAAGATCATAATTTACTCCCAGTATCGAAACCCATTTTGATACATCCCTGCTTTAAAAACAAGTGTTTCGATACCTTGACCTATGATTTTGAAACCCCTATAATAAATATACGTCTCTTTTTATTTGTGTACTGTTTTGAAATAGGTACCCTGAGTTTCGATACTGTAGGCTATAGAGGTGCTTTTGTGGTGGAAAGATGAAGCTCTAACGTCTATATTTATATTTCCAACAACTCCAACAGTTAGAAATTAATGAGAAGGTATAAAATGAAGTATTTCAAGTGGATTAACAACTATTGAACCTTAAGCAAACATCCAAGCATTTTAATCCAACTCCAAGAACTTCATTGAAAATTTTTGTCTCCCAACTTTTATATTTCAAATTATTTCTTTGTAATTGAATTTGGGGAGTGTTGTTCTGTAATTGGGGCATATTTATCTTGTGAGAGAAACCAATTTACCTATTTCTTATCTTTTGTAATCTCATTTGAGGTTTAAGTCAATTTTGGGTAGAAAATTGGTTTGTTGTAAAGGTTAGCCCTTGAACCTAGAAAAAGGTTGAATTCATCTAGTGAATTGGTTAGAAAATCCTTAGTGAGAGCTAAGGTAGTGGATGTAGAGCTTGTTTTCAAGCTTGAACTACTATAAATCTTGTGTTCTTAATTTTCTTCACTTTTACCGAAAATCTTCCAACAATTTTTAAATTGACGATTCACCCCTTCTTAGCCAAATCATTGTGTGATCAACTCAACAAATTTTTTGTTTATAAAATAGTAACATATATTTTATCAATAATATATAATTTATAATCATCGATGCATAAAATATTATCTATTTTAAAAAATTATATTATTTTTTAATTAACTACAATAATTATAAGGTATAAAGATAATTTTAATCCTTAACGTTTATAATTTTTATCATTTTACCCCTTATTATTTTTTTGATAAATTTAGCTCTTAACCTATATTTTTTGACAAATATCTTATTTTTTAACTAGCGTGATGACTGGACCGTTAAAAATTAAACGATGATAACATGTCATATGCATATGATAATATATTTTATAAATAGAATATAATTTTATTCTAATATAAAATATAAAACCATTAAAATTGAAATAGAATATTAAAAAATATTTAATTCTAAATAAAAGGTAATAACAATTTAGTTATGTTATGTGATCTATATATATTTTTTAACATTTTAAATATATAATTTGATTTATCTTCATACGGTTTAGATGTATTTAATAGGTTAGATGTCATATCATTTAAAATATATTATTATATGGATATGACACGTCATCATCGTTAAATTTTTAACAGTTCTATCAGCATACTAGTTAAAAAATAAGATATTTATAAAAAAAGATATAGGTTAAGGGTTAAATTTGTCCAAAAAAAAGAATAAGGGTAAAAATGATAAAAATTATAAACATTAATGGTTAAAATTAACTTTATACCTAATTATAAGTAATATCTATTTTAAAATATACTCTCAATCGTTAAACATTAATCTCTAATCATTGTATTGTAAGTAATGATGCTCGACCTTATCTCCAATAACTACAACCGTTACCTTAACCGTTAAGACAAAATAATTCATACAAAATTATAATGTCTTTATGTTAACCTTCCTCGCATGACGCCATGCACCATGTCCAAAACGTGACAAATATTAAATTACAGTTAAATTTATTTTAGCGTACAAATGTATTAATTTTACATCAGTGTAAAATGGAAATTAGTACCCGTATCCGCTCCGGTTATGAAACATAAAGCCTTTTACTGAAAATTTCTATCAAAAATAAAGTTTCCAATAATTTCATTGCTTTAATTTAGATGTGGCCAAGCAATTGATGGACTATTTCACCAGCACACGGTAATATTATTAATTTTAATCAGATCACTGATCAATCAGCTTTGGATCATTAAATCGACAATCGGACGACTAGCCATAAATAATTTAGTGTATGCTTTTTCAGTCGGGTGAATTGAATCGAAAAATACATATTTTGATGCATCCAAGCACACAAATGATTTCGGATTACACAAAAATCCTGCTTCTAAGAAGCCACTTCCACAACAGCCATGGCTAACCTCGTCAAAATCTACAGAGAAATTACCAAGTAGAAACCACTATGCTTTTAGTAAAAATTAGAAGATTATGCTTACCATGTTTTCCAGGGCCTTGAATCATGTCAACCAAAGGTGTGAAAATGTCGATATAAGTGATTTTTGCACCGAGATGAGCGAATCTACCCTGCATGGAATTCAGTTCATTTTGGAGCATTTGGTTATATTCCATTCCAACCCGAGAAAACTTTTCAATGCAACCACGTTTGAGGATGGCATTTTCGGAATAGAGGGTGATGACGGCCGGCAAACAACCCATCGGCGGCAGCCCTGTAACGGCGATTCGCCGAGCTCCCTCGTCCCATAACTCCTGTGTCAAAGAGACTAATAAATTAATCAATGCTTTCCAAGTTGCAGGGCTTGACGACTATTGTTACTACTGCAGGCTGTTTTAAGTGCTTTCTGAAACACTGGTCCCAAGTGGCTACTGGTTATCAAGTAGGTTGATTGCTATAAGTCAGCTAAGGATTGGCTGGTACTCATTCTATATAACAAGTAGGTTCAGAGTCTTCAGACTCGAGTCCCAATTATCATACAGCCTTAACTAGCTTTAAATTATCCAACAAAATACATGTACCGATGTAGCCAATTGTAATGATCTTAATAATTGTATCAGTTCGTAAGCCAAACCTGTAGGACTTGCTTCAAATTTTGCAACACGAACTGTTGATAGGCTGTCACGGTATAGGTCTTTCGTCGAACTGGTATGGTGAAATAGTTTACTATGAAGTCATTAGTGCCACAACTGACGAGAAACACAGCGTCTTTGATAATAGCTTCCATCCTTTTCTTTCCAATGGCAGATTGCACTCGTGTTTTGTACTCTCTAAAATACTCCACCTGTTTTGGCAATGAAATCACGCTCTGGGATTCAACAAAGTAAAATTTAAAATTAATTCCTTTCTTTAGTTGATAATTGATATATAAAGAAACTATTACTGTATCAATAATAATTCACAGTTTATAGCATATTAAATCCAAAAAGAAAAAGGGAGGGACGCTAACAGATATCTGTGCTGTAAACGGATCTAATCCGGTGCCGGCGGAGGCGAAGCTAACTCCTGTCATCAGCTCCTCAATGCTAAGGTTGGGATCCAAATATGGTGGGAAATATTCTTTTATCCCTACATATGAAGCTGCCCATATGGACCCAAAATAATCCAAGCAAGCGAATTACTCACATTGATTTGCAGCATATAATGTTACTTACGTGTACTTTCATTTCAATGAATAATTATCAACCTACCAACGAGATCGGTGGACAGCTTCCCGTTAGTAAACCTTCCGGTCGGATTTTGGCCTCTAAAATCCTTTCCATATGGAGGAAAATTGCTCCTAAAGATAGTATGCACAAAGTTGTTGTTCCCAGGATCCACCGTCGAATCTCCCAAGACATAACCAGCCGAAATGCTGTTGTTGAAAGGCCTTTGCAACATCAAAGCTTCGGCATCAGCACCGGAGAAAAAAGACATGCGAAGGGAGAGGACAACAAGAAAAGGAAGATAATATGTATGACAAGATTCCATGATGTAAAGAAGGGAGTGAATTTTATTCAAGAAGCAGATGATTTACAAGAGCCTTTTGGAACTTATTTATACACATGCTCAGCTGGTAACAAACTACAACAGATCTTGAAACTAAAAGTTTGTTAGCTGATAACAGCTTGTGGAGGTTGATGGCAGCTTCTGGAATCCTTCGGCACATGTATCACGTGTACGCATGGATGGCCATGCAAGCTATCCTTCAACACATGAGATCAGCTAGCTAGGATTACACTGTGGGAATTAAGCAATATGTTGTGCACTGATTTATGACATTGAACGTATGGGATAAGCATAAGATTTTTTTATATAGACTCCCATAAGTGCGTGTTATTTTTGACTGTCGTAAAAATGAAACTGGGTCAAGCCTCAAGCGCCAGTTAATGTACAGTGCCATTAGTCACTGATTGCTGATTAGTCTAAAGCTTCACTACTACCAGATATACAGAGAAAATATTACCAATTTAACCAGACAGAGGCTTTTTACACATCGGGAATCAGTATTGGACAAAATTTGCTTAGGTAAATTAGCCGGTGAATTTGGTACTGATTACTAAACATGTTATATATATTATTAATTATATCGTACTGAACATTAATTATAAGAAGACGGGTTAGTTACCGGTGAGTGAAGGGATGTGTCCAACTTCAAATATATATATATAGTTGTATTTTATACTTAATAATAAAGATGTGGAGCCACTTGATAGGAGGAAACATAAGACGAAGGGGAAAATAGTTGAGAATTGGTGAGGATAAAGATCCATAAACATGCAAAGATGTTCCATCCCTTATGCAGTGAGCTATGGAAAAGGCCATGGCCGGTGCTTGCTGAGCAGGTTTCTGTACATTTTTATTTGTTTCCAGTGGACTTCATCACCAAAAATATCGAAGTTATAAATGATAAGTATTTAGACAGATTGCTAAGTTTTCAAGCCAATCGTATTGAACACGTATTGCCATAATAGCGTATGAACTAGTGTGGAGTGTCTCCTCCCTGCGGTGGAAGCAAGGGCTTTCACGGGAAAGCATAATAATTGAATGGGAAAAAGTAATGTGGCTATCCCAACTTTTTGTTTTAAAGAAACAGCTTGTCCCACTGCTCCAAAGTTCTGAGGTTACGAAGAAGTATTATTGCGTTGTGTGAGATTAGTATCTACGCAAGAAAAATGATAATGTGAATGCGAGGCGATGCTCAAAACTACATCTTAACAAAGCCTAATATTTCAACCCATCGGTACAAATGAACCACCATTTGCATCTAAATATTGAAACATTTAATTTCATTTTCTTTTTCTTTTATAAAAAATTATTTCAAGAGTCTTTTTTTATTGCGTCACCTATGATCTTAATCAATAAAATCATCAATTTCATTAAATATGTTTCATGTCATCTTTTCATCAACTTAAATTTTATTTACCAAAAATCATTTTTACTGTAAATATTAATGATGGTTCATTTGATAAAAAGATTACATAAAAAATTAATATTTATATATATATATATAATTCTTATTGATTAAGATATTAATAAAGTATCAAGGACAACAAATGATTTAAATTTACACTTACCTAATAACAAATAAAAGTTTGCGCCAGCTATTAATTAATATTTTATGTTTGTATACTTAAGAGATAAGTTAGACAATCATAACTAATTTACATAGGAGTACAAATACTAACTTAATAAAAGTTATAGTCATATTTTTTATTTGATTTTCATTTAGGATAGCTTCACTATTATATACTTTATCTATTTACATGCAATTTTTGTAAGAAATTGTAACACACTAGATCCGGTACTAAATTTGGTATTTAGCCCAAAACTCATATTTTAAAATTTTGACTTCAAGCCTATTAAGTCAAATCCAAGTCTAAGTAAAACCATAACAAGTCCATTATATTCAAATCTAAATAGAACGAGTATTTCAAAAGAGTAATAGGAGCTTCAATTAGTTACAATACATTTAATAACATTCGACCCAAATAAAAAGAGTTACAAAAATACATTATAGGGTTCAACAAGTACTAGCCCAATACATCAATAAATTTGTATTGTGACACTAAGTCGATGCTGAAATTTCAACCTAGATGGTGCTCCTTCGAGTCTACTTCACCTAACATACGTATGAAAACACTTCGAACTGCTGAATTACAGAAGCTTAGTGAGTACATGTAGAACTAAGGTTTTGATATAATAATTAAAAAATAGTTTTGGACTAATTTGAAAAGATTTCAAAAAGGGTTCTTATGTCCAAAAAACTTGAAAATATATTTAAAAGGTTTTGAGAGATTTTAAATGTGTTTTTAATGATTAAAGAAACCAGAGAAGTGATTTTAACATAGGCATTTCGATTACGCCTCTCAGTTGTTTCGATACAATCATGTTTTTCAAAAGCAAAATTACACAGACGTTTTGATATGATCTTGAATCATTTCGATACTTTTTTTCCACTGTGAATCTTGGTTTAGATACCCGTTTCGATACACCCCCAACGGTTATTTGAAAACCCCCCAACGGCTAGGAGCAGTATCGAAACAGCTAAGGTCTATTTCGATACCATGAGCTAAGGGTTTCGATACACCTTTTAGATGTTTTGATATCGGTTCTTAAATGCAGGTTTAACGATTATTTCTCAAAGCAGTTGTATCGATATCATTTTTAGGCATTTCGATACCACATGTACTAGAAGCAGAAATAAGCCTTGAAATCAGTTCCCAGCGGCTCTAAAACATCTCCAACGACTATAAACGGTTAGATTATGATTTGGGATGATAAAAAGAAGTCTCAGGCATCAAGAAAAAGTGAATGCTTACATTTTAACAACAGTATGATGAAAGATTTGTCTTAGAGCTTAATTTTTATCTTTTGGGTAGACAATACTTGTGAGCTTAATGTTTATATATGCTCAAGTATCTCAGGATTGAGTGAGAGCTTAGTTGTAAAGAATTATCCTTATTAGAAGGATTCAAGTTTGCTTAAGAATTCTCTTTGAATGAGTGAATTCCCAAAGTTCGGGATGTAAACTTTGGATGCTTGATTCGGGTTGTAAATCAAGGTTGTAAGATTATCCATTTGTTCCTCAAAATGTTGAATTCTTAGTGAGTTGTGGAAATACTTAGTGAGAAGCTAAAGTAGTGGAAGTAAGTGTTTGTTCGAAGGCCGAACCACTCTAAATTATTGTGTTTAACTCTTATATTTTTGTTTCCTCAACAAACACCAAAATTTAGTGTTCTCCATCACTTGACTAAGCTAAATCAGTTGTGAATCAAGCACCTTTAAACCCAAAAATTGGTATCAGAGTGAGGCTCAATCGAGGAGGATTAACATCCTATTAAGAAGATCCGATGAGCTCAACCAATTACCGATCAACCAGCATTTTATGGCTCAATCTATTGACAAGCCATATTTCTTTGATAGGTCCAACTACTCCCAATGGAAGATAAGGATGAAGTATTTCATCAACTCAAGAGACTAAAAGCTATGTGATATAGTGGAATACAGACCGTTTATGCTAAAGGGAACAAAGGCGGAATTGAGCGTGGAAGATCGCAAGAAGATAGTGCTTAATTGCAAGGCTTTTCACATTCTTGTTTATACATTCCATCCAAGCATCTATGAGAAGATATCTTCTTGTGAAAGTGTCAAGGAAGTTTGAGACAAGCTAGAAGTCATATATGAGGGTAAAAATAAAGTAAAGGAGACCAAGATTGGACTCCTCAACCAAGAGTATTAGAACTTCAAGATGAATCCAAAAGAGGACATTGTGAATATATTTGATCAATTCTCCACCATAATCAACGGACTTAGAGGATATAGAGAGATCATTCCAGAGGAGAAGCTTGTTCGTAAGCTCATCTATTCCCTTCCCGAGTCATGGGACTCAAAAAGGACCGCCATCATCGAAGGCAAGAATCTAAAGACACTCAAGCTTGATGAACTTATAGGGTCCCTCCTTACACATCAAATTATGATGAAAGGAAGACAAGATGAAAAAAAGAAGAAAGAGATTATATCGATGGGGAAGAAGAAAATCCAAGAGCTTGGTGTAAATGTCAATATCATTGCTCTCAAGTCCTCCAAGTGCATCCACGTTGAAGAATCAAGTAAGGAGGATAGCGAAGGAGATGAAGAGCTTGCCCAACTCTTCATTGACTTTGATTGATTCGTGAGAAATAAAATGAAGAAATTCTCAAAACACGAATCAAAGAAGAAGATGAAGGATTCCCACAACTCTATGATAAAGGGATCATCTTCAAAGAAACAAGCATATGTGGCTACTTGGAGTGATGGGGACTCCACCGAAAATGAAAAAGCCAACCTATGCTTGATGGCCCTCAATGAGGGGGAGGTAACTTCTAACTTATCTATTTCAAATTCATATACTTTTGATAAGTTATAAGAAGCCTAAGACAAATTGGCTTTTAAGTTCAAGGCTTCATTTTCTAAAAACAAAAAGATGATTTCAAAACTTAAATTAGAAAATGATTTGCTTTCAAAAATCGATTTTAAATTGGAAGCAAGATTGAAAGAATTTGAGCTTAAAATTTTTTATTTACAAAAATTGCTTCAAAAGATTGAAAAAGATCATCAATTTGTTTTAGATGATCTTAAGAAGGAAAAAGATTTGATTTCCAAAGAGCTCGAGAAGAAAAATAATTTGTGAAAATTAAGCTTTTATTTGAAACAATCTAATTCCCTTAGATTTGAAAATGGAAAATGTTTTAGAAGTGTTTGGGTCCCCAAAGGACTAATCACTTCAACTAAAAATGATGAAATTGAAAAATGGATTCCTAAGGGGACTAAATTACGTGCTACTAATGTTAAAGGATCCAAAGCAATTTAGATACCGAAAATTACTTGTTTGTCTTATTTTAGGTGTGGTGGAGGTATGAGCAACAAATTGTAAGATTAAGAGGGAGCTCCATACACACAAGAATGACACTTGAATAAGGAAGGCTTCACATCCTCCCTTGAGTTCAAGTGTGGTAAAATTTAGTTTTTAGCTTTAATTTTGTTTATCTTTTGTTTAAAGTAGATTATCATGATTGTTGAACTAACCACTTAGTGATGCCTTGAGTAAGGGTTTGAGTTTAAAATAATTGAAATTTTAAAATTCTCCTATGTTATGAGCTTTAAACTTTTTCAAACTTGTTTTGAACCATTTTTGATATAACAAAAGGGGGGGAAATGTTGTGAAAATTGATTTATCAAATGGTTTATTGAGTAAGGGGAGCTTTTAATATTTTTGAAATCCTTAATTCTCTTACTCAAAGTTTATTTCACAAAGGGGGAACAATCTCAAAAAAAAAATTCAAGTTGGTTTTATTATATCAAAAAGGGGATTATAGAATTAAGGTTTTGATATAATAATTAAAAAATAGTTTTGGACTAATTTGAAAAGATTTCAAAAATAGTTCTTATGTCCAAAAAACTTGAAAATATATTTAAAAGGTTTTTGAGAGATTTTAAATGTGTTTTTAATGATTTAAAGAAACCAAAGAAGTGATTTTAACCCAAACGTTTCGATACACCTCTCAGGTGTTTCGATACAGACATGCTTTTCAAAGGCAAAATTACACAGGCGTTTCGATACCTTTTTGCCACTTTGAATATTGGTTTCGATACCCATTTCGATTCACCCCCAATGATCATTTGAAAACCCCCCAACGGCTAGAAACAGTATCAAAACGGCTAAGGCATGTTTCGATACCATGAGCTAAGGGTTTCGATACACCTTTTAGGTGTTTCAATACTGATTCTTAAATGCAGGTTCAACGACTATTTCCCAAAGCAGTTGTATCGATACCACTTTGAGGCATTTCGATGCCACTTGTACCAGAAGCAGAAATAAGCCTTGAAATCAGTTCCCAACAACTCCAAAACATCTCCAACGGCTATAAACGGCTAGATTATGATTTGGGATGATAAAAAGAAGTCTCAAGTATCAAGAAAAAGTGAATGCTTACATTTTAACAACAATATAATGAAAGATTTTTCTTAGAGCTTAATTCTCATCTTTTTGGTAGACAATACTTATGAGCTTAATGTTTATGTATACTCAAGTGTCTTAGGATTGGGTGAGAGCTTAGTTGCAAACAATTAGCCTTATTAGAAGGATTCAAGTTTGCTTAAGAATTCTCTTTAAATGAGTGAATTCTCAAAGTTTGAGTTATGAACTTTGGATGCTTGATTCGGGTTGTGAATTAAGGTTATAAGGTTATCTGTTTGTTCCTCAAAAGATTGAATTCTTAGTGAATTGTGGAAATCCTTAGTGGGAAGCTAAGGTAGTGGATGTAGGTGCTTGTTCGAAGATCGGACCATTCTAAATCCTTGTGTTCAAATATTATATTTTTGTTTCCTCAACAAACACCCAAATTTAGTGTTCTCCGTCACTTGGCTAAGCTAAATCGGTTGTGAATGGAGCACCTTCGAGCCCAACAGTACACCGCCACTCGGCCAACATCATACATATCATGAATAAAGCAAAGTAATACATGTAATATCATACATGATATGATGGAACCACCATAATCACCTAAACACATGGCATAAATGGATGTATACTATCGTACACAGTATATAGATGTCAAACCAAACCAAAACACAAGGTAATGAGGCTACTCCATACAGCATCGGGATCTTACATTATGAGTGAGTCCTGCGTTCACATAGCATCGAGATCCTACACTCGAGGATTGAGGCTCGCTTCCACACATTATCGGGATCCTCCAAATCCCATGCTCGGAATATTACATCGAACATATTCAAATGATACCCACATCCACACAGCCTCGGGATCCCTTATTCAGAAAAATCTTCAATACATCACCTAGAATGTTATATCGGATGACCTCCGTTGTGTTGCAACACTATCTTGGATATCCGGATTCCCATCACACAAGGACTCAACCACACAAGATGATCAACCTAGGATCATCACACTAAACTATACCATGACCAAACCAAAGACTAAGACTCGAGCATATATCATCATATCAAAGTCATTATCACCAAAACAAAATTTTAATATTCATTTTATAGCTTAATAAACCCATAGAAACTCATAACATATTTTATAGAACACCTAAACTCAACCCTTAAAAACTTGGGAAGATTGCCTAAGGGTTTCGATACGCTTATAAGGGGTATCGAAACTCTCCCATGTCGATATGCCTATAAAGGGGTATCGAAAATCTCCATATTGATATGTCTATGAATAGGGTATCGAAATCCCTAGGTATAAAAATGCCTCATTGGAGTACTGATACGCTAAGACGACCATTTTGAAGAGACCAAAAGGAAACCTTCCTATTTCAATACGCTTATATGGTGTATCAAAACGATTTTCAACTACAGTTTTGGGTATTGAAATATGGGCTTGGCATACCGAAATTTTTTCTAACTAAGCAATTATTTTCTCTCTAGGGTATCGATATGCCTACTAGGGGTATTGAAACGCCTGCACGAAAATGTAGGTTTGGACCTAAAATTTGCTAAGGACACTATCCTAACCCAAACCGTTTGATCCCTAATTATTCCTACACATTATTGGATGAGTTTAAAGTGTGTTGCTACAAGTTTTAAGCATCAAACATCTAATTAAAAAATTCTCCATTAAAGGTCTCTAAGCTACCAACCAACAAACATGCATACATACTACAAGCAATACAACCTAACTCATGAGATGTTTGATGCAAAGGGGAGTTGGAAGAGTACCAACCTCAAGCAAACCAGCTGCAAAACACAAAAACCACTCGTTTAAGCTTTTTCCTTGCCAAGTTTCCTTGAAGGCTCCGCAACTTCTTTCTCTACAAGAAACAAATTAAGACCAACTATTAGATAAAGCTTGAGATGTTTTTAGAAGCTAAAAACATCATAGAAAAGGATAAACAAACCATTTAAACCTATCTCCCGTTCTTGCTTCTTCAAGCACCTCACCGCCAATTTTCACCAAAACACACCATTTTTTACCTTGTCTTGTATATCACCAAAAGATCTACAACTTACCCCAAAGACCGAAAATGAGATTCTCACTTGAACTCTAAAAGATAGCTCCTTTCCTTGATGATTTTGGGTGGTGAAAGGATGAAGAACAAAAGAGAAAGCTCGGTGACTTCACCCCCTCTATTTTTCTGCAAAAAACTTAACTCTACCCCATCTCTTTGTCCTTAAAAGGAAAATTACCAAAAAGCCCTTCAAAAACACTTTGGGCTAAAGAAACCCAAAACCAAGGCCCAATACTAGCCTAATACTCAAACCTGAGGCCCAATGAGGTTCAAACGTTGGATCCTAACATTCCGGGTTAACCTGACCCTCGGATTCGAAATTTGGGTCATTACAACTCTCTTTTACTTAAAGAAAATTTTGTTCGCGAAATTTACCTAACAAGAAAATATGTGGATAAAGGGCTCTAATGTCTTATTCGACTTCCCACGTTGCTTCTTCGATCCCTTGGTTTCTCAAGAAAACCTTCACTGAAGGTATACTCTTATTTCGAAGCTCTTTCAATTCTTTGTCCAAGATTCCAATTGGTCTTTCCTTGTAAGTCAAATCCATATTGACTTTGATATTCTCAATCTGAACTATATGTGACAAGTTAGAACGGTAGCATCTCAATATATACTTGTAGAAAACATAATATATACGTGCTAAATCTGGAGAACTTCAAAAGGTCTGATGTACCTTGAACATTACTTTGCGACCAAAACGGATTATAACTTTCCACAGAGATACTTTGAGAAACACCTTCTACCAAAGATCATACTCGACGTGTAATGCCTCAAAATTGGATCATACTCGATATTGGTCGCATCATCAGCGAGCAAATCTTTGAATGTGCAACCAAGGATAGAGGTATTCTTTATTTCCCTTGCTTAATCACTGCTTTGGCAAATTTTGAAAGAGTACAAACGCTGCCAACCGAATCATACACACCGGAGAGAAAGGGTTAGACTAAAGAATACAAGTAAAGAGAGTTGTTCCACAAGCATACATCCCTTCAACTGCCGAAGCAGCACATGAGAGAAGATAACTAACCTTCATGACCTATGTTCGGGAGTTCAACAGTGTTGTCATCGCCACTATCCTGGAAGAACTCCCAACTTGTTCGACTATCTTCCCCGAATTCACAGTCGACCTTGCCATGCCATAACAGAACCCTACTGCCCCAATGGTAAGCCCACCAAAGGAAACAGCACAACAGCCACCAAAGACCCGCCGCAAGCTCCTCATCAACAGCGATTCTGAGGATTCCTTTGGATCCTCCACTTTTTAAGGGCGATGGTCTTTTCTAATTTCTCTTTTTTTTTGGCTTAATCTTTTGTCTTTATCTGTTTACTATACATGCACTGAGGATAATACATCCCTCGAGTTTAGGGGAGTATTGATCCTATTTTGTAATATGTAAATATTTGCCATGTATGGAAAGTATTCAGATTATCCTACTACTGTCTTAATTTCTGTCTTAACAGCTTTTATAATTTGATGTAAATTTTTTAATTTTGTTGAATTTTATTGAAACTGACTCGGCAACAATATATTTTCCAGTCGCCACCACAGTCTGTACCATTCACTAGACTTGAATTCAGAAAGGTTTCCTAGGATTAGTACTTATGATTAGACTATGAGCCTACAATTACATAAACACTACTTATCTTAGTTGATTTTAAAAGTTCTTTTCTTTGAAAAAGCAATAAGGACTTAGGCTTAGATTTTAACTAGAAGTGCCTATCACCGACTCTAGTTTAGTCCATGTAGGTGCACATCATTGGCTCTAGGACTTAATCTTTCTCTCACTTACTAGAGGTGCCCGAAATTGGCTATAGTAAGAATAACTAAACACTCGAGGTGCCCGAAACTAGCTCAAGTAGTATAAGTATATAGCAATATATATATTTATATACAATTAGGGTGAAAAAAAGAAAAAGATTTGAAGAAAAATCCAAGTCGGAAGTCTTAAGCTAGAAAAAGGGTTAGAACTTAGAAAATCAACTTTGACACAGCTACGCACACACCCACTAAGACTCATAGTCCAATTCTGAGGAATTCCTAGAACCAAGAAGAGGCCGAGTCAAGAAAGGAATTCTGCCGCGACAGGTAAGATGGTATATTACTTTAAAATTCCTTACTTAAATTTATCTTTTGCATTGCTTGAGTACAAGAAATAGTTCGAGTTTTGGTGTATTTGTTAAGTGCATAAAAGTCCTAATTTTCATATCATTTTGCCACTCGTTTATTGTTAATAAAGGATAAATTTAAGGTCAATATTAGATAATTCTGCTTATTTTTCATATTTCTGTATCTGAATGCTCAACTCATGAATTTATCTATTATTTGACATAAAACTGATGCATTTGATGGTTTTCTCTTAGACAGAAAACTACATCGTAGGAATGGCCAAACAAGAGGATGGATGATAGAACTGAAGCTAAAATACAGATAAGCACTCATCACAGTAACACTTTGGAGGCAACGATAGCGACTGAAGATAACAACTAGTGCTCGACAAATAGAGAAAAAGACACCGATTATAACAGACATAAAGCGAGAGAAAACCGAAACAGATAAAAGGACTCAAGCCATGTTCAAAGGTCAACACGGGAATAATGAGTTATTTTAGGAAATTGAATAAAGTGTCATAGTTTAATAAAAAGTTGTATTCTTTTCTTTCTAAAACTTTTTCCTTATGTGGAAGACTTTAACCTAGGTTTAGCCTATATAAGTCACCCATTAGGGTTAGAAAGGGGAGGTCAGATTCTCCTAGATAAAACCTAATGCAACCGACCTCACCAGTATGTTCCAAAATCCTTTCGAGATTTAGGTTGTTTGTGGATTAGTTGGTGAAGAAAGTTGTACTTTATTTGATATTTATTAATGTGAACTTTATTTTCATAGTTTATTTTCTCTGAACGTTTACTCTTCTTTGCATATGAGCTTGGTAAGATATTATATAAAGAAAAACTTATTTGTCTAATATCAGGAGAGTTAGGCTCACGAAATGAGACAAAATGGTCTTTGCTCAAGGGCATCGACTAATCCGCAAGGGTTTCAGCGACTTATAGGATGCATGTGTTTGGTTATTGTTCATCCTTGATTCACACTGAGAGGTATCATCAAGACATGAATTTCAAAAGTTCTCTAAGCTTAGGGATAAGGAGGAGACAAACAAGATGCTCTGTCGAACTATGAAAAATTGAGTTATCAACAAGGCATAACCCTGCCTTTGCAACTACGGCAACCCTTAGTGCGATCCGCCGAGGCGACAAATCAACCTATTGCATTAATAAGTGGATAATAAATGAAACTGGATTCCCCTCTATAAAGCACTCAACCTAGCCTCACTTCAATTATTATTCTTCTTATTCATTATTTAGTTCTTAATTTAGTTACTTTAGTTATATCAACCATTCAACTACTTGTGTTTTTACTTTTATAAAGTGCAGGTTTAAGAAGTAGTGAGTTCGATCCAGTCCTTGTGGGTTCGAAAACCTTAAATACTACAATTTCGCGAAAGATAGAAAAGCACAGAACTTTTGATTCTTCACCACTGACTTTCAAAAAATCCAAGTCTAAATCCAAGTCCATTTACATAAATCCAAATCTAATCTAATAAAATATCTAAAATTTAAATACAAATCTAAAAGTCCAAATTCAATTATTTTTTTAAAATAACAACTCAAGTAAATATCTTTAAATAAAAAAATATTCTTTATTAAACAACTATTTTTAAATTTATAGCACAAACAGATCTCAACAAATATTATAATCTAATATAGAGCAAATTAAAGTAACAACTCAAACTTTTTAAATCTAAAAATTTTAAATGTAACCCCTAGACCGGCATATATAGAAAGCTCGACCTAGAGTGATCACATTTTTTTCAATCGAATATAAAACAAATACAAGTTTTAAGTAAAACCAAAATAACTTGTAAAGATAATAATTCCATCATGGAGATTGTTTCAAATAAAAATCAATGTGACAACATAAAACCGCCAATCTCAAAATAGAATACGTTTAAAACATTGTTCGCAAAATAATTCGAATTTCCGATGATAAAATATAATAAGTTTAAACTAGTACGTAACAAAATATAGGCACAACAGTAACAAGTTAGAGGCACATGTCATCTTAAATGAAATTTGAAAGATTTAAACGTAACATCAAAATATAATCGGGAAGGTGTAGATCCTCCAAGTGTCAAATCAAGGATGCCTATCTACGGATATCTAAAAGGGGGAAAGAAAACGGGTATGAGCTATGCAGCCTAGTGTGTTCCAATAGTGCATACAAATCACAAGTAAAATCAATAAACAATAATAACAGAAAATTAGGTCATGTATATGCATGATATGCTACCCTCCAACCAAACACCTGGATACGGTTCCCCAGAACAGTATCTGATACAGCATTAACTTAAGCCCGACAGGGAAAAGGTACCAGCCCAAAGAATTATCTTAGAAAACAGGCGGAATTACCCAGCCGAAGTTAGGAACCGTAAACAAGTAGAATTACCAATTGGATCAACTCTGAACCGAATCTCAGACACTATGCATCATACCAATCCTAAATTGACAGGCATGCAATAATACTAGGAATGATGATAGCAGTACCAGGAAACAAACATATATTATGTATGTACCAAATCAGGAATTATCATACAGGATATGTTAGGCATACAATAAAAACAGAATATGATCATGCTTAGAGTTTAAAATAAATATCTAAGTAAAATTCGGGAAAATAGTCATGTGCACATGCTAGGTTCGTTTAAAACGGAAAAAAAATAGTATACAGTCATATAACACACAAGGAAACACACCTCAAAATGTGCAGAAATAGACAGGTGGTCTATTGGGTGTTCGAGCCTCGTTCTACAGTGATACTGGACCCTATAGATACAAGATAAGCTTATATTAATACTGGAGTTTAAATACTGGATTGTTTATTTACTGGTTTAAAATACATACGAGTCACGATTAGATCTTGAGATAGGTCAAAACAAGATGAGCTGAGCTAGGTCGGTACTCGATCGGAGGACTATGAGATCCTATAATTAAACAGGTATCGATATTAGACCCAAATTAAAACTTTAAACTTAACTTAAATTAGAAAAAAAGTTTGATCCAAGACTTTAAAGTCCAATTTGCAGGCTTTCAGGATTGAATTTCGAAAAACAGACTTCATGGATGGACTCAGGATGTCGAAAAACATTAAATAAGAGTTTTTGAAAATTTTGACTTTTTGATCAAAGTCAACGCTGACGTCAGCAGTCACGTCAGCTACCACGTTAGCAGTCAACACTGACGTCACTTGTCAACGGGTCGGGTCAGGTCAACGGGTCGGATCGGTCAATAGGTCAGGTCAGTCAACGGGTCAGATCTGGTCAATGGGTCTTATCAAAGTTTAACCGGTTTGGTCCGGGTTGGACCGATTCGGCCTGGTTCAGGATGGGTTTAGACTGGTTTGAACCAGTTAGCTCCCGCCAGCCATCCACGGTGGCCGGAAATTGCCTATGGCAGCACGTGGAGGCCACGTGCGACCCTAATCGACCGAAAAAACACATTTTCAGGCTCGGAATCACCTCCAGATTTAACCAAACAACATATTTAACCAACAAAAACCTAGAAAACAGCTTCGTGAGGTAAGAATCTTACCTATTTACGAACGAGGAAGGTCACTCCAACGATGGCCATAACGGTGACGGCCGGTGGCGATGACAGTGGGGTTTTGGTCGGCCTTGTTCGGGGAGCTTAGAGAAATCGGCGACGCGCTGGATCAGCGTTGGTTAAGACCAAAATGAACGGATTTTTGAAAGGGTTCAAACCCTAAAACTAACGATGCTTTCGGCCTTGATTACCGGCAATGGCGGCGGCGGTTCGGCGCGTCGGTCGAGGGGTTTTGGTCGGGGAAGGGTCGTGAACTCAACGGTGCTGGCGGTGACGCTTACGGCCGGCCAGAGAAGGAGATCGATGGTAGATTTGAGATGGGCTAGGTGAGGGAGATGAGAGGTTTATTTTTGGTTCGAATATTAGAAGGTTCCAGATCTAATATGGTTTCCAATATGGTAAGGGTATTTTATTATTTTGAATATTATTATTTTTATTTTATCAGAACTAGCACAAATTAAAAGCAGCGTGAGGGAATTTAATACACAAGAGCTCTTTAACTCAGTGGCTGATTTCCAGTCAAACATACAAGGGTTGTAGGTTTAACACCTCACAACCTCAAGTCCATATATTATTATTTTTTAATTGTTACATTAAATATTTTATTCAGGTTTATATATGAACCAGATTCATATTGGATATGAATTCGGATTGAATTCGGATCGGATCATCACAATATTTATATTCGATCTACCTCCTACTAGAACTCGAACATTTTTTTGTTCAGATCAAAAAATTTTAATCGGATTAGGATCAAAAAAAATTTCTTTCGATTAAATCAAATTCAGATATATGTCTTCCTTATCACATTACTCAAAGGGAGCTTAATCTGAGGCAACTTCATTGGCTCGAGCTTCTCAAGGACTATGATTGTGAGATGGATTATCATCCAAGGAAATCTAATGTGGTTGTCAATCTTTGCACAGTAAGACTATTTTAGACTTTGGATCGCTTTTTGCCAGACTCAATATCTTTAGTGATGGTAGTTTGTTGGAGTTGCAAGTTAAACCGACTTTGGCTGAGGAGATCAAGGACAAACAACTTTTAGACAGTTCTCTGCTTCCTATCACTTAGTAGGTTGAGCAAGGATCCATATCTATCTATGTCTTTGATCAGGATTTAGTCTTGTGCTACAAAGGCCTCAATTTTGTTTCTGCCAATGCCAATTCAAGATAGACCATACTCAGAGAGGTTCACAATTTGAGACAAAGAAATCGTTGGGTTGGAATGAAGAAATATATTTAAGACTTTATTTCAAGGTGTTTGAAATGTCAGCAAGTTAAGGTAAAGCATCAACATTCGTATGATCTTTTACATCCCATTAAGATGCCAGTGTGGAAGTGGGAGAGTATCACCACGGACTTTGTTACTTGATTACCTATGACTCCTTCAAAAAGAGACTCTATTTAGGTGATTGATGATCGAATCACAAGGTCAGCCCACTTTATTTTTGTTTGAGTTACCTACTCTATGGATAAGTTGGCCAGGTTGTATGTTTCTGAAATAGTTAGATTGCACGGCGTACCCTTATTCATTATTTCTGATCGAGATTTATTTCTTATTTCTAGCAAGTCTCATAGAAAGCTTTGGGCATACATTTAAAATTCAGTACTTCTAATTATGATCCAAAGATTGTGTGGGTGGATAAGTGGGATGCCACAAATAGCCTATTTATACAATAAGGTAAAAGCCCTTTTAAACCTAACCCGATAAACTGATACTCGACCCATTTAAACCCAAATTCGACCTAGAAGCCCGAACCTATCTAACCCGTATGTGACTGAGTCAACTCGTCTGAGTCAACTTTGTTGACTTTGACTCATTGATTTTGATCGTTGACTTTTACCGAAAAGTTAACTTTTTTGAAAACCCTTATTTTATTTTATTTTGATGTTTTGAGTCTGATGGTGAAGTCTGTTTTGCAAAATTCGAACTCCAAAGGCTCCTTTTGACCAAAAAACTGAACATGCACATGTACTAGCTATTCTTTTAAATGAGTTATTGTGGACATATTCTAATATGTGTTATTATGTGTTGAAGATACTTGAGACTCTCCCAACCATTCGTTCATCCTACTTAGATTGTAACACCCCAAAAATGGGATTAGATGTTATCAAGATCGGATCAAGGTTTTGTTGAACCGATCAAGCCAATTAGCCTAGATCGGATTTAATTTTTATAAATAGTTTTCAAAGGAAATAAAATATGGAAAAATTCTCTAAAATTCTTATTTGGGCTCTATTTTATGTTGGTCAAACCAATTTTGAAAAATTACACTTGGAACCTTGACAATTTGGAAAGTAGTAATTATTTTGTAAAAATTTAAAACTAGATTGTTTTAGTGGCTAAAATGTAATTGGGTCAAAACATATAATCATTAAGGGGTTATTTATCCAATCTTTATCATCTGATCTAAACTGTCAAAAATCACTTTAATAACTTCTTTTAATCACCAATTAAGATTTAATTGATGCATATTTCCTATTTTTCACTAAAATCACAATTTCACGTAACCTCCCGTTTTCTCTCAACTTCTCCAAATTTTCTTGGTTTCCAATTAGATTTCTCTTCAATTTTATCAAGGTAAATCATATCTTTTTTATTCAATTTCTTTCACATTAATTTCTCTTTGTTTCTTTTCAATTTTCTTATACTCTACAACTTGTTTTTCATGGGTTTTACAATCGGAAGGAGGTTGGATCATGTTTGGAGGTAAGAAACCATTTAAACCTCTGAAATTTAAGTTTTTTATTGAAATTCCCAAGTGTTTGATTCATTACATTGTGTTCTTGATTTGTTTTATGATTTTAAATGATGATTTTCAGTTTTTATCGGTTAATTTTGATTGAATTGATGCAATCTCGTAATATGGTGATACCTGATGGTTTTTAATGGTTAAATCAATGAATTTTGATGTTATTTAACATGGAATTAAAGGTTCTTAGATGGGTAAATACGGATCTTAGGTTTTGGTGGTGTTAATTGGCTTAGATCTTCAGTTTATGGCTTGTTTGGATGGATGAATGTTTTTTGTTGGTTTAGGATGATTACATCATGGTTCTTGGATTTATTTTGTTCCTTAGAAGTTATGGTTTTCGTTGGCTAAGGTTTAGAGGTCATTTGGATGGGTTTTAGATATGTTTTCGATTTTCCTAAGTGTAGTTTTTGTGGTTTTTTGTTTGGAAAGTGTGAATGGTTGATTGAATGCATTAATATACATTGATCCCTCTATTTTTGTTGTGTTAAAACAGGTAAAGGTGTTGATCTAAGTACTAGAAGTGTTTCGGAAAAAGCGAGAATATCGGTTGGCTTTGGCAAGCTAGTTTCAGACAAGTGGTGAGTGGGTTGTCGTGTCGGTAAGGTTGTACTTGTTTTAACAAAGGTTTGAGGGTGTAGGGATGGTGTAGAAAACCTCCTTTCACTCGGAAGTAAGTTAAATGGTTTTGCTCTCTTAATGGTTCCTATATCGCTCCATATTTGCCATGTTTTAGTTATGCTCTTAATGTAGTTTTTGCATATGTGAATTATGTATGAGAAATGATAAGTGCTTTCGCTATATGTTGTGTTTATTGTTTTCCATTGGTATCGGATATATTTTAGCAATTGAACATTCCATTAATTTTATTAATTTCTATGATTTTGATAGCATATCCAACGATTTGGTAACGTTGCATTAGTTTTATGAAAGATGCTATAAAGAAAAGGTCTCTAATTCATGAATTGAATTTGAAAATGATGCATACATGTGTTAGTTGTTGTTTATGCACGGTTTATGATAGTTTCCATGACTTTTAAAGCATAAGAATGATTTGGATTAAAGTACGTTTACTACCTTTTCCCCAAATAAGCCGTTGAGCGTGATTTAGATTCACTATGATGAACATATGTTGAGTGCATTGTAAAACAGCAAGCTTCCATGCATAATGAGAATGATATTGGCTTAGTGACGTTATTTTAAGACCATGAATACAAATAACATGTTATTAGGATTAAGTGTACTATAATATTGAATTCGTATGTTGTGTTACCTACACGTATACAAGGGTGACTTTGTGTCCGACCGTGAATGTAGAGCTTGCCTATATGTAAAAAGGTGACGTTGTGTCCGACTGTACATATAATTGAATCATACGTAAACAAGGGTGACTTCGTGTCTGATCGTACGTAGTGGAGGTAACATGTATACATGTGTGACTTCGTGTCCAACCGATGCATGTTGAGACCAAGTGTCTCTAGATAAGGAATAAGGAATCCAAGTATTCGATGGGTATAAGGTTTGAATAAAACTAGTCACTTAGTTGTCAATATGCATGGTTTATGATTTGAGACTTTTGTGTATTGAAAAGCATGAGATTGTGACATATTCTGATATAAAATTGTTTAGAAAATATAATGTTCTAAGGTCTTGAGTTTTACAAGCATGTGTTTTAACTAAGTTTTGTGCAAGGATATGAGCACGAGAGAATGACCTAAGATTTGCTTTGTGCTTAGCATATAAGACTTGTGATTTGCACATTTAAGTGTGCATGGTTTAAGCTTTGCTAGGTGAATAGCATGTAAGACTTGAGACTAATGCATAGAGATGCATGTGTATAAAAAGGCTATCAACTTTGTTGTTTAAAAGTATAAAAGTCCTGAGGGTTTAACTTTGAAATACATGAGATAAATGATACTTGATAAGGAAATTGTTTTGATTTTGTAAACCTTGTTTGAGACACTTTTAGTGAGGATGATATGGCATAATTTAAAGAGTTTTTATGGACTTAAGGGCTGAATTGTAAAGGTGGTTTTTCTATGTTTTATCCCTCACTAAGCTTATGCTTACCCTCTCTTTTACCTTGCAATGGAGATATAATAATCGAGACAGCCAAGAGAAGCAAGATTCCAAGTATGTATCGATGAAAAGCTCAAGTATGTGTTCTAAAGTGTAGTAGTAGTAAGAGAACAATATGGTATAGTTTCTTTGTTGCAAGAGTTGGTTTTGGTTGATGAAAACTACTTTAGTCATATGAACTTGAGTATGTATTGGATGTTAAACAATGTTGAATATTGATGATGATGTGTAAGTAAAAGCATATAATTTAAGTGTATTGAATCCCATGAACATATGTTAAGGACTATATTATGATGCATCTAGTATAACTGTTGGTTTTACCGATGTAAATAATATGTTTAAGTGGCGTTAGATGAGGTTTATAAGTGTGCTTTGATGGTTATGGTTAGCTTACGCTTTGGGGTATGTTTCCCATGTGTTTGGAGAGTCTTGAAACATGTGTATGTTGTTCTGATGCAGGGGGTATCGATACACAGGTTGGTTTCAAGAGGATTTAGGCGTGAAAATTGCCTAAGTATTGAAACATGTCATTTTGGTATCAATACCGTGTGTATGTTTTGAAATGAGTATCGAAACGCTTGACAAGGGTTTTGATACAATCTTTGGCAGATTCAAATAAGTATCTAAACGGGGTCTAACCGTATCAATACACCTGGTAGTTATGGTAGTTGAAAATTGAAAATGAAGTTCTGTTTGTTTTGCAAATTAGTCCCTAAATTTTATAAATGAAATTAAATGAGTTGTAGGCATTATTTTGAGTTGAGATTTGACATGAAAGCATGAAAAAAACTTAATTAAAGATTGGTAATACTAATTTAATATTTGTACCTTGATATTTGGGAAATTTATAATTTGGTCCTTTTTACTTAAATGTTCAAATTAAGGCTCGTTTTACTTTCGTTTTTGTTACAATTGGACACAAGCTATGTATGAACATGTAGGACTTAAGTGAAGCATTTAGATAAAATAAAAGAAAAAAATAGGATTATTTATCGGGTTAAGCCTTTAAGAATTTAACTCGGTATTCCCTGTGTAACCTGTTATTGCTGGTTTCGTCAAGGTCGGGCTAAAGAGGTTACATTTGGTGGTATTAGAGCCAGGTTTGGAATCTATTAGGGATTCAATGTTGATGACGGTGATATATTTGTATTGTTGTATAACGTGAACTATTGTTTTATTGTGCACGGTGACTGACTATTGTTTAAATGCAAGTATGTTGCTAGGTATTGATGCATGGTGTTTGATCTATGTTTTAGTATGCTAGAAATAACCTTGTTTGACAATTATGGTGTTTACAAGTATGATTTAGTCTTGTTGAATTAATGTGTCATGGGTTGATAAATGGATGTAATCATGATCCTTTGCCGATAAAATGAGCGGATTTAGCATTGTATGGCTATTATGTGGATAAGCATGATGGTTATTTTATGCTTTGCTGAGATAGTATTTATATCATGGTATATGATGGTTGTGTCATGTAATGGTTGAATTTGTGTCGTTAGGGGTTTATTCCGGGGACCTATTGCTCTAACTACTACTAGAAAATTGTTTTATATTATACTTGAGCTATTTGGAACTTACTTTGCGCTGACCTTACTATTTTGTAAAAGTTTTGTTATTTATTGTAAAATTATGGTGTTTTCTGATACGACTGATAAGAGAGATGAGTTTTGTTAATGAAGGATCGACAAGTTAATGTTGTATTTACAATATGGTGTTGAGGTGATAGATTTTGAGTCGACTAGTCCTCAATCGTGTCTGAGTGTGAAAGGGGTTTTTGGATCAGTTTGGTCTGGTTACCTATTGTGTTTGTGAGTAGCAAATTGCTACATCTCTAGGAGTACCTTAGAAAATTCCAGAGTGTTGATGTGCAAGATGAATCGAATGTTCAAAAAACGTATCAGATGTGGTAGAGTTGTTGTGTACTCTGTGATTACCAGGCTTCGATGGTTTTATATGTTGATGTCTGGGAGAGGTTTGCAAGTTAGTAGTTGAACTGTCGGAGTTGAGGATGTTATTTGTGGGTGTGAATAATAATCATGCATAGTGTAAGAGAACATATATGTATATATTTATAGATATTATAGAACATGCATACATTCTCGAGCATGACATTAGAAATTACATTTACATGTACTTGCATAGGCATTTAAGAGGACATACAGGAAACCATGCATACATTTGTTCACACTTGCGAGTATCTCATTTGAAGATGGAGGTGGTGCGTTGTTAGTTCTTTTGAGGTGAAGGTCTAGAGTTAAAAAAAATATGTGTTGAAAGAGCCTCCTTGTTGGTCTTGAGCTTGTTGTGTTGTGGGCGAATTACCCTTTTAGTGAGGGAATAATCCTGGGTAAAGATTGGTTAGTTGGGGTTGGAGTTTATGAATGTTTGAACCTGAGGGGAATACCCTGAGTTATGGGAGGTGTGGAATGTTAATCCTTCCCCATCCGTAACCGACTCCCGAATCCTATTTTTTTCTAATCTTTGGTTTTATAGTGTCCAGTTTACCTAAATGACCGGTGGAGACTCTAATTTTTCAAATTCATTTTTAAAACAAAAACCCTATGAAAGACATTATTTTCAAAAGCAGACCACCGAAATCTTTTCCCAAATCCAAAAAAAAATCAACGAAATTTGTTTTCTTATATCGCTACATTAACCATAATCAAAAGATTAGTTTCATTACAAATAGAGAAATATATAACAAAGACAACATATATAAACGATGTAGTGATTATCTATTATAGTGTTAATTAATGAAGTATTTTCTTTTTGAATTATTTTTCTTCTACTAGATGAGAATGAAATTATAAAAATAAACATAATATTTATACAATAATTCACAGAAAAAAAAAATCAAGTAAAAAAATAACATGCTTGTACTATACATTGATCTTTAATCGTTCCATAATAAAAACACTTTAATTATTTATCTAAAATTAAAATTTATCAAAAAAAAAATTAATTGGAATATAAAGGCTGATAATTTAATCTTATGAGACGAATAACATAAAATTCTGAATTGAGGGCATTATTTTTTAATACAAACCTTTTCCTAGAGTTTGAGAAGCATGTCCTTGGAGATTTCCATGAGCTCTCTTTCGTTGGTTTTCTCTTTGTGGATAATTGTGTTGACCAGAAGAATTAGCCGGTGGCTCCATTGAAGAACTACAAAACAACATTGGGTTTCCCTGCTGCAGCATCTCTTGTTCGACTGAAGGAGTAATTGATTGAACAACATTATCAGCACCACCTGGTCTTTCTCGCAGTGCTGGCCTCTCGTTCACTTGCGAGATTCCATAGTATGAATCCATCGGGATTCCATTATGTATCAATACTTGATGATTTTCGATTTCACTGACTCTATTTTGCGGCAATCCCGCGTAGCTATTTAAGGGTAGCTCCCTTCCTATATTTGGGTTAAAAATATAACTAAAATTTGCAGTGTCGAAGTTGGGGTTGGGCAAAAAGGTAGCAAGAGCGGCATTATGGTCAAATTCAAACAAACTAGAGTTAGTCTGGTAATTAGAATAAGACACAATAGCGTCGTTAGGTTTTTGTTGTTGTTGTTGATTCAACTTTTTCGTCTGTTCGTGCTCTCTCTTGAGCCGGTTGAACAGCCCTAGAGGCCCTTCAACTGGATCCTTCTTCCATGCAAAAGCTTCCCATTCAAGGGACTCCACGGCTCTTTCCCTCTCATCAGTACTAAGACACGACAAAATCACCGTCAAGTTTTTAACACCAAAAATCCTGTGAACTTCTCTGAAATTATTTGCTTTGTTTGCAGGGAAGTAGGGAGCGAATACACAGTTGATTTCACACTTTCTCCTTTGGTATTTGCATGCTGCGCATGCGTGGCGAGAATTTGAGTCTTCTTCGGCGCTTGACATTATTCTTTCTATTGATAATTGAAAGCGAATTTGGAGGCGGAATATATGGTGGATTTGAGAGAACTAAGATTACTTTTTATCCAAGGTAATCTAGGGTTTTATAAATTTGATTTTCTGTCTAACGATTACATGGCGTCATAATATATATTACTATTAGTAGGTATCGTATCATATATGTTAATAATCACTTAGACCTAATTGATTTAGAGATTCACTTATTTAACTTCAAAAAGTAGGTTATTTATTTATTTTATTAATTAATTTATTTAAATATAATGTTATGAATATATTTATTTATGGTGAATATCCATATATTAAAAATATAGTGTTATATATATATATATATATTTATGGTAGATATCCATATATTAACTTAAATTTTAGTGGGCTTTATTATTAGGGTTTAATACATATTGGAATTAGGGTTTTCATTTATGACTGTAAATATAAACTTTTTAACAATGTATTGTATATAATCCTACTTTGAGAATATAATAAAATCTCTATCTTTTGTCTCTCATCTTTGTTATATTTTATTCTTGTTCTTTACTTTATTCACAACATATAGATATTTATTAATACTTTCGTGACCTATTGAAGAAAAGTGTTCAATGTGATGTGCTATGTGGGCCTCCCCTCGAGTCTCGACTAAACAGTTGAACCACCAAGAGAGCATAACTCGAGTTAAAATAATATAAGAAAATGAAAATCCGATGAAAGGTAATTTAATAAAATATACTTTTAGGATAATTATTTGATATTATGATGTGAAAATTAAAAATGTTCATGAACAAATTAATTTTAAGGTTTAGAGACTTAGATTAGGGTTTAGGGTTTAGGTTTAATTATTTAGAATTTAATGATTGTGAATATAATTTAGAATTTAGGTTTTGAATTTAGTGTTTATAGAATAAAACTTAAATCCTTAACGTATTATCCTAATAACCATGAATCATAAATTATAATCATTACCCCTAGATTTTAAATTCTTGCACTTAAGCCCCTAAAATTTATACCTTAAATCGAGTCAATAAACCCTAAAATTATTACTATTTATAAAAATTAAAAGTTTTTATTGCTTGTGTATCGGATATAAATCTTTTTTTTAACAAAAAAAAATCACTAAAAGTCACTTGATACTCACATTATAATTTTTTGATAAATCCTAATTCTAATCTTAATTATATTTTAGATGAAAGGAAAATGAGAAGTCAAGAAACAAAAGTATTTTTAATAACGTTAAAGATTCTCTAGCCGCTCACTTTTTCTCTCAAAATATTTTTTCTAGCCACTCATCACTTTGATCAGTTGTCGGCAATCAATCTTAGTATTGATTGTAAGATTGATTGCTGACCACCGAATCTATTATTTTCTTTATTTTTAATTTTGATTTTAATAAGAATCTTTGCTTTTATAACACGTTTCTGTCATTGTGACACGTTTTTCTTCTGCCTTTATGATATGTTTTTATTTTGTGATTTGATTCATCTGTCTTTGTGGCATGTTTCAGCATACCCTAGCGATTGATTGTTGTTCACACAGAGATTCAATCGATGCTAGTTTTCTGATTTATGTTTTTGTTGGTGGTCACTTAAAAAGATTTATCCCTACTCAATTGATGGTTGTTTGCCGATGAAATCAGTCCAGAGTAGCGATACTTTTTGCATGACAATTTAGATCGTCTACAACTCCTAGTTTTTTTCTTTGTTATGCGTTTCGTTAGGACAAAGACAAGTAGATCATGAAATTTTTGAATTTATTGATATGTTTATTTCCATAGAAATTTTATTTTTTTTTGTTTGGGGTTGTAAAAATTTTTGGATTGTTTAATTCAATTATTTCACTTCTTGATTACGACGTCATTATAATTTTTCTATGAATTTAATAAAAATTTAATGGTATTCGTCAAAAAAATATTTTTAATAAATTTAAAACTTATAACTTAAAAAAATATGAAAAAAATATACATCTGGATCAATCAATAATTATGCTTACTTATTACTCCCACTATAAATAACCGTGTACTTTTACAACTTCACACATTTTACCATTACCCCACTCCTCTCTTTTACAAATATTTTTATATGAATATATATTTAGCTTTATTTAACATTTGAAATATGTCTAATTTTACTAAATGTTATTTAAAAAAATATTTTTCTTTATCAAGAGAGTGGTTGATAAAAATTTCAATTTTTATTTATATTTAAATAAAAATTAGTTGAATTTGAATCACAAATTAACTTAACATAAACTTAATTTAATAAAACAATTATAAAATTTATTTTTTAAAAAGTAAAATATTAATATAAAAGTATTTAGAAAATAAAACTTTAAGTTACTCCTAAAATAATACCACCTATGTGAAAAAACTACATTCATTCTTAAAATCCAAAAGATACATGTTTTTTGTATATAAATTAATATATTCTTTATTCAACTTTTTTATTTCACCCACCAGGCCACCACGTAGATAGTGCAAGTAATCTTATTCGTTAATTCCCTGGCCCAAATGCTAAGAGACCCATTGCTACATTCTCAATTTAGGCCTACAAAATTGGCTCTGCTCATCTATATCCCACCATTGTTGTCGCTGAAGAATTCCAAGTGACATCAAACAAGGCAGTCTCAGAAAAGAAAATAAGCAATACATTTCCAACGTTGATGATGGGACGTGGGTGATTTCATCATGCTAGTTATGACATCACGAGAAAGAAGGGAAAAGAAAGACATAGTAATGCAGTGGGATTTCTCATAGGCTTATCTTCCAACAGTAAGTAACAGATAATTTTAGTGTCCATGTAAGCGTGGATGACAGCGCAGTACACCTTGGCCTATGCGGACTCTACCTTTGAGTTCATTGGCTGCACATTCTTATGAGCCTAGCGTTTACTAAGTTCAGTGAAATCATACTCATCATTCAAATTAATGCCTACGTCATGGATCTATTTTTCATTTCTATTTTCTGGTTATAATTTTAAGTTGTTTGTATGTTATTGCTGAGCTGGCTGCTTAGTTGGCTATTAGTTGGCTATAGTCATTTGTTATTTCTTTATTTTGAACTGTTATTGAAACGGTGTCGCAGGGAAGGAAGGGTGTAGGTGTTGAAATAGGGATTTTTTGCCCTTACTTTTATTCATCGAATATGTGAATGAAAACTTCATCTTCATCCCTAATTTTCTTCTGCTCTTATCCCTAATTTTCTGTCTGATTTCCTTCACCTCTTTTTAATTCTTAGTTTGTACCCTTACAAAGGCATCAGAGTCACGTTTTCGGCCATGGATGAAGATTACAATTTATTCTGCAATGACTTAAAGTCTTTGGTCGATAAGTATTTTGCAAATCGAACCAATATACCAGGCAATTTATCCGATTACTCAAAAAAAACTACATCAAGTTTTTTCACCTTATGGGTTGGTGAAGCAGATTATTCCATTTCAGAAATCAAGTGATATTCAATTCTTGATCCAGTATTAAGGTTATGGGGCTGTCGCCGCTAGCCGTTTTCTTCAGAATCGTAACATCTATGATGGTTGCTATAAGCTTGACATTCAGTTTTGGGATAATCCAGAGATAACTGATTTTGAACTTGAATCTTAGTTGGAGGACTCAAGTGAACTGAAAGTGTTCGATAAAATATCTGTGATAATAAATAACATTCAAGATGTTGACGTTAAGAATAGTGAAGCAAAAATTTTAACGAGTTCTGGATTTTTGTTAGCCATGGATACTTCTTCAAGTTCTAAAAATCTGATTAAGGGTCTGTCAGCTTCAATGAATGATGATTCAATGGAAGCTAATGTCAGTTTACAAGTGACTCTACCTTCAATGGTGAAGGAAACAACAGTTGTTGGTGCAATAGTTTTGTCTTCTGCTCAATACATAATACATCAGTATTCTGCTGCATCAGGTGGACAAAAGCTTCAAAATTTAATCTGCAATACATACATTATGGGAGGGGTGAATTTTCTCCATGACCAAGTGATGAGGCTAATTAGTAATTACATTAAGCTGTAAGGATTTTTGGTATCTAAGATTACAAGTGGTGAAGCTAATTCAGAGATAGTACTTGTTGCTCCACATGGTCGATTTAAAGTTTTTGATCCAGGTATTTTAATTGAAAATGTAAAGCTAGTAATTACAAAAAGTCAGCAAATGATAACTTTAAAATTTGATGATGCATTGGATGAGGATAGAAATGATAATGTGAATGAGGAAGTTGATATTTCTATGGTAAAATTGAAGTCAATGTTGGATTCAAAGGTTTTGACAGATGCTTTAAAATATTGGGATTCTGAAGTGGTAACTAAATTAGAGAATGCTAGATTTGTATGGATTAGTAAGTTGGGCTGCAGACTTTTTGGGAGTTTTAATTCAACCATGATAGTTTGGAATTTTTTCTGTTGGATAGTTTTTCAACATAGATTCATTCATAATATTTATACAGTACAAAGAATGAGGACTCGAATCTTGGTTTTCCATAACAAGCCACCAGAACCAGTTGAATTCTTCTCTTCCTTTCAAGAAGATGGGGGAAAATTTAACAAGGAGAAGAGCTCTATTTTGGATGTTCTTGATGGGAGTTTAAACTGTTCGTTTTGCATGCTGCTACCTGAAAGGCCTGTTACTACACCATGTGGCCACAATTTCTGCCTTAAATGCTTTCAGAAGGGGACAGGTGAAGGGAAGCATATTTGTGCAGAATATAGAGTCACAGTTTCGAGTCAGCCACATCGACCTGACAAGGCCTTCACTACAGAGCAAACACAAAAAGCTGGGAAAGCAAAAACGGCTAGTGGAAAGATATTGTTGACTATATCACCTGATCATTTTGGACCAATTATAGCTGAAAATAACCCATCTAAGAATCAAAGTGTGCTTGTTGGTGAATGTGGGAAAGACGAATTAGAAGGCCCGCAGTGGGGTGCTCACCTACCCCATGTTGCAGGCATTGTTGGTCAGTCTAACTATGGTGCTCAATCAGTGACACTCTCAGGAGGTTATGAGGATTATGATGACTATGGAGAATGGTTTCTTTACAAAGGAAGTGATGGTAGAGATCTTAGTGAAAGCAAGAGAACAAACAAGAAACAATTCTATGATCAAAAGTTTGAGAAAATGAATGAAGCTTTGCAAATAAACTGCAAAAACAGTTATCTTGTTCGAGTTGTAAGGTCGCACAAAGAAAAATGATTTTCATATACTCCGAAGAAAGAGATAAGATATAATGGGGCCTGTAGAATTGAAAAATGTTGGCGAAATGTTGGAATACATAAATTTAAAATTTACAAATATTTGTCTATCAGATGTGACAATGAGACACCCCTTGGACAAGTGATGAGCAGGGAGTTAAACTGAAGCCCCTACCAGGTATTCCTAAGTTAAAGGAGGCAATTGACATATTTGAGAGAAAGAAAAGTCCTTCATGGGACTTTGACGAAGAAGATAGCCAATGGAAGTGGAAACAAGCACTACTTCCTAGCGAAAAGCCAACAAATGGAGCTGATCTTAAAAAAGACAAGGTTATTAACAATGGGCAACCTGATATGATCTGTGTAACACAAAGAATGAAAGCTTTGATTAATATGTTCAAGTGGGATGACGTACCAAAGCAAAATGTCCTACTCGCAGGTTGTACAAAATCTGCATATATTTCGAAAAGGTTGAAAAGTGTTGATATGAAAATCGATCTTCATGGAAAGGCTTTAATCTTTATCAGTTTGTTCATTGTTTTATTGGGGTTAAAAAGAGCAATGAGAAATATTTGGTCAAACCATTTTAAGGAAGCAAGGGTGAACAAGCGTGGGAATAAAATTGTCACTAAAGCAATGTTAGAAGGGAGCGATTCATTTTTAGATGATAAAACCTGGGAATTGCTCTTCAAGCTTCTGTTTCATCATTTGATCCTTGAGGACAAGGATCTTTGCAAGAAGGGAGTATTGTCATGGATCAATTTTTCATTTCTATTTTCTGGTTATAATTTTAAGTTGTTTGTATGTTATTACTGAGCTGGCTGCTTAGTTGGCTATTAGTTGGCTATAGTCATTTGTTATTTCTTTATTTTGAACTGTTATTGAAACAGTGTCGCAGGGAAGGAAGGGTGTAAGTGTTGAAATAGGGATTTTCTGCCCTTACTTTTACTCATCGAATATGTGAATGAAAACTTCATCTTCATCCTTAATTTTCTTCTGCTCTTATCCCTAATTTTTTGTCTGATTTCCTTCACCTCTTTTTAATTCTTAGTTTGTACCATTACAGCCTACGACTTATTACTTGTGAATTTCAGCACAGGCTATGGTTTTTTAGGTGTAGAGGAACTGATATATTTTGTCTGAATACCACTGCCTCGGCCAGTTACGAACATGTCTACAAAAACGTAGTTGTGCTGACATAACAAGTACCTTACATTTTCACATAAAATACTGTTATGCAGGGACATAAGATTTGGGGTTGGATGGTAAAATAAAAATGTTTGGAAGTGAAGGATAAATTTATAAACAATGCCTACATTAGTTTTAACCTGCTGGCATGCATTCATAGCTACTGATGTGCCCATTTTCCTTGGAATAAAACTAGGCAAGCCATGATCCCCCTGTCTACAAACAGCACAATATTGCTACATATATTGAATGTAATGTAATATATACAAAAAGTCCAATTATAACTTCAAATGCATTAAATTAAGATATTGTGTATAATATGATAACCTTAACTACCTTGTCTTAGAACATTCGTTAACAAATTCTTTACTGTAATTACTGTTGAGATTGTATAGATCTTTGTACATTGTCCCCCTTTTGTGAGACAAGTTGTATTTCCTAATAGTATGAAGCACTAACATTTTCCTATTAACAAAGGTATTCTTTCAATCAATATAGTACTAGACTTTGACATTCCTATACTATATGTATTGTTGGAGCTTTGCTTTGATTTAAATTTGTGTTCATATATAGTTAATAATCAAATAGGGTCGATGAACAACTAATCGAGTTTAAAGGAAGTTTGGCAAGTCCTTCACTTTCCCAAGAGGATATTATGCCCTTTATTTCCAGATTAAAAAGCATATTATACGATGATTTGCATGTTCCCCACATTTAGTCATTTAAGTCGAGTCATGTTAGTCTTTACTACAACCACGTTTGCATTAAGTAACTGTTGTCTTCACCGCCTTCCCAAATATCACTCACCCATTTTCATGCTGACCCTGCACCTGCCCTGCCCTGCCCTGCTTGTTGTTGAGTAAATACCAGATACATTGATTGTAATCATGTACTTTCAACTTAGTCTCTCTAATATTTTCCTAAGAAGCATACATCAAAGCACAAAAGTTATTCGACTTGAATTTGTGATAAAAATAAAAATAATATTATTTTATTTTGTACTTATGTATTGGTTCATGTCATTTGAAAATATCAATTAATTAAAATAAAGAATTTTATGACAAGATAAAAAAAAATAAATTTAATAACATTGTGAATAAAAAATTAAATTGAATCTCTATAAATTTTAATAATATTACAATGAATATGATGTAGCAGCATAATTTCAAGGTGTTAAATTTCTTAATCTAAAATGTTTTAAATTTCAGAGTATTAAAAATATGGCAAAAGGAGTGAATTAATTTCAAGATTTGTCATATACAAAATGGGTAGAACCAGCAAAAATAAAAGGATGATGATAAAGTAGAAAATGACTCAAAAAATAGAAATGAAGTGTTGGTAAATAGAACAATACACGTTTTGTAAATTGTAATTGCAGCAGAGAGGCAGACCAGAGATCCCACACCTCCATAACCACAGTTCTGAAAAATAAATTGAAGGAAAAAGGCTTTATAAGTGAAGTGATGGCCGATGGGTATTTACTTTGGTTTCGCTCTCAGACGTTCATCAATAAGTAACAAAGGCAAGGCCCCTACACACGTTTGCAAAGACAGATAGAAAGGCCAAAGTTGTGCCAAAACTGGAATTTCTCCCTGCACAGTTTACTACTTCTGTTTCATTTTGGTAAATACTTGATAAAGTGTTATTTAGGATTAAAGGATGTAATTTTAGATTTTAATCCATGAAAACAGGGTGATCCACTAGGTAAATATGTAAATCCACAAAATGATGTACAAAAAAAGTTGTAAATCCAAATGTATATCCTTTGAATCAGAGTGCACACATGTTTTTGCCCTCTTCAATACTCTGTATGTAATTACTAATTATGGAACTAATCAATAGAAATCCACCATGAATATGAGGAAGAAAGAACATAGATGTGAAAATTTGGAGTATAAAAGAAAAAAAAAACATGTAAATCAATCGAAAGCCCTCGATCGCTACTTTTTAAGTAGAAATCTTCTTAATCATGTCTCATTTCGTGCTCTCTATTTTAAATTTTTAAAAATTTAAATTTTAAACCTTAACACGAATTTTTTATATCTTAAATCCTAAACTCAACACCCTAAAAAATAAAACCTTACCCATAATTCTCTAAATTCTAACCACAACTCTTAATCTTAAACTCTAAACTTTAAATCCACTAATATAAGATAGAACACCAATAAAGATATAATTAGAAGATAAACAATTTAGACTATATTTTTCTCGAGATAAACCACACACTCCCAAGGCCATCAAAGTATCAAAAACCCTACGATCTGTACATCCCCTTATTGACTTTCAAACCCCCTTATTTATTCTTCAACAACATTTTTCCATTAAAATAATCCCATACTTACATCTGCCCCCTACACCCTCTCATTAATACACTGCAAGCAGAAAACCAAAAGACTCCAATCTATACAAATGTAACATAAAATAAGACAGACAAGCTGACCAGAATAACCCATTTCTCTAACGCAAAAAACAACGAGAAAGCGCTCTTTTTACTCATCTTCTTCTCCTCTCACTCTTTGGAGTCTTCAGAGCTTACTTCACTTTCTCTGCCACCATTGATGGAAGATTCTAATTAAACATCTAGCATGTATTGATATCCTTGTTCCCTTTCGCTTCTTGTTTCGGGGAATTAGCTCAGTAGAAAAGAAGTTTTTTTTTTTTTTAACATTTAAAATTGTAAGGAACGCTATGGGAGAGTACTTTCAATCTTCCCCTTTTTATTTACTCCCCCCGTCCCATAAATATTGTCTCTTATTGGTTTTATTTTTGTCAAATTTTTTCAACTTTGAATTTTGATTATTTAAAATTTATTATTGATAAAAATATAAAAAAATATATTTTAAAAATTTCTAATCGAGTAAATTTTAGATATATAATTTATAAAATTTAATTATTTAAAATATTCAATATAATTATAGTCAAAATTTAAAAAAATTAACTTTCAAAAAGTCAATAAGAGACATTATTTTTGGGACGGAAGAAATATTTTGATTTCCTTTCTTGTTTATCTTCTTTAAGGGATTCTGTTATGGGGTTTGCCAGTTACGTGGTTTAATTTATCAAGAAAGAACATTTATTAAATGTTTTTTCTTTTCTTTGGGAGATGGGAATATGGCTCATGACTATTTATTTAATTGAGAAAAAAATATATCACAGGTGTAGGTGAGGAGGCTTATAAGAAGAGATGTTAAATATGTTGGCCTAGTGCAAAGCAGTTCTAAAAACTAGAAATATAAAAGAAAAAAAAAACAGTTGTGTTTTTTCTTCTCTCCTTTGGATTAGATATCTAACTTAGAGATTGGCCATTATAATCAGCATCATGTCTTCATCAAACAAACACTGGACTAGCATGTTCAAATCCAAGCCTTGCAACACTCACCACCAATGGCAGCATGATATCAACCCATTTCTCATGTCAACTGGTTGCCAAAAATCTCCTTACACCTCTGGTAAGTTAGAAATGAGAACCTTATCTATGGTGGTGGCTTCTGTACTTCAACAATTATACGTTAGACATCATGGATCTGTCTTTACCTACATAAATAGATCGTCGGTTATCTCATTAATTTGCTCCTTTTAAACTGATGTTCATGATTTTATGTTGGCATGACCCTAATTAGGAGAAATATGTTGTTTGAATTATTGACAACTTGCTAATATCTTCTACAATAGTTGCAGGATCTGAAGGGCGTAGTCCGGAGCCTAAACTGAGATGGAACCCGAAACCTGAACAAATTAGCATACTGGAAGCCATATTCAACTACGGGATGGTGAACCCACCGAGGGATGAGATAAGGAAAATCAGAGCTCAACTGCAAGAGTATGGCCAAGTAGGGGATGCCAATGTCTTTTACTGGTTCCAGAACCGAAAATCAAGAAGCAAACATAAGCTGCGGAATCTCCAAAACACTAAACAGCAGTCCCATCAAACCCAACAAACCCTTCCCATCACTGTACCGTCGTCCTCTTCATCTTCCTCATCCGACAAATCTTCACCGAAAGGAGCTAACAGCAGTACTCTCTCTTTGAGTTCTACAAATGTCATCGACTTTTCCAACTCTCCAACTGCTTCCGTGAACCAGACCTACTATCATCAGCCTCAGACCGAGTTCTTGAATGAACCTTTCTTCGTTCCCATGCAACAGGCTACTGCAGGAGCCGAGTTTACACAAGCGGTTGGCTTCTCAGAGCTAACCAATGTGATTCAAGTCCCTGAACAACCAGTTGGACCCTGTACAAGTCTATTGCTGAGTGAGATATTAGGCCATGGGGATTCAAGGAAAGAACATGAGGAAAAGATGAATATGCAGCTCCAGATTAGTTACAGTACTGTGACAACTGCTCCAAGTACTCACACTGCTTCCGCCAGTGCTACAATTACTGTTCCATCTAATATTCAACACATTCATGGTAAAAAATGTTCTTTCACAATTCAGGACGGTTACAAATATTCTTCTTTGTAAGTAGAAAAAAGAAGAGTATAAATGTGTTATTTAGGACCGGGATTTGGTATCATTTGTCTCTGGTCGAACGTGTGCATGGCTTGTTTCAATCTGGAAATTGACTACTACTTTTGTGTTTTATGTTGAGTGGTTGGTAGGTGTTGGGGAACTGACCGCAGTGGACCCTGGTAATCTGGAAAGATCGACGGTGTTTATCAATGATGTAGCGTTTGAGGTGACGGTGGGTCCCTTCAACGTGAGAGAGGCTTTTGGTGATGATGCAATCTTGATCAACTCCTCCGGCCAACCTGTTCTCACGAACGAGTGGGGATTAACCCTTCACTCCCTTCAACACGGTGGATTCTACTATCTGGTTCGCTCATTGAGCCCCTTCTCCGTCTAATGAAGGTGACTATCGAAAACGTTTAACTTGTGTTGCACTGCATATGGTATCATATATGTATGTATTGAAAATTTATATCGATCTTCTTCTTCTTCTGCAATGGGGTATAACGTATATACACTGTTTTTATGATAGATAATGTCCATGACAGCTCGGTTTTTCATTCATGAAAGAGTTAACACTAGGGGCTATTTTTTCTAGTGTAAACGCCGGAAGCTATTTCTTACCAACTGAGCTCGTTGATTGGCGTGTTGTTTTCTTGAATTGCAGGTTTAGAGACGTGGAAATGGAAGCTTTTTTCTCTCTCTGATGCCACCATCATTTCTCTCTGAAGTCTAATCTCAAGGTTGAAATTTAGGTTTAGCTAGTCCTTAGGGATCTCTCCCTCTATATGTGATGGATATGTAGTATGAAAACTTTCCTGACGAATATATTATCTATTTTCCTTTTAAACAATGTGTGAATCATATGCCATCTTAGTTTTGATGTGCATGAAACAACGGACACAAGTGACTTTCCTGTTACTACTTTAAATTAGTGAGTTTAATTTAAGATTAAAAGTTATGATTAAGGTTTAGAAAATTACAGATATGATGTATTTTTAAGGTATAAAGTTTAAAATAATAAAAAATTAGGGTTAAGATTTACCATTTAAATTTTTAAAAACTTTTAATGGGGCGTGAAAGGAAGCACGATTATGGGTAGAGGATTTCTACTCTAAAAATAACCATAGAAGTTGCAAATTTTACTTGCTTTTAATGAGTAAAAATCCTTTACTCTTAATCATGCCCCTGTTAAATTTTTTTAAAAATTTAAATTTTAAACCTTAATCTTAATTTTTTATATCTTAACTTTATACCCTAAAAATACACCCTACCCTAATTTCTTAAATCGTAACCACAATCCTTAACTTTGAACCATAAACTTATTAATTTAAAGTGAAAGCACCAATAAAACACAATTAAGGGTAGACAATTTGTACATGCTTTTAACCTATATTTTACGAAATACTTTGCATGTTTTCTTCCGAAAGTGAGTTAAGCTTAAAACTCGATTTTTCACGAGATAAAATATTGTTTTTTTCATGTGTCTTTTTTTTTCTTAATATTAGAAAATATTAAAAATTATATTTTAAGTTATAATCTTAAATTTTAAATCTTATATACTAAAAAATACACTCTATTATAAATTCTTTGAACCCAAACTTAATTTTTAGTGTGATACATAAATAGGAACTCTAAAATTTATATAAAATTTCTATTCATTTTTCATGTTAAACTAAAAAAATACATTGCCTTTTAAAAAATTATCTACCTCTAAATATATTGTTTCCTATGTCCAAACAGTAAAAAATACTAAAAAGTTAAATTCTAAGACTTAACTTTATATTTTAAATCTTACGCTTTAAAATAAATTACACCACTAATTTTTTATACCATAATTATAAACTCTAGCATTAAACTCTAAACCTATTTTTTAAAATAAGACACTAAAAATCCATAATTGGAGCAAATGATTTCTAAAAGACTACTTTTTCTCTATTTAGAGTTTAGAGAATTTTTCTAATTAAAGTAAAAGGAGCATACTTACGTTTAAATATTATACATTTATTTTGGGTCAATTTTTTTTCAAAATTTCTTTTTTATAAAATAGTATGATTTTATTGATGAAAAAAATTATACATGAGTATTTCATATGTCTTATTAAAAACCTCCCTAAACCTAAGTAGAGGAAAAAAAGTATCTATGAAGATACCTTAGTTGACAATATATGCATCATATGAGAACAACAAACACAAAACCTACAAAAGACTCATCCTCAATCACCTCTTAAAGCTCTCTCACAATCCGCAACTACCAAATCTTTAACAACCAAAGGAATCTCATAAAAGATATGAGTCTCAAGCGTAGAGTTCCTTAACAATTTGGTCAAACTATTTGTCACTTTATTCGTCTTTCGAAACACATACGCAATTTGAACATTCCAATTATGTTGAAGTAATTCTTTTATATAGTTGTTCAAATGTGAAAATGATGCACCGTTCTTATTAAGCAATATATTGACTGTAATCAAATTATACAACTTGATCTTTAACCGTCGGAAATCAAGTTGTCAGGCATGGTGAAGACCCTCATATACACCCTATAAATCTGCATCCAAACCCGCGCAAGACCCCACAGATTCTACATACCCCATAATTCATTTCCCACTATCATCCCTAATCACCCACACAAGCCGCTATATTGTTCGATTACGTACACGCATCGTCCATATTCAAAATATGCCAACCTACCATTGGTAAGTTTCACCGAACCCCCTCATAATTCCGTCGATTCTCCCCAAAATTTTATCGTATTCGATTACTCATAGCGTGTCGTATCTCTCTCATCATCCAATTATTTTTCTCGATGATAGATTCATGAATTAAGCAGTTTAGTCTAAAAATACAATGATTTCGCGATGATAAATACAAAAAAGTCCTATTTTATAGGCCCTTTTTTCTTTAATTGTTGTTAACTTTTGGGTTATTTTCTCTAAAAATATGATGATTTTGCAATGATATGTGCAACAACTGTATTGATGCAATTCCAAGTAGAGAGAAAGTACAACAACTATTACGATAGCAACCCGCCGCGGCAACCAATGCCAAGGCAACACCTGGAAAACTAATGTTGATATGATAGGTGATCTGAAGAGAAAAATAAGGTGAACGTTTTAAGACAAGCGACATAGAAATCGGATTTAGGAAACACATGGAAAGTCATGGGCAAAGCCACGCGGGAAAGGAATTCTTATAGGAATAAACTAGGAAATAAAATAAAGATATTTTATTTATGTACTTAACTTATGTTTTACTCCAAGTTGAATTCTTACTTTGGAAAGGTTTGCTCTTAGCCAAGCCTATATAAACTGTAGCCTATGTAGAGGGGAGAGTATCTCGAAATCAAGTTTCATAGAAAAAACCTAACTTCCTCCATCACCCCTTGGGGTTTAGGTTAGTTTGCGGAGTAGTTACGGTAAAAAGTTTATAGTTTGTTTATTTCTTATTAATGTAATTCCAAAATTTGTATTTTTTCTTTTTTGGAATTTACTTGTCTTTGCATATGAGCTCGAGACGATAGTATGTGAAGAAAAATCTATTTGTCTAATATCGGGAGAGTTAGGCTCATGAAACGCGAGAATACGATCTTTGCTCAAGGGTATCGACTAATCCGCAAGAGTTTTAGTGACTAAAAGGATACATGCGATCTGTTGATATTCATCCTTGATTCACGCTGGGAGGTATTATTAAGATATGAATCTCAATAGTTCTCCGAGCTTAGGGATAAGGAGGAGACATATAAGAATGCTCTGTCGAACTATGAGTTGTTGAATTATCGACAAGGCATAACCCCGCCTAGGAAGCCAAGGCAACCCTTAGTGCAACCCACCGAGGCGACAATTCAACCTATTGCGTTATAAGAACGAGATAATTACATTCTGATTCCACACTACGAAGCAATCCAACTTGGACCACTTTTCCATCCTTATTTTCTTGATCATTTATCTTTATCGTTTTAATTAATTTTCTTAGTTATAATTCAACTCAATTATTTGTGTCTTTACTTTTCCATTATGCAAGAATAATAAATTGTGTAACGCCAATCCTCGTGGGATCGAAATCTTAAATACTACAATTTGGTAAAAGGTGGATGGTTGAATGCTTCATTGTAAAAGCATAGGATTTTTTAACCCTCACCAATTTTGGCGCTGTTGTTGGGGATTGACGATTCCAACTTTCCTTTTTATTTTTCTTGCACCATTATTTTAGGAAATTATTTTAATTATTTTTTAGTTATTTTATTTTAGGAAGGAAATTCAAGAAGGAGAAGCCATGAAGCACATAAAACGACCATAAAATCAAGTTTGTTGTCCCGCCCAAGAAGGTTACCTCGGCTTAATATCATGGCAGAAGGTTGCCTCGGCAACATAATGTCACAGAAGAGGTTGCCTCGGCAGAAAGTTGCCAAGGTAGAAGGTTACCTCGGCGGCAAAATGTGAAGGCGGGTTGACCACCCAAGAATACATAACGACGGGTTTGCGTCCCGAGAACTTAATCTCCCCATTTTATTTCATACTTATTCATTATTGTTTTCCACTATAGTTTTTATTTTCTTTCTCAACAATCTCCACACAAACTTATGACCCTCAGAAATAGAAGAGGCCAGATGTGACACAAAAATATAGGTTTATCTTCACTTTGCCTACTAATTTTTAGCTTATCTTTTATTGTTACCTTGTGCTCAGATTCATGCATTTAGGAAAATGCAACCTTTGAGTTTGGGGTGCATCGTCAATATTCTTATAATCTGATATGCCAAGTCTTAATTGTCCTCTAATCGATATATTATGCAAAAAGCAAAAAAAAAAAAAAATTCTAAGTTTGAAATTTTTATGAGTTATCTGCCTCGGTAGTAATATGCCAACCTAGATGCCGTAGCGGAGTGCACCCTTCACCAAGCTTAGAATTAGAAGGTTTTTGAGGAATAGTACTTAGTATTAGATTATGAGCTTAAAAAATCTAAACACTGCTAGACTTAGTTAATTTTAGGACTTCTTTTCTTTGAAGAGCAATAAGGACTTAGACTTTAGATTTCAACTAAAGGTGTCTATCACCAGCTCTAATATAGTCCATGGAGGTGCCTATCACCGGCTCTAGGACTTAGTTCTTTTCCTACTTACTAGAGGTGCCCAAAATTGACTATAGTAAGAATAGTTTAACACTTGAGGTGCCCGAAACAGGCTCAAGCAATATAAGCATATAGAAATATTTATATTTTATATACAAATTAGGGAGAAAAGAAAAGAAAAGAATTGAAAGAAATCTAATTTGAGAGTCTTGATCTAGAATAAGGATTAGAACTTAGAAAATCAGCTTTGTCATGACTACGCACACACTCATGAAACTCATAGTCTAGTTCCGAGGAAATCCTAGAAGCCAGAAGAGACAAAGGAAAAGAACGGAACCCTACTGCGACAACTAGGAGGGCATATTGTCATAAAAATTCATTAACTTAGTTTATTTTGCATTGCTTGAGGACAAGTAATAGTTCAAGTTTGGGGGTATGTGATAAGTGCAAAATAAAAATAGTCCTATTTTATAGGCTTATTTTTCTCTAACTATTGTTAGTTTTTGGGTTATTTGAGTGGTAATATTAATTATTTCTGCATATTTTCTACAATTCAGCATTGATACACTCAATTACAGAATTTATGCAATATTTGGTAGAAAATATATTGTTTTTGTCTTTATTCTATGACAGGTAAAATGCTACAGCAGAAGGTTGCCTCGACGGAGGTTGCCAAGGAAGCTAGATGACAACTACAGTTGAGATTTGTCACCAGACACCGTATAGACATGCGATGCTGAGGAATGAGTAGGTCGAACCAAGCCAAGAGAACTATACTGAAGCAGTTCCAAGTCGAGAAAAAGTACAACTATTATAACAGTAACCCACCGCGGTAACCGATGACAAGGCAGCACCTGGAAAAACAAATGGTGATATGAAGGTGATTTGAAGAGAAAAATAAGGTGAAAAATTTAAAATAAACGACATAAAAATCGAAGCTAGGAAACGTATGGAAAGCAACGTCAAAGTCACGTAGGAAAAGAATCCTTATAGGAATAAACTAGGAAATAAAATAAAGATCTTTTATTTATGTACTTAACTTGTATTTTACTCCAAGTTGAATTCCTACTTTAAAAAGGTTTGCCCTAGGCCAAGCCTATATAAATTGTAGTCTATGTAGAGAGGAGAGTATCTTAAAATCAAGTTTCATAGAAAAACCCTAACTTTCTCCATCGCCCCCTTGGGTTTTAGGTTAGTTTGTGGAGTAGTTGTGAAAGAAAGTTTGTAATTTGTTTAGTTCTTATTAATGCAATTCTACAATTCATAGTTTTTCTCTCTTGGCATTTACTCTTCTTTGCATATGAGCTCGAGATGATAATATGTGAATAAAAATCTATTTGTCTAATATAGAGAGAGTTAGACTCAATAAACGAGAGAATACGGTCTTTTCTCAAGGGCATTAACTAATCCGCAAGAGTTTTAGCGACTAAAAGGATGTATGTGATCGGTTGTTATTCATCCTTGATTCACGCTGGGAGGTATCATCAAGACATGGATCTCAATAGTTCTTTGAGCTTAGGGATAAGAAGGAGACATATAAGGATGCTTTGTCGAACTATGAGTTGTTGAATTGTCGACAAGGCATAGCCCCACCTATGCAGCCAAGACGATCCTTAGTGCGACCCACTAAGGAGGCATTTTAACCTATTGCGTTATAAGAGCGAGACAATTATATTCTGATTCCACACTATGAAGCAATCTAACTTGGATCACTTTTCCATCCTTGATTTCTTGATCACTTATTTTTATCGTTTTAATTAGTTTTCTTAGTTATAATTCAACTCAATTATTTGTGTCTTTACTTTTCCATTGTGTAAGAATAATATAAATTGCATAAGTAACACCAATCCTCGTGGGATCGAAATCTTAAATACTACAATTTAGAAAAGGTGAATGGTTGAATGCTTCATTGTAAAAACATAGGACTTTCTAGCCCTCACCATGCGATGTTCAAATTACCCACAAAACAACACCAAAACCAATATGCCAATCCGATAAATCAATCGCAAAAGGTTTAGAGCATACTAAGTTACTCTTAAACTAGTTAGATAAGTTCACGGAAAAGAACTCACTCTAATACTCAGCCCTGATCAAAGATAACCAAGTAGCATTAGCCACTAGATACCATCTAAATAGGTGATCAATTGTTTCATCTACATCGCCACAAACTCCACAACGAGTATTTGTTGCAAGGTAAAGACGAACCTGTTCACTATTGGTAAGAATGCTCTCATTTTCGACAAACCAAAGGAAAGTTTTAATGCGTTCTTGCCCTTGGTACTTTGCAATCACACGCCAAACATTTTTATTCAACCTTGCAGTCTGATCCTTACAAGCATCATAAGTAGAGCGAACTATGAAGGTTCAATTCTTAGTTTATCGCCAACCTAAATTATCATCACATAATGAAAAATAGGTGCCTTAGTCGTTGCGATCGTAAGTATAACCCTCGTTGGTAACAAAGAATTAAAGTTTTTCCATATCCAATGTCCTTCATTATCAACATATCAACAACAGAAACGTAGGGTATGGATTGTCTAACACCAGAAGCAAGAAACACGATGGGTCAATAATCATGATCCAACGACCTCGTCAAAAATCAATAAGCAACCCATTATCAATATTTTAGCTTATCCCCACACAATACTCATACCTTTCCACAATAGAGAGAACTTTTGTCGAGAGATGACTTTTGGAATTCCTTCACTCCATTTATATTTTGATCGTAAAACTTGTACCCATAATTTATTCGAATCACATAACATATTGAAAGCCATTTTCATCATAAAAGTTGCAATACGTTAACTTTTAAATCTCATTTGAAGATTTTTTTTTGAAGGAAGATACAAAGTTTTATTATTCTTAGCTTGAGTTTTTAAATTAAACATTAGTTTATAGGATAAATATGCAGTATTACTTACATTGTTACAATTTACAATCGATTATTTTTTAATTTATTATTATACAAATTTATTATGAGAAGATTATTTCAATTGAATTTATAGTTTTTTTAATTAAAGAGTATAACCACATATAAAAAATCTAATGCTCGAACGTGGGGATATGGGACTATTGCTGTAAACCTTAACTGTTTTACTTGGAAATAAGTAATATTATCATCTTTAAGCAATTAAATTTATCAGTGGTAAATCTGGGCCTAGGTCTTGGCTTACCCTATGCTCAAATAAATATTGTTTATTTTATATTTTAATATTAATATAAATTAGATTTTAGATATGTTGGAATAAAAGAAATAGTCCAATATAAAAAATTAATTTATTTTAAATCTTAAAATAATTTTAAAAATAAAATTTAATTGAAATAAAAGATAAAAATAAAAAATGAGATTGTTTATATTTTTATTATATTTTATAAACATTATATAATTATTTTAAAAAAATAATTTAAATATATTTTGATTACTAATTGATTAAATATATTTAAAAAATAATTTTTTCAAGCATTGTTAAGGTTTTATCCTATTATATAATATCATAAAATACAAATAACAAAACATAATTAAAATTATGATCAAAATTATATTTTAAAATATATATTTAGTAAAAGGGTATAACTTATATCTAATACTTTTAGCAAAATAAGTAAAAAAAATAAAAATATAATATATTTTCATTTTACTTTTGTTAAAATTAATTAATTTTAAATAAATAGATTTAAATTCATATTTTTATGATTTATATTTTTTTAAAAATCAATTAAATTATACATAAAAAATTATTTTTAATGAAATACTTCAATTTTATTTAAATAAATATATAGATAATAAAATATTTTTTAAAATATGATAATAAAAGAAATTTAAGTTTATTGATAAAAAAATTTAAAAATTTAAAATCATATATAAATTATATTAAAATATTCTATACAATTAAATTGATTGGATTAATTAAATTAACCCAATCGATGATAATTTTTTAAATTCGTCATTGAATATTGATATCTACCAAATGAAGGATAGAGTGAGTAATTATCTCCTCGATGACCATGTACAAATTTAAAAAACACTTTGACTTCCTTAATTGCTGTACCATTCAACAATCAACAAGTCAAAAAACTATTGAGATTTGAGAATCTATAATACATGAGAGACGACCTTTATCAATGTCCGACAGCTGTACGTCAAGCATGCAAGAATCCGTTTAAATATTGAGAGTTTAAATGATTAATTACTGACCAACCAAGGTCAGGGGCATGTAGTTTTAATTTATTACTGTGAACCCTTGATTCTTTAGAAAGAAAAGATGTTGCAAAGAGACAAATGAAATATATGAGAGACAAAATCATGATAAGTAATGAACAACTATGTATGCCTTGTTGGGTTCTAAATTTTTCTTAATACGATAAGTTTTTCATTCAGAAATAGGGTTTTAATCGGGATTCATCCAATTCCAAATATCAAACAACCCTATTCAATCAGAAATTATTTTATGTACCGGTTCCATCACGTTATCCATGGTCCTTAAGAATAAAAAACAAATCCACGTCATCATTTTTTACACATCATCTGCATACTCATAATTTTAATTTCCAAATCATCTCTCTAAATAAAATATATTAAAATTAAAAAAATGATGACGTGAATTTGTTTTTTAATTAGGGTTTAAGGTTAGAGTTTAAGGTTTAGGGTTTAGGATTTAGGATTTAGGATTTAGGGTTTAGAATAAAAAATAAATTCACATCATCATTTTTTTAATTTTAATATATTTTATTTAGAGGGATAATTTGGAAATTAAAATTATGTGTGTGCAGATGATGTGTAAAAAATGATGACGTGAATTTGTTTTTTATTCTTAAGGACCATGGATGACGTGGTGGAACCGGTTCATAGAATAATTTCTCCTATTCGATCTCTCATCTTTTATGTAAGCGTCAAACAAGGTCTTGCTTGGTTGTTTCAACTTTTTAAACTTATTGCATCACTCGAATCTAAGACTGAAAACCCTGACCGAGCCTCCACCAAAAAGGTTGGCCGGTCTAAACATTTCGTTGTTGTATTTCTGTGTTGGCAACAAATGAGCCAAGCTAAGAACCTGACCAGCGGGTTATAAGACGAGATAGAAACTTTGGTGTGTTGAGTGGTGCAGATATTTGACGTGCATTTTGGTGAGAACACTTTTAACCCTTCCCACTTCGGATTCGACAAAGCAAGAGGTGGGTGTTTCAGAAAAAAAAAAAGGAATCATTTCCCTAGCTATTTCCAGTTTCCTTGCGTCACAATTTACAAAAGTGACTGGTTTTATGCATGAACCATCAGCGATGGTAATCATGACTTAGTGATGACAACTCCTTCAAACCCAAAATTTAAACGTGGAATAATTCCGAAGTAGATGAAGAAAGAAGCAATGGCAGTTGCAACTTGCAAGGTCAAGAACTTTTGAATCCCTTCCCCATATATTTCCCGTTGTGTTTAGCTTGGTGTGGATTTATGAGGCTAGGAAATGGAGAACTCTTCATAACAGAACACATGGACTAACAAGAGTGATGGGATTAATCAATACTTGGGGGATTAGGAGGGTCAACAGTAGGTTTGATTCGATAGTTATGGAGTTATATTGCAAAGCGCAAACAAAACATAGATCAGTACTAGGCTGCTGCGGTTAAGCTAGGGAGGTAGGCAGGCTCTCACAATCCGCCATGAAAAGCACGTAAATGGGACACGATACATATATTTCTACTTGCATCAGAATATAAAGATTAGATTTATATTTTTCTATAAAAGATTTTGGTTAAACGTGAAATTAATAAATAAATTCGACTTATTGCGTTATTTATAATTCATCTATTTCAGTATAAATTTTAAGTAATTATTCACTCTTTGATAATATGTAAGAAAAATGTGAAAATCACCTTGAAAAAATAAATTAAAAAGTTATTATTAAATAAGACTATAAATAAAATAGTGAATCAAATTCAACTAATAAATTTTCGTATAAGTGATAAATTAAAACTTAATTGTTGTATGTAGGGATGTAAAAAGCTGACCCGACATAAGAACCCGACTGAAACCTATTCGAGTTAGAACCTGGTTTGGCCCGAGGATATAATGACCCGAACTTGATATGTATCTGACTATTGTTGACTCGAACCCGAGTTGGACCTATTATTGTAATAACCGAACCCGAATTCTATCCGACCGAGAATGACCCAAACCCGATTTTAACCTATTACTGTGGACCCGAAACTTGACCTACATCTGACTGAAACAAACCCGAACCTGAGTATGACCTGACAGATAACCGATATTACCCGATTGAATCGACCCGAGACCTAATTTTACTCGACTTGTTTTGAACCCGACCTGTTATTGACCTGAACTAATATTAACAAAACTTAATATTTACATGACATATAATTAATTATATCTATAATTTGATGAATTTTAAATATTGGTAAATATAATTAGTCTTAAAAATAGAACTAGACATGAGAATTAATTTAGGGATTAATATTTAATTAAATTAATTTTTTTACTATTTTATTTATTTTAATGTATTTAATATTAATTATAATTTTAAAATAATATTTGATTAAAAATTATAATTCTAAATTAATATTTCATTAAAAATATAATTTTAAATTAATATTTAATTAAATTAATTTATTGAACTTAGAATTAATTAAGTTAAATTAAAATATAAAAAATAAATTATAAACATAATTAAAAGAATTATAAAATTAAATGTAATTTTTATTAAATTAATCTAAACTCAATTAAATTAAATTAAATTAATTGATAAAAAAGAGTGAAAATACCAAATTTTAGAGGGAAATAAGTTACTCATTTTTAAGTTTGAGATTAATTTACTTTTAGTGTAAAAATTTTGAAGGGATATAAGTTACCTAAAATTTTGGAGGGAAATAAAAATACATTTTGATTATTATATAAAAAAGAGTAAAAAAATAAAATTTTAGAGGGAAATAAGCCACTCATTTTTTAAGTTTGAGATTAATTCACTTTTAGTGTAAAAATTTTGGAGGGATATAAGTTATAAAAAAATTTGAAAGGAATTAAAAATAAATTTTGATTATTATATGAAAAAGAATGAAAAACAAAATTTTAGAGGGAAATAAACCACTCATTTATTAAGTTTGAGATTAATTTACTTTTATTGTAAAAAATATTATGTATACAAATATTAATGTATATATTAATGTGCTATGTATACATATACTAGTATAATATATATTAATGTACTATCATTATTATCTATTTATAATATATTAATGTACTATTACTAATCTAGTCTACTATATATATGTAACAACCTAAATTTGGGCCTAGAAGTTTAGAGGTCTAGTGGACTGATTTTTTTGGTTTAGCCTAGTACGAGATTAAATATTTAAAAATCAATTTTTAATCAAAATATATTATGGAAAAATATTCTAAAATCATTATTTAATATATACTTGACTTAGGTCAAATCAATTTTGAAATTGACCCTTGAATCCCTACGATTTTGAAATTAGTGACTATTTTGTAAAAATTGAAAACTTGAGGACAATTTCATAATTTAAGTAAAAACTTTGAATCTTTAAGGGGGCTTTGATCCAATCTTAATACTAGATGATATAAGCCTTCCAAGGGTCTATTTTAATAATCCATAAACAATAATTTTAATTAATATCCCAAATAACTTAATATTAATCCTAAAACCCTATGTCATAAACCTAAACCTATTTTTAAAATACCGACTTTTCATCTTCTCTATCCATCATCTTTTCAAAGGTAAACATCAATCTTTTCAATAAAAATTTATTTGGTTAATTCCCTATAATTTTCTTCTTCGGTTTTACTTGAAAAAACCTATTTTTGCATCAAGCTTTAAACCCTTCTCCAAGATTTTGGTTTCTTCCTTACCAAGACATATTCTTCATCATATTTTCAAGGTAAATATTCATTCTTTTTAATAGAATTTCATTAGTTTTTTTTCCTATATTTTTCTTCTTCAAAATCTCTTTGTTTTTCGACGGGTTTACTAGTTTTTAAACATTAGAAAAGGTGAGATCAATTTTGGAGGTGAGAATCATTCAGAACTCTAAAACCCAAATTTATTTAATAAAATTTCTAAGTTCTTGGCTGATTGAAATAATCTTTAAAGTCTTGAATCAATAAAATCGGTTTTCTTGATAAAAATTCTATTATTTTCTTGATTTTCGTTCAAGCTTTTTAAATGGATGTTTTTGATGCCTAAATAAATGAATCTTGAAGTATTTAGATGTAATTAAGATGTCTTTTAAGTATCTAATCCCGGACATAAGGTTTAGGGGGTATTTGGAGAAGTTTTCGATGAGTTTCGATTAGGTTTTATGGTATTTTTAGGGACTGCCATATTTTGGTCCGACTTGATGGATGTTTGGGTGTGTTATAATGCAATAAACCATCTTTTTTATGCTTGAATTAGGTCAAGAGGTAGAGGAACAAGTTTGAGAGAAATCGGAAAGTCGAATCACGTTTTCGGGTGACTTGTCTAGCAAGTTTCGGTAAATCGGTGAGTGGATTATAAGGGCTGCCAATACGGCATGATTTTAAATTTGTTTTCAAAGGTTTAGGGGTGTAGGGAAGGTATGAAAAACCTCTCCATACTCCAAAGTAAGTTTTAAGTATTACTTTCTTAAAGGTTCCCATATTATGCCTTGTTTTTACAATGTTATTTGTCATCTCTTACTGTGTTGTGCATATGTTAATATGCATGTATATAAATTCTCATGAGATTGTTTTTAAAGATATTTTATATACATTATTGTTCCCATGGTTTTGTTTTGAAAAATAAGATAAAAGTGGTTTTATCGGTTTTTACAAGTGATGCGTGAAAAGTGGGATACATGTGATTTGAATTCTATTTTAAATTAAATTTTGAGCATTTATTTTTGATAATATATTGTCTAGTTAAGTAATGAACCTTATGGGATAAGTTGATCGATCAATAGGATCTAGAGTGCACTATAAACATTCAAAATTCGTACGTGTATAAATTCCTTGTGTGTTGCATTTTTCCTTTTATTCTAATGCTATGTGGTGGGAGTGGTACTGTCACATACGGGTTGATCGGAGTTGTACTGCTATCGGACACCAAGGTGAGATAATTCATGTTGAGAGTGGTATCAACATACGCATGCTCTGGGAGTGGTACTAACATGCTTTTTCCCGTTTATCCTAACGATTTGTAGTGGTACAAATCGGATCACTAAAACCAATATATGTTTTTACTTTTCAAAGTTAAGTTTCATAGTTTTCACTTGATTGCATATGGTATTATGCAGACGAGGTTTTATGCATTGGTATGCATGTGATTTGAGCATTGCTATATTGTTAGTATGTAAGACTTGAGCTTTTCGCATTGAGATGCACATGTAAGCATTGCTATGTGAGTAGCATGTAAGACTTGTGTTTTAGATTTTAAAGCATGTGATTACAAAATGGTTTTTACTAAAATTTAAAAATGGTGTTGTTAGCAATGTGTGTTTTGTTTTATAAAGAGCATGACATATTTTTAAATTGATGAAATTGGTTTAATTTGGGTTGCGTTGCAAGGTGTTTTATACTTGTTTTTATTCAATCACTAAGCTTATGCTTACCCTCTCATTTACCTTGCAATGTAGAGTAAATAAAGTTGAGGCAGCAAAGAGAAGCAAGGATCTAGGTAACCGTCAAGTGAAAGCTCAAGTATGTGTTTTTAACATTAATAGTAGTGAGAGAGCAATGAGGATGAGTTACCATTTTAAGAATATTATTATATGGATGAGACTTGTAGTAGTCATATGCTTATACATGTTTGAAGTTTATCTATATTGATATTAGCTTATGACTTTAACTTGAATTGCCCATTGATATTCCTTTAGTTATAATATAGTTATTTTGAAGTTTAATTATTGATATCCCTGTGTGAATTTGAGTGTTGTTGATAACGAAGCAAGACTAATTATGAGTCTAATCTATGATGTTATTTAGGTTGGAATGTACTTAGAATTAATGTTGAGTACATTGAGGTGGTTCTTCCGTGTGCTTATAAGATTGGTTATGTTGAAGCATACTATTAGGAGTTGAATATATTGTTGCTACTAGATTGAATTGCATCTAGATAATATGCCATGACATGTGCTTAAAGTGTTTTTAGGTGAGTTTGCATCTAGAGAATGTCATGAAACCTTTGGATGCTAGAAATAGTCCCTAAACTTTGAGCATGCAATTAAATGACTTGTGGATATTATTTTACGTCGAATATTTACGTACAAGCATGAAATATACTTAATTAAATGTTGATAACCTTAATTTCACAATCAGGGCATAAAATTATATAAATTATGATTAGGTACCTAAAACTTGTTCGATTAAATTTGGACTTGATTCTCTTTAGTCTCTGCTGCAATTGAACTCGGTCCTTGCATGAATATGTAGGATCTAATTAAAGCATTTCGAAAACATAAAAAAATAATTTTTAGGGTTGTTTATCGGGGCGAGTCTCTGGATTAGTCTCGATATTCCCCGTGTAGCTCGTTCGAGTCGGGTGGTGTCTAGACCGGATCGAGGGAGTTACAGTATACATCATTAGTTATTACATCTAATCACTATAATATATATGAATGTACTATGTATACATTATACATATATGATATATTAATATATACATGATAATTGATACATCATATTTTTATTTTTGAAATGTATTAAACTATTAATAAATTATAAGATAATATTTTATTTTATTAATGTTTATTCTTTTTTAATTTAAGTTTTATTCTATGAATTTGTAGTCCAATATTTATTCCTTATTAATTTTTAATTTTATAATTTAGCATCATTTTTATTTTTAAGATATGAATCATTATTTATTATATGATATTTTTGTTTAGTCTACTGCGTAATATTTATTTTTAATGAGATTCATGATAGTGAAAGATGTTAGATATTAAAAAATTAATTCAACCTTAATAATCAAACTTATTTACTTATTTTTACAAAATTAAACTTAATAATTTTAATTATTATGAAACAAAATCAACTTGAAATGAACCCGACCTGAAATGCAACCGAACTGAAATTGACCTGACCTAAAATCTACCCGACCTGAAATAAAATTGTCAATTATCAGATTTGGACCCGAACCGTTTAAATCCAACCTGAAATAGACCCGAGCTGAAACGGAACCGACCTAAAATGGACCTGACCTGAAATAGATCCGATCTGAAATGGACTTGCGCCCGACCCGAATCGAGTCAAAACACCAAATCAACCTGAAATGACCTGTATCCGATTTTACCCGATCTGACAGTACCCGAATTAAAACCCATCCAAGTAATTGTTTTTACAATTTCTATCCCATAATAAGATGCAATGATGAGAGGTTTTGTTGCCTAAATATTGACAAAAAATATCCATAAATCTATCTATACTTTTATTTCACCCCTAACCACAAAAAAATCATTTGAAAATCTCGTGTGAGCCTAATCCAGACTCATTTAATAGTTCTGCAAGCATAGAAAAAGTTATAATGACTCGCAAAATGTATAACATTCATATATACTCAGTTAAAGACTGAGATCATCTTCACGAGGAGATAAAAGACTTAACATGCAAGCATTAGTACCATAGAAATATAATTTGCTTAATGTTTTTCAAATGGTATGAAGAAACAAAACCATTTCTCTCACCATCTTTTTAAAACCTTTAATCCAGATATTATATTAGGCCTCTGACCCAAAATCCAAATTACAAAGATTTTACTTCAAAGCCCAATTAACAAGTCCAAAACCAAATTAAGTTCAAATCCAGATCAAATCCATTAATTTCAAACAATGTAAAGGATCTCCAAATATTACAAACTGTTAAAAACATTTGAATCATCCCAAATTAAAATAAGAGTTACAAATATATATAGGGTCCTACAAATACATGACCTATTCCATCAAGAAAATCTACTCTAACACAAAGTCGGTGCTGAAACCAACCACGATGGTGCTTATCCGGTCCGTGCTACCACCTATATACTTATGCACGGAAACACATTCCGAACCCTGAGCTACAAATGCTTAGTGGTTACTTCGCTACTTGACCCATATCGCACATATCATAAATAAAGCAATGCTATAAGAATGATGTCATAACATGTATGTATATTCCGGCACACAACATATACACAACAACAAAAGTCTACACATCATCTCATATATCAGAATAATATAGGCACTGAGGTTCGCATTCACTAAGCATCAAAATCCTACACTATGAGAAGGGTCTGTGTCAACTAAGTATCGGGATCCCATGCTCTAGGGATGAGGTTCACGTTCACTAAGCATCGAGATCATACATCCATGCTTAGAATGATCCATCAAGCATCTTCTAACGAGCCCACGTCCAGTAACCATCGAGATCCTCTATTTAGTATGTCTTTGAGTGTTGCAACACTTATATATATACATATATTTAGTATCTGGATCCCATCACATAATATACAATCAATAGACAACCCATGAGCACATAGCAAGGTTCCTAAATTACCACATAGCGCGTATAAAGTTCACCAATAACCTATGGGTTACTAACACCCTTTATTCATCCACCATTTATCGAGTAGTTAGCCAATTATCTCATAAACGAGATTAATTTATCAAGTTCTCAGTTTTAATATTCATTTTGCACCTTAGAAGACCTTTAGGATCCTTTACCCTAAGTTATAACACCCCTAAACTCAAACTCTAATTTTTATACAAATTGCTCAACAAGTACCAATACACCTATATAGGGTATCGGTACTCCCCCGGTATTGATATGCCTCCAAGTTGTACCGATATACTAAGCTAACTAGCTTTGGTCATCCCTAAAATTACCTATTAGTACCGATACGGTTAGCCCCCATATTAATACCCAACTGAACCCGTATCGATATACCTATATGGTGACCGATAAGCCCTTGTATTATAAACACAATATAATAGTGATATCAATTTGCCATTGCGTATTGATATCGAAAAATGTCTCTAGAATTTGAAATATGAAAAGGTTATTGATTCATGAGATCTCGTACTAATACGTCCATTACATTTTGCTCCTAAAATTACTCTAACGTACCAATACAAACCTACCTCGTATTAGTATCCCTGTACAAAAATACAAATCTAAGTTTGGGAATCACCAAAATCTCTAGCTCAACCTAAGTGGTTGATTCCCATTTCATCATTAATACAAAAAGTTTTCATTAAAGAGTCTTTAAGCTACCATAGTAATCAAGCAACCAATCATTCATGCATCATGCTTACTTTCATGAAATGTATAATACTAGGGAATTAGTAGAGTATCAACCTTAGCAAAATCAAATACAATTAAGGATTCCTTTTAATTCAAGCTCTCTCCTTTCCAAATCTCTTTAATGGCTCTCCAACCTTTTTCTCTACAATGAGGAGTCAAACTAACAATTCAACACTATTGAGGAAGATTTCAGAACTCAAAGACATTAGCAAATTGATATTGAAGCTCCCAAACCCTTTATTCTCGTTCTTGTCACAGCCCAAACTTTAAAATTCCTTTTTTCCACCAAAATAACACATTTTTGACTTGATTTATATCTTCAGGTGTTGTAAAACCTTATATCAAGCCTAAAAATATGTTTCATAACAAAAACTCTAAAGTTTACTCTTTGACCATTTTGTTTGAGTGATGAAGTGGTAGTGGGGAAGAAAAACATAGACAAAGCGAGATCACCTTATTTTTTGTAGAGGAGAAATTAAAACTAGTCTCATCTTTTTCCCTTAAGGTTTAAATTACCAAAAAAAACCTCAAGCAATCATCTTGGCCCAACTACAACTCAACACTCATAAGCCCAAAGACCAACAAGAGCTCAATTGTCGATGCTCAATGCTTCTGGTTAACCCAACACTTGGATCCGAAATTTGGGACATGATAACTCTCCTTAACTCAAATAAATTTTTTCCTTGAAATTTATCTAACACGAAGAGATGCAGGTACTGAGATCTCATGTCATTCTAGATTTCCCACTTCGCTTGCTCGATTCCATGATTTCTCTACAACACCTTTATCAAAGGTATGCTCTTGTTGTGAAGCTTTATTACCCCTTTGTCGAGAACTCTGATGGACCTTTCCTCGTAAGTCAAATCTGTATTGACTTCAATTTCCTCGAGTTGGACAACATGTGAAGAATCTGAACAGGAACATCTCAACATTGAGGCATGGAAAATATCTTGGATACGTTCTAGCTTTAGGGGTAAAGCTAACTGGTAAGCTAATGATCTCACTCTCTCAAAAACCTCATAGGTTCCAATATATCTCACACTCAACTTCCTTTTTTGACCAAAACGAATGATCCCTTTCTATGAAGATACATAGAGAAACACATTCTCTCTTAACTCATACACGATGCTATTACGCTTCCAGTCCACATAAGCTTTTTTCTGATCAAAGTCCACTTGTAGTCCACATAAGCTCGAGACCTACTGTCATTCTATTATTAAGCTCAATATAACGCAAAGGCGTCCTACACCTATGCCCATACATGACGTCAAAAGGATTCATTCTGTAACGTCCCAAAAAATGGGCCTAGAAGCTAGTGAACCAGTTTTCTTACTATAGCCTAGTTCAGGATTAAATACTTAAAAATTAGTTTTAAATTAAAATAAATTATGCAAAAATATCCTAAAATCTTTATTTGATATATATTTGACTTTAGTCAAATCAATTTTGAAAATTGACCCTTGAATCCCTAAGATTTTGAAAATAGTAACTATTTTGTGAAAATTGAAAACTTAAGAACAATTTTATAAATTAATACGAAACTTTTAATCTTTAAGGTTTTTTGATCCAATATTAATTCTAATTGATCTAATCCTTCCAAGGGCCTATTTTAATCACTCATAACCCATAATTTTAATTAATAACCTAAATCACTTAATATTAATCCTAAAAACCTATTTTTATTTCATAAAACTAAACCTATTTTTAAAATTAAGAATTTTCATCTTCTTGGAAGCCATTAAATCATATTTTTAAAGGTAAACATCAATATTTTTAATAAAAATCCGTTTGGTTAATTCTTTATAATTTTTTTCTTCGGTTTTACTTGAAAAACTCTATTTTTGCATCAAGCTTTAAACCCTTTTTCATGATTTTGGTTTCTTACTTACCAAGGCATATTCTTCATCATATTTTCAAGGTAAATATTCATTTTTTTAACAAAAGTTTGTTAGTTTATTTTCCTATATTTTTCTTCTTCAAAGTCTCTTCATTTTTCTTCGGTTTTACTTGTTTTTAAACCTTGGTATGAGGTTGGATCAAATTTGGAGGTAATAATAATTGAAACCTATGAAACCTAAGTTATTTAATGAAATTATTAAGTTCTTGGCTTATTCCAACAATCTTTAAATTCTTGAATCACTAAAATCAGTTTTCTTGATAAAAATTTCATTATTTTCATGATTTCTGTTCAAGTGTTTTAAATGGTTATTTTTTTACCTAAATATATGATTTTCTAAGTGTTTAGATGTAGTTAAGATGAATTTTAAGTATGTAATCTCGTACCTAAGGTTTAGGTGATGTTTGGAGAGGTTTTTGCTGAGTTTAGGTTAAGCTTTATGGTATTTTTAGGGTCTTTCATATATTGGTCCGACTTGAGGGATTTTTAGATGTGTTATAATGTACTAAACCCTATGGTTTTGATGCTTGAATTAGTTCAAGATACAAAGGAACAAGTTTGAGGAAGATCGGAAAGTCGAATCACATTTTCGGGTGACTTGTCGAGCAGGTTTCGATAAGTTGATGAGTGAATTATGAGAGTGGGATGCTTTGGCAGTATGTTAAATATGTTTTAAAAATTTTGGGGGTGTAGGAAGGTGTGAAAAACCTCCCTATGCTCGAAAGTAAATTGTTTTCTTAAAGGTTCTCATATTAGGCATTGTTTTTACTATGTGTTTTAGTCATTTTTATATTGTATTGTGCATATGTGAATATGGATGTTTTTTTTAATGATTATGAGATTGATTTTACAATGTTTTTATATACATATGATACTCCCATGGTTTTATTTTGAAAACATGATAAAAGTAGTTTTTATCGATTTATGCATTTGATGCATGTGTTAGTGGGATGCATGTGGATTACTTATTATTTTTGACTTAAAACTTGAGCATTGATTTTTTTTGTGTTGGATATTGAAATGATGTTTATTGGGATAAATCGATCGATCGATAGGATGTTAGCGCACTCTTTATTATTTATAAAATTCGTATACGTGGGTAAATTCCTTAGTGATGCATTAGAGTTATTGCTTCAATTGTGATATGTGTTGTATTGCATTTAAGCGTAGCCTATCTTGGAAGGTAAGGTTGGAAACATGTTTGGATTTAATCCATTCGTGTGCATGGTATGAGTAGGTGATAAAGCCCTCATACATGGTATGGTGACAATTTAGTACCATACGTGGCATGACTTGACATTTATGCCTTCATGCGAGTTTCTATTTATCCCAACGATTAGAGGTAAGACTAATCAGATCACTAATACCAACACGAGAAAACGCAAGTGTAATATTTTTACTAATTTTATTGCAAACAGAGTTTGCGAGTGTTTGACATTGATTTCAAACGTTTTATAATCCTTGCTAAGTGAAGGATGTAAGCCTTCAGTTTTGAGGCTTAGCACCACGTGATGAAACACTTGCTGATTTTTACTATTGGTGGCAATATTAGCCACGGGTAATTATTTTAATAGAGCATGACTTGTTTTTAAACTTGATGAAATCAATTTAATATGATATGCATTGAAAGGTGTTTTATACTTGTTTTTATTCACTCACTAAGTTTATGCTTACCCTTTCATTTACCTTGTAATGCAAATTATTTATCGTAAAGGCAACAACAAAGAGAAGCAAGGATCTAATTAACCATCATGTGAAAGCTTAAGTATGTCTTTAATATTAGTATTAGTAAGAGAGCATTGGGTATGGGTTTATCATATAGTGAATATTTTTTATGCTATTTAGACTTGAAATAGTTGTATACTTATACATATTAATGATATTTAATGTTGATGTTTCTTGAATGAAAGCTTAATGTAAGAATGTTTTAAAAGTCATTAGCCTTATGTTGAAATTAGGTTAAGATGCCTTTAGCCAAGATGTTATGTATTGATTAGTTGAGATAGTGTTAGCCTTGTGGCATGGAATTGAATGACCTATTAATATACCTTTAGTTGAAATAAAAGTTATATGAAAATTTGATTCTTGATATCCCTATGTGTGAATTTGACTGTTGTTGATAATGAAGCATAACTATTTATGAGTTGAATTTATGATGTCGTTATTTTGGTTGGACTGCATCTAGCTAATATGCCATGATATATGCTTAAAGTATTTTTAGGTGAATTTACATATAGAGAAGGTCTTGTAAACCTCATTAAGATAAAATTTGAGATATAAGCTAGTAATGAACTTAATTAAACGTTGATAACTTTAATTTCATAATTAGTCCCTGAATTTTTGGAAAACTACATTTTGGTCCTTAAAACATGTTTGTACGTTTTAGGACACTTTTTTTTATTTGTTTCCACTACAATTGTATATAATTTATGCATGAACATATAGGATCAAAATAAAGCATCTAAATAAGATTAAGTGAAAAATCTTTAAGGTAGTTTATCGGGGTGAGTCTCCGGATTAGCCTCGGTATTCCTCGTATAGCTCGTTCGAGTCTGGTTTTGTCTAAACCGGGTCGAGGGGGTATACATTCTAATGATAGATTGATAATTCTTATTGTAAGTAAACTCTACTGGCAGTAACCGATCCTCCTAACTTTGAGTGAAGTCCACAACACAACACCGAAGCATATCCTCCCAGATTTGGGTGACTCGCTCAAATTTTCCATCGATGTGAGGAGGAAAAGTTGTAATGAAGTGCAACTTGGTATCCAAATCCTTATGGATGAATTTCCAAAACCCTTCAATCAACATCAGATCTCTATCCGATATATTCAATGAAGGTACATCGTACAACCTTACGATCTCTTTTATGTACAACTGTACCAACTTTTCTAAACTGTAATTCATTCGTACCAATAGGAAGTTAGTTAACTTAGTCAACCGGTCAACTATAACCCATATAACATCATGTTTCTTTAACTTCATCGACAAAATCGGTGATGAAGGTCATGGTTATTCAATACCACTTCCATTGTAGAATCTGGACAGACTGAAGTAATCCTAAAGGAACTAGATGTTCCACCTTAACTTGCTGACACGCCAAACATTTTGTCACAAACTTGAAGACATCTCTTTTCATATACGACCATCAAAAGAAAGGGCGAAGATCCTAATACATCTTATCACAGTCTGGATGAATGGAAAATGGACTACGTTGAGCTTTGAAACTCACGAGTAATAATAATAGCACTGGCTCCTTTCTTATATAAGGATAACAAGCAAGTACCTTAAAAATATGGTTATACAGTAACAACCCCAAGAAGCACTTCAATCGATGAATATTCGGGAGAAAAAATAACTAATGAAGTAGGTCATGTCACGACGAGTGGGTGATTTTATTTACCCCAAACAATTGAAGATAGGGACACAACCCAGAGGAAGGCCACAACTAATGAACTAGAAAAAGAAATCGAAAAAGATTTCTTTTTAAAACGACCACCAATGGATCATGAACTAGTAAAAGAATTTGAGGCTCAAGAGTTTCTAAAGATACTAAAACACGGTGAATATAGTGTGGTGGAACATCTTCATATTCTCCCCGCGCGGATTTCTATGTTATCATTGTTGTTAAGTCTTGAGGGCCACTGTGATACGCTCTTAAAAGATTGAAATCAAACATTTGTGCCAAAGGAAATAAGGACTGACAAGATGGATAGGTTAGTCAAAAACATCATTGTGGATAACTTTATCTCATTGAGTGATGAATAAATCCAAAAATGAGGTTGAGGGTCATGCAAAGCTCCATATCTCTACCTGGTACAAGGGGCATATACTGCCAAGAGTCTTTATTGATTATATTTTAGCCCTAAATGTCCAACCATTGGAAATACTGAAAATAGTTACCAATTATTAGCTCTCATATGAAAACTTATCAGAATAATGAGAAAGCGTTTGACGGATCCCATAGGGACGTGTTATAGAATATAGAAGTTTCTTTATAATTCAGACCATCTACCTTTAATGTTAACTTTATGACGATGGAAATTAAACCTGCCTACAGTTGTTTACTTGGACGCCTTTGCATACATTTTGCAGGCGCAATCCCTTCTACACTATATCAGAAGTTAAAGTTCATGGTTTATGATCAACTGGTTACTATCGGAGTAGAGGAGGACATAATTGCTTCGATAATTATTGATGCACCTTATATCGAGATCGACGAGGATGAACTTGAGTGTCATTTTAGAACACTTGAGTTAATCAATTTCAATTTTTTTACTGAGGGGAGTAAGGTCCCTAGGCCAGGCTTTTCCAAGTGTTTCAAAATGCAAGTCAAAGAAACATTGGGAAAGGTAGCCAAGATTAGGAAAGACTTTGAAAGCAACTTCAAGAAATGCTATACCCTGTAATCATCCTGAAAAATATGGATTAGTTTGGACTGTGTTTGAAATCTAATATCAAAAAGAGAAAGGCTATAATGAATAGGAAATAGGAAATGAGGAATGTTAGGTTAAATGGGGAAGAAATCGAGTGAGAAAAGAGAAATTCATATAGTCTTTAATTCATTTACAAAGTAATTCTCAAAACCACTCTTTTATCTTAGGCCCGAAGACAATAAGATATCATTTGTAAAAGGCCTATGTCAAACCTCTATGGTTCTATTCTCAATAAGGATGTTTTTCAAAATAAATCTATTGTGGCAAACATGTCCCCATAAATAAATTCGTAAACAACAAATAAAAAAAAACACAAAAAAATATTCATTTCATTCATTCATTCATTCTTTTCATTTAGTATACTTGTATATATCCTTTCGACCATTTTTTTTTGCAGATTTTCAGATATCAATGGTATAAATGACCCAGAGTCAGATTTAGAAACTGGTTTTGAACTGCTCATGTGCTTGGAAGAAAACTATGATGATGATGATGAAGAATATGATCCACCTACTAATCTAATCAAGATGATGATGGTGATGAAGAAAAAAATATTTTTCCTCATAAAGAAAAATTAAAGGTTTTAACTCTTGGAGCCGAAGAAGAAAGGCGAGAAGTAAATATTGGAACCACCATCACTAAAGAAACAAGAAAAAAATTGATAGAGCTTTTGAGAAAATATAAAGATATTTTTTCTTGGTCATATTAAGACATGCCCGACCTAGATACCGACATTGTCATGCATCGACTCCCTATAAAGTCAAGATGCAAGACAATAAAATAAAAAACTCAGAAGGAAGAAGAGATAAAGCCTTTTGAAAATCAGAGATGATGTGAAAAAATAATTTGATATCGGATTCTTCAAGGTAGTTAAATATTCAGAGTGGGTAGCTATTATTTTCTTGGTCCTAAAGAAGGATGGAAAAGTGTGAATGTGTGTCGATTATAGAGATCTCAAGAAAGAAAGCTCTACAAAAAATACCCTATTACCATATATCGACACCCTATTAGATAACACAACATATTACTCCTTTTTCTTTTTCATGGATGGATTCTCCGGAATAACCAAATCAAAAGGTTCCCCAAAGACATGAAGAAGATCAGCTTTATAACGTTATGGGGGATATTCTTTTATAAGGTGACGTTGTTTCACGATATAATGCAAAAAGAGATAAAGGTCTACTTAGACGATATGATATCTAAATCTCTATCAGAAGAAGAAATCATAGAGAATTTAGAAAAAAATTTCCAAAGGTTGTGGAAGTTTCAATTAAAACTCAATCCTGCCAAGTCCATATTTGGAGTTACCTCTTGGAAATTTTTGGGCTTTATAGTAAGCAAAAGAGAAATCGAGGTCAATCCAGATAAGGTCAGATCCATACAAGAACTCCGTCCCCCTCAAACACCAAAAGAGGTTTGGGGATTCCTAGGGCGATTGAATTATATTTCCCAATTCATTTCCCAGGTGACATACAAAAGTAATCCAATATTTTAATTAATTTGTAAAAATAATCCAGGGACATGGAATGAGAAATGTCAGACAACCCTATAAAGGATTAAGAAGCAATTACAAGACCCTCCTATTTTAGTATCACTAGTCTCAGGGAAACTGTTAGTCATGTTGCTAACAGTGTATTGTCACGTGGCTAGACTTTTAAACCAGCCCATCGTGCGGTCTTAGGCGATGTGACGGAAGACAAACGTTTAAGTAAGACTTCTCAACACTTTCGGAATATCAAACTTCCCAAGCACCGATAAACGCGAAACGTTCTAAGCGGAAACGGATCAAAAGAGATAAGCGATGAAGAACTCTTCAAGAACGCTCAAGAATAAAGAAAGAACAACTAAAGAACACTGAGCGGATTTTAAAGAAAATGCTTTTATTCCTTGAAAACTTGGAATACTCAGATACATCAAATGAGGTGGGGAAGGTCTTTATTTATACTTAAACTTCCCTCGATCCTACGGTCTATACAGATTTACATCGACGGATATGATACAACTCTATCTATTTCAAAGCATAATTCTAAGAATATTCCCACCTAACTATGGAAAGAATCTTCTGTGTTCACACACCTTGAATGGATAGGTCTTCTAGAACTCTTCCTGGATTGGGCCAATCTTCTCAAGCCCAAAATCACCCTTGGACTTACTTGACAGGCCAAGTCGCACCATGTGATGCTAATGTCTCGGACCTCAACCCGCGGCCCGTGACATTCTCCCTCACCAAACTTGGCGACGCCCTCGTCGCACCACTCTAACAAGTCTGAGTTCGATCCTGGAGCTTCTCGCACACCTTGTCTTACTTCCATCTCAGATTTTGGCTTGAATATCCCCCTATAAGAATCACTCTCCCCATAAAGAGCACCAGACTCTGATTCAGTTGCCCCCATAAGGATTACTCGCTTCGGCTCGCACCGCCATGTAATATCAACCGTATTAGGCAAATCTTGATCACAATCCTCATGTTCAAGAGATACCTCATTCATTGACTCAGTATTTTCTCTACATGTCAATCCTTCATCCCTGAAGCTTGACACCCCATTGCTCCGCGATAATGCAACAACCATCGATACTTCGTCACCTTGAAATTTGATGCATCGGCCACCTCATCCACGGATGGCTCATCGACGTCTCCCATGTTAATAGGCTTGGGCAACTCTTGCCCCACAAAGGAATCCTCTTTAATATCCCTCAAAGCGATGTCTCCTTCCTTTAGAGCATCCTCGGTAAGCTGAATGGAAGTCATCTTCTCGATCCTCTTTCCCTTATCTCGATACACGAGCACAACACAACGTTATTTCCGATCCAAAATGCAAACAACGTCGGCACAAGGGATGATAAGAGCTTTAACACGGTCAAGGAAGTTAAGCCCTATAAATTTAAAGTCATCTAACTCGATTACCTTGAAGTCTTCCTTGGACTTCCAATTACCAATCTGCAAGTCTACCTTCCTCACAGTTCTAACAACTTGAACTTCCTTGGCATTCAAGGTCTTGATCTTCTTGGTTGAACTTTCAACTTTAAGACCAATTTTCTCAGCAGCCATCTTTGACATGAATAGATCGGATACTCCGGTGTCCACTAGAGTAGTACTCGATCGTCCCGCCACGTTGATACCGACAAACATCAACCCATTCTGTTTCTTGCCTTTCTTCTTGGTAGAACTCAGAATCATCGAGCCAAGCCTCACAGCCTCATCATCCTCGGGCTCGTCCTCCTTGGATTGTTTCGCTCGATCAGGGCACTCTCGCGCTAAATGCGACCCCTTACAACGGTAACACTTGCAACCCACTCTCGGCTTTCCACCTTTGACGCTAGCGATTGCACCAAGTCTACCTGTCTCACCATCTGACTCGTCATTCTGATAGACTATGGCATCGAGGCAACTCTTCTTGTCCGAAAATTCCTTCACTACGTGTGGACCATCAGAATGTTAGTACCGTATTGTACCTCGATCCTTCCGCTCATATGGTTTTTCAAGTCGGTCGGACTTGATCGATGGCTTGCCATCATCGATACTATCTCCGGAAACATCATCGTCTCTTCTACCAATGCCCTTACCATGGGGCTTGGAAGACTTAGATTCCATGGACTTGTATCCAGCATACTCAGTCAAGGACTCCACAACTACTAGGGCTTTGGAAAGTTCTTTGACATCCCAACGCTCTAACTCGGTCTTGTCCCATGGATTCTATCCGTCCATAAATGTGAAAAGAGCATCCTTCTCACACAGGCCAGGTATCAAGAGTTGTAGCTCGTTAAACTCTTGAACATAATCCGCAATGGATCCTTTATGTCAAAGCCTCCTGAACTTGGATCTAGCTTCTCGCTCAGTGTTACTCGAGCAAAACTATTGTTTCAACGCCACTTGGAACTCTGCCCAGGTTTCGACAGCCGTGAATCCATTACCCTTATCCAAGCACCTACGTCGCCACCATAACAAGGCAACATCAGTCAAATAAATCACATCAGTGTTTACCTTCTCGACATCATCATCGATGCTTATTCCCCGGAAGTATAGCTCCATACACCAAATGAAGTTCTTAACATCTTATGTCGACAGGGTTCCCTTGAACTCTTTTGATTTTGGGATGTCCTTCATTGGCTTAGGTGTGGTTGGATTTAATACACTGTTCCGTATAGCAGCCTGATAAACCAGAACTTTATCCTTGAGTCCCAACATTTTTACCTTCAATACCTCAAACTTGGCTTCAAGAGCATCTCTCTTCTCCTTCAGCTTATCACCCTGGTCATCCATTTCCTCGAGGCATGTGTCCACCACGTTGAGTCGCTCCACAGAATCCTTCATAGATCCCTCAAGCCTAGTGACCTTGTCCTCAAGTGCAGACAATTTGTCTCTTGAGATAGCCTGACTTTCTTTGTTAGCCTTGGTTTCCTCACACTTTTGGCTAGCAGCAGCAACAGTCTCCCTCTTTGGTGCCATCTCTACTCGATGCTTCGTACCTCAAACGATATAAACGTTTCTCGAAAAAGGCTCTGATACCACTTGACACGTGGCTAGATTTTTAAACCAACCCACCGTACGGCCTTCGGCTACTCAATACTTTTAGAAGATCAAACTTCCCAAGCAACGACAAACGTGAAACGTTCTAAGAGGAAACGGATCAAAAGAGATGAGCGAGGAAGAATACTTCAATAACGCTCAATAACAAAGAAAAAACAACTAAAAAACACTAAGAGGATTTTAAAGAAAATGTCTTTATTCCTTGGAAACTTGGAATACTCAGATACATCAAATGAGGTGGGGAAGGCCTCTATTTGTACTTAAACTCTCCTCGGTCCTACGGTCTATATAGATTTATATCGATAGCTATGATACAACTCTATCCATTTATAAAATATAATTCTGGGAATATTCCTACCTAACTATGGAAAGAATCTTTTATGTTCACACACCTTGAATGGATAGGTCTTCTAGAACTCTCTCTGGATCGGACCAACGTTGGTGGTCTTCTCAAGCCCAAAATCACCATTGGACTTACTTGGACAGGCCAAGTCGCACCCTGTGATGCCAATATCTTAGACCTCAACCTGCGGCCCATGACAATATGAAAACTCGATGTGTTGCATGTTGGGTCAACATAATAAGACTACAAGAAAGGACAAGGCCATATATTACATGAGTAAGAAGTTCACCGATTGTGAGACTAGGTACTCCTCTATTGAGAAATTATGTTGTGTGTTGGTGTAGACCGCTAAAAGGCTTCAACAATACATATTATACCACACTACCTGGATAATATCAAAATCGAATTTCTTAAATTTCAAGATGAAAGCACCAACCTTCTCGGGTAGGCTAGCTCGCTGGGAAATGTTACACTCAAAATTTGACATCCAATACGTAAGTCAAAATGCAATAAAAGTGAGTACCTTAGCAGACTTTTTGACAAGTTGTGTATGTGACGATTATGAGATGTTGAATTTTGATTTCCCTGTTGAAGACCTTATGTGTATTTCAGTCGAGAGAGACAATGACTCAAAAGACTCATGGCAAATGAATTTTCACGGCGCTGCAAATGCATTGGGACAAGGTATTAGAGCAGTCTTAATCTCACTAAAAGGGGATCACTAACCTTTTGCTAGTCGGTTGAAATCCTTTTGTACTAATAACATGTTTGAGTATGAGGCATGCATTTTGGGACTCCGAACGGCCACCGAGAGAAAAATAAAGAAATTACGAGTTTGGGGCATTCCAAGTTGGTTGTCTATAAATCTGAGAAGAGTGGGAAATGAAAAACACAAAGCTAATAAGATATCACAAATTAGTTCTTGAACTAATTGAAAAATTTGATGAGATCACGTTCAAGTATCTCCCAAGAGAAGACAACCAAATGGTTGATGGCCTAGCTACTTTGGCAATTATGTTTAAGATAAATGAAGGTTCTGAAATGATGATAATCAAGATGAAAATTTTTGACTCCCCAACCTACTATTATCATGTTGAAGAAAAGGTGGATGGTCCTCCATGGTACCATGACATCATGAAATATATAAAGTACCAACAATACCATTTAGAGGCAACGAAGAATGATAAAAAAACAATTAGAAAAATGATGAAGAAGTTTTTTACAAAAAAGGTCGAGATCAAATATTATTAAGGTATATGAATACCAGAGAAGCCTAACTGATCATGGAAGAAGTTCATGAAGGAATGTGTGAAACCCAACCTAGTGTTTTCACCATGGCAAGATGAATCATACGTTTCGGGTACTTTTGGTCCACTATGAAAAATGACTGCATCAATTATACTCGGGAATTTCACAAATATTAAATCTATGTTGACAAGACCAATACACCTCCACAGACTCTTATGTTATGAAATCTCCATAGAAATTCTCTATGTAGAGAATAGATAAAATTGGCCAAATCCATCCTAAAACGTCAAATGGCATAGGTTCATGTCGGTAGCAATCGATTATTTCACCAAATGGGTAGATGCAGCTCGTATAACAATGTTACGAGGTCAGCAATTTTTATGTTATTAAAAAAGAAATTATCTGCAGATATGGCCTACTTGAGAGGATTATTACAGACAATGCCTACAATTTGAAATATAAAATGATAACAGAAGTTTGTGAACAATTCAAGATCAAGAATCACAACTCTGTAACTTACCGTCCAAAAATAAATGGGGCCGTAGAGGCTGCCAATAAAATATCAAGAAGATAGTGGAAAAGATGGTTGATATGTAAAAGGATTGATATGAGAAGTTATTATTTGTCTTATATGCTTATAGAACCGTAGTACAAACATCAACTAGAGTAACACCGTAGAGATTCCATATTTTCGTTTCTTGATGGAAGTTAAGCTAGAAGAAGCTGAATGGGTCCAAGTAAGATATGACCAGTTGAATTTAATAGATGAAAAAAGGTTAAAAATGTTTTTCCATGGTCAGATGTATCAAAAAAATGATGATGCGAGCCTATAATAAGAAGATTCGACTGAGAATTTTGAGATGGAGACTTAGTATTGAAGAAATTATTGTCAATCCAAAAAGACACCCGGGGAAAGTGGTTGCCTAATTGGTAAGGTCCTTATATCGTAGAGAAGGCATTCTTCAGAGGAGCATTGATTTTTGCTAAGATAGATGGAAAAGAGTTGAAAATCTAGTGAGTTCAGACTCAGTAAAAAAGTATTATGCCTAAAAAAGAAAAATAAATAATAAAAAATAAAGTATCTAAAGGTAAAAACCCTTAAAAGTTTTCTTAGATAAAAAACTAAAAGAGAATTTAAAAAAGAAAAAGAAAGGTGAAAACCCAAAAGGGCACTTTTAAAAAAAAGAAAAAAAGAGAACGGGGTTTAAGATGAAAATCTGCAAGAGGCGTCTTAAAACCAAAGAAGGGTCTGAGTTGAAAACCCGTAAAGGGCGATTCAGATAGTTCATGGGTAAGACATGTAAGAATAATTCTCTCACAGGCCTGACAGTTCGAAGAAGTTTTGTTTCTTTGTATATCTTTTTCATTTCTAAAATCTAGTCGGCAAAGGCAACATTCAATACATTTCTACAAACCTATAAAATTTAGACCATTAATATATGAACACATATATTTTCCTACCATTTTATAACCTTGCTTTCGTTTGCCACAATATTAATAAAATAGTAGTCTCAAAAAAGCTTTTCTCATTTGTATTTCTTTTTTTTTCTTTCCCCACCCATATAAATGTCTTTAATTGAAAAAAGAACATTGAAGATTGACATTATTAATGCAAAAGATTTTTGTACATTGCTCTATAAAATGGCTTGGAAATTATAGGAACTATGACTCGGTCCATGAATATAAAATTTTGTTTGATAAAAGAGGAATCATAATTAAGGCAGTTCATGACGACTTAAAATCTATGATAAATATGGGACATTAAAAAATAAGATCAAAATAAGGATGCCATTTTAGAAGGAGAAACTTTTTTCAAGGGTTTGCATGCAAATGCATCAAAATGTCCAGCATGAGGCAAGAATCTGAGAATTCACAAGACGTTCTAGGAGGCTTAGCATTGGTGTGTTTCAAGGCAGAGACTACTACTAACAATATACATATTGGAAGAAACACTCTATGATAGAATAGATAATTAGACGAGAATCGATATTTCCAACCATGATTACAAAAGGAATGGGATAGAGTAAATATGTATAGCAAAGCATGATTTTCTATCTGGGTGTAAAAAAATATATTTGCAAGAAAAGAAGAAGAATCACGAATGGAATAGAAGAGAGATAAACCAAGTAGAAATGCTGAAAGAAAAAACAAAAAATGCATAATAGGCATCCATAGGGGAATATTCACCATGATTGTATCAGTTGTTTTTTCTAAGTATATGAAATGCTCTCTGTTATCCATTCAAGCATAAGGAGTATGAAACCTTCTTTCAAAAACCTGCTTATCTACTCGAGCATTAGTACAATAGAACCTGCTTATCTATTCGAGCATAAGGAGAATAGAACCTACATATTCATTCGTACATGAGAAGAATGAAACCCTTTTTGAATCTACTTATCTACTCGAGCATGAGGAGAGTAGAATCTGCTTATGTATTCGAGCATAAGGAGAATAGAACCTACTTATCTATTTGTACATGAGGAGAATTGAACCCATTTTAAACCTGCTTATCCATTCGAGTATGAGGAAGACAGAATCCTTTTTTAACCTGTTTATCTATTACAGCATGAGGAGAATAAAACTCGTATATTCATTCATGCATGAGTAGAATAAAACCTTTTTTTGAACCTGCTATCCATCCGAGCATGAGAAGGATAAAACCCTTTTTTAGTCGACTTATCTAGTCGAGCATAAGGAGAATAGAACATGCCTATCAGTTCAGGTATGAGGAGAATGGAACTAGACTATTCATTCACGCGTAACGATAATGAATCCACACATGTTTGTCATCGATGAAAATCAGTGCTTTTTGTTCTTTTCTCTCTTCCTTGTTTCACCGGAATAAGCAAATAAGGGGTACTTGTTGACACTAAATTTTTATCATTTTTTATCATTATTTTAAACCTAATAAAATAATAATCTATTTAATTTTTAAATGAGATCCATTTAGCCCAAATAAAATCCTAACTATTTATTTTATCTCCATGTGTAGCCAATTATTAACCATTAAATCCAAATAAGATCTAATGGTCCAGATTGGATCAAAAATGATAGTTGGTCAATACCTAGTGTGTGAGCCCCACACATGTTTCCCTTTCCCCAAGTTCATGCATGTTGCAATTTAAAAAATGAAGTAAATGCTACTATGATTTTCAAATTGAAAAATAAAGTAAAGAAATCAAAGCTTAGTTTAAATATGGAAAGGAAAAGAGGAAGGATGAGCCTCAAATTTGTTTAGATTCAGACCAAAATTAGGATGAAATCAAATCCAAATTTTCTCCAATTTTGTATCAAATGACAGGGGAAACAATCCCCCAAAAATAATATTTAATTTATTCCAAATTTTTTGTATTTTTATATAATTTTTATTTTAAAACCCTTTATCCATCACCTTTGTAAAAAACAACTTAGACACAATACTTGCACAAGAAATTTCACATGAAAATTCACTAGAGAATACTCTGATTTGTACTTGGATTTGTGTTAGAATAAGAACTTTGAAGCTTTTTTTTAGGTATCTCTTTCTTATTTATTTACTTATTTATTTTTTATTTTGACTTTTCTTTTTATTTGCTTATTTTGGATTTATATTTTGAAAAATAAAAGTTATCTTGTTCAAAGTTTGAAACACTACTTTTATTGTCGGATTTTGAGTAAATTTTTTCGGATTTATTCGATTTAAAGTGGGATTTATATTTAAAATTTTAAAACGAAAAGATTTTTCCAATCCCGCCATCGACAAAAGCGGTCGATGCCGATGGAAGGCAGCCAAAACGATAGTTCATTCCCAGTGTTCTTCATTCTTGAAGAACACTAAGGAAATTTGAATATTTTAAAGTGGGGTTTGGATTTTTTTAAAATAAAGATTTAAATTTGTTAAAAAATTGGTTTTTATACCCATGTATTTTAAAATGACCTAATCACTTTTATTAAACTCTAACTATTTTTTTTGTTAATATGATCATCTTTTTAGAATTTTAACCTTTAATTATATTTTTTATATGACCACTAGTAAATCTTTTCAATATGTTTTTAGTTTGGTCAAGTTTTTATTTTAATAAATTATTTTTTTAAAAAAAAATAAATAAAAAATTGAAATCTTGGTTTTCATCATTTTTTTACCTTTATTTTTTTACTTTATAAATCCGACTCAAATATAAGTGTTGACCCAATCTGGGAAGGATACACTATCTTTAAATAATTTGTGTGTATTATTTATTATTATCCGTTGTAACATATGTTATCTTTTATTAGTTTAAAATAAAAGCCTTAGTATTATGTTCTTAAATACTATATTTGAAGCCTTTTTTAAAAAATTAAACATACCTCTCACTTAAATTAATAAAATACACTTAATACTCGTTTAACTTTAATAGTTAAAATTTACATATATTATATTTTAGGTTAATAACTACTAATTTAGAATACATAAAAACATTCAACACACTTAATTTTATTTGCTTTTCTTGATTAAAAGATGAAACTTAATTAATGCGGTGTCTTATCAAAGAGAGGTAACAAGTTAACGCCAGAAATATTAACGGTGATTAACGTTTACTCTCCTAGCGGTGGGACCGTTAAAATATAATCAAATTCATAAATAGACAATAATTTAAATTATATACAAACTTGCAAATTCCGACTTTAAAATATTTTGTAATCGGCTAGAGACCAATTTTTGGATGTTGCCAGGTGCTAAGCCTTCCCCACACGTAACTGACTCATGAACTCGTTTATTTTCGCATACCAAAAAATTCTTGTTTTAATAAAATAAAATAATTTTATTAAAATGACCCATTTTAAGGTGATCCAATCACACCTGGGTTTTCCATTAAAAAGATTGGTGGTAACTTCGTTGTTTTGTTTAAAAAAACGTTAAGCCACTTGAAAAAAGAGGTTACGATAGTGTAGATGTAGTATTTCTTCTCAGAAGATAATGTCTCTATATCTTGAACGCAAAGATAACTGCAGCAAGCTCAAGATCTTGCATGAGATAGTTCCTTTCATGGGGTTTCAATTGTCTCGATGCATAAGCAACCACCTTAAGACTTGAAGGATTAAACACCACATAATTATTTTCCAGTTCAAGTTGCGTTAAGACTGGAGCCTCCGTAAGGTATGCCTTAAGTTGTTCATAACTCTATTGTCTATTTTCGTTCCATACAACTGGAACCCCTTTATGTAACAACTTGGTCAAAATTTCGAGAAATCTAGGAACTCCGATATATTTCTTGGTGGTTTCTATTCCACCACAACTTGGATTTTCTGAGGGTCCACACGGATTTCATTTACCGCAACTATTTGGCCAAGTACGCAACCTCTGACAACCAAAACTCATACTTGCTGAATTTGATATAGAGATGTCAGTCCCTTAACAAATGAACAACCACTCGTATGTGATAGTCGTGCTCCTCCTCAATGCGTTAGTACACCAAGATGTTGTTGATAAAGACCACCATAAACTAATATAAGTACGATTAAAAGATTCGATCCATCAAGGCCAAAAAAAATGCAGGTGCATTGGTAAGCCCAAACGACATCACCAAGAACTCATAATGTTCGTACTTTTGAACATCCTCTTCCATTACCTTCAACTAGTAGTACCCGAACCTCAGGTTAATCTTAGAAAACACACGAGCACCCCTCAACTAGTCAAACAAGTCGTCCATTCTTGGCAAAGGATAACGTTTCTTAATTGTGACTTTGTTGAGTAAATGATAGTCAATGCACATCCGCATCAACTCGTCTTTCTATTTAACAAAAAACACCGACGTTCCCTAAGGCAACACACTCGGCCGATTAAAGTCTCTCTCACGAAACTCTTGAATTTACTATTTCAACTCTTTTATCTATGCTGGTGTCATATGATACGGCACTATAGACATCAAAATTGTACCTGGTATCATATCTATACGAAACTCCAACTCACGGTCAGGAGGTTAACCCAATAACTCCTCCGAAAACACATCAGCAAACTAACATATTGTTTGTAAACTCTCTAACGCTGGGTTTCCACCCTCACATCTATCACATGAGATAAAAAAGCCTCACCCCCCCGTTTTATCAACCGTTAAGTTGACAAAGCTAACACCATATTCAGTAAATATAGGTTTCTCTCTCCCCTTACAACAAGCTTGCATCCATCTGCCACTTAGAGCTTCAAATTCTTTAATCTATACCTCAAGACTTGCGTTTTGTTCGAACTCATGTTCACTATGATTGCATCGAACTCTTAAAAAGGCAAGACCATAAAGTCTGCAGGGACGATTAAACATTGTACCTCGATCGGACACCTTTGATACACCTTATTCACTAATCCATCTAAACCAGTGTGCTTTTCACTCGAACTCCTATCTAGAGATCCTTGACTAACAAACCCCACTGCTAAGATATTCTACTATGGATATAGGATTGAGTAAACCTCAAGTCCCACAAGAGCAACTATGGGAACTAAAAACAAGGTAAACATACTTGAGATAACATCCGTGACTGGATAATCCTCTTGTGCCCTCACCGCATACTCTCTAGTTGATGGTTTCACTGTGTACTGGAAAGTTCCACTCGATACATGGATTTCCCTTCCATGAGAAAAGCCTCGACACTAATGGCCCGAATAACTGGTCCTTTTCACTTGCTCTACTGGCAACATTATAATCTTGAGATAGTCCCTGAAGATGTGGTCCATCAATCCACAACGGTAACAAGACCTAACCACTCCCCAATACTCTCCTCTATGATTCTGCCTATATTAGGGTACTACTAGTTGAAATTAGCTCAAAAATACCCAGATTCATCACCAAAATATTTCAAATATAGATAGAAAACAAAAATATTTTAAACAAATGAGACATTTTATAACTTCAACTTGTACTCATAACATATGTTATCTTTTGAACTCTTTGGATCCTCTTCCACTACTTTTGAACATCCGGAAACTACAAATGAGACATTCTATACCTTCAACTAGTAGTATCTGGATTCATCACCAAAATATTTCAAATATAGATAGAAAATAAAAGTATTTTAAAAACAATTGTTGTGAGCCTCACAGTCCGATGGTTGAAATTAGCTCTTATACCAATAAATGTAACCCCTAAATCCGACCTAAAAAAATAGGTTGAATCTAGAAATTCAAGTTTGAAAACTTTACCTTTAAGAAAACTAATTTTAAAAATATACTTTAATTTAAAATAAAACCATAGTGATTTAATAAATATCTTATAATAAAAAATACTTAAATATTATAATAAAAATTTCAAATATTTACATAAAACTCTTTGAAAATAAAATCATATAAAAATACTTAAATACCCAAAAAAACATAAATATCCTAAATGCCTCAAAGTTTCTATAATAATAAATAATAACCTGAATATCTAAAAATAGTTTTATTTTAATAAAGAAATAACTGAATAAAATCTAAGATACTCCAAGTACCGCAATGCCTAAAGTTCAAAGATCTGTAAGAGAAAACTAAGGAAGAGCAAGCTAAAGAGCTTAATATGTCTCTAAGGTGAAGATAAAAACTTTATAAAATTATTTTTTAAGAGTAATATTTCAAAAAAATATGATTCACATAAATAATTTTCTCAAGAGTAAAATTTTCAAAAATTCAAATCATGATGTATGAATGATATCATACGCACAACACAAATCCCAATTACAGCGTCACCAGTCCGAATGGAGGAGTTCCCTAGAACCCTCACCTACAACGTCACCAATCTGAGAGTGGACTTAGGACTTCCGAATCGGAAGGCTGACACGACTTCCTCAGTACACAATCTCACCCTATACACACATAATGATGCATCATGATTTAAAAATTCGAAAACAACTATAATTCAATCCGAAATCACAATTTATCCGAAATCTCAATTTGTCCGAAAACACAAATTCACAGATATAAAAATCATATTTACTCTCAAAAGTATGAGATGTCAAATCTAAAAATTTTTCATATATTTCTCAAATTATAATGACATGTATGTATAATAACATAAGTGAACAATCAGATTCACATTACAAAATTAAAAATGATAGCAAAACACGAGTATTTTTCAAAACACAAAATATTAAGCATGACACAAAAAATATATTTTTCGGAAAAACACGTATAACATCAGGAAGAGAACACACCTTATCCATAGTGACTCAATCTACTGAATAATATGGTTTTAAACTCTAACAAAAATAAATAGTGAGAATAGAGGCTTTAGAGAATCTTGATGAAAGAAATAACTGAGGGTTTTCTCTTAGACTAAAATATGTATTTGTAGAGAAAAAAAAACTAATTCCAATTTGAATTAAAATTCTATTACACTATAAAAAATTTAATAAAATAATAATAAAAAGATATGATTTTAATGAAAAATAGAATTCAATTTAAAAACAAATTATTTATCCAAGAATTTTCAATTTTTAAAACATATATTATAATAATAAATAATTTAATAATTTAAAAAAATAAAAAAAAATATCACGTTTAAAGCAAAAAAAACATTAAAAATATGTAAATTACATGTTTAGCCATTGATCTCTTTACGATTTTCAAAACATCACTTTAACTTTAAAAATTTAAACTCACACCTTGAACTTCTAAAAATTTATAATCTTATCCCAAAAATTTTCCCTTAAATTTAGAAAATCAATTTAAAATCTCAAAAAAATAGTGTTTTAAAAATTGGAAATCTAAAAAAATAAGATTTTTAATTTAGGATTTCGAAATTAGGTAAAATTAGGAATAATTTTTTAGTGTTACAGTTTTAACTTCATATAAACAAAGTAGTTGTAGCATCATCAAGGGGTATTGGCAAGGAGACAGCTTGATGGAACTTTTTTTTTTTGTTTTGACTTAAAGTTCGTACCCCTCTAACTTTTAATACATCATACATCCTATGAAATTAGATTGCGTTACATGTTTGATTCATGTTTGATGTTTTTGGTAGCTTAGAAAATCTTTAATGGTGATTTTTTGATTGGTTGACGCACTATTATAAATTGGATAGAAACACACCAATTAGCACTTTGATAATGTGTAGGATTAGTTTGGTAATCAATGGAAATGGTTTGGGGAATGTTCTTAGCAAATTTCAGGTTTGGGCCTACATTTCTGTTCAGGCGTACCGATATGGGTTAAGAGATTATCAGTACCCTAGAGGGAAAATAAGAGCTTAGAAAGCATTCGTATCAATACGATAATCCCGTGTACCAGTACCCATTGCTTAATTCAAATATAAGAGGCATTTTTGGTTATCGATATGCACAGGAGTATCAATACCACTATTCGATTGATTTAGAATAGATAAGTGTATCAATAATTCATATAGGCGTATCAATACTAGTATGAATCGGTACCGATATGAGGTTGTCTATATCAGTACGGGTAAGCAGCTTGGGGAACTTATAAGGCAATAGAGCATCGATACGCCTTGAAGGTGTAACAATATTGGGTGGTGTATCGATACCCCATATAGCGTATCAATACTCGTTGGGTAATCGATCCAAAAATTAGTGTTTTAGTCCCGAGGATCTATAATTTATGATAAAGGATTCTAAAGGTCTCTTATGGTGTAAAACAATTACTAAAATTGAGAAATTGATAAATTAACCTCAAATATGATTAATTGGACTACAGATTTGGTAAGCCTTGGTTGTTTTTAATGAATGGAAGAAACTATATGGATCCTTGGTGGTTTGATGCTTTGTGATAGCTATAACCTTGTTGTATGTTTATTATAGGTTGCTTAGCTTAGGAAAGACCCTTATATGATGGGAATCCGAATACCAAAGAAAAGTGTTGCAACACAAAGAATGTCATCTAATGTAACATTACGAGTGATGTATTGAAGACATTTTCGAATGGAGGATCTCCATATTGTGTGAACGCAGGCCTCATTCGAAGATACTCGATGTAAAATTCTGAGCATGGGATTTAGAGGATCTCGATGCTGTATGGACACGGGCCTCACTACTTTGTGATTTTTGTTGATATGTATATGTTGTGTGCGATAGTATATCGTGCATGATATTACATGTGTTGCATTTTTTATTCATGGTAAGTGCGATGTTGGTCGAGTAGCGGTGTAGCCACTGAGCTTCTGTATCTCAGCATTTCAAAATATCTTTTGAGCATAGGTTAGGTGAAGACACAGACCGGAAGAGCACCCTTGAGGTTGGATTTCAGCATCGACTTAGTGTTAGAGTACAAACACTTGATATAATTGGCTATGTACTTGTAGAACCTATGTGTTGTAACTGTTGTTTTAAATTGGTTTGAGTGGAATGATTTTATTGGTTTGTAATTATTTTGGAGCTCCATTGTTTTGGACTTGAACTTAATGGATTGGTTTTTAACTTGAATGGTTTAATGAGCTTTCGAAATGAAAATTTTGTAATACGGGTTTTAGGTCATAGCCCCGAATGTGACATCCGATTTGAGGGTATTACAGGGATCCATACTCTAGGGATAAGTCATACATCTATTAAGTATCGAGATCCTACATCCATGCTTGGAATGACCCATCAAGCTTCTTCGAATGAGATCTACCATTTATCCACCCACTATTTACCGAGTAGTTAGCCAATTATCTTATAAACGAGATTAATTTATCAAGTTCTCAATTTTAGAATTCATTTTGCACCTTGAGACCCTTAGGATCCTTTACCCCGAATTACAAGACCCCTAAAATCAAACTCTAATTTTTGGATAGATTGCCTAACGAGTATCAATACACCTATGAGGGGTATCGGTACACCTCCAAGTCGTAACGATACGTTAAGCTTACTAGATTTGATTAGCCCCAAAATTACCACCTTTATCGATACGGTTAACCCTCATATCTATACCGAACTGAACATGTATCAATATACCTATATTGTGTACCGAAATGCCCTTGTATTATAAACTCAATGTAATAGTGGTATCGATACGCTCTTGCATATCGGTACTGAAAAACGACTTTAGAATTTAAAATATGGAAAGGGTACCAGTATGCGGGATGTTATACCGATAGGCCCATTACATTTTGCCTCCAAAATTATTCTATCATACTGATATGAACCTACCTCGTATTAGTACCCATACACAAAAATTCAAGTTTGGGTTAGGGAATCACCAAAATCCCCAACTCAACCTAAGTGGTAGATTCTTACTTCATTCCTATAAATTATTGGGCTAGATTAGAGTGCGTTTCTACCCAATTTACAACATTAAATCATCAATAAAAAAAGTTCTCATTAAAGATTCCTTAAGCTACCACAGCAATCAAGCAATCAATCATGCGGGCATCATGTCTAATTTCATGATATGTATGATGCTAGAAAGTTAGTAGAGTACCAACCTTAAGGAAAATCAGCTGCAATCAAGGATTCCCTTTCACTTCAAGCTTTCTCATTCTCAATACTCTTTGAGGACTTTTCAACCTCTTTCTCCATAAGTAAGAGTCAAACTAAAAATTAGACATTATTAGGGAATACTTTAGAATTCAAAGACGCTAGCAAAATGAGATTGAAGCTCTCAAACCCTTCATTCCTATTCTTGTCATAGCTCAAACTCTAAAACCCTTTTTCACCAAACTAACACATCTTTATCTTAATTTATAGATCTTATGATGCTCTAAAACCTTCTCTCAAGCCTAAAAACATGATTCATAATAGAAACTCTAAAGTTTTCTCTTTGATCTTTTTGTTTGAATGACGAGGGGTTATGGGTATGAAGGAAAAAACAAGGACATGGTGAAATTAAAATGAGCCTCATTTTTTCCTCTAATGTATAAATTACCAAAAAAAACTCACTCAAGCCTATTGGCCCAACTACATCCCAACACTCATAAGCCCAAAGCCTAATAAGTGTCCAAACGTCGAAGCTCAATGCTTCGGCTTAATTCGACACTCAAATTTGAAATCCGAAGGGTGAATCTTCCAGAACTTAGATCAAGTCATTAACCACATTTTGAGTAGAATAATTTTGCATTAATTTTAGCCCTTCCTTTGACATAGCATTTATTATCAGTTGGGAACTCCGAGGTGATACTTCTCGTATTCTTTTGAAGATCAACGACGAAATAATTTATTGATTTCTCTTTTGTATTTTTCTTGCCATCAACAAGCTTCAATTCCAACATATATGAGGCACAAGCATCACATTTGTTGATCTCTTCAATCCTCCAAATTCATTCATAACTTGTTTCCTTGACTCATGCTAGCCACACCCACAATAATCTGGTAAAACCCTTTGTTTTTTGTTCCCACTTTCATATGTCCTTTGATGCTTATCAAAAAGGAGTCACTCCCTAATTAATTTACCCTCAAGAACCGAAAGATCAAAGAGCCATGTAATTGCAATAGAAAATTAGTTAATTTTATAAATCAAGAAGAATATTATGTCTGATTAGAGAATATATTAGTAAAACAATATTTTAAGATATACCAGGAGCATTACAGGGATAATTTGAAATTCTATCTCCCTCACATTCTGATAACTACATTTTTTGTTTTTCCCAGGCACTGAAAATAACAAAGAGCATTCAATCTTTGAGGCTTGTGCCATCGGGTTGTAAAATCGGTTCAATTCCATGTCGCCTTTCATTCATTGCTAAACTAGCATTAAAGCTACTAAAAATAGCAAATATCATGTCTTGACTCTTTATACGAGTTCATCTCTTGAGCAGGCCTTGGACAATCCTAAAGTGCACACTTTGTACCTAAGAATTCAGATAGTGAAAGCATATACTTAGAAGATAGCCAAGAGTATGAAGTATGACATCCTCCCCGATAAAACTTGTACCATTGTAACATGTGTAGAAATTCTCAAAATCCTGATACAAATTAAACTGGTGGAATTCCAATTGAGTAGTCCCTTATAAGTTGTTAATTGGCATGGCAAGGACTCTTAAAGGCAAATCTTTACAATGATCAATTAATGGAAAGCCATGCTGACGTGTCCCCTGATTCACTCCACAACCCTGTAAGAACATGTTGATTACAACTTTCTAGTGAATAAAGAATGCCTTTTCAAGTTTATAGCGTAGTCACCATTTTTTTTCCTAACCTTAACCCTAAACCAAATCCCTTAACTATAATATTTTAATATTTTAAATATAAATATAATAATAGTAAACCATAATTTTAAAATCTAAAAAAATTATTATTCCAAAAATTAAAAAAAAAAAACAATTTTATAATAAAATTTCATTTACATTAACCTATAACCAAATCTACCAAACACCCTTACACCATATCCAACAACCCTTAACCTATTACAAAACCTAAACCCAGTCACCAAACCGGTAATTAGTTGAACTGGATACCCAAAACTGGATATCAAACTCGGATTTTAACCTATTACAAATTTTTATTTGTAAAAAGTCCGTATACACTTTGTTATATTAAAATAAAATATAGGTTTTACCAGCACTCTAAATTCATTAAATTTTGGTCTCACTAAAATGTAAGAGGACCAGTTGTAAATAGGCATGTTTAGTTCACATTATGTAATTTTCATGCTAAGCATCCATGATTGATCTATATCATTTCATTATGTTTGTATACGTAATCATTGATGGGTCCAATCATGATTGATATAACAAAGACTGCTTTGATCATATATGGATATAATTTATGGACAAGATTGTGTTATAGAATACCTATTATATGATAGCAAATTTTTGAGCTCATAAGTTTATTCATTTGTCAAGAAACAAATGTTGTCCAAGGAGTAGATTGTTGGATTAAAATTCAATAATAATGGGTAAATATGTATAATGTATATTGCTCTTATAAAGTTTAACACGTAATTAAGTGACCAATTATGTTACACGTGTTATAAGTATTGTCATGAAATTAAAAGTTAAATATCATAACGTATATTTATAATTTGATGATGGAAAGAGTTATAAATACGTAATAGTTGGTTATTAAATCAATTATATAAATGGGTTATGATCGCAAAAATTAAGTTAACTTTGTTATGAATAAAATAAAGAACTAGAATAGATGAATTAAGAGGAGAGAAAAGACAGAGAGATTATTGTATTCTCAAAGGTGAGTTATGTACAAAGCTTTCTCTAAATGTCTATATTTATATGTACAAGATGGAAACCCTAATTCCAATGGGTATTAAATCCTAATTATAAAGCCCATTAAACCTTACTCTAATACATGGATATTCACCATAAATAAAATATTCTTAACACTCCTCCTTGAATTACCATGAAGATATTGTGCCTCGTTAAAACCTTACTAAGATAAAAATCTCATGGAAAAAAATGCTTAGTGAAGGAAAAAGAGTACACATATCTTTAATACACAAAATATGTTGCCTCATTAAAAACCTTTTCTAGGAAAACCCAATGGGATAAAACCTTGGATAAGGAAAAGAGTACAACGTGTATTTGACTCCCCTTCATAAATATATCAAATAAGATCTCTAACACGACGCAATCCAATATTGTAGTTAGCTTCTCAAATGGAGCAGTAGGGAGCATCTTAGTAAATAGATCTGCCAAATTATCACATAAATGAATTTGTTGCACATCAATGTCTCCATTCTTTTGTAGATCATGAGTGAAGAAGAATTTTGGTGATAAGTGTTTTGTTCTATCACCCTATATATATCCTTCCTTAAGTTGGGTGATACGTGCTGTATTATCCTCATATAAGACTGTTAGAGAGATTTTTCGAGAGAGTAAAACACAATTTTCTCTAATATGTTGGGTTACAAACCTACCACACACATTCACGACTAGCCTCATGGATAGCCAAAATCTCAGCATGATTAGAAGAAGTGGCAGTAATAGTTTGTTTTATTGAACGCCAAGAAATTGTTGTACCATCGTATGTAAATACATAACCAGTCTGCGATCAAGCATTATGAGGATCAAACAAGTATCCTGCATCAACAAAATCGACCAAATCAGTTTTGGATATATTAGGAAAAAATAATCACATATCTTTCGTACCTTGAAGTTAACGAAATATGTGTTTAACCCCATTCCAGTGTCTTCGGGTTGGGCATGAGCTAAATCTTGCCAACAAATTGACAGCGAATGATATGTCAGGTCGTGTGTGACCAGAAAGATACATCAATGCACCAATAGCACTTAAGTATGGTACTTCTGAACGAAGAATGTCCTCATTCTTCTCTCGAGGACATAATGGATCTTTGTTAACATCAAGAGACCTAACAACCATGGGGGTGCTCAATGGATATGCGCTATGCATGTAAAACCTCTTTAGCATTTTTTCTATGTATGTTGATTGATGCACAAGGATTCCATCCTTTAAGTGCTCAATATGTAATCCAAGATAAAATCTTGTTTTTCCGAGATCTTTCATTTTAAATTCTTTCTTTAAATATTCAATTGTCAATGAGATCTCTTCAAGAGTTCCAATGATATTCAAATCATCAACATACACGGAAATAATGACAAATCCGGAGCTAAACCTCTTAATAAAAATGCATGGGGAAATTGGATCATTCTTATAGCCTTCCACTAATAAGTATTCACTGAGGCGATTATACCATATACGCCCAGATTGTTTTAATCCATAAAGGGACCTATTCAATTTAATTGAGTAATGTTCTCAAGAACTTGAATTGACTGCTTCAGAAAGTTCAAATCCTTCCGAAAGTTTCATATATATATATCATTATCAAGAGGCCCATATAGATAGGTTGTAACCACATCCATTAAGCAGAAATGAAGTCTTTCTTTTACTGCAAGACTAATCAAAAATCGAAAAGTAATTGCATCCACCACTAGGGAATATGTTTCTTCATAATCAATTCCAGGTCTTTGTGAAAATCCTTGTGCAACCAAACGAGCTGTATATCTTGCAATTTCCCCTTTTTCATTTCTCTTTCTCACAAAAACCCATTTATACCCCACGGTTTTTACACCTTCTAGTGTATGGACTATAGGCCCAAAGACTTCTTTTTTTTGAAAGAGATTTAAGTTCCGCTTCAATTGCCTCTTTCCATTTTGGCCAATCATCTTTTTGCTTACATTGTCCAATTGACAATAGTTCATGATTCACATTATCATCCAAATTTTCTAATGCTATATTGCATGCAAAAGTATTATCAACATCAATTTTATATCGGTTCTATTTGTTACCAGACTTAACATAATTTATAAAGATCTCATCATTATCAGGTACCTGAGTCATATCTAATGTCTCTGCTGGAGACTTTTCAATCTCTTCTCGAGATAATTCATGATTCGTTGACTCCACAATCGGACCATCACAAGATATAGCTCCTTTTCTTTTCCGTGGAATCTTATCTTTGGAACCTATTGGTCTACCACGCTTTAAGCGTGCGTTTGACTCATTAGCAACTAGAGTTTGTCCTTCTAGGACTTCAATATTAATCGGAGCATTCACAGCTGGAATATATGAATTAGTCACTCTTTTAGGTTTAGCAAAAGCATCTGACAATTGATTTGCTAATTTTTGCAAATGAATTATCATTTGAACTTCTAGATCACATTGTTGGGTACGTGGTTCAAAGTATGATAACGATAATTCATTCCAACTTATTTGATTTCTCAGTTGTTTATTTTCTCCCCCGTAATATTGGGAAAACCGATTCATTAAAATGATAATCGGCAAATCGAGTTGTAAATAACTTCTCCGTTAAAGGCTCAAGATATTTAATTATCGAGGGAGATTCAAATCCGACATATATTCCCAACCCCTTTTGAGGACCCATCTTTGTACGTTGTGGTGGAGCAATCGGAACATAAACCGCACATCCAAAAATTCTAAGATGGCAAATATTTGGTTCCTGACCAAAAACCATTTGTAATAGGGAGAAATTATGATAACTTATATTGGCCTAATGCGAATCAGTGATGCTGCATGTAAAATTGCATTTTCCCAATCAGAAATTGGTAGTTTGGACTTCATCAATAACGGTCTTGCAATTAATTGAATTTGTTTGATAAATAATTCTGCAAGATCATTTTGTGTTTGAGCATGAGCTACAAGATGTTCAATACTAATTCCAATCGACATGCTAAAATCATCAAAAGCCTTAGAAGTAAATTCATCAGCATTATCAAGACGAATTGTCTTTATGGGAGAATCTAGAAAATATGCTCGTAGTTTTATTAATTGAGCAAGTAACCTCGCAAATACCAAGTTGCGAGTCGATAACAAGGATACATTTGACCATCTAGTCGATGCATCAATTAAAACCATAAAATATCTAAATGGTCCACAAGAAGGGTGTATGGGCCCACATATATCACCCTGTATCCGTTCCAAAAAGTTAATAGATTCATAATCTATTTTAGCTGGTGATCGAGTAATTAAATTACCTTGAGAGCAAGCATCACATAAAAGGGCATTACTTTGAAGAATCTCTTGGTTCTTCAATGAGTGACCACATGAATTCTCAATAATTCTTCGCATCATAGTCGATCCGGGATGGCCTAACCGGTCGTGCCAGATAATAAAGTTATCAGTAAACTTATAGTTTACAATAGCATGTGCTTCAATTGCACTAATTCTTGTGTAGTACAATCCGGATGATAGTGCATATAATTTTTCTAGAACTTTCTTATTGTCTTAAGTTACACTCGTAATATAGAGATATTCAACATCTCCTTGACTAATACTCTCAATATGATATCCATTTTTGCGAATATCTTTAAAACTTAATAAGTTTCTTTCCGACTTTGGAGAGTATAGTGCATCTTGAATATGGAATAAAGTTCCATTTGGCAATAACATATGTGCTCTTCCGGATCCTTCTATGATATTAACACTTCTGGATATAGTACTTACATTATTCCCTTGCATTGTTAAATGAGAAAAAAAATTCTTATGCTTAAGTATTGTATGAGTAATTGCACTGTCTACTAAGCATAAGTCGTCACCATATTTTGCAGATTATATTTGTAACGTAATCATATTCTTAAAAGAATAAATAAATAAATGTTACAATAATATTTAAAATAAATAATTAAATAAATAACATCAATTATTTTGATAAAGTAAACATAATATTTATTCTTGAAAAAATCCATGATAAAATTACAATATTTTCCTAATAACATAAAGTAAATACGAAAAAAAAGTATCAAATATTTCTCTCAGGGGATATGAGAAAATCATCAACTTCTATGTTTTTAATGCCATAATTGTCCTGGCCACTGACGGAAATACCATAATCATCTTTGTGAAGGCCATAATCATCTTTATCATCGATATAAACGAAATTTATTTCAATTCTTTTTCTTTTACCACTTATTGATTATTGGTAAAGGTCCACAAGATGTTTTGGCGTACGGCAAGCACGGGGCCAATGATTTGTGCTGCCACATCGATGAAACGTAGATTCTTCTTTCTTTGATTGATCTTTTGCACCATTTTCATCCTTATTGTTCCACTTGCGGTGGGTATAGTTACTTTTAAAATGATCACCTCGCCTATGTCCTCGATTGTGGCTATGACCACGCCCACGCCCATAGCTATGACCACGATTATGGTTGTAGCCTTTATTTTTTTCGCTTTATAATGTTGCATTCGATTCAGGGAATGGAGCAGATCTTGCTGGGCGATATTCATGATTTTTCATGAGCAACTTATTTTTTTGCTCAGCCACAAGAAGTCAAGAAATTAACTCAGAATATTTCTTAAAGCCTTTTTCACGATATTGTGTCTAAATGACAACATCGTTGGCATGAAAAGTGGAGTATGTTTTTTCTAACATATCCTCATCAGTAATATTTTGACCACATGAATTCAATTGTGAAGTAATTCGAAACATAGCAGAGTTTTACCCTCTTATGTAACTTTGAGCTTATCCCAAACTTTGTTTGCACTCTCATAAGAATACATATTCTCATAGATGTTTGAATGGAATGCAAAAAAGAGAATGTGCATGCTTTACAATTTAGAATTCTTCTTTATGTCTTCAACGCATCATTATGTCATTCCTTTTGGCACAAACTGTCCATCTTCAACTATATCGCATAGCTTGTAATCATTTCCTTTGATAAATTACATCATCTTTATCTTTTAATGGGGATAGTTGGACCCGCTAAAGAAACGTGTCTTGTCAATGAAATGCGCCATAAGTCATCGGTTGATCAATAATTGGTTGAATTATCCGAATCTTCTCAGTAGGATGTTAATATTTCTCGATTGAGTCTCACTTTGATACCTATTGTTAGGCTTGAAGGTGCTCGATGGACAACCGATTAAGCTTAGTCAAGTGATGGAGAACTCCTAATTTGGGGTGTAACTTGTGGAAGCAAGAATAAACCAATAAGCATAAAGGATTTAGAGTGGTTCGGACTTCTAACCCAAGTCCTATATACACTATTTTAGCTTCCCACTAAGGATTTTCCAAATTCACTTAGAATTTTAACCTTTTGAGGAACAAAGGGAAAACCTTAAAATCTTAGATTCTAGCCTCGAATCTAGCATCCAAAGTTCACAAACAAACTTTAAGAAAACTGATAAGTGCTTAACTCACTATCACTTTTTAGACTTTTCATGGGAATTAATCACCAAATCTATACCTACTTGAACCAATGCATATACTTAATGTGAAATATTTAGAGGTTATGCTATCAAAGATAATATTTAAAGAAAAGGCAAACTTTATTGTATTTTTGTATCTGTGTAAGAAAAAAATATTGTCGCGATAGCAATTAAGGCTGAGGTAGGACCTGATGCCGAGGCAGCAGAGGACAAGTAGAGATACTGAAGGCAATCTAAGGAGAAAAATGAGAAGAACATTACTAGAAAAGAAACCCAAGGATGAGAGCTGGATAGCACGTAGAAAGCCCAAAGATTCTCGTCGCGGCAGTAAATGTAAATGGCAGTAAAAGTTAAACAGCCATAAAACGGCTAGTGGTTAAAACGGCTACAAGGTCGGGGACTATATAAGCACTCTCTTCCTCTTGAACTATTCACTCTTGCATTCTTGATTTCTTTAGAATATTTTCTAATTTTGCTCTAAAAATATTCTTTGCCTATTCACAAGCTCTTTCACAATTTTCAGAACTTTTCAAGAAAATCTCCAAGAACCTCAAATCTCCACTACTTACTCATGGCCACCTACAATCGCTTTCCTGCCTAGTTCACTTTCTTTATTTAAAAGAAGATGACAAAAAACTTTCGGTGATGAATATAGAGTAATTTTGAAGACTTTAAGAAACAGTAATGGAAGAATAGTTACGGAAGACTAATACCAAGAGACAAAAGGTTAACCGATAAGATCTACACCAGCATGAACACCTTTCTCTTCATCTAAGGGGCGTATCTCAACATCCAGTGCATGACTATAAATGTGTCTTGAATTCTAGTTATGATTCGATGGTTTACCTAGCTCCATACATTGAAACTTATTAGACTTGAAGGTACTCGATAGACGACCGATTAAGCTTAGCCAAGTGATGGAGAACTCCTAATTTTGGGTATAATTTGTGGAAGCACGAATAAAACAATAAACACAAAGGATTTAGAGTGGTTCGGACTTCTAACTCGAGTCCTACATCCACTACCTTAGCTTCCCACTAATTATTTCCCAAATTCACTAAGAATTTCAAACTTTTGAGGAACAAAGGGATAACATTACTATCCTAGATTCTAGCCCCGAATATAGCATCCAAAGTCCACAACCTGAACTTTGGAAAAACTCTCAACAAAGAGAAATCTTAGCAAACTTGATAATCCTTCTAATAAGGCTAATGTTTGAAATCTAAACTCTCACCAATCCTAATAAACTTGAGCATATAATGATAATTAAGCTCCCAATTGGATGTCTACCCAAAGATTGGAAATTAAAGCTCTAAGACATTTGCTTGATCATATTGTTGTTGACAATGAACCATTGGTCTTCTCTTGATATTGAGACTTCTATTTATCATCCTAATTGAGTTTCTAGCCATTGGTGACCGTCGTGATTCATTTGGAACCGTTTGGAGTTTATTTCAAGGTTGATTTCTTCTTCTGGTGCATATGGTATCGAAATGAGTGAAAGTCGTTTCGAAACTGTCTCTTCAGAAAATAACCGTTGAACCTGTAATTAAGAACCGATATCAAAACGCCTACAAGGCGTATCAAAACCCTTAGATCATGGTATCGAAACATCTAAAGCTTGTTTCGATAATGCTCTTAGTTATTGGGGGGTTTATAAAATCGTTGGGATTTTCATAACATCATTGGAGGTGTATCAAAACACTTTAAAAAAGTTTTGATACAAGTGAATCGAAATGGGTGTTTATTGTATCGAAACAAAAATTCAAAGTGACAAAACGTATTGGAACAGTCAAAGACCGTATCGAAACGCCTGTGAAGTTTTTTCTTTGAAAAGCATATTGGTTTCGAAACACCTAGAAGGTGTATCGAAACGCCTGGGTTAAATTTAAATCATTTAAAACACATTCATAGTTTCTAAAAAAACTCTTAAATATTTTTCAAGTTGTCTGGACATAATAACTATTTTTGAAATCTTTACAAATTAATCTAAAACTATTTTTCAATTATTATATCAAAATGTTACTTCTACAATATCCCTTTTTTGATATAATAAAACCAACTTGAAATTTTTTTTTAATGTTCCCCCTTTGCGAAATAAAGTTTGAATAAGAGAATTAAGGATTCAAAAACATTAAAGCTCCCCCTTACTTAATAAACCATTTGAAAAAACAATTTTTCACAATATTTCCCCCTTTTTGTTATATCAAAAATGATTCAAAACAAGTTTGAAAACCTTTAATGCTCATAACATAGGGGAGTTTTAAAATTGCCAATTGTTGTAAAAATATTTTGAAATATAATACACAAAGTTAGTTTATAAAACAAATGGCCCCCCTTACTCAAGGCATCAATAAGATTTAGTCCAACATATATGATAATCAAGTTTAAATAAAAGATAAAAAATTAAAAGCCAACTAGATTTATCGTACTTGAACTCAATGATGGATGTAAAACCTTCCTTCTTCAAGTATCTTTCTTTTATGTATGGAGCTCCCCCTTAATGTTTCACTTTTTTGCTCATATCTCCATCACACCTAAACGAAACAATCAAGAAATTTTTGGTATTCAAATTGCTTTGGATCCTTTAGCATTAGAAGAACATAATTTAGTTGAAGTGATTAGTCCTTTGGGGACTCAAATACTTCTAAAACATTTTCCATTTTCAAATCTAGGGGAACTAGATTATTTCAAATAAAAGGTTGATTTTTCCAAATTATTTTTCTTCTCAAGCTCTTTGGAAATCAAATCTTTTTCCTTCTTAAGATCATCTAAAGCAATTTGATGATCTTTTTTCATCTTTTGAAGTAAGTTTTGTAAATCAAAAATTTTAAGTTCAAGTTTTTTCAATTTTTCTTCAATTTTAAAATTGGTTTTTGAAAGCAAATCATTTTCTACTTTTAGCTTTGAAATCATCTTTTTGTTTTTTAAAAATGAAGCTTTAAATTCAAAAGCCAAATTATTATAGTCTTCTTGTAACTCATCAAAATTATATAAATTTGAAAAAGATGAGTTAGAAGTTATCTCCTCTCATTTAGGGCCATCAAGCATAGGTTGGATTTCTTGTTTTCGGTAGAGTCCTCATTACTCCAAGTAGCCAAATATGCTTGCTTATTTGAAGATGACCCCTTAATGATTGACTTGTGGTAATCCTCAATCTTCTTCTTTGATTCATTCTTTGAAGATTTCTTTATTTTATTCATCACGAACCGATCAAAGTCCATGAAGAATGGGCAAGCTCTTCATCTTTTTCACTATCCTCCTCACTTGAATCTTCAAAGTGGATGTACTTGGAGGATTTGAGATCAATGGTGTTGACATTTACACCAAGCTCTTGAACTTTCTTCTTCCCCATCGATCTAATCTCTTCTTTCTTCTTCTCCTCTTATCTTCCTTTTATTATAATTTGATGTGTGAGGAGTGACCCCATGAGTTCATCAAGCTTGAGAGTCTTTAGATTTTGGGCTTCGAAGATGGCGGTCCTCTTTTAGTCTCAAGACTCGGGAAGGGAAAAGATAAGCTTTCGAATAATCTTTTCCTCACGAATGATCTTTTCATATCCTCTAAGTCCATTTCTAATTGTGGAGAATAGATCGAACATGTTTGTAATATTCTCTTCCGGATTCATCTTGAAGTTCTCATACTCTTGGTTGAGGAGCCCAATATTGGTCTCCTTTAGTTCATTTTTACCCTCTTATGTAACTTTGAGCTTATCCCAAACTTTGTTTGCACTCTCATAAGAATACATATTCTCATAGATGTTTGAATGGAATGCAAAAAAGAGAATGTGCATGCTTTACAATTTAGAATTCTTCTTCATGTCTTCAACGCATCATTATGTCATTCCTTTTGGCACAAACTGTCCATCTTCAACTATATCGCATAGCTTGTAATCATTTCCTTTGATAAATTACATCATCTTTATCTTTTAATGGGGATAGTTGGACCCGCTAAAGAAACGTGTCTTGTCAATGAAATGCGCCATAAGTCATCGGTTGATCAATAATTGGTTGAATTATCCGAATCTTCTCAGTAGGATGTTAATATTTCTCGATTGAGTCTCACTTTGATACCTATTGTTAGGCTTGAAGGTGCTCGATGGACAACCGATTAAGCTTAGTCAAGTGATGGAGAACTCCTAATTTGGGGTGTAACTTGTGGAAGCAAGAATAAACCAATAAGCATAAAGGATTTAGAGTGGTTCGGACTTCTAACCCAAGTCCTATATACACTATTTTAGCTTCCCACTAAGGATTTTCCAAATTCACTTAGAATTTTAACCTTTTGAGGAACAAAGGGAAACCTTAAAATCTTAGATTCTAGCCTCGAATCTAGCATCCAAAGTTCACAAACAAACTTTAAGAAAACTGATAAGTGCTTAACTCACTATCACTTTTTAGACTTTTCATGGGAATTAATCACCAAATCTATACCTACTTGAACCAATGCATATACTTAATGTGAAATATTTAGAGGTTATGCTATCAAAGATAATATTTAAAGAAAAGGCAAACTTTATTGTATTTTTGTATCTGTGTAAGAAAAAAATATTGTCGCGATAGCAACTAAGGCTGAGGTAGGACCTGATGCCGAGGCAGCAGAGGACAAGTAGAGATACTGAAGGCAATCTGAGGAGAAAAATGAGAAGAACATTACTAGAAAAGAAACCCAAGGATGAGAGCTGGATAGCACGTAGAAAGCCCAAAGATTCTCGTCGCGGCAGTAAATGTAAATGGCAGTAAAAGTTAAACAGCCATAAAACGGCTAGTGGTTAAAACGGCTACAAGGTCGGGGACTATATAAGCACTCTCTTCCTCTTGAACTATTCACTCTTGCATTCTTGATTTCTTTAGAATATTTTCTAATTTTGCTCTAAAAATATTCTTTGCCTATTCACAAGCTCTTTCACAATTTTCAGAACTTTTCAAGAAAATCTCCAAGAACCTCAAATCTCCACTACTTACTCATGGCCACCTACAATCGCTTTGCCCCAGCCATTGTTCAAGACCGTTTCAACAGGTCTTTCATTGCTCGGCAATTATGGGAGGAACAAAGGTTCCAACATTTTGATGAAGACAATTTCGGCATCGAACACTACTTGTTCGATAAAATCAAGTATCAAGATTGGGAGATCTTTTGCCTACAACCCACCTAGGCTAATGCCATCATCGTGCGGTAATTCTATGCGCACAGGCCGAGCAAGGACTCTCTCTATGTCCACTATCGAGGCAGGCCTGTCAAGCTCGATGCCGAGACAATCAACGACTTCTACATCGTCACAACCGTACATGATGTTCATGCTGAATTCATGAAAGACATCACAACTGAATATTATGAGCTGATAAAGGAAGACCTTTCTTACGAGAATACTCCTTGGAAAACCAGTACCCATAGAGGATCAGTGGCAAGGCAAAACCTTAAGCCCGAGGCCAAGCTTTGGAACACCTTTTTCAAAAGATGCCTCATCCCAACCTCTCACAACAGCACGGTGGACCAGAGAAGATTGGTGCTCATCCAATCTATCATCAATAAACGAAGCATCAATGTTGGAGAAATTATTCTAAGGGAAATCTACGAATATAGTAAGAAGGATAGAGGACCTTTATATTTCCCTTATTTGATTACTGGTATTTGTACTGCTGCAGGTGTACCTACAGCCAAAACGGATAAATTCACAACCTATATAAGAGGGTGGACCAGAGCTGTAGACAAATGGGTGTAGTTTCTAGAATTTCCCACCAACATGTTCGTAACAGCTACACCCTACACAGAGATGACTTCGGCTCTAGGAGGACCGAGACCATTCTTTCCCATAGGCCCTCAACAACAATTTCATGTTGCTGGCTCATCTAGGACAGCAGACTCTGCCACGATATCATATGCCAGTAGAAAACCATCAAAGAGGAGGGCAGTCTTCAGCACTCCTCCACGATCCCCCATCATCATGAGCAGTCTATCAGCTGAGATAGATGCCTATGTACACCAAAGTTCAACCGCTGTCGGGCCAAGCATTCACCATGCCCGGGCAGATATAGAGTATGATAGAGGGACGGATGTCATGGTCACCGAGGAATTTGCCGAAGATGAAGAAGGAGAAGTGAACGCTCCAATGTAGTGGACAACACCAACAAGATTCCAGCCACCATGAGAAGCCAAGGCTCAGCCGTCACCATCACCAAAGATGAAGCAATCAACAACACGACCTAGAAAACAGATTGTCTCTAACAGCTCTTCAAAGTCTCTAATTTTCTTATATAATGTTGTTTTTATCTTTACTTGTTCATTATCTTGTTATTTTGTTGTCTACTATGTGCCCCTGATATAAGCATTGAGGACAATACTTGTTTCGAGTTTGGGGGTGCTACTGCCGAGGCAATTCACTGCCGAGGCCTTGCCATGAAAGGGAGTATTTAAGTGATATTTTTAAAATTTATATCCACCATCTCACTTATTTTTTGCCCATATTTTTGCACTACTTTTCATCAGTTTTGCCTTAGTTTATTCTTTTAAGGCTATTGCAATCTTTCTCCTTACCATGGTTAGATCCTGTTTAGAAAACATAACCCTAAAATACTTAAGGAGAAAACTTAGAAGCTTGTCATAAGGTTGATCTTATAAACACTTTTTGGACTTGTTTGACTATAGGATTTCTTTTAATGAGCTTAGGTGATAAAGACTTAGATTTTTAGAATGTGACTAGAGTTGTCCATCACCGGCTCTAGGAATTACTCATCTTCATGCTAAAGGTGCCCGAAATTGGCTCTAGTATGGTTAAAAGAATAGCAAAAGAAACAAAGAAAAATTAAGAAGAAAACACAATCCTTGAGGTGCCCGAAATTGGCTCAAGTATTTGTTGTTTTGAAAAAGAAGAGTACATTAAATCCAAGTCTATTTGTCTTGAACTTAGAGTTTGTCCAAGAAGGCTTTTAATCAAACTTATCTATAAAAACGCACACACTCACAAACCTTATAGTTTGCTTTCTAGGTAAACCCGTAGGTAATCGAAAGGTTAAATCTAAAGAAGAGGCATAGTTATGGTGGGAGAATAGATGAAAACATAAGACAAAGGGAGAATAAGGTTCGGCAAATTGATGGTTTGTATTGCTTGAGGACAAGAAATAGTTCGAGTTTGAGGGTGTGATAAGTGCTCAACTCACTATCACTTTTTACACTTTTCATGGGAATTAATCACCAAATCTACACCTACTTGAACCAATGCATATACTTAATGTGAAATATTTAGAGGTTATGCTATCAAAGATAATATTGACAGAAAAGGCAAACTTTACTGCATTTTGTATCTATGCAGGAAAAAGTATTATCGAGACAACAGAGGACAAGTGCGATACTTAAGGCAAGCTGAGGAGAAAAATAAGGAGAACATTGCTGGAAAAGAAGCCCAAGGATCAGAGCTAATAGCACGTGGAAAGCCCAAGACAAAGGCCACGCGGGAAAGCCTCCTAGTTGAAATAAACTTGGAAATATTTTATTTATGTACATGACTTGTTCCCTACTCCAAGTTATATTCTACTTAGGAAAGGTTTGCCCTAGGCCAAGCCTATATAAGGCATAGCCGTCCAAGGGGAAAGAGACTAGACAATTCGGAATTAGAGAGTTTAGACCTAGCCGACTTCATCTTTTAGTTTTTATTTTCTTTACATTATGTTCTAGCTTTCTTTAGGGTTAGGTGAAGGTTGTAAAGTATTAGTGTGAAGAGATTAACTTTGTTTCTTGTTTTCAATGCAATAAAAGATCGAAGTTTGCTTATTATTTGTCATTCCTTGTTGTTGCATTGAAGCTCGAGAGAGAAGTTTGTGAGTAATCTATTTATCTAATATCGAAAGAGTTAGATTCACGAAAGGGATGAGTACGGTGTTTCAATCGGGAAATACTAACTAGGCTTAGAGATAGGTTAAGAGTTTCAGCGGCTAAAAGAAGTGTGGGATTGGTTGGTGATTATAATTGATTCACACTGAGAGATATCATCAAGGACTGGATCCTGACCACTTTCTTTATTTAATTTTTTTATCTTTATTTAGTTTATTTTAGTTTAATCAAAACCCAAATTACTTGCGTTTTTATTTTATTTCTTTACAGAGCAAGAAGACAAAAGAAGTATATTGAGTAGACCAATCCCTGTGGAGATGATACACGATTTACTCATCACTTTATTACTTGACGACGTGTTCACTTGCACTAAATTATGCATATTCCACACGCATCAAAAACTCTCAACAAAGAGAAATCTTAGAAAACTTGATAATCCTTCTAACAAAGTTAATGTTTGAAATCTAAACTCTCATCCAATCCTAATACACTTGAGCATATATTGACAATTAAGCTCACAAATGTTTGTCTACCCAAAGATTGAAAATTAAAGCTTTAAGACATTTGTTTGATCATATTGTTGTTGACAATGAAGCATTAGTCTTCTTTTGATGCTTGAGACTTCTTTTTATCATCACAATTGAGCTTCTAGCCGTTGGTGATCGTTGGGATTGATTTGGAGCCATTTGGAGCTTGTTTCAAGGCTGATTTTTACTTCTGTTGCATATGGTATCGAAACGCTTGAAAGGCGTTTCGATACTCTCTTTGGGAAATAGTTGTTAAAACTATAATTAAGAACCGGTATCAAAACGCCTACAAGGAGTATTGAAACTCTTAGCTTATGAAATCGAAATAGCTAAAATAGGTTTTATCGATGCTGCTCTTAGTCGTTGGGGATTTTCATAAGATCGTTAAAGGTGTATCGAAACACCTAAAATAGGCTGCGAAACAGGCGTATCGAAACGGGTGTTTATTGTATCAAAACCAAATTTCACAGTGGCAAAACGTATCAGAATGATCTAAGACCGTATCGAAATGCTTGTGAAGTTTTGCCTTTGATAAGCATATCAGTCTCGAAACACCTGGTTAAAAATACTTATTGGTTTCTTTAAACCATTTAAAACATATTCATAGTTTCTCAAAAAAAACTCTTAAATATATTTTCAAGTTGTTTAGCCATAATAACAATTTTTGAAACCTTTACAAATTAGTCCAAAACTATTTTTCAATTGTTATATCAAAATATTAGTTGTACACACTGACTACTGGATTAAACATATAGAATTTATAAATTTGCTAGAGCAAACATACTGCAATCTAGATAAACAAGATGTGAAAAGTTAGCTCATATACGAAACATAACATCATAGCTTAATTTAAACACAAGTGTCAAACATTCAAGGGAGAAGAAATTATTAAACTATCAGAAGACAAAATAAATGAAAGGATCAAGAGAAAGATCATATCATTTGAATCAATTCTATCAACATTATGGAAACACATATTTGAACATTGGCATTAAGAACTTAGAAATGCAACACTATAGATTCCTAGTGATTTAATTTTCTAAGAAGGGATTAGTAATCTCATGGCTATACACGATTGATTCCATCCTTAAACCAAATAGGTCCTCAAATTAAATAATAGTTTTGGCGACACAAAATGATATACTCATACTTTATCATCCCTTTTTATTTTTGTAGGCATTTAAAGGCAATTTTTCATATTTACAATCTAAGGTAGTAAAATAAATTATTTGCACAAGCAGATTTTACAGAAATTGATGATCACTCAAAAGTACTCATTTTTATATCATTTCCCTACTCGTTTATTACAAATCAAGATAGAATTAAAGGCAATAATAGATACTTCTGTTTATTTTTCTATATTTCAACATCCGAACACTACTGCTGCTACCAACGGTTGGCCGCCTTCGCCTATAAATAGATAAGCAAGCTTTATTTTTTCCACACTTCTTCTACACTACTTTTACTCTGCCAAAATTCATCTTCGCTCACCATAAGAAAATCATGGCAACCGCAAGAGAAACCTCTGCTAGAGCGTCAAAGTTTAGACGCTTCTCTACAGCAGCAGTAGAACATGAATATGAAAGAAATTTCAAAACCTGGAAGATCTGGGAAAAACAAGGATTTCAGTACACCAATGAGGAAGATTTGGGCCTAGAAGCATTCATACTGGCGAAAATAATTTTCCAGCAATGGCAACAATTTGCAAGGCAACCAGATCCAACAAACATTGAATGAGTACGAGAATTCTATGCCCATAGGCCAGTGGCGAAAAACCCATATGCCTACCTCCGAGGAAGAGCAATCCCGATTACAGACGTTGTTATCAACGCCTACTTCAGCCTCCACATTAAAAGCAATGAACATACAGAGCTCGTAGCTTCCCTGACGGCCACAGATTACGAGCAAATGAAGGCAGAATTATGTCTGCCAAGAACATAATGGAATACGGGCAAGCATCGCGGATCTATTAGTTGCCGAGACCTCCGACCAAAGGCAAAACTCTGGAACATGTTCATAAAAAGGAGTCAGCTGCCAACTTCTCACAATCAAACAGTAGATAGACCACTCTTGGCACTCATCCACTCAATCATCCACAATCGGAGAATCGATATTGGTAGCACCATCAACGAACAAATATTCGAATGCGCCACCAAGGAAAAAGGTATCCTAATTTTCCCTTGTCTAATTACTACTTTGGGAATTTAGAAAGGGTTCCAAACATGCCCTTTGACACCTACACACCGAGACGTGTTGGATGGACACGAGAAATCTACATGAGAAGGATACAAGTGGAGGAAACAGTTCCACAAGCTTTCATTCCTCCTACGGCCAAAGCAACAACCGCCGAGGCAGGTCAACCAGTAGACCCAGCTGAACAAACACCAACAGTACTCCTGGAGATCTTGTAAAGGATGGAGAGAAGGCAGCTGGCCTTCATAATGTACATCTGAGAATTCAACAGCGCCATTATCGCAACCATACATAATGCAATCCCAACATGCTCGACGGTCTTCCCAAAATTCCCAATCGAGCTCTCCACGCCTCAGCCTCCCCCTACTGCACCAACCGCTTCAGCCACTGTCCCAGTTTCACCCACCACTACAATTGCTGCAGCCGCAATCTAACCATTTTCAGCAGACTCGATAGCCGATTTCCTCAGAATGGACTCTACCAATAAAGAAGCTATACTAGAAAATTTAACAATATTTACATGGAGCGACTCGGAAGAAGATCTGACGAACCAACTCCGAGTTATTGATGACTTTATTGTTGTAGCACAAGGTGGGCAGAAAAGAAAAGCAACATCTTTTCTCCTATCAATCTGGATACGGAGGAATCACGGCAAGACCCCACTTCCGTTCGCATCCAACCACCACGCTCGGCCAAAAATCCATTGGGGAGTCTACAAAAAAACAACCGCCGAGCAGCCACCCGAAACCCACCGTAAGCTACTCATCGACAGTGACTCGGAAGATTCCTTCGGGTCCGCAGAATTTTAAGGGTGTTAGTTTTTCTTATTCTTTTTTTTCTTTTTTCTTTTGATTTTTGGTTATCTTTTTTTTCTCTTTTTATTCTCTATACTTAACCATGCATTGAGGACAATGCATCTTTTGAGTCTAGGGGAGCAATTGTCCAATTTTGTAACATGTAATTATCTGCTAAGTGTATGAAAGTAATCAGAGTATAATTTATTTTCTTATAAATTTTGCTTAATATTCTGCCTTATATAAATGCAATTAATTTTTAAATTTTTAGACTGATTAATTTTATTGAAACTGCCTCGGCAGTAATATATTCTCCGGTCGCCGCAGCAGTTCACACCATTCACCAGACCTTAATTCAGAAAATTCCACTAGGCTTAGTACTTAGGATTAGACTATGAGCCTAAAATCATATAAACATTGTTAGTCTTAGTTGATTTTAAAAGTTCTTTCTTTGAAAGCAATAAGGACTTAGGCTTAGATTTTAAACTAGAGATGCCTATCACCCGCTCTAGTTAGTCTAGAGAGGTGCCCATGACTGGCTTTAGGACTTTGTTTTTCTCTCACTTACTAGAGGTGCCTGAAATTGGCTCTAGTAAGAAATAGTTAAATACTTGAGTTGCCCAAAAACTGGCTCAAGCAGTATATATTTATACATCAATTTTATGGGGAAAGAAAAAAAGAATCAATAAAAAATTCTTAGTCGAAAGTCTTGAGCTAAAAAATGGATTAGAACTGAGAAAATCAGTATTGACATAGCTACGCACACACACTAAGACTTATAGTCCAATTCTGAGGAACGCCTAGAACCTATAAGAGGCCGAGTCAAGAAGGTAATTTTACCGCGGTAGGCAGGATGGTATATTGCTTTAAAATTTTAGACCTAAAAATTATCTTTTGCATTGCTTGAGGACAAGCAATAGTTCGAGTTTGGGGGTGTGATGAGCACTCAAAACTCCTCATTTTTCATATCATTTCCCCACTCGTTTATTGCCAATCAAGACAAAATTAAAGGCGATAATAGATTTTTTGTTATTTTCCATATTTCAACATCCGAACACTAACTTTATGAATTTATCTATTATTTGGCATAAAACATATATGTTTGATAGTTTTCTCTTTTAGACAGGAAACTATATCACAGAGAGTGCTAAAGAAGAAAATAGATGTTGAATTATAGACGAAGCATCTGCCATAACAGCACTCTGGAGGCCGCCGTAATAGTGTAAAGATAACAACAACTAGTGCTCAATAGAAAGAGGAAAAGATACCGACATTAACAGACAAAGAGCAAGAGAAAGAAGAAGCTCAGTTAGGAGGTCAAGCCCATACCAAAGCCAACCGCGTGAAAGAAAAGATATTTTAGGAAATAATATTAAATTAATATAGTTTAATTAGGAATTAGGATAAATTCTCAAGTCACTATCACTTTCTACCCTTTTATGGGCACTTATCATCAATTCTACACCTGCTTGAACCAATGCATGTACTTAATGTGATATATTTAGGGATTATACCATTGAAGATTATATTTGTAGAAAAGGCATACTTTACTACATTTTCATATCTGTGCAAGAACAAGTATTGCCAAGGCAACAGAATGAGGCTGAGGCAGGACCTGATACCGAGGCAGCATAGGATAAAAAGCAATATAGCTGGCAATTGAAGGAGAAAAATGAGGAGAAGATTGTTGAACAAGAAGCCCAAAAATCAGAACTGAACAATACAAGAAAAGCCCAAGGACAAAGCCACACGGAAAGAAACCTTCTAGAAGATTAAACTTGGAAATATTTACCCTATGTACATAACTTGTTCCCTACTCCAAGTTGTACTCTAATTAGGAAAGGTTTGCCCTAGGCCAAGCCTATATAAGGCAAAGCCATCCTAGGGATTAAGGGAGGACAGAGAGAGAGACGAATTTGAGATAGTCTACATTAGGAACAATTCTTTCCATTATGTTCTAAGTTCTCTTAGGGTTTTAGGGAAGATAGTCGAGCATTTATGAGAGGAGATTGTATTTTGTTTCTTGTTTCTATGCAATAAAATATCAAAGTTTGCTTACTCTTTACCATTCTTTGTTCTTGCATTCAAGCCCAGGAGGGAAGTTTGTAAGTAATCTATTTGTCTAGACTCGAGAGAGTTAGACTCATGAAAGGAGTAAGTGCTGTATTCGACTTGGTTGGAGGATACTAACTCGGCCTAGGAATATATTAGAGTTTTAATGGCTAAAAGAAGTGTGGGAGTGGTTGTTGGTTATAATTGATTAACGCCGGGAAGTATCATCAAGGACTGACCTTCAACAGTGTTTCGACTTAGGGATAAGCGGAGCCATTCAAGGACACTTTTCCGAACTTTGGTAAATCTGCCCAAGAGCAAGGGATTGCCGCGGTAGAAAATAATGTCACTGCCGAAGACAATATCTGCAATACTGGCGAGGCAGTGCACTGCGATTGCATTGGATAGAAACAGATCAATCAAATCCATTATACAACACAACTGGATCCTACCCTCTTTCTCAAATTTGATCTTACCTTAATTAGTTTAGTTTACTTAGTTTAAGCCACACCAAACTTATCTGTGTTTTTTACTTTTGTTTTATAGGGCAAGAAGATCAAAAGAAGCATATTAAGTATACCAATCCCTGAGAAGATGATAACTCGATAATACTTATCACTTATTACTTGACGTATACACTTGCACTCCAATTGTGCATATTCAGCACGCATCAATTTCTTTTTCGTTTAGATCTCTTTCCTTGCATAGAAAGATCAACTTAGGGCTTGGCCTATATAAGGCACTTATTAGATCTAGGTTTAGTGTGGAGTCGAGACGGATTCTCACTTTATTATATCTTTAGTCACCGCCTCCATCATGTTCTAAGTCTTTCGGAGGTTTAGATTGTTTGTGGAGTAGTCGGAGATGAAAGTTATGTTATGTTTGATATTTATTAATGTAAAACTTATTTCATAGTTTATTCTCTCTTGATAGTTACTCTTCTTGCATATGAGCTCGAAAGATAAGTATGTGAGAAAAACTCATTTGCCTAGCATCGTAAGGTGTAGGTTCACAAAACAAGAGAATATGGTCTTTGCTCATAGACATTGACTAATCCGTTAAGGATTTCAGGGACTAATAAGACGCACGTGTTTGGTTGTTGTCCGCCCTTGATTCATGCCGAGAGGTATCATCAAGATGTGGATTTCAACAGTTCTCTTCGTTTAGGGATAAGGAAGAAGACATACAAGGATGCTCTGTCGAACTATGGAATGTTGAATTGTCGACAAGGCATAACCCCGCCTTGGCAATTGCGGTGACCCTTTATGCGATCCGCCGAGGCGGCAGTTCAACTCATTGCATTAATAAGTGGATACTTAACATAACTGGATTCTTCTCTACAAAGCACTCAATCTAGCCTCGTTTTAATCTTATTATTTCGTTATTTAATTTTATGTTTTTATAGTTATCTTAGTTATAATTCAATCCTTCAATTCACTTGTGTTTTAGTTTCCTTAGTGCAGTCATAAAAAGTAGCAAGGTTGACTCAGTCCTCGTGGGATCGACATCTTAATTACTATAATCTGATAAAGGTGAAATTAATAGGACTTCATAGCCTCCATCAGAAATATTACACTATTTCTTAGTTATATCAATGTATTATAAAATTTTACATTAACAAGGCTGCTAATTTAATATTTTAAAATAAAAAATTTATTAAATCAAGTAATGAAAAATTAGCATCCTCGTTAATGTAAGTTATTATCATTTTCCAAATGACCAGACTATCGTCCATCATTTGATGATGGAGATGAGGGTTGATTCTACTACACGTGTATGAAGACAGAGTGTATGCACAGAAGAACCATTGGAGCTTGTGTAAGGATGTTTGACATGAAAAAAGTATGATGACAGGCTGAAACAAATGCAGAGAGAAATGGGGAGTTACAACCCACGTAAAAGTCGAGGACTCTCCTGCAGAGAAAAAAATGGCCTTTGATCCCGTCCTTTCTTTCCTCTGCTTCAACATATCATCCACATTTTCACTGGCCACACTAAACTACAAAATATATTGATACCTTTTTGCTATAATTTCAATATCAGGCCACTGATTCTTGTATTGATAGTGGAAAAATTATCTATAATTTAAAAAAGTAATAAATATGGTATCATAAGATATTTGAATATTATTTTATATAATTTTTGAAATTAATTAATATTGATAAATAAATGATTCATAATTAAATTAGTTTTTTAAGTTAATTGATTGTATGCATTAAAAACCTTTTAAAACATAATATATTTTTCGAATAAAAGTTGATTCCAAAATATTATTGAAAAATCTAATATTTTTATAATTAAATTTAAATTTATTATCTTTTAATTGCATCTCACACCTACTCAATTTTTTATGTCATATCAAATCAGACTCTTTTTCTCATATACTAGCTAGCTAGCACACAGTTCCTTTCATACGCACACAAAAAGATAACAAAATAAACACATACCACACCAGTATTATATTTTTTATTAAATAAAAAAATTCAAAATGATAAGGTTTTAATATATGTATTTAAAGATTAATAAAATAAATATCAATAAATGTTTTAGAAAATAGTTAAGTCTTTCATCAACGATTTGATATTTTTTTTATATAAGAAAGAATGCAACTACTTGACATCCTTTCAGACTTCTTAAGTTCAATACTCAGTTAGTTATTATTTTTTATTATAATATATTTTAATTTTATGATTTATAAATAAAAACATAATTAGATTTTAAAATAATATTACATATTTAATGTCTAAATTTAAATAAGAGTACACTTTGAAGATATTCCAAAACATCTAACACCAACCCGCCCAACCTTCAACAGCTGTAATGATAATTGAAAAAAAATCAATTGCAGATATTTGATGTGGGATGTAGGGTTTGCTTGATAAGGTTGATGGTGGGTTTTAAGGCAAGGCAGCAACAGAGAATCTTGTTCGTATGAAAAAGGATGCACTTTAAAGACATCCGAGACAAAGATGGGTTCAAAGGTAGGGTCATTTCGATTAAGGGAAGAGATTGTTGAACTGGGAAAACTCGACAAGCCAGATGCATGGCCAGATTCTTCATCCCTTTTTCAATAAAGCTGCTGGTCCATTCCAACTCTGACTCCAACTCACCTTATTATCTTCCCATGAAAACTGTTGAACGTAAATATTCCACACTTCTTGACGCATATAAAAGACATAAGTAAAGGTACAAAGATTGGGAAAGGAAAAGGCAATGGGTAATAGTAGTTTGTCGTAATAAGTTCAAGACAAGTAGTAATGGGTTCGTATCCTGTAAGAAAAAAGAAAAGGAAAAGGAAAACAATCATGTGAGGGTGAGACTGCAAAAATATACAAGGCTGAACTGATTATGACTGTCCTCCACCTTCACCCTGTGTTCTTGCTTTTTTCAGGGCAAACCGCAAAGAGTTGCGTACGAATTAATCAACCAAATGACTTGAAATCCAAGAGGTAATCACACAAGGCCTAGATACGTTTTGTCTGTAATGTGACAACATCGTTTTCTTTCTCTTTTTTGGCGTGTTGGGAATGTTTTAATTTGTCTGGTTGGCTTATAATTTAGCTGTACTTATACTTTCTAATATATTAAAACAACAATGGGATAACACAATTATTATGCCACGTTTATTTTTCTACGTTCTCATCTATTGGAAATCATTACAATCTTACCACTAGATATTCAACATCGCAATCATTTTCACATGAAACCTACGACAACAAATATCTTGCTGGTTTTCATATTCTTAGGGGGAAAGCTTTTCTATTTGTTTTTTGTAGGCCCGAAATACTATTTATTTTTGTCTAATTTCACAAAAGTTGAAGTACATTGTTTTTGGTTGATCTCAATGTGAATCTAATTGCATACCTTTATTTCATGGTATCCCTTTTGTTGTTTCAAATTGCAATGATTAGCCTTGGGAAACCCATGGACTAAGTAATTATTTCGATTTTCCTATGTCTTAGAATAATGTCATTGGATGCCATGAAAATGAATAAATTGTTATCTTAAAAGACCACTCAAAAAGACATCATAATAACTTGCAGTATTGGTTAAGGTAAAAAAAAAGTACTTAGGTTAACAATAACCATGGTGGCCTAAACATTATAATATCCCAAGTAGGAAAAATTATATCATTGGTCAGTCTCATCACGTGTCTATGGGATCAACTACTAAAAACTATCCACCTCAGTAATTTTGTCATGTCATATTTTTTCTCAAGTGAATCTTCACTTAAAAAATTAAAAATTGCTGAGGTGGGTAATTTTTATTGGTTGGTCACATAAATGACGTGATGAAACTGACCCATGATATGATTTCTCCTCAAGCAGGGACAGGCGGTAGTTAGTTAGGGTCCGGTGACAAATTCCCCAAGAAATTTTGGTAAATTTATTTTAACCCCTTAAATATATATATATTTAAAATTAACAACTATTTTAAAATATATATATTCTTACTAAACGTTGAGATATTGGATTTTTTAAATGAGTTTTTACCTCAAGAAAAAGCTCCGACGATATTAAAGACAAAATAAAAAGTATTTTTTTACCATTAACGCATATTTTCCGAGGAGTACCTAAAAGGAAACAATGCCCTTAAACTTGTGAAAACAGCCATGCCTAATCATGTCTATATTTTATGAAAGCAGGTGCAGTTTAAGGGTATGAATAATGTTTTATACTTTTGTCAACAGGGTAACTGTCTCACATTTATGTCTTTATCAACCACTAATAGTATAAGTAAGTTTTTCGTTTAAACAAGAAATTGTGAAAAAAAACCACAGTTTTCAGCGTTGACCTCCAGATTTTTGATGTTCATGTTCACAAAATTATTGAAGTCTGTTATTCTATCCTTGGTAAATCCAAAAACTATAGAGGAACTTTCGGCAATCAACAATTAGATGTGTAGATTGGTGTGAGATTTTGAGTATGAGTGAGTTTTTTAGTGTTTTGGTGATATTGAATTTCACTCTCTTTATTATCGATGTGTTTATATTTTTGAAATATTGTTTGTGTATATCATGTATTTAGATGGTCATAGTAATGCTATTGTTTTATTTTACCTTGTTACCATATCTCTTAACATGCATTTAATTATGATTTACTTAAAATATGATCTAGTGGTTGTGTATCTACTGAGCTTTGTTAACTTGGCGTTTGAAATCGTTGTTTCCATTAGTAGGTAGGTGCAGGCCCGTACCTGGGCCCGGGCAATAAGGGCACCGGCCTAGGGCCCCCCAATTGCCTGGGCCCCACTTTTAATAAAAAAAATATATTAATTAAAATAATAATAATAATAAATAAATATAATATAAAGTGGGCCCAATAAATCATATTTTGCCTGCTGTTGATCATTTGAAATCTTTAACATTTAATGTGGGTCTCACTTCTATATAAAATAAAAATATAAAAAATAATAAAGAAATAAATAAAAAATATAATATAGTGAGTCCCACAAAATCAATTTTTGTCGCTGCCACAGTTTAACAGTTTGAAATTTTTTTTGGGTTCACTAACAATTATATAACCGTTAGAAAGTTTTTAATTATTTTTATATTTTATTAATTTATAAATTAATAGGTTTTAGGTTTTTAGGTTATCATTTTGAATTTAATAATAATTTAATATTTTTTAATTTTTTAATAAGATTAAAATTTTCAAATACACCACCTATAAAAAATGCTTACAATATTTTTACTTTTTATATCTCTATTTCTCTTATATTTTCTCTTTTTTTATGTTATATTCTTACATTTTTGTTAAAATTTTTTATCTATTATTTTAATTTGATACTCTAAGAGGACAAGAACTCATATATTCAAGGAGATTGCGGTTTACATGATTTGCTGTTGATATACTACAATCGAATTTGAAGCATAAATTCAACGACAAAATTCCAAGACTATCATTCTATACCTTTTTACTTCATAATTTTTATAGTATAATGTTATCTTTTTTCGGAACTGAAAGTATTACAGATGATTTTGCCGGATGATTTAATGTAGGCACTTGAAATTTTCTAGTTTGTCAAAATGGTAGATTGTTATCCAAATGTTTCAATTGCTTATCGAATTCTTCTAACTATGCTGGTAACCGTTGCATCTACTGAATGGTCTAGCCATTTTATGTATTGAGAAAAATATGTTAGACCATATTGATGTAGACACTATCATTAGTGATTTTATATCTATAAATGCACGTAAAAATTGTTTTGTGTGATTATTTGAATGTTCAATAAAATTTATTTATGTTTTTATTTAAATTTTGATATATTTTTAAATGATTTATCAACAATAATAAAAATAAATTAATTTATTTTAATATATTTTTAAAATTATTTATTTAATAAATATTTTAAGGGCCTAAAATTTTAATTCGCCCTTAGGCCACCAAAATCTCAGGAACGGCCTTGGGTAGGTGGATTGTGAATGGAACACCATCAACGAAGAACTTCAATATTGACCTTTTGGCAGAGTACAAATATTTAAATATATTGAGCTATATATTCATAGGATCCTTGTAATTGTTATTCTACTTAATTAATCTGTATTTGATCAAATATTTTAAATATTATATTTAGTGCTATTTTAGTTACTTTAAACGCTTTAACTATTGTCGTATTTTGATTTTATATGCAATGCTACGACTTGATTTATAATATTGGATTTATTTGATTTATAAAAAAAATTATGTAAATAATTTTAACTTGTAGCTTAAATGTATTAACAGAAAGCTCTTATATAGAAGAATTTATTATATTTTTGCAAAGAGTGTTTTGATTTGTGTTTAAGCAAATCAATAAATGTCCAGAATATATGCAGATAAAAATATGGATATAGATAAATAATGTCCCAAACGTACTTACTAGATAATTCTATTTTACATAATCGACAGCCGGTTTTAACAATGGGACAATCTTAGTGCGGTTGGTGGGACTGAACAAAAAGTTTAATGTGAGGCAAAAGAGAAAGAGAGAAAATATGTTTTCTTCTACACGCGCGCGTTAAAGAAACTTAAAATTTTTAAATTGATTTTAATGAAAAATATAATATTTTTAATTACAAAAAATCAAGTACATAACAATAAACTATTTTAAGAAATGGTTGCATGCTAATAATTTAAATAATATGATAAAATTAGTAGCTATTTAACTTTTGGAATTTTCAAATTTTAACTTTAAACCTCACAGTAAATAAATTTATTCTGTTGAATTGCATCTTTTTGTATATAAAGTTTAATTATTTACACATCCCTTGGTGCGAGTGGAATTACAAGTTTTAAAAAGGATACAAAGCTTAAAAAGAGGTGAGGGCCAATTAGGCATTTTGTTGTCTCAGCTAGGCTTTAGGCTTGGGTTATTCATTTCAACAATTGATGGCTCTGGTGAAAGACCTAACCCTTTTATGTTACTGTGACGCCTTTCTAGTAACGAGTTGAGCTCGTGAATTATTCGAACTCGACTCGGTCTGATGAGTACTCAAAAGTTCTATTTTTTGTATCATTTTCCCACTTGTTTATTGCTAATAAAGACAAATTTAAAGGCGGTAATGGATATTTCCGGTTATTTTTTATACTTCAGCATCCGAATATTTGTCGACAAGGCATAACACGGTCTAGGCAGCTGCGGCGACCTTTTGTGCGACCCGCCGATGCGGCAATTCAACTCATTGCATTAATAAGTGGATACTTAATACAACTAGATTCTCCTCTACAAAGCACTCAATTTAGTCTCGCTTCTATCATCTTTATTACTTCATTAATTAGTTTTATGTTTAATAGTTTTCTTAGTTATAATTCAAACTCAATTTATTTGTGTCTTTATTTTCCATAGTGCAGTCATAAGAATTAGTGAAGTCGACACAGTCCCTGTGGGTTCGACAATCTTAAATACTATAATCTGACAAAGATAGAACGAAAAGGACTTTTGATCCTCAATCAGATTTGGCGTCGTTGTTAGAGACTGACGCTCTATTTTACTATAAATTATTTCTACACATTTTCGTTTATTTTACTTTATTCTATCAAGTTTTAGTTTTAGTTTACTTTAACTTACAAAGGTTGTTTTGTGTATGACCAGGTCCAATCCGACCATTAATCAATACCCTTACGATCCAGAAACCGAAATGATAGCACGAGATCTGAAACGTAGGGCACGCCAAAGGATGAACGCAGAACCTGGCCAACAAAACAACGCTGGTATGAACGTCGTTGTGGCAGACAACCGCGATGCTTTCACAGTTGTTGACCCAGTAAACCTCCCAAGACAAGAACACGTATGAACCGTTCGTGATTATTTAGAGGAAGATTTAGATGGTTTAACTCATGCCATTGTGATGCCTAATAAAGAGTTTGAACATTTCGAATTAAAACTGATCATGTTCAACAAGATCAACACCCTAGGCCAATTAAGGGTGAAACTAATGAAGATGCTCGGCAGCATCTTAAGTCCTTTTTGGAAATTTGTAACTCGTTTAAGTTGCCTGGAGTCTCAACTGACATCCTTAAGCTAAAATTGTTTCTCTATTCACTGAGGGATAGGGCAAAATCTTGGTTAAACAACCTCTAGCCGGGATCGTTGAACTCATGGATCGAACTATAATGAAGTTTCTTTTCCAGATTTATTTACACCAATATAACTGATAAGATGAGAAACGATATAACATCCTTTAGGCAAGATGAAGACGAATCAATGTATGAGGTCTGGGAAAGATACAGAGAACTATATAGAAAATGCCCCATGCATAGTCTACCCGAGTAGACCCAAGTATCCATCTTCTACAATGCAATGAACACCCCTCCGAGGATGATGCTTGATGCTTCCGCCAATGGAAACCTCTTAGACCGCCCACCCCATGAGAGATTAGAAATTTTGGATAGGTTAGCAAAGAATAACTATCAACACCCAAACACCAGAAGAGGTATAAATAGGCGAGGTATGACAAACTCTGATTCTGCAGATTCTATCTTAGCACAATTATCAGCTCTAACCAACATGATCAAAGATCTGCATAAACTAAGCCACGTTCGTGAAGTAAAAGTAGTCATCGTTCTTTGCGAAATATATGGTGAAAACCATTACTTGAACGCATGCCCGCACGATCTAGAATCTTCCTTCTATGTTGGAAACTTTAACAGAAACAATATGTCCAACAATTAGAAACCATCATAGAGGAAGCACTCGAATTTCTCATGGAGTAACCCCAACAATGTGATTAACCCACAACATCAACCAGTTCAATTTACTAGATTCCAGCAAAACAACAGATTTGCTCAATAGTAGAAGCCACAGTCGACCCTGCCGCTGCAATAGACAACAGATGTCCAGACTCTGGAGAACACACTATAAACCTTTATGGCTCAGATTGGTGCATACATTGCAAACACCAATAAATTTATTCATAGAGCCGACACCTTCATTGATAGAACAAAAATAAGAATGCAAAACAACGAAGCTGCTCTTAAAACACTAGAAACTGCAGTAGAACAAATGGCATAACATATGAAAAACTAACCCATAGAAGGTCTCCCTAGCGATACTGAAGTCGTTAGAACCATTCCTCATGAACAATGCAAGGCGAAATCCACCAGGAGTGGATTACAACTAAAGGACCCTGAAGTACCTGCTCAAACAGTAGGTAAGACCCTTAAAATAGTAGCCCCAAAAGAAGCTACTGATGAAACACCTGAGGTAAAGGAACCATCAGACACTGCCGATGATACTGCCATAGTAGATGATGCCATAGCCGCACCGCAGATAAGATTTCAATATAATGAAAAAATTGAAGATCTACGGCTACCACCACATTTTTCACAAAGGTTAAAACAACAAAAGCAAGAGTATCTGTTCAAGAAATTTGTAGATATTCTTAAACATGTACATATAAATATACCTATGGTGGAGGAAATTAAACAAATGTCCAACTATGCCAAGTTCCTTAAGGATATTATATCCAAAAGGACAAAATTTGAGAAGTTTGAAAGGGTTTTTGCAACAGAAGGATGTGTGGTAATGTTGTACAATAAGGCTACGACTAAAATAAAGATCCTGGTAGTTTCATAATACCATGTTCTATCGGTGATCAATACGTGGGTAAGACACTATGTGACTTAGGCGCTAGCATAAATCTCATGCCTAATGATGCGTGTAATAAAAGCATAATTAAGTGTAAGTGTACACGTCGTCAAGTAATAAAGTGATAAGTATATCGTGTATCATCTCCACATGGATTGGTATACATAATATGTCTCCCCTTGTTCCCTTGCTCCTGAAAGATAAAGTAAAAACACAAATAAGTGGATTTGTTTAACTAACTAAATAATTAACTAACAAACATAAAATAAAAGATTGAGAACGATATAGAGAAAGTGGATAGGATCCAGCTGCGTCAATTAGTGAATTCGATTGATCTCCTTCTTGTCCAATGTAATTACACAACACTACTTTGGCAGTATTACAGATACAACCTCGGTAGCATTAATGTTCTCTACCGCGGTAATCTCTTGCTCTTGGGCAGATGCATCAAAGTTCAGCAAAGTGTCCGTAGTTGACTCCGCTTATCTCTAAGTCAGAGCGCTATTGATGACTAGTCCTTGACGATACCTCTCGGTGTAAATCAACGATAATCACCAACCAATCCAACACTTCTTTTAGCTACTGAAACTCTTAACATATCTCTAGACTGAGTTAGTTTCTATAACACCGTACTTATCCCTTTCGTGAATCTACATCTCTCGATGCTAGATAAATATATTACTTATAAACTTCTCTCTCGAACTTGAATGCAAGAACAAGGAATGACAATAGGATAAGCAAACTTTGATATTATTATTGCATTAGAACAAGAAACACAAAACAATCTCCTCTCACTCATATCTACAACCTTCACATATCCCTAAGAAATTTAGAACATAATATCGATAGGTACAATTCTTAGGGGAATGGTTTCTCTAAAATCGGCTCTCTAAACAATATGGTCGGCTAGGCTATATATAGTCTTAACCTATGGAAAACCTTTCCTAAATAGATTCTAACTTGGAGTAAGGAACAAGTCTTCTTCAAGAGATCTGATATTTTCAAGTTTACCGTCTTCTAGAAGGATTTTTCCCGTTTGGTCTTTGACTTGGGCTTTTAGTGCGCTAGCCTGGTCCAATTGGTGCGCTGTATCTTTCTAGAACGTTCTCTATATTTTTGTCTTTCATGCACCTACAATGTTGATGTTGCCACTTTGTATGCTACCGCGATCTTGTCCCCTACCTCGGCCTCAACACTGCTTCACTACTGCCTCGGCCCTGGATATTCCTGCATGTACAGAATATGTAATAATATCAGCATTCTCTATAAATATTGACTTTGTAAGTAGTGATAATAGAATATCCAATATTGTACAAGAGTCCATATTTCAGTTCAAGTTGGTGTATAATAGATGCATAAAGTACCATGAGAAGGGCAGTAAATAACTGTCTTTTAGACACTCATCACCTAAGTTAGTATTTCAAAAGCTAGGCATCGGATAAGCAAAACCAACAACAGTGATGCTTCAACTGGAATACCGTTGTTACGTGCAATCAGATCATATCCAATATTGTAATAAAAGCGCAATTAAGTGCAAGTGTACACGTCGCAAGTAATAAAGTGATAAGTATATCGTGTATTGTCTCCACAGGGATTGATATACTTAATATGTCTCCCCTTGTTCCCTTACTCCTGAAAGATAAAGTAAAAACACAGATAAGTGGATTTGTTTAACTAACTAAATAATTAAATAACAAAACATAAAATAAAAGATTGAGAACGATATAAAGAAAGTAGGTAGGATCCAATTGCGTCAATTAGTGGATTCGATTGATCTTCTTCTTGTCCAGTGCAATTATAAAACACTGCTTCGGCAGTACTGTAGATACAACCTTGGCAGCGTTAGTGTTCTCTACTGCGGCAATCTCTTGCTCTTGGGTAGATGCATCAAAGTTCAACAAAGTGTTCGTAGTTGATTCTGCTTATCTCTAAGTCAGAACGTTGTTGATGACTGATCCTTGACGATACCTCTCGGCGTAAATCAACAATAATCACCAACCAATCCAATACTTCTTTTAGCTGCTAAAACTCTTAACCTATCTCTATGCCGAGTTAGTGTCTACAACACTGTACTTATCTCTTTCGTGAATCTACACCTCTCGATGCTAGATAAATATATTACTTACAAACTTCTTTCTCGAGCTTGAATGCAAGAACAAGGAATGACAATAGGATAAGCAAACTTTGACATTATTATTGCACTAGAACAAGAAACACGAAATAATCTCCTCTCACTAATATCTACAACCTTCACCTATCCCTAAGAAATTTAGAACATAATGTCGATAGGTACAATTCTTAGGGGAATGGTTTCTCTAAAATCGACTCTCCAAACAATGTGGCCGGCTAGGCTATATATAGTCTTAACCTAGGGCAAACCTTTCCTAAATAGACTCTAACTTGGAGTAAGGAACAAGTCTTCTTCAAGAGATCTGATATTTCCAAGTTTGCCACCTTCTAGAAGGATTTTCCCGTTTGGTCTTTGACTTGGGCTTTTAGTGCGCTAGCCTGGTCCAATTGGTGCGCTGCATCTTCCAGAATGTTCTTTATATTTTTGTCTTTCGTGCGCCTACAATGTTAATGCTGCCACTCTGGATGTTGTCGCGGCCTTGTCTCTTGCCTCGGCCTCAATACTGCTTCACTACTGCCTCGGTCCTGGATATTCTTGCATGTACAGAATATGTAATAATATCAGCATTCTCTATAAATATTGACTTTGTACGTAGTGATAACGGAATATCCAATATTGTGCAAAGAGTCCATATTTCAGTTCAAGTTGGTGTATAATAGATGGATAAAGTACTATGAGAAGGGTAGTAAATAATTGCCTTTTAGGCACTCATCAAATACCCCCAAACTCGAACTATTGCTTGTCCTCAAGCAATGCAAGACATCAAATTGTCGAACCTTACTCCTCTTTGGTCTTACTTTTCCATCTATTCTCCCCACTATGGTCATGTCTATCTCTCCGTTTTAGCCACTAGTTTACCCAAGGACTTTTACTAAGAAACAAGCCATAATGCTAGGTGAGTGTGTGCGTTTTATGGACAAGGTTAATTTAAGGCTTTCTTAGATAAACTCTAAGTTCAAGACAAATAGAATTTGGACTAAAGTTGTCTCCTTAAAACAACAAGTCTTGAGCCAATTTTAGGCACCTCAAGATATGCATTTTCTATTTTTTCCTTTTTTTCTTATTATTTTCTTTTTAACCGCCTATTAAGCATACTAGAGCCAATTTCGGGCACTTCTAGCATGAAGGAGAGCAAAACTAGAGCCAGTGATAGGAACCTCTAGTTATTTTTCCAAAAGGTTCTAAGTCTTTATCACCTAAGTTTATTAAAAGAACTCCTAAATAAAACAAGTCCAAAAAGTGTTTATTTTCTTTCTAACCCTAAAGCATGCTTCTAAGTTTTATTCTATGAGTATCCTATAGTTATCCCTTCAAAACAAAACTTGGCCATGGTAAGGAGAAAGATTTCTATAGCCTTAAAGGTATAAACTAAAGCAAAGCTGATGTAGAGCAGTGCAAGATTAAAAACAATAATTCAAGAAAATAGAATATTGCAAAAATTTCAGAAAAAATTTACTCCCTTTTTGGTAATGCCGCGGTAGTGGATTTCCTCGGCAGTGCTTCTGCACCTACAATACCCCCAAACTCAAATCGAGCATTGTCCTCAATGCTCAACATATAAGGTAAACAACAAGTAAATGAGAGATGCGGTGTCGGATCAGTCTTTGCAGATCTACTCGGAGATGTCTTCTGTGATTCCTGATTCTGTCTAAAACACAACCAAAAGAAAAAGTAAAAACGAAAGTAAAACTAAAACTAATAATTAAATGTTTAAAATTAAACCAGAGGAGGATGTCATATAGATGCATCGCCTAAAGTGATGGTTGCCATCGTTTTCGTCTCTTGATGTTCAGAGTAATGCTTCAACCGTTGATCATTCACTTTGAATTCAACATCTTCTTTTTGTGACTTAATTATGACTGCTCCATGGGGATAAACCTTAACAACTTCGAAAGGACCTGGCCATCTGGATTTGAGTTTCCTAGGGAATAACTTGATTCTTGAGTTAAAGAGGAGGACTTGCTTCCCCGGTAGAAACTGTCGCGGCAGCAGTTTGCTGTCATGCCAGCGTTTCGTCTTCTCCTTATAGATCTTGGCGTTATCATAAGCTTCCGTCTTGAATTCATCTAATTCATTAAGGTCCAGTAGTCATTTTTTTCCAACTTTTTCCTATTCCATATTCAGAGTCTTTACTTCCCAGTAAACTCTGTGCTCAATTTCCACGGGTAAATGACAAGCTTTCCCAAATACTAATCTATAGGGCGATGTCCCCAAGGGCATTTTGTAAGTTGTTCTATACGCCCACAGAGCATCGTCAAGCCGATGAGACCAGTCCTTTCTAGAAATGTGTACTACCTTTTCAAGGATTTGTTTCAATTCCCTATTTGCAAGTTTAGCTTGGTCATTTGTTTGTGGATGATATGTCGTAGCCATTTTATGAATGACACCTATTTTCTTTAGTATCGCAGCAATGAGCCTATTGTCAAAGTGCTTACCTTCGTCGCTAATGATGGCTCTCGGTACTCCAAATCTTGTAAATATGTTCTTCTTGAGAAATTTGTGTACTGTCTTGTCGTCATTGTGGGGCATGCCCATTGCTTCAACCCATTTGGAAACATAATCCACTACTACTAGGATGTAGAGATTTCCTTAAGATGAACGGAATGGTCCTATAAAATCTATTCCTCATAAATCGAACAATTCTACTTTCAGTATTGGCTTTTGTGGCATCTCGTTTCATCTAGATATGTTGCTCGTCCTTTGGCATCAATCACAAGCCTTGCAATAGAGGTGGGCATCTCTGAAGAGCGTCAGCCAATAAAATCTTGATTGAATCACTTTTATTGTTGTTTAATTTCCGCCAAAATGTCCTCCACACGGTAGATCGTGACATTGTTGAAGAATTGCTTGTTGTTCCTCTTCTGGGACACATCATCGTATAACCTAATCTGCACATTGTCGAAACAAGAGAGGTTCATCCCAGAAATAATGCTTGGCATTATGCTGAAACCTCTTTTTTTCGTTATAGTTTAAGTTATAAGGAACTATGACACTGACTAAAAAGTTAACAAGATCAGCGTACCAAGGAGTTATCGTTACTGTCTGTCTGTATATCTCGAAAGGTGTCTTGTTTGTCTTCCAGTTTGTTGTTATAGCCTTCATTCTTCAGTCTGGATAAATGATCAGCTACTTGGTTCTCAGTACCTTTTCTATCTTTTATCTCCACATCGAACTCTTGTAGCAAAAGAATCCATCTTATCAATCTTGGTTTGGCCTCCTTTTTGGAGAAAAGGTATTTAAGCGCCGAGTGGTCCATATGGACGATAACTTTAGCCCCAATGAGATATGAACGGAACATATCAAAGTCAAATACTACTGCTAGTAATTCTTTCTCGGTTGTAGTGTAATTTACCTGAGCATCATTTAGTGTCTTGCTAGCGTAGTAAATAACATGGAATATATTGTTTTTCCTTTGCCCAAGTGCTGCCCCAACAACATGATCACTTGCATCACACATTAACTCGAAGGGTAGGGTCCAATCTGGTGGAACCACTATCGGTGTTGTAACTAGCTTTTCCTTTAGGGTCTCGAATGCTTCAGTACATTCGTCGATAAATTCAAATTTTCTATCCTGCTCAAGTAGGTTACAAAGAGGTTTAGAAATTGTAGAAAAGTTCGAGATAAACCTTCTATAGAAACCTGCATGTCCCAAGAAGCTTCAAATTCCTTTCATATAGATGGGTGGAGGTAAATTCTTTATCACATCAATCTTGGCTTTATCAACCTCAATTCCTTCTGATGATATTTTATGGCTCAGTACTATGCCCTCGTTTACCATAAAATGACATTTTTCCCAGTTGAGGACTAAATTGGTTTACTCACATCTTTGTAGTATTTTCTCCAAATTGTCGAGGCAGTGAGAAAAGTTATCCCCAAAGACTGAAAAATCATCCATGAATACTTCCATGAAATCTTCTATCATATCTGAAAAAATTGTCGTCATGCATCTCTAGAAGGTGGCTGGGGCAACAAAGGTCGAACAACATTCTTCTAAAAGCATATGTTCCATACGGGCAGGTGAATGTGGTTTTTACTTGGTCTTCTAGAGCAATAGCAATTTGGTTATATCCTGAATAACCATCAAGGAAACAATAATAGGATTTACCAGCCAGTCTATCCAGCATCTCATCAATAAAGGGTAAAGGAAAATGGTCTTTCTTTGTTGCTTTGTTCAACTTTCGATAGTCCATACAAACTCTCTACCCTGTCACAGTTCTTGTTGAGATTAACTCATTGTTCTCATTGGTTATGACAGTCATGTCACCTTTTTTTAGGCACACATTGTACTGGGCTTACCCATTCACTGTCAGAGATAGGATAAATGATTCCAGCATCAAGCCACTTGATTATTTCCTTACGAACTACCTCCTTTATGGCATGATTAAGTCTCCTCTGGGACTCCACAGTGGGTTTTTGACCTTCATCTAATATGAATTTATGCATACAAACGGTTGGGCTTATTCCCTTTATGTCATCAATTGTCCACCCTAGTGTTGTCTTATGTTGTCGCAGTATTTCTATTAAGTTATGTTCCGGTTTCGGCTGCAGCTTATAAGAAATGATTACGGGCATTGTATGGTTGGGTCCCAAATAAACATACTTTAAATTGACAGGCAACGGTTTTAATTCAGTGATTACTGGTTTCGTATTGGTGGGCTTATTATCCTTTCTTGGATAATTCAGAGGTGCAATGTGCTTACCTGGAAATTGGGTTGTCCAGTTTGTTTCCATAATTTCTTGTACCTCAAAGCTCTCAATTTCGTGTACTTTGTTTAGAGCATGGGTATAGCAATCATCCTCTGAACTGCCGAGGTAGTGATGCGTAGAATTGCTGATGACTCTGCCGGGGCAGTTATTTTCCAGACATGGTTGTATCAAGTCTTCGCTTAAGGTCTCTGATACTTGGCATTCTTCTAGATTGTCATGATTTTTCAGCATATGAAAAACATTTAACTTGACTTGTTGATCATTTATTCTCATAGTCAATTCTCCGTTTTCCACATCTATTAGAGTGCGGTCAATAACAAGGAAAGGTCGACCCAATATGATCGGTGCATTGTCGTCAGCCTCATAATCAAGGACAAGAAAGTCGGCAGGAAATATAAACTTGTCGATCTTAACCAGAATATCCTCAATTTTGCCTTCGAGGTGCACATAGGACCGATCCGCAAGTTGGAGCAGTACTGTTGTTGGTTTTGCCCGCCCTATTCCAAGTTTTTGAAAAACTGATTTGGGCATTGGATTGATGCTTTCTCCCAAGTCGCATAGGGCCTTTCCTTTGTAACCATCCTCAATCGCACAGGGGATTGTAAAACATTCAGGATCCTTTAGCTTAGGCGACATACGATTATGTAGCATGGCCATGCAGCTTTCAGTGGCTGCCACCGTTTTAAATTCCCCTAGCCTTCTTCGTTTGGATACTATATCCTTTAAGAACTTGGCATAGTTGGGCATTTGTTCAATAGACTCAACTAATGGCAGGTTGATATGGACTTGCTTTAAGATGTCTAGGAATTTCTGAAATTGGTGATCCTGTTTGTGCTTTTTTAACCTCTGCGGGAAAGGAGGTGGTAGTCTTATGTCCTCTAGGTTTCCTTGGATATTGAGTTTAATACCTGGGGTGAACTTATCTGCAGCTGCCTCGGCAGGTGTTTCTGGTTCAATTGGTTCTGCTGCCGTGGCAGTGCTTTCGGTAGGGTCCTACTCAGCTTCTGACTCCTCATGATGTTGTTTTTCTGGTTGGACTCTATCGGTTGAGGTCCCTTTTGTATCTTTTAATTGTAGGCCACTTCTTGTTGTAATTACCTTGCATTGCTCGTGGCCTAATACCTTAGCAACCTCAGTATTGCTAGGTAAACCCCCTGGTGGTCGAGTGTTTTATCGTTGGGCAAATTGACCAACTTGGGTTTCTAAAGACTTGATTGTAGCCTCTTGGTTTTGTAGTCTCATCTTAGTTCGGTTCATGAAGTCATCAATACACTTCATGAAGCGGCTATTCTCGGTCATGTATGCATCAGTCTTTGACATGAAAGCCGTGAGAGAATCTGCCAATGCGTTCAGAGACTGCTGCTGTTGTACCTGCTACTATGGCATGGACTGCTGAGTGTGCTGCTGCAGCAGGTTCTGACTTGGGTGCTGGAATTTAGGGGACTGGTTGATTGGATTTAAGGCATTGTTGGGGTTACTCCATAAAAAGTTTGGATGCCTTTTTCAAGATGGGTTGTAATTGTTAGACATCATTTGATTGTTTCTGTTATAATTTCCAACATACAGGCTGGTTTCCTCATCTTGCATGTAATCAGATGAGTTAACTGCCTTAACCTTATGTATATTTCTCTGGGCTTGCATATTTTGAACCATCTTGGTCAGAGAAGCCAATTGTGCTGCCACCGAACTGGGTGTGTCTAATTCATGGGCCGTGGCATGACGTCTCATTCCTCCTCGCCTTGATGTGAGAAACTGGAAGTCGTTCCTTGCGAGTTTGTTCAGAATCTCAATGGCCTCCGCGGGTGCTCTATCCAAAAGTGTCCCATTTGCGGAAGCATCTAGCATCATCCTTGTGGAGGCATTGGTAGCATTATAAAATATGGAGACTTGCGTCCACAAGGGAAAACCATGTAGTGGGCATTTGTTTAACAATTCTCTGTAGCGTTCCCATGTCTCATACATCGGCTCATCATCATCTTGCCAAAATGATGTGATTTTAATACGGATGCGTTCATAGAGATTTGTCGAATTAAACCTCGTAATGAATTCTCGACAGAGTTCATCCCAAGATCCTATGGATCCTGCTGGGATGTCATTTAACCAAGTTTTCGCCCTATCCCTCAGTGAATAGGGGAACAACTTTAATCGTAAAATATCTTCATAGACTCCTTGGATCTTGAAAGAATTGCACACTTCCATGAAAGATTTAAGATGTTGCCTTGCATCTTCAGTAGCAGACCTACTAAACTGTCCAATTGTGTTCAACATGTTGAACATCATTGGTTTGAGCTCAAAGTGAGTTGCTTCAATTTTTGGGGTGACTACGTCAGGTTTTAGTCCGTTTAGGTCTTCCACCAGAAAGTCTCTAACAATGACCTGCCTCGGTAATGTTTGCGACAATCGCGACCTTTTAAAAATCGAAAATGTGTGAAAATTGCCTGACGAGTGAATTTAGGAAAAATGAGTTTTATCGCCTATAATATTGAAAACCCAAATTTTATTAAAAAAATATACTATATAATTTTAAAAATTTATTTGGAGTCGCCACCGGCCACTTTGGTAGGCCAGACACCATAAAATAAACCAGAGATTCGTTAAAAAACATTTGGGTTCGGGAGTCGGTTACGTGTAAGGACGACCCTTACAAACGCCCAAAAATTGGTACCATATTAATTTCACGTGACATTTTGATATTTTGAATATAGATATTAATTTAATTCTTCATTGTTAATTAATCACTACTTGAATTGAGGATATCCTTTTGATTAAGAAAATATATCCCTTAAAAAGTTGGGCTTGAATAAGACGTCCTCTAGATAGGAAATCTCACCCAAATTCAAAGAAATATAAATTTTGCCTCAAAAGGTTTAAATGCATGACCATTTTTTATCTTGTTCATTTTAAGTTCTAACCTAGGAGGGCTCCATTAATTAAATATTTTAAACCTATTTAAATTATTAATTTCACCGAGTGTATGATAACATCCGAATGCTCGAACACTATCATCTTGTCACTTAACAAAATTAATAACTTTATTAATGTCACTAATTATTTACCTACCAATTTTATTTAATTCTAAACCTAAATTATTTTATCAAGTTCTAGGTTTTTTAATAGCACATGAATTTGATACCAAGGTACACTCTTTAGGCCAACATCATGGTACGTCAAAACACAGGCCTCTCAGTGTATCCGAGATATAAGATTCAAATGTTATCGTTACTAATTATCTCCCAATTTAATTAATTAATTAATTAAAGCAACTAATCCTAGAAGGCTCTAGATTAATTAACTAAATAATTAAGTGATCTCCTAACAAATATGCCATGTGATTTTTTTAAAATGAAACACAATTAAATAAAATAAAATAAATAAGCAAAATAAAGGAACTAAGTTACTTTTTATTAGAAAATATGGGAATTCATATTACAACCAAGATGATCAAAATTGAGCACAAAGGGACTTATATGGTAAAAGACCAAAAAAGGACAAGAGTTTGATTCCAAAGGGTAAAATAGACTTAATTAAGTTTAATTAATTTTAAAGTTTAGAATCTTTAATTAAATTAATCATTTAATCAAATTTTTCCTAAACTCTAAATTTTAATTAATCTTAATTAAAGTCTAGTTCGTGGTTTGGTTTTAAGGTTCACTTATGGCTAAATTAGGTCTAATTAGGTTAAATTAATTTTAAATCTTATCTTAGGAACTAAATTTAAATAAGAACTTAATTAAAATAATTTTTAAGTTTTAATAATTAAAATTAAACCTAATTAATGTCTAATTTTAAGTTTAATGGTCAATTTAGGTTTAAATTAGATCTAACTAGGTTAAATTAATTTAAAATTTTAGCTTAGAAACTTAATTAAATTCGACTAAGAACCTAATTAGAATATTTCTAAGTCTTAAAAATCAATTTTAATCCTAATTAATATCTAAATTAATTATTATAATGTTTGGGGTTCAATTAAGGGGTAAATAGGGACTAAATTGAATAAAACCTAGAGTTTTAGGGCTAAATTAAAGGGTTTGGTGACTAAATTGCATTACAGTTCAAACCACAGAGGACCAAGGGAGTAATTTTCCCCTTTATAAACAAAACGGGCGAATCCGGGTATGAACCTGATCCGACCCGCGTGACCCGTCCCCTAAACGACGCCGTATTGCGTCCTAAAAAAAACCCCTCACCGAGTTGACTCGCTCATAACACACTCTCCCTCAACTCGCTTGACTCAGTTTTCTCTCAACTCTAACACAAACAAACCCAGAAATAAGCCCAAAACGGATCAAAACCACTCATTCTTCATGGTGTTCTTGGTGTTCTTCGATGAACACGAAGAACACCAACCTAAACCACTGTGGCCGCCGCCTCTAGATCCATTTCAGCACCGTCGACCACCACGCCGACGTGTTTTCCGGCTGCCGTAACCTGAAGCTCTAATCACCTTCCTCCTTTTTCGATGACCGGATTCGGTGCCGGAAAGCTCGCTGGAGGCCAAAAACCCTAAAAAAAACTCTCAAAAACTCCTAAAACCTGGATTTTAACAAATCTAGCACTTAAAACTCACCCAAAACTCCCCTTAGATACCTAAACCAAACTGGAAAAGCTTCTAAGAACACCAACGAAACAATCATATGAATGAAAAAGGGAAAAAAAATAAACTTTACCTGAGATTTCTTCTGTCGTTCAACCCTTCTTTGATTCAAATCTCTTCTCCTGATTCAATTTTTTTCTTTCTACCGATTGAGACTCATCCTTTTAAAGGATTTGAATCAAACAACCTAAACCAATTCAAACTCTATCAAATCCCTAAAAAATCTCCTCCTCAACATAATCCCAACTAAATCTAAAACTCTCCCACTTATCCCATCAAAACCAGTAACTCCACTCCCTATTTTCTATTTTTTCTTTTTTATAATTTTTATATTTTTATTTATTTTTCTGTTATTATTTTATTATTTTAAACCAAAAAATTCGTGATAACAACTGCTCCTCTTTGCTCAATGCTGCGGAGCAGGAGATGGGCAAAGACTGAAAAGCACGAATTTTGTTTAAGCCTTTTGGCAGAAGCTTAAAGTTGTTCTTCTTATTACGAATTTCTTCAAGTAAAACCTGTGACATAGCTCGAGGTTGTTCTTCTTGTTCCAAAATTCTTCGTCTCTAGGATATCTAGAGTTGTTCTTCTTATTACGAAATTCTCTAAGGTCTGAAGTTGTTCTTCTTATTACAAAATTCTTCAGATGAAATTCTTTAAACTAATCAAGTGATGGAGCTTGAGGTTGTTCTTCTTATTACGAAATTCCTCATCTTCGAGAGATCTGGAGTTGTTCTTCTTATTACGAAATTCTCCAGACAAAAGTGGTGAAATCCGAGGTTGTTCTTCTTATTACGAAATTTCTCGTATCTCATGGTTTCGAGTTGTTCTTCTTATTACGAAATTCTCCAAACTCATTAAGTGATGGAGTTCGAGGTTGTTCTTCTTATTACGAAATTCCTCGTCTCCGGGAGATCTGGAGATGTTCTTATTACAAAATTCTCCAGATGTAAGCGATGAAACTTGAGGTTGTTCTTCTTATTACGAAATTCCTCATGTTACACCATTTCTTTCGGGACTCACGCCAAGAAGGCTGCCAATAATATCTGCTATTGTTGTTTTCCTTGAATCATTCCATATTAGTTCTTGAATCATGTTTAACAGAAATATTATGCATTATTAGTATGCTTCTAATGCAAATGTTCATATTATGATGCATGAGTACTACCTTGAAAGGCATGTATTATCAGTCAATTTGCCACTTTGAAGAGTTTGATTGGCTCTTCTCTCTCTTTTCCGTATTCGTGGTCTTCATCTCACATATCAAGGGAAACCTTTGATGATTGTCTTCTTCACAAAGCTGTTTTGAGGCGTTCTTTCGAGCCAGATTTCCTCTAAATGTCAGAACATGTTCGTTTGTATTCCGTTATCCTGAACCAGAAAAACAAATCTTACCTGTAACTTAAAACATAGTGATGACAAAAGATTTTCCGTATTCATTACTTCATATTAGTTCACTAGCATGATGCTTTGGGTAGAATTGAAGGCTCAGAAGAAAGAAATGAATATCTTTATTGGAGCTTTTTGTAAATTTATGACAATCATGACAAAACAATTAGAAGGAAAAAAGTAAGGAACAAAATGCAAAATTCCCAAGCGCTTATCACATACGATCATCCGAGCCTTTTCCCGAGATATAGATTTAATGAAGATCTACTTGTGTAGCAATTCTTTAAATAAGGATCCAACTTTGTAGACGTGAAGATCCTTCTGAATTACTTGATAACCGAGAGGCATGAATTGTCAGATGCCTACTATCGTGTATTTGAGCCGCCATTCCTGGTTTTCGACCCAAATCTCCCGTTGGTATCAAGACGCCCTTTGCGGGTTTTCATCTCGACCCCTCCTTTCTTTCTTTTAATCATTTTTTATGAAGCGCCCTTTTGGGTTTTTGCTTCATTTTCTTTTTCTCTTTTTCTTTTCTCTTTTTTCTTTTCTTTTTCTTTTTTCTCTTTTTTATTCTTCAGGCGTAATATTTCTTAACTGAATCGGAATTCACTGGCTTGTTTAATTCTTGTCCGTCCATTTCAGTCAAGATCAATGCGCCTCCGGAAAAGGCCTTTTTGACAACATATGGCCCTTCCCAATTCGGCGTCCATTTCCCTCAAAAATCTCGATGTATAGGCAAGATCTTTTTAAGAACTAGATCTCCTTCTCGGAAATCTCGCGGTTAAACTTTCTTATCATAAGCTTGAATCATCCGTTTCTGATACATTTGGCTATGGCAGATAGCTTTCAACCACTTTTTATCGATTAGATTCAATTGATCCAAACGAATCTGTACCCACTCTACATCATCTAGCTTCACTTCTAATAAAACTCGAAGAGATGGGATTTCAACTTCTAATGGTAACACTACTTCAGTATAATATACCAGGGAATATGGCATTGCCCTGGTACAAGTTCTTATCGAAGTTCGGTACACAAACAAGGAGAAAGGAAGCCTTTCATGCCAGTCTTTGTATGTTTCATTCATCTTTGATATGATCTTCTTAATATTCTTATTTGCTGCCTCAACCGCTTCATTCATCTTTGGTCAGTACATTATAGAGTTGTGATGAATTATTTTGAACTGCTCATAGGTTTCTGCCATCAATCTGTTATTGAAATTGTTAGCATTATCCGTGATAATTCGTTCTGGTAGACCATACCGACAAATAATCTCTTTCTTCAAGAACTTGCAAACTATTGTTCTCGTGATGTTAGAATAAGAAACAGCTTCTATCCACTTGGTGAAATAATCGATAGCCACTAGGATAAAGCGATGCCCATTTGAAGCCTTAGGGTGAATCTGCCCAATTACATCTAATCCCCAAATAGCAAAAGGCCAGGGTGAATTCGTTGTATGTAACGGTACTGACGGAGAGTTGATTTTATCTGCATAGATCTGCCATTTATGACATTTTTTAGCATACTCTATGTAATCTCCTTCCATAGTAGACCAGTAATATTCGTATCTTATTATTTTCCGTGCCATCGAGAAATCATTAGCATGCGTACCGCATATTCCATCAAGCACTTCTTCAAGAATACTTTTAGCCTCACTGGCATTGACACATCTTAGTAGCACCTGATCTTTGCTCTTTCTGTATAAGACGTCGCCATCTAACACATACGCAGCAGCCATTCTTCTGATTGTTCTTTTGTCAATGTCATTAGCTCCAAATGTATAAGCTTGGAACTTGATGTATTATAGAATATCAAAATACCAAGGATTATCATCCGCTTCTTCCAAGTTGCGACAATGGGCATATGTTTCATAGCTCTGTATTCGTATTAGCATCATATCCTTCGGTCTATTTGCTTGGAATACCGAGTCCAGTGTAGCTAAGGTATCTGCCATTTGGTTATCTTCTCTAGGAAGATATGCAAATGTTATCTCTTCAAATTCTTCAATTAGCTCTAATATCAACTTTCGATCTTCTATGAACTTCGTGTCTTTGGTTTCCCATTCTCTACGTAGCTGATAAATAACTAAGACTGAATCTCCGTATACATTCAAGGCCTTTATCTTTCTTTCTATTGCAGCCTTCAGTCCCATGACACATGCTTCATCGAATTCCAACTTGTTAGTCCTGATAAATAACTAAGGCTGAATCTCCGTATTCAGCCATATTGTTAGTGCACAAGAATTCCAACTTGCTCGTGAGAGGGTAATGTATACCATCTGGAGATATCAACACAGCCCCAATTCCCCGTCCGAGGGCATTGACTGCCCCATCGAAATACAATTTCCATTTTTCCATTTCTTCATTCTCTTCAACAAAAATGGTCATTACATCATCATCGGGAAAATCAAAGTTCAGAGGCTCATAATCATCCGAGGCCCTACTTGCAAGAAAGTCAGCTATGGCACTCCCTTTAATTGCCTTTTGGCTGACGTACGCTATATCAAATTCGGAAAATAACATTTGCCAACGTGCTAATCTCCCAGTCAATGTGGGTGCTTCCATCAGAAACTTTAATGGATCGAGCTTCGATATCAACCACGTGGTGTGATATAACAAATATTGCCTGAGTCGACGGGTAACCCAAACAAGTGCACAGCACATCTTTTGGATAAACGGGTACCGTACTTCACACTCGGTAAATTTCTTACTCAGGTAATAAATTGTTCTTTCCTTCTTTCTAGTATCATCATGTTGCCCCAGCACGCACCCCATGGAATTCTCGAACACTGCCAAGTAGAGGATTAATGGTCTCTCAAGAATAGGTGCCACCAATACCGGAGCGTTTGACAAGTATTGTTTGATCTTGTCCAATGTTTCCTAGCATTCATCATTCCACTCACTTGGGTTGTTCTTCCGTAGTAGTTTAAACATTGGATCACATCTATCGGTTAATTGAGAAATAAACCGAGAAACGTAGTTCAATCTTCTAAGAAAACCCCGAACCTCTTTCTGCGTTTTTGGAGGTGGCAAATTTTGAATCGCTTTAACTTTATCAGTGTCGATTTCGATGCCCCTTCGGCTAACAACGAAACCATGTAGCTTGCCGGATGTAACCCCAAACATACATTTATTAGGGTTAAGCTTCAATTGATACTTTCGTAGCCTTTGAAACAACTTTTTCAAATCATGCACATGCCCATCCTCTGTTTAGGACTTGGCTATCATATCGTCCACGTAAACTTTGATTTCTTTGTGCATCATGTCATGAAACAGTGTCACCATAGCTCTCTGATACGTGGACCCGGCATTCTTTAACCCAAAAGGCATGACTTTATAGCAGAACGTGCCCCACAGTGTGGTAAAAGTTGTTTTTTCCATATCTTTTGGATTCATTTTAATCTGATTGTATCCCGAGAATCTATCCGTGAAAGAGAACCACGAATACCCTGAAGTATTGTCCACCAGAACATCTATATGTGGTAAAGGGAAATTATCTTTTGGGCTTGCCCTGTTCAGATCTCTATAATCCACACACATCCGTACTTTTCAATCTTTCTTTGGCACAGGGACTATGTTTGCTACCCATTCTGGGTATGCTGCCACTTGTAGGAATCTTGCATCGATCTGCTTCTGTACCTTTTCTTTGATTTTCAACAACATTTCCGGTCTCAACCTTCTAAGCTTCTGTTGTATGGGCTTGCAATCTGGTTCAATGGGCAGCTTGTGAACCACAATATCAGTATTCAAGCCTGGCATATCCTGATAAGACCATGCAAAGACATCCTTGAATTCTCTCAATAGATCTATCAAGTTTTGCTTTGGCCCTGGCGGAAACGCTGCTCCGATCATGACTTCCTTTTTCTCTTCTTCGATATCTAGATTCAGAATCTCTATCTCTTCCTTGTGGGGCATGATTTGTTTATCTTCTTTCTCTACCAACCTTAGTAATTCTTCAGGAATCTCATAATCCACATTATCTTCACACTCATTGATTTCTGTTAGACAAGAGATCCTTTTCAAATCTATTTCGGGTTTAGGCACAGAATCATTCACGCAATCATTGATTGGGAACCTGCGAAGAAAACTTGTATATTTGGATGGGAATAATAAATGAATAAAGAAAGAAATGGATGAAGCGAATGAAGAAAAAAATGTTTGCCATTGAAAAAAGGGAAAAACATCTTTATTTGCTAGTGAAAAAAATATAAAAAAGCCCTTTACAGAAAATCTCCTATACTTGCGGGCAAAAAGTACAGGGTGGTTTATGGCATTACTCTGTTTTGAAAACTACTGGTAAATCCTCTATGGTCCAGTTCTTCAGAGTCTCGCTAGGGAGGCACGAACGAATTCTCTCCAGTAAATTCATCCTTGGTCCTTCAGAAATTCCTCCCACCATCAGACCTTCGAAAGTATTCCCGAATGTTTCTTCCTCCTGCAGCCTAATAGCCTCTAAACGATTCTTCTCTGCTTGTTCAGTGACATTCACAAATCCATGAGAGATGAAGTCGATCTTTGCATTCAATAAGGTTGGCTTACTAGCTGTAGCTTTTCTGTATTTATTCCAATGCGCCTCAATTGAAAAACCTGACCCAGATCGACCTTTCTTCATAACTACGGGCTTTGGGTGTAAACTCTCGTGTAACCTTCTTCCTAGTCCTCTTCCGGCTTTGGCTCCTTTACCAAGGGTCTGCTTAACAGTCATCTCTGTTCAATTCGACAACCTCTGGCATGGGAACTTGGTACCTTCGACAACAAATGCAGCGTTAATGAACTCCAAGGCCCTGAAAAAACATCTATCGCCTGCTCATTTGCTTGAACGTAAGGCGTATCAGTGGAAACAGATGCAATAATGTCCTCTTCTGCCCCTACATATACAAGCTTTCCATCTACTACAAATTTCAACTTCTGGTGAAGAGATGACGGCACTGCCCCGGCGGAATGAACCTAAGGTCTTTCGAGTAGACAATTGTAGGTGGGCTTAATATCCATTACAATAAAATCTATATTGTACACGGACGGCCCAATTAGCAACGATACTTTGATTATGCCCAACACATCCTTTGTAGTCCCATCGAATGCTCTGACCATATTTTGGTAGCTTTTCATTTGAGCAACATTTATGGGTAACCTTTGCAAAGTCACCATAGGTAACACGTTCAAAGCTGAACCATTATCAATTAGTACTCCCGGCACAACATGACCCTTACAGTGGGTTGTGATGTTTAAATCTTTAATAGACCTCATTCCATCGTCCGGGATCTCATCATCAGTGAACATTATATAATTATCTGCCGTGACATGATTAACGATCCGGTCCAACTTGTTCACTGATATGTCATTTGGAGCAAATGTTTGATTTAACACCTTTAATAGAGCATCACGGTGTCCTTCAGAGCTTAATAATAGATCAAGAATGGAGATTCTGGCTGGTTTCTTTTTCAACTGCTTTACAGCATTATACTCACTGTGCTTTAAGAATCTCAAAAATCCATGCGCTTGTTCCTTGGTGACAGGCTCATTCACCTTCGGAACCGGATCTGCGAAATTTTTTTTTCTCAATATGCTTGACCTTGTCTTCTTCTTTTTCTTGAGCCGGTGAGTAACATCTCCCGCTTCTTGTGAAATGTCCTACCTCATTCACTGGCTCCTCCATTTCGACTTTCTCGACGGTTTCAGGTTTTCCTGGTTACACTTCCTCGACGGGCTTCGAATTACTCAGCCCAGCCACACTTGCGGCATAATTCCATGGAACTCTTTGTGTATCTTTAAACGGGAAGGATGCTGGAGGAGTAATTACTATGCGAGGAGAAACTACTGGTCTTGCTTCTCCAACAGAATTATTACCCCTTGGTCGAGCTAAAATGACCAACGGCCTATCTGCGCTATACTTTGGCTCGGTTCTTTTAGACGTGCATACATCCATCACTCTTCGGCCATCCTCTTTTGCAAAGAATTCTACTTCCTTGTTGTCCATCATTCCTTATAGTAAATTCCTGAACTCGTCACAATGCTGAATCATATGTCCCTGTTCCTGGTGGAATTCGCAGTACGCGCCTATCTCAACAGATTCTTTCATCCTCATCCCTTGGCATATAAGCCCGTTATCGAATAGCTTTTTAAAGACCCACTTCAATGGTGATCGGATCTCCGATACACTTATTTTAATTTGCCTCATTTGATCCTCTTCAATCGCATTTACACCTCGACCGCCATGGTTCGGCAGTGGGTTTGTAGATACACTGGGTTCATCGAATTTCAAAACCCCGGTATTAATCATGTTTTAAAAAATCCTTTTAAAGGCGGTGCAATTCTCAATGCTATGCCCGTGAACTTTAGCATGGTATTCGCATTGAGCCTTCGGGTCATACCAGTGCGGATATGGAGGTTTGAATGGTATTATGAAATACGAACGTATCATATCCGCATCATGTAGCTGAGTCTATAACTCAGCATATATGACTGGGATAGGTGTAAAATTCTGCGTTTCCCATTTTGAGTCCTTCTTATTCGAACCCTGCGAGCTGCCTGTTCCTGTCCCCGGTTTAGAAATCGTCACATTTGTTGGTGCTTCATACACAGCAACGTTATTCATTTTATTGTCCTTCTTCTTGAAGTTCTTTTTGGAGCTGTCAGACCCCTCAATTCTCTCGCTCTTGATAGCCGCTTCCACCAGCTCTCTGATAGCAACTATCTGAGAGAAGCTTTGCATTGATGTACTAGTAAACAAACGATCGTGCATCAGGCTCTTCAACGTTTCCACGAACATGTGAGTCATTTCCCTCTCAATCAATGGAGGCTGCACTTGAGAGGCCAGATCCCTCCATCTGTGTGCATACTGTCAGAACGTTTCATTCGACTTTTGCCTCATCTGCTGCAACATAATCCTTGTGGGTCCCATCTTCGACACATGTTTATAATTTTCCATAAAAGCATGATGTAAGTCCTTCCACGACTTTATGTTTTCTCGGCTTAGTTGTGTGTATCATCGGATAGCAGAACTTGTCAGGCTATCTTGAAAGCAATGGATCAGCAGCTTCTCATCCTTGCTAAATCGTCCATCTTCCGGCAATAAATTGTCATATGAGCGCTAGGACACGATGTTCCATCATATTTCTCAAAATCGGGCATCTTAAATTTTGGTGGTAGGACCAAATTAGAAACCAACCCTAGATCTAATGCATCAGTGCTCTTATCAGCTGACCCTTGTATTTCTTGAATCTTCGCCTCGAGTGCCTTAAAATGTCCAGCATATTTCTTTTCCATGTCTTGAGCATCTTATCTACTTCGCTCATAAAATTGAGATCTGGGACCTCGTCGACATTCGGAGTGAAATCATCAACTTCCACGGGATAACTTTTGGATGCCCCTGCCAAATTGAACTGCACTCTTCCCGGTGCTGACTACATTTCAGGTTGCCCCCTCATTTGAGATATAGTGTCTGCTTGTCCTTTAGTCTCATCCGTTCCTCCCATTGGTGCCTTGTTTTTTTCACCTTGTCTTGGTCCCAACAAAGCGGTTAACTGACTGACAATATCTGCCTGAACCTTGGCAAAACCATCTTTCATGTTGTTTTCTATCCCATCTAATCATTTTGGAATTCAACACGATCTTCCTCTAATTTCTTTAGCCTTTCTTCCATTGCTAGCTTTCTTGTGCGCGAGCGTGTTGAGTATGTATATAGTATGTTTGCAATTTTTAGAGTTCACTACCATAAAACCCTTATTGTTAAACTTCATTTTAATTAGTAATACATATGATGTATGAATACATTAATGCATGTATGCAAGAGGGTATTGAATCCGAAAAACAATATCTTAAAAATATCCGTTTATCCAAAAAGAATCACTACAAATTAAAGATAACTACAAAAAACCGCTAGCCCTAATCCCCAAATTGGTCAACTCATGCAACAGGCATACAATGGCTTCTCTGTGCTCTTGCTCGATGTTCGGCTGCCTCAGAAGGGTTGTAGCTTCCCTCAACAATATCTGTACATAAGATGCGATGCTTCTGACTTGTACTCTGAAGTTGACCAGCTCATTATTCTGACTCTAAATGGTACGTTGCGCTGCTTCATACTTTGTCTTCCATGCTCCTCCGGTATCCTGGCATAAAGCCCCTTCGAAGTCGACTAACCTCTCTCGCAACCCTTGTACTTGGTTCTCAAGCGAGACAATCTTCTATTGTAGCCCCTCCTTTTCTTCTTCCATCTTAGCCTTGTCCTTGTTGTGATACCCGGTAACCAACTCCTCTAGCTGTGCTACCTGGGTTGTCAACTCAAGGTTCTTTGCCTGCTCTTTATCTAACATTTTCCTAGCTTTGTAGTTCGCTTCCCTTGCTTCATGGCACTTCCACTCGTAGAGCTTCTTGTAATCTTCCTTTTCCCTTATCATCCTGTCTAAGCGGTCAGATAAATCCCCAATGATCTTGCCTTCACCTTCCTTCGGGTATTTCCTCTTATGCCCCTTAGACATTTCACGTACCTCTCTCAGATCCCGACTTAACTTTTCATTCTAAAGTGGCATTTCTTTCTCTTTCCTCTCTTGTGTCATTACCTGATACTTCGTGAAGTTCAAATCTTGCGTAAGGTCATAGATCTTCCTCTCCTATCTTTGAAAATCCAGATCCCGATCTTCCTTTAGTTTTTCTAGTGCTAATGGTGCTTCTTGGGCTACTTTGTCCGACGATGATCCATCATCCCTTGGTACTCCTCGGAAGGCTCTATCATTCACCCTTTGTGCCTTCCATTCGTCATATCAAGCCATAACTTCGGACTCTCGGTAAGGTTGAACTCTTCTGTGCGAATCTCATGCTTTCATAATCTGAGCAGTCTTAGATCTGTACCCTTCGGTTTGATGCGTATAGTTGAAACTTGTCATCCCTGCTGTAGCCGGTATGAACTGTCCTGACCCGAACTGCCTCGAAACTAGCAATGGACAATAAGTTGTTCCACCTCATATGTCCGCCAATGGAATCCAATCTCTATCACTATATCGATACCGAAAAGTATTTCCTCTGTTCAACCAGCAAGCCTTCCAAACAATGTCTGAATTCGTCAAGTCCCGGAAAAGATCTCTCCATTGGGCTTCAGTCTTCTTCTCCAAAACAAAACTCTTCAGATGTTCTTCAATGGGTGAGTAAGTGGTCCTAAACCTTAAGACACTATACGGCGAGCTCCAATGATGACCTCTAAACCATACCTCTAGTAGCTATGCGCAACCCCAAAACCTTCCTTCGCCGGCCTTATTGCATGCGGTCAATGATCTATAAGTCTCGACTAAAATGGCAGGAGTCGGATTCACACCTTTGAACAGTCTCTCGAACAAACCAACAGTGGATGGGTCTATATGCTCGGGAGTTCTCGAAAACAGCACCAACCCATAAATGCAAAGAGCGTAAATCCTTATTGCCTTGGTGGGCTCTTCACTACTAGCGGCTATTAAATCCCTTAAAACCTTCCAGCTCACTCTTTGTTTTTCCTCACTCACGTCGTTGTGATCGTGACCCGTTATCTTCTGGTCCCAAAATTCCTTATCTTTCCCGATAATCTACATCAACTTCTTCTTGAAACCCGTAGTACTGTTGGGCTTAACGTATATCCTATCGCTCTTTATTTTCGGATAATTAATCAAAACCTCATACTCTTCTAATTTAGGTGTCATGTCGATCTTCCCAAAAGTGAAACAATTATACGCTAGATTTTAGAACTGTGTCATTGCTCTCATTAAGTGTCTGTCGATGGAAATTTTCACTAACAATGCGATGTCTCCAAATTCCTTCCTGAATTGCTCCTTCATGTCACTAGTCCACTGTTCCCATATTTCCTGAACTTCGGAGAGACACGAGCTCTGATTCCTGTTGATCCTGACATATCCTTTTAACGCTAAAACGCTTCCTGAAGGTAAGCTATCACCTTTCTCATGTTGAATTGCTTTCGACCATGTCCAGACTTCTATATTATCTTCTCCTATAATGATCCCATCTGACATTTTTGGACACTTCTAACTTTCCTGTTTCCCAAATCAATACCCATGCAAATGATATGCCAAATAAATAATAACAAAAGTGCATAAAAGGACCAAAACGAAACAGAAAGAATTGTGTTAGTAAGATGAATAAAAAAATAAAATAAGATAATAAGAGAGGTGCCTGAAAATAACCAGAGAGCAGTTTATAATGCAAAGAAAGTTAATCAGAGAGCAGGTTAAATTGCATATAAATAACCAGAGTGCATGTTAATAGGGAAATCCTAATTTTGGCGGCATTTCGGCAGCATATCGCCTTAACTTACGGTCCCTGTCTAGCTCTAAAAGGGGTGGGTTTCTACTCTACACATGTGGTTTTTGGTCTAGACACTGGGTTCTCGAACTGTCGTTATCGTCTACTGCGACGATAAGACATCGTTGTACAGGTCCCTTACAACGGAGGTGAAGACCCCACGATGCGTAAGGTTAGTATACCAAAAGCAGATAAAAATTCGAAACTCGGAGCTGGAGAGCATCACGTCGGATAATATCTAACTCCCACTTAAGGGTGAAAGCTCGAGTCGAGAGCTTATGCATGAATGACAGGATATATCAAAAAAATAAGAGCTACCCTCATTCAAACAATGTTCATTCAACAATAAAGAATTAAGTTAATATTCATATTCAAAATACCGAAATGCCACGTAAAAATTTAAAAAAGTTAGGCCTGACTCACAAAAAAAGAATTTTTTGGTCCCTAGCGGAGTCGCCAAGCTATCGCAACCTTTTAAAAATCGAAAATGTGTGAAAATTGTCTGGCGAGTGAATTTAGGAAAAATGAGTTTTATCGCCTTTAATCTTGAAAAACCCAAATTTTATTAAAAAAACACATATTATTTAATTTTGAAAATTGATTTGGAGTCTCCACCGACCACTTTGGTAGGCCAGACACCATAAAACAAACCAGAGATTCATTAAAAAACATTTGGGTTCGGGAGTCGGTTACGTGTAAGGACGACCCTTACAAACATCCCAAAATTGGTACCTTATTAATTTCACGTGGTATTTTGATATTTTGAATATAGATATTAATTTAATTCTTCATTGTTAATTAAACACTACTTGAATTGAGGATATCCTTTTGATTAAAAAAATATATCCATTTAAAACTTGAGCTTGAATAAGACGTCCTCTAGATAGAAAATCTCACCCAAATTCAAAGAAATATAAATTCCGCCTCAAAAGGTTTAAATGCATGACCGTTTTTTATCTTGTTCATTTTAAGTTCTAACCTAGGAGGGCTCCATTAATTAAATATTATAAACCTATTTAAATTATTAATTTCGCCGAGTGTATGATAACATCCGAATGCTCGAACACTACCATCTTGTCACTTAACAAAATTAATAATTTTACTAATGTCACTAATTATTTACCTACCAATTTTATTTAATTCTAAACCTAAATTATTTTATCAAGTTCTAGGTTTTTTAATAGCACATGAATTCGATACCAAGGTACACTCTTTAGGACAACATCATGGTATGTCAAAACACCGGCCTCTCAGTGTATCCGAGGTATAAGATTCAAATGCTAACGTTACTAATTATATCTCTATTTAATTAATTAATTAAAGCAACTAATCCTAGAAGGCTCTAGATTAATTAACTAAATGATTAAGTGATCTCCTAACAAATATGCCATGTGATTTTTTTTAAAATGAGACATAATTAAATAAAATAAAATAAATAAACAAAATAAAGGAACTAAGTTACTTTTCATTAGAAAATATGGGAATTCATATTACAACCAAGATGATCAAAATTGAGCACAAAGGGATTAACATAGTAAAAGACCAAAAAAGGATAAGAGTTTGATTCCAAGGGGTAAAATAGGCTTAATTAAGTTTAATTAATTTTAAAGTTTAGAATCTTTAATTAAATTAATCATTTAATCAATTTTTTCCTAAAATCTAAATTTTAATTAATCCTAATTAAAGTCTAGTTCGTGGTTTGGTTTTAAGGTTCACTTATGGCTAAATTAGGTCTAATTAGGTTAAATTAATTTTAAATATTATCTTAGGAACTAAATTTAATTAAGAACTTAAGTAAAATAATTTCTAAGTTTTAAGAATTAAAATTAAACCTAATTAATGTCTAATTTTAAGTTTAGGGGTCAGTTTAGGTTTAAATTAGATCTAACTAGGTTAAATTAATTTAAAATTTTATCTTAAAAACTTAATTAAATTCGACTAAGAACCTAATTAGAACATTTCTAAGTCTTAAAAATCAATTTTAATCCTAATTAATATCTAAATTAATCATTTTAATGTTTGGGGTTCAATTAAGGGGTAAATAAGGACTAAATTGAATAAAACCTAAAGTTTTAGGGCTAAATTAAGGGGTTTGGTGACTAAATTGCATTACAGTTCAAACCACGGAGGACCAAGAGAGTAATTTTCCCCTTTATAAACAAAACGCGTGGATCCGGGTATAAACCGGATCCGACTTGCGTGACCCGCCCCCTAAACGACGTCGTATTGCGTCCTAACAAAAACCCCTCACCGAGTTGACTCGCTCATAACACACCCTCCCTCAACTCGCTTGACTCAGTTTTCTCTCAATTCTAACACAAACAAACCCAGAAATAAGCCCAAAACGGATCAAAACCACTCATTCTTCATGGTGTTCTTGGTGTTCTTCGATGAACACGAAAAACACGAAGAACACAAACCTAAACCACCGTGGCCGCAGCCTCTAGATCCATCTCGCCACCGTTGACCACCACGTCGATGTGTTTTTCAGCCACCGTGATATGAAGCTCCGATCACCTTCCTCCTTCTCCGATGACCGGATTTGGCACCGAAAAGCTCGCTAGAGGCCAAAAACCCTAAAAAATCTCTCGAAAACTCCTAAAACCTGGATTTTAACAAATCTAGCACTTAAAATGCACCCAAAACTCCCCTTAGATACCTAAACCAAACTGGAAAAGCTTCTAAGAACACCAACGAAACAATCATACGAATGAAAAAGGGAAAAAATAAAGCTTACCTGAGATTTCTTTTGTCGTTCAACCCTCATTCGATTCAAATCCCTTCTCATGATTCAATTTTTTCCTTCTACCGATTGAGACTCATCCTTTTAAAGGATTCAAATCAAACAACCTAAACTAATTCAAACTCTATCAAATCCCTAAAAAATCTCCTCCTCAACATAATACCCACTAAATCTAAAACTCTCCCACTTATCCCACTTATTCCATGACTTGAAACAGGTTGCGCCTCAGATGGTGTCTTGTGCGTTCGATTTCAGGATCCAATTTGTACAATAGACCACTTGGGTTTGCCCTGGTCATACACCAAATAAGTCAAAGTTAATAAAAAAATGAAAAATAATTAATTAGAATTAAAGTTAGATAAAGAATGGTAACAATATCTGCATTCTCTATAAATATGTAATAATATCTGCATTCTCTATAAATATTGACTTTGTAAGTAGTGATAACGGAATATCCAATATTGTGCAAAGAGTCCATATTTCAATTCAAGTTGGTGTATAATAGATGCATAAAGTACCATGAGAAGGGTAGTAAATAATTGTCTTTTAGGCACTCATCAAATACCCCCAAACTCGAACTATTGCTTAGCCTCAAGCAATGCAAGACATCAAATTGTCGAACCTTACTCCCCTTTGGTCTTACTTTTCCATCTATTCTCCCCACCAGGGTCATGTCTATCTCTCTGTTTTAGCCACTAGTTTACCCAAGGATTTTTACTAAGAAACAAGCTATAAGGCTAGGTGAGTGTATGCGTTTTATGGACAAGGTTGATTCAAGGCTTTCTTAGATAAACTCTAAGTTCAAGACAAATAGAATTTGGACTAAAGCTTTCTCCTTAAAACAACAAGTCTTGAGCCAATTTCGGGCACCTCAAGATATGCATTTTCTATGTTCTCCTTTTTTTCTTATTATTTTCTTTTTAACCGCCTATTAAGGATACTAGAACCAATTTTGGGCACCTCTAGTTATTTTTCCAAAAGGTTTTAAGTCTTTATCACCTAAGTTTATTAAAAGAACTCCTAAATCAAACAAGTCCAAAAAGTGTTTATTTTCTTTCTAACCCTAAAGCAAGCTTCTAAGTTTTATTCCATGAGTATCCTATGGTTATCCCTTCAAAACAAAACTTGGCCATCGTAAGGAGAAAGATTTCTATAGCCTTAAAGGAATAAACTAAAGCAAAGCTGATATAGAGCAGTGCAAGATTAAAAACAATAATTCAAGAAAAGAGAATATTACAAAAATTTTAGAAAAAATTTACTTCATTTTTGGTAATGTCGCGACAGTGGATTGCCTCGGCAGTGCTTCTACACCTACAATACCCCCAAACTCAAACCGAGCATTGTCCTCAATGCTCAACATATAAGGTCAACAATAATTGCAATAAGGAAATAGACAGAAGCATAAAAATTATTTATAACGATTCCGAGGAGCTGCTTGTACAGAGCAGTCTCCTAGGCCGTGCTGCTGAAGCCTTTCGTCTAGATCCTTGTGCTGGTGATTGTTGTTGTTTAGCTTGTCGAGGTGGCTGAACTCGACTGGGCGGTGTGCGGTGCGGTGGTGCAATAACTTCATCACTTTCTTCCACTTCGTCAATATTTTCTGTGTGCATGATTTTTGTCCCGCCTCCTACCGTGGCAGTGGGTATTGTTGATTCATGTGACGAACTGTGGTATTTGTCAATCTCGCGAGACAGAGTGTCTCTGCTGAGACTGGGCATAGGGATTAGTTTCCTTTGGGGAGAGTTAAAAACAGCTCGCCTCTTGGACGGCCTTTGGCTGGTAGAGGATACTTCGGCAGACCTGGCCGACCTAGAAGGTCCGGCAGCATGAAACTATTTATACGGCCGTGGCTGGAAAAATGGTTGCGACCCTGGGGGAGGTGTTAACTCGGTATAAGGGGTGACAGTGACGAATATGTTAGCGGGGAACTCTGGGAATTGCGCCCCTTGATTTGGAAAGCTTTCCATCATCATGTTGGCGAGAGATGTGTTAAAGTCGTGCTGGTACTCTATGTAGCGTTGTTAGCGAAGGTCCATGGCAGCCATCCTCTACAGAATTTCTTGGTAAGGGTCCGCTGCGTCATTTGGCTCGGCGGAGGCTGGTGCTTCTGTTGAGTACTGCCCTCTGGCAGTGAAGTCTTCGTTGAACTGTTGCGGTGTTGCCTGGACAGGTTCTGCATGTGTGAACTGCATAACTCAGTGGCAGAAATATCTTGTCCATCCCTGCCGAGTTGGCGTATATTCATCTGTGTCTTCGATCGAGACTCCCGCATTAATACACAAGGAAGAGATTAAGCATGGGAAATATAGAGGTCCACATTCCTTCTTACCATATTCATGAATCTCATGAAGAATGATATCTCCAATGTTTATGCTTCTCTTTTTTATGATAGACTGGATCAGCACCAGTCTTTTGCGATCCACTGTTCTGTTATGAGAGGTTGGGATAAGTCGTCTCTTGACAAAAGTACACCACATCTTGGCCTCGGGTTTAAGACTCTGCCTTGTTACTAAACCTTTATGGGCACCAGTTTCCCATGAGGTATTGTTATAACAAAGCTCATCTTTAATCACTTCATAGTCTTGAGTGGTGATGTCGTCTACGAATTCGGCATGAGCATCACGTGTGGGGGTGAGACCATAAAATTCATTAATAACCACGGCATCAAGTCGAACAGGCTTGCCTCGATAGTGGACATAGAGGTTGTCCTTGCTCGGCTCATGTGCGTAAAATTCTCTCACAATGGTGGCGTTCGCCGGTGGAGGCTGTAGGCAGAATGCCTCCTAATTTTAATATTGAATTTTGTTGAACAAGTATGATTCAATGCCGAAATATGCCTCATTGGTTTGGTAAAATCCTTGCTCTTCCCATAACTGTCGAGCAACGAACGAGCGGTGGAATCGGTCAGCAATAGTGGCCGAGGCGAATCTTGTGTAAGAAGCCATTGATTGTTCGTGGAGAATGTTTTGAGAAAAAAAATTATGGAGTAGTAGAGAGAGTTCTGAAAATTTCAAGAGATTGAAAAGATAGTGAGAGTAAGATTGTTAAAGAAAGCTAAAGTAGCAAGAATGTAAGAGTAAATAGTGCACAGCAATGAAGCTGCTTATATAGGTTGTAAAAATATGACTGTTCAGAACTAGCCGTTACGCAATTACTGCCTTGCTGAACAGTTATTATCACGGCGGATTTCTCGGTAAAGAGTCATTACAATGTTTCTGTCCGTTAGGAATTCTGCGGCTCTAACACAGTGCACTACCGTGGCAACAAACTTTCTGCTATGAAATAATTTTTCTGCATTCGTTGCTTTATTTATTCTAAAAAAACAAAACATAAAAACATAAAATACTGAAACTAAAACATAACATATAAAACCTAAAATACTGATAATAACACATAACAATATATAAACTAGTCCTAATATACTAACTAAAATGGAAGGGAAGAGAATATGTTACTTGTGGAGTGTATGTGAATGCATCTCCCAATTTGATTATCTCTTTCTGGCTTGTATCTTTCTTCACGTGTTGGTCAGTCCCTTCAATGCATTCGACTTCTCATATGGGCTTTATTCTCTTACCGAACAGTCTACCGAGCGTGCTGCCCAGTCAGGATGTTTTAGTATCCTGGTTTGGTGTATGGAGAGCCTTACATTCTGCTGGAGCGTCTGAATTTGTTAGATTGTGGAAGGCATTTAACTTGTTGACTTGTTGATCGTTTATCCGCATTATGAGCTAGCCATTTTTCACATCTATGATGGTGCGTCCAGTAGCAAGGAAAGGTCGACCCAATATGATCAGTGCATTGTCGTCGGCCTCACAATAAAGGACGAGAAAGTCGACAGGAAATATAAACTTGTCGACCTTAACCAGAATGCATCAATTTTGCCATCTGGATGCACATAGGACCGATCCGCAAGTTGGAGCAGTACTGTTGTTGGTTTTGCCCGCCCTATTCCAAGTTTTTGAAAAACTGATTTGGGCATTTGATTGATGCTTGCTCTCAAGTCGCATAGAGACTTTCCTTCGTAACCATCCCCAATCGCATAAGGGATTGTAAAGCATCTAGGATCCTTTAGCTTAGGCGTCATGCGATTATGTCGCATGGTCATGCAGCCTTCAGTGGCTGCCACCGTTTCAAATTCCCTCAACCTTCATCGTTTGAATACTATGTCCTTTAAGAACTTGGCATAGTTGGGCATTTGTTCAATAGCCTCAACTAGTGGCAAGTTGATATGGACTTGCTTTAAGATGTCTAGGAATTTCTGAAATTGATGATCATGTTTGTACTTTTTTAACCTCTGCGGGAAAGGAGGTGGTCGTCTTATGTCCTTCAGGTCTCCTTGGATATTGAGTTTAATATCTAGGGTGAACTTATCTGCAGCTGCCTCGGCAGGTGTTTCTGGTTCAATTGGTTCTGCTGCCGTGGCAGTGCTTTTAGTAGGGTCCTACTTAGCTTCTGAGTCCTCATGATGTTGCTTTTCTGGTTGGACTCTATCAGTTAAGGTCCCTTCTTTATCTTTTAATTGTAGGCCACTTCTTGTTGTAATTACCTTGCATTGCTCGTGGCCTAATACCTTAGCAACCTCAGTATTGCTAGGTAAACCCCCTGGTGGTCGAGTGTTTTATCGTTGGGCAAATTGACCAACTTGGGTTTCTAAAGACTTGATTGTAGCCTCTTGGTTTTGTAGTCTCATCTTAGTTCGGTTCATGAAGTCATCAATACACTTCATGAAGCGGCTATTCTCGGTCATGTATGCATCAGTCTTTGACATGAAAGCCGTGAGAGAATCTGCCAATGCGTTCAGAGACTGCTGCTGTTGTACCTGCTACTATGGCATGGACTGCTGAGTGTGCTGCTGCAGCAGGTTCTGACTTGGGTGCTGGAATCTAGGGGACTGGTTGATTGGATTTAAGGCATTGTTGGGGTTACTCCATAAAAAGTTTGGATGCCTTTTTCAAGATGGGTTGTAATTGTTAGACATCATTTGATTGTTTCTGTTATAATTTCCAACATACAGGCTGGTTTCCTCATCTTGCATGTAATCAGATGAGTTAACTGCCTTAACCTCATGTATATTTCTCTGGGCTTGTATATTCTAAACCATCTTGGTCAGAGAAGCCAATTGTGCTGCCACTGAACTGGGTGTGTAATTCATGGGCCATGGCAAGACGTCTCATTCCTCCTCGCCTTGATGTGGGAAACTGTAAGTCGTTCCTTGCGAGTTTGTTCAGAATCTCAATGGCCTCCGCGGGTGCTCTATCCAAAAGTGTCCCATTTGCGGAAGAAAATAGCATCATCCTTGTGGAGGCATTGGTAGTATTATAAAACATGGAGACTTGCATCCACAAGGGAAAACCATGTGGTGGGCATTTGTTTAACAATTCTCTGTAGCGTTCTCATGCCTCATACATCGGTTCATCATCATCTTGCCGAAATAATGTGATTTCATTACGGATGCGATCATAGAGATTTATCGAATTAAACCTCATAATGAATTCTCGGCAGAGTTCCTCCCAAGATCCTATGGATCCTACTAGGATGCCATTTAACCAAGTTTTCGCCCTATCCCTCAGTGAATAGGGGAACAACTTTAATCGTAAAATATCTTCATGGACTCCTTGGATATTGAAAGAATTGCACACTTCCACGAAAGGTTTAAGATGTTGTCTTGCATCTTCAGTAGCAGACCCACTAAACTGTCCAATTGTGTTCAACATGTTGAACATCACTGGTTTGAGCTCAAAGTGAGTTGCTTCATTTTCTGGGGTGACTACGCCAGGGTTTAGTTCGTTTAGATCTTCCACCAGAAAGTCTCTAACAGTGACCTGCCTCGGCAATGGCTGCTGCGGCATTGCTGGTGGTAGTACATTATGATCAACATGTGGAATTTGTCCTCTTGGTGGATCATCCATGACTTGAAACAGGTTGCGCCTCAGATGGTGTCCTGTGCATTCGATTTCAGGATCCAATTCGTACAATGGACCACTTGGTTTTACCCTGATCATACACCAAATAAGTCAAAGTTAATAAAAAAATGAAAAATAAATAATTAGAATTAAAGTTAGATAAAGAATGGTTAAAGAGCAAGAAAATAAAGAAAACAAATCTTAGTTGTCAATCCCCGGCAATGGCGCCAGAAACTTGATGCGTGTAATAAAAGCGCAACTAAGTGTAAGTGTACACATCGCAAGTAATAAAGTGATAAGTATATCGTGTATCGTCTCCACAGGGATTGGTATACTTAATATGTTTCCCCTTGTTCCGTTGCTCCTAAAAGATAAAGTAAAAACACAGATAGGTGGATTTGTTTAACTAAATAAATAATTAAATAACAAAACATAAAATAAAAGATTGAGAACGATATAGAGAAAGTAGGTAGGATCTAGCTGTGTCAATTAGTGGATTTGATTGATCTTCTTCTTATCCAATGCAATTACACAACATTGCTTCGGCAGTACTGCAGATACAACCTTGGCAGCGTTAGTGTTCTCTGCCGCGGCAATCTCTTGCTCTTGGGCAGATGCATCAAAGTTCAACAAAGTGTCCGTAGTTGACTCTACTTATCTCTAAGTCAGAGCACTGTTGATGACTGGTCCTTGACGATACCTCTCGGTGTAAATCAACGATAATCACCAACCAATCCAACACTTCTTTTAGCTGCTGAAACTTTTAACCTATCTCTAGGTCGAGTTAGTATCTACAATACCGTACTTATCCCTTTCGTGAATCTATACCTCTCGATGCTAGATAAATATATTACTTACAAACTTCTCTCTCGAGCTTAAATGCAAGAACAAGGAATGGCAATAAGATAAGCAAACTTTGATATTATTATTGCATTAGAACAAGAAACAAGAAACAATCTCCTCTCACTAATATCTACAATCTTCACCTATCCCTAAGAAATTTAGAACATAATGTCGATAGGTACAATTCTTAGAGGAAGGGTTTCTCTAAAATCGGCTCTCCAAACAATATGGCCGAATAAGCTATATATAGTCTTAACCTAGGGCAAACCTTTCCTAAATAGACTCTAACATGGAGTAAGGAATAAATCTTCTTCAAGAGATCTGATATTTCCAAGTTTGCCGCCTTCTAGAAGGATTTTCTCGTTTGGTCTTTGACTTGGGCTTTTAGTGCGCTAGCCTGGTCCAATTGGTGCGCTGTATCTTCCAGAATGTTCTTTATATTTTTGTCTTTCATGTGCTTACAATGTTGATGTTGCCACTCTGGATGCTGTCACGGCCTTGTCCCTTGCCTCGGCCTCAACACTGCTTCACTGCTGCCTCGACCCTAGATATTCCTACATGTACAGAATATGTAATAATATCTGCATTCTCTATAAATATTGACTTTGTACATAGTGATAACGGAATATCCAATATTATGCAAAGAGTCCATATTTCAGTTCAAGTTGGTGTATAATACATGCATAAAGTACCACGAGAAGGATAGTAAATAATTGCCTCTTAGACACTCATCACTGCAGAAGATGCATAAAATACCATGAGAAGGGTAGTAAATAACTTTTATGTTTTAGGAATTAGAACATCGTTTTCAGTTTTTTAATTTTCGCAATTTAGTTTCAGAATTTTAAAATTTTCCCATAGTTTTAATATTATTATTTTCAATTTTTAGGTCCAATAAAGAAGATGAAATAGAGATAATCAAGCCCAAAATATAGCCCACACCAAGAAGAAATCATGGGCGGGAATTATGCCGCCCAATTTCAAGAATTACGTCGTTCCGGCTGCCAATGGATAACAGCTGTAATTGTGTTGCGTGTACGCCTAAAGGCATTAATAGCGTTACTCCCTCAAAAATCGAGTCGCTCCGTTAATTTAAATACAAAGGGAAGGGTAATCATATTTCTCATCCTTCAATATAATTTATCTCTTAGTAAACACCCTTCTTCAAATTCTACTCCATAACATCCAATGGCCAACCAACAACAAAAACCTACCGGAGCAACGATCTAAAGAAGGTTCTCTACAAGAGATGTCGAGCATGAATATCACCAAGTATTCAAGAATCGGCAAATATGGGAAGAACAAGGGTTCTACTATACAAATGAAGAAGATCTAGGGCTGGACAATTTCATCTTATCAAAAATTACTTTTTAAAATTGGCAAATGTTCGCCAAGCAACCTCCAACGGTAAACATTAAATGGGTACGGAAATTCTATGCACACAGACCAGTGCGCGAAAAACACATACTCCTACCTTCGAGAAAGAGCAATTCCCATTGCTGATGTGGTCATCAATACCCATTTCAGCCTCCACATCACAACTGACGAACATGTTACGTTCGTAGCCATCTTGACAGCCAATGACTATGAAATGATGAAAATAGAACTCTGTATGCCAGGAGCAGAATGGAACACGGGAAAACACTGTGGCTCTATTAGCCGCCGAGATTTAAAACCGGAAGCAATACTGTGGAACACCTTTATCAAAAGGAATCTACTGCCCACATCGCATAATCAAACAGTGGATAGGTCACGACTAGTATTAATCCACTCAATCATCCACAATCGGAGGATCAATGTTGGCCGAATCATCAGCGAACAAATATTTGAATGTGCCACCAAGGATAGAGGTATATTAATTTTCTCATGCTTAATTACTGCCTAGGCAAGGTATGAAGGTGTACCGACACTACCCACCGACACAAACACCTTAGAAAGAAAATGATAGACCAGATATATCTATATCAAAATAATACAAGTGGAGGAAGTTGTTCCATAAGCCTATATCCCACCTACTAATGAACCACAGTCGATCGAAGCAGCACAGCAGCAAAACAACACAGAAGAAGTTGTCCCGGCATCCTCAAAGGTTTTGGAGATCCTACAACGAATGGAGAAAAGACAGCTAGCCTTCATGAACTATGTCCGGAAGTTTAATAGCGTAATTATAGCAATAATACTATAAGAACTCTCAACCTGTTTGACTGTATTTCCTGAATTTACAGTTGACCTCTCCATACCAAAACAACTACCTACTCCTACCCCTTCCAGAACAGTTTTCGCATCTGCCATAGTTCCACTATCCCCTACTATCATAAATGCAGTCGCAGCAGCCGAACTATTCTCTATCGATTCTGCAGCAACAGCCAAGAAACAAGATTCGAACAAACGCGCTGCCATACTAGTAGAATCCAACCCACTTAATTGGAGTATCTCCTCTGATGACATGGAATCACTTATGAAAACAATCACGGATTCTATTGCTCCCGTAACCAGCAAGAAGAGAAAGGCCCCTAGTTATGCCATAACTTCTCTTATCAATCTGGATACGGAGGAATCGCAGCAAGACCTTACTCCCGTTCAAGATCCAACCCCCACTCTCATCCAACCACCACGATCGATCAAAAAGCCAATGGTGAGTCCACCCAAGTCAGCCGCCGAGCAACCACCTAAAACCTGTCGCAAGCTCCTAATCAATAGTGACTCCAAAGATTCTTTTAGGTCCGCAGAATTTTAAGGACGATATTCTTTATCTTTTCTTTTATTTTTCTTTTAATTTTCAGTTATCTTTTATTTCCTTCATTATCCATGCATTGAGGATAATGCATCCCTTGAGTTTGGGGGGCATTTGTCTAATTTTGTAATATGTAATTGTCTTCCAAATGTATGGAAGTAATCAGAGTATTTTATTATTGCCTTAAAATTCTGACTTAATACTCTACCTTATACAATTGCAAAAAAAATTTTAAGTCTGTTGAATTTTATTGAAATTGCCTCGGTAGTAATATATTTTCCAGCCACAGTCGCAATCTGCAATATTCACCAGACTTGAATTCCGAAAGGTTTGCTAGGGGTAGTACTTAGGATTAGACTATAAGCTTGAAAAACATCCTAAACACTACTAGTCTTAGTTGATTTTAAAAGTTCTTTTCTTTGAAGAACAATAAGGACTTAAGCTTAGATCTTAAACTAGAGGTGCTTATTACCGGCTCTAGTTAATCCAAAGAGGTGCTCATGACTAGCTCTAAGACTTATTTTTTTTCTCACTTACTAGAGGTGCCCGAAATTGGCTCTAGTAAGGAATAGCTAAACACTTGAGGTGCTCCAAAACTCGCTCAAGCAGTATAAATATATAGCAATATATATTTATATATCAATTTAGGGAGAAAGCAGGAAAAAGAATCAAGAAAAATCTTAGTCGAAAGTCTTGAGCTAGAAAAAAGATTAGAACTTAGAAAATCAGCGTTGATATAGCTACGCACACACACACTAAGACTTATAATCCAATTCTGAGGAACGTCTAAAACTTAGAAGAGGCCAAGTGAAAAAAGGATTTCTGCCGCAGCAGGCAGGATGGCATATTACTTTAAAATTCCCGACTTAAAAATTATCCTTTGCATTGCTTGAGGACAAGCAATAGTTCGAGTTTGGGGGCGTGATGAATACTCAAAAGTCCTTATTTTTTATATCATTTTCTCACTCGTTTATTGCTAATAAAGACAAATTTAAAGGCGGTAATGAATATTTCCGATTTATTTCCATATTTCAGCATCTAAACACTAATTTTATGAATTTATCTATTATTTGGTATAAAACATATGTGTTTGATAGTTTTCATTATTAGACAAGAACTACACCACAAAGATGACCAATTGAGAAGATAGATGCTAAATTACAAATGAAGCACCCGCCACGGTAGTACTTTGATGGCCGCGGCAGCAACATGAAGATAATAACTGGTGCTCGACAGAGAGAGAAAAAGATGTTGATCTTAACGGATAGAGAGCGAGAGAAAGACGGAGCCCATTTAAGAGGTCAAGCCCTTGTCAAAGTCAACCGCGGGAAAAAAAATATTTTAGGAAATAAGAATAGAATAATACAGTCTAATTAAGAGTTATATTTCTTTCCCTTTAGAACTCTTTCCTTGCATGGAAAACTCAACTTAGGGTTTGGCCTATATAAAGCACTTATTAGGTTTAGGTTTAGTGTGGAGTCGAGTCGGATTTTCTCTATCATATAACCTTAGCTGCCAACTACATCATGTTCTAAACTTCTTCGGAGGTTTAAGTTGTTTGTGGAGTAGTTGGGGAAAAAGATTATGTTATTTTTTATACTTATTAATGCAAAAACTTATTTCATAGTTTATTCTCTCTTGGTTTTTACTCTTCTCGCATATGAGCTCGAAAGATAGTATGCGGAGAAAAACACATTTGCCTAGAATCGAGAGATGTAGGTTCACGAAATGAGAGAATACGGTATTTGGTCATGGGCATTGCCTAATCCGGTTGAGAGATTAATCGCCCAAGATTTTAGCGACTAATAAGACGCATGTGTTTGGTTGTTGTTCGCCCTTAATTCACGTCGGGAGGCATAATCAAGACATGGATTTCAATAGTTCTCTTCGTTTAGTAAGGAAGAAGACATATAAGGATGCTCTGTCGAACTATGGAATGTTGAATTGTCGACAAGGCATAACCCCGCCTAGGCAGCTGCGACGACCCTTTGTGCGACCCGTCAAGGCGACAATTCAATCCATTGTATTAATAAGTGGATACTTATTTCATAGTTTATTCTCTCTTGATATTTACTCTTCTCGCATATGAGCTCGAAAGATAGTATGCGAAGAAAAATACATTTGCCTGGCATCAAGAGATGTAGGTTCACGAAACAAGAGAATACAGTGTTTGGTCATGGGCATTGACTAATCCGGTTGAGAGATTAATCGCCTAGGGTTTCAGTGACTACAAGATACATGTGTTTAGTTATTGTCCGTCCTTGATTCACGTTGGAGGCATCATCAAAGCGTGGGTTTCAACAGTTCTCTTCGTTTAGGGATAAGGAAGAAGACATACAAGGATGCTCTGTCGAACTATGGAATGTTGAATTATCGACAAGGCATAACCCCGCCTAGGCAGCTGCGGTGACCCTTTGTGTGACCCGTCGAGGCGATAATTCAACCCATTGCATTAATAAGTGGATACTTAATACAACTGGATTCTCCTTTGTAAAACACTCAATTTAGTCTCGCTTCTATCATCCTTATTACTTCGTTAATTAGTTTTATGTTTAATAGTTTTCTTAGTTATAATTCAAACCCAATTTATTTGTGTCTTTATTTTCCACAGTGCAGTCGTAAGAAGTGGTGAACTCGACATAGTCCTTGTGGGTTCGACAATCTTAAAAACTATAATCTGACAAAGGTGGACCGAAAAGGACTTCCGAGCCTCCATCACGGTCAAAACTCGATAAATACTCAACTCGGATTAGTTCAATTCGAACTTGAACTTAACTCGATACCTAATGAGTTGAATCGAGCAAAGTCTAACTCGACTCGATAAGTTCGCGAGCATCTCGTTAATTTTTTAAAATATTTTTTAATAATTATTTTAAAATAATTTCATTCAAAAAATAATTTTAAATAATAATTATTAATGTGTGAATTGTTACTTTAATTTTAATATGTTAGTTTGGTGTATTAATGGAATGTTACTTTTGAATTTAGACTTTAAAATTTTTTATACACTCTTTTTGATATTTTTGGTTAAATTTGTTAATTTAAGTTAATATTATGTCTCATAAGGTATTATTAAATTTTACTTTTAGTTAAAAATAAGGTAAGTTTTTTAATGAGTTTAACGAGCAACGAGTCGAGTTAAGCAACTATTGGGTCTTTTATGAATATCTTGTGGGAATTGCTTTTACTTGGTGGTTTTGGTAGATCCAAATCTCTTTATTTGGTTTTTTTATTGAATGAAATAATTTTGAATTTGGGTTACCTCCAATATGTATTATTAATTCTAAAAAAATGGATGTTGTCATATTTGTATATGTATATATTTTGTATATGAAAAACGCCAATGATCTGAATTTAATTTGTTTGACAGAAATGGGTGTTGGTATACGAAAAACATCATTTGTTTCTTCGTAGACACAATTTATTTTAACTAAAAATATATTAGGTACTTATCTTAAAAGATGTATAGTTTAGATACCTATTTATAAGTTAAATAATTTATTTAATGATGTTATCTTAAAACAATAACAAAATAAAATTTTAAGTACCTATTTTAGTAAAAAAAAATATTAAGTATTTATTTTAAAAAAATATATAATTCAAACATTTATTTTAAAAAAAAATATTAAATAACTATTAAAAAAATATATAATTTAAAAACTTATTTTTAAGTTAAAGTTTTTTTTTTCTAACTTCGTAATAATATGTAAAGTAGAATTAGACGTAACCAAAGTAGTTTTCTCACTTTATTTCTCTTTTCTGCCACATATCACACCCCAGAAGTCGCAGCAGTGCAGCGGTATCAGTTGCAGCACTGCTGCTTGCAGTCCAGAAAAATAAAATAAAAAACACATTCTTTCTCTCTATAGTAAAAAACAAAAATTATATATACTCAATATCTATTTATGAATTACTACATTTTATATTTTCTTTTATTTGTAATTCCAATCAATTTAAAGCTCATAAAAGCTTGATTTGATATGTAGGAAAAAAGGGTTTGTTTGTGGTTCTTTTTCAGTGTGTCTTGATGACCTCCAAACCTCCTTTTTTGCAATGCCAAGGTTGAACTTAGCTCTTTAGCCTTTACCTTGAAAATCCTTTCTCTAAAAATGCAGTAATGATTTATCCTCTTCTTCTTAACCCATATCTTCTGCTGAAAAATCCCAAAGCTTTCCCTTTACTTACTCAAAATTACCATTTATTTCAAAGTTGATTTTTTAATCATTTTTTTCCTGGGTACTCAATGGGGGGGTTAATCGATCTGAACACTACAGAAGACGACGAAACGCCGTCATCTGGTTCATTATCTCCATCGTCATCTTCGGCTTCAGTGTTGAGTGCTTCTGGTTCTGCTTCAAGTTCTTCCGTTTGTTTGGAGCTGTGGCATGCGTGTGCCGGTCCACTTATATCTTTGCCAAAGAGAGGAAGTGTATTGGTGTACTTCCCTCAGGGCCACTTGGAACAAGTTTCCGATTTTCCCGGCGAAGCCTCAGCTGCAGCATATGATCTCCCTCCCCACGTGTTTTGTCGAGTTGTTGATGTCAAGCTCCATGTAAGCTAATCTATACATATATTGTCTCTATCTCATCAATGTTCTTATTAAGGCAAAGTTTTGATGCCTGGCTCCTCCCCCGTCTCCCGGAGAGCGTGGAATTGTGCTTGTGGATTTCTGGGTTTGAATTCTTCGGGATTCCCCCATGGTTGTATGGCATTTTACACGGGTTTGATTCAGCTTTCAAGAGATTTGGGCTTATCAAACTGTTAATTCTATGATGAAATGTGATAGGTTTTGTTAAGTTTGTCATGGGGAGTTGAGTGTTGCTTGTTACTGAAAGTTACCAAAATTATGTCTATATTTGTTTCCCCACAAGGTCCAGGGGACAAAGAAGAGTGCTGCAGTGTGTGTGAGTGTTTAAAATTGTGAATTCGGTATGAAATGTTCAATTTTGTTGGCAGGCTGAGGCCACCACAGATGAAGTATACGCTCAAGTTTCACTGGTTCCAGAAAATGAGGTGGGGCTTATTCTCGTTTCTTGTTTTGTTTGATTAACGTTTGCTTATGAAAATAGTAACCATTGGACGATTATATTCCGTATAAACCAAGTTGCTCTAGTTAGATGTTTCATTTTCTTAAAACAAAAGGAGATAGGACAATGGCATCACTCTGAATTAGAATCATTGTTTAATGATTAGTCGAACTTAATTCTTAACTTTGGTTATCAAGGTTAATGTACTTGTTCATTGTGCTCTTTTCTAGTTTCATCCAATTTGAGTCTTATCTAGCTTAAATTTTCCCGTCTGTTGAAAATTGAGCAGAAGTTTAAAGAAGGGAGCACAGTGTGCATGGATGTAGATGGTGAAGAGGATGCTGAAGCAGATATCAAGTCGGCCACACCCCACATGTTCTGCAAGACTCTTACGGCTTCTGATACAAGTACTCATGGAGGCTTCTCTGTTCCTCGTCGAGCTGCTGAGGATTGCTTCCCTCCCTTGGTAATTTGCTTGTTCTTCTCTTCCTTTCTCATTATTTTGTTTCATTGTTCATTCCTATGTATGTTCACAACAATTCGTTATGTTTTGTCAAAGCACTCTTTTGCATGTATATCGTTAAGACTTTTAGGTTATTGGTGTTATAGGATTATAATCAGCAGAGGCCCTCACAAGAGCTTGTTGCAAAAGATCTGCATGGCTTGGAATGGAGATTTCGACACATATATAGGGGTATGCAGTAAATATTGAATTCATTTTAATTTTAACATTTCGCTAGTAATGATGGATTTCCTCTCATGGAGCGAAGGCAATCAGATCCTTGATTAGCTGTTCATTTCTCCATTTTCTGTTAAAGATATTTTTGGTTTGGGTAGGGCAACCACGAAGGCATTTGCTCACTACTGGATGGAGTGCTTTTGTAAATAAGAAGAAGCTTGTCTCTGGAGATGCTGTGCTTTTTCTGAGGTTAGAAATTTCCACTTTCGTGAAGTTTTAATTAATAGCATGCAGGATCTTATTAGTGTCCATGGTAGGGGTGACAATGGAGAACTGAGGCTGGGAATCCGAAGGGCTGCTCAGATTAAAAATGGCACTTCACTTCCTTCTTTGTGCATCCAGCAGCTGAACCGCAACACTTTTGTAGATGTGGTCCATGCTATATATATGAAAAGTGTTTTCAGCATTTACTACAATCCAAGGTATGTTTATAATGATGCTATTTGAAACATTATGTCTGAACTCGATTGTGCAATGCTGGCCTTCGCGAGGGAAAATAATTTGAACTGAATGAAAAACATACATAAATGTTTAAATGGTAAATTTAGTGGTTGTAGCTGCGACCATATGTATGTACTATGATTTGCCAATAAAAGAACTTGGGTTGATTTTTTTGATTTTGTGCTGCATTTTTCTCTTGCTTCATTAGTTAATTAAAGTCTGGATGGCACTACCTTATTCGGACATATTTCTATATCCCAAAATAATTTAGAATGATATAAAATAAATTTGAAAAGTTCTCTTTAGTTTAAATAATCATATATACCAATTGATATTATTATTGGAAGATCATCATAAGTTTGTCCCTTGGTCCTCACCCTCTGCTTGAATCTATAGTAAGAAGTGGCATGCCCTTTTTCATGCAGTGAAAAGGTTTAAATTACCGTTGGTCTTAACTCCTATTTATTATTTGTGGTTAAGATCTGGAGGACCATTTGTGTCTATGGTACTTTTAAGAGCTTACTTTGTATTTTGCAATGCAGGTGAATAAGGAAATGTTACTATGATCGTCATAGCTTGATCCATTTCTATTAAAAAAAGAAATATTTTTAAGCTTTTTGTTTACTGAAATTTTTATGTTCTACTTGTTCTCTTGTTTTCTTGGTCATTTTCTACAGTTACTTTGTCGTAGTGATCTATTTTCTTGTTGATATATAGCAGGGTCAGTTCATCCGAGTTCATAATACCTGTGCATAGATTCTGGCAGAGTTTTGATCATTCTTTTCCTGTTGGAATGAGATTCAAGATGCGGCTTGAAACTGAAGATGCGGCTGAGGGAAGGTCTAACCTGATTGATCCAGCAACTCTTCAGTTATTAAATCATATGATTTTTAACCTAAAGAAGGGATGAAAGACCTACTTTACCACGCTATCAAGCCTTAATTTTGCTTTACTTTTTGCAGATACACAGGGGTTGTTACTGGAACTAGTGATGTGGATCCTGTTAGATGGTCTGGTTCAAAATGGAGATGCCTGGTGGTATGGTCAGACATTGTTTATTCTGTTAAAGTATCGTACAAGTTCATGTTGAAGTATGCTTTTCTGGTTTTAACGTATAACTGTCATAAGTCGTAGCAGAAGCTCCTGTCAAGCCTTAAAGGGTATTATTATAAAGAAGAGGGTATGCTTTAATCGATTATAGTATTTACACGTATGAAAATTCTCTTAATTATTTGTCTGCCCACCCTTAATTGTGCTTTACCTAAGCCTAGAAGCACTGCCAAGCAATACTGCCCTATCCTGCAAAATACTTCTTGGGTACTTAATAATTACCCCTTATTTGTACAGCCTAGACTATGCTTTAAGACGAATGAACATGACAAAAAATTGTATCATTTGGTGCACCTTTTTTCCTCGGGGAAATGCTGCAATCACTCTAGTGCCAAATTATTTTGTTTTCATACCTGGAAGGTGCATGTAATTAGGAATTTAAAAATAATGTTTTCAGTTCATTACAGGAAGAATTTCACCCGATTCTTTTGGATGCCTTGGTTTGGTTTAGCTAACTAGTTGACTTACACAATGTTTCGAATGTCTCATTAGTTTATGATTTTATCAAAAATTAATCAAGAATTAACCTGGTAGTTTTCTCCTACTTGTTTTGCAGGTAAGGTGGGATGATATTGGCACCCAAAGGCATAACAGGGTTTCTCCCTGGGAAATTGAACCACCTGGTTCAGCATCTAGTTCTAACAGTTTGCTCTCTCCTGGTTCCAAAAGGAACAGGGGTGGACTGCCTTCAGGGAAACCTGAATTTATAGTTCCTGGTAGGTTCCTCTGCTATAACTAGTTCTCTTTCATGCTTCATGCCACATTGTTTGACATAGCCCTTTACAACAGATGGAAATAGATCATCGGACTTCGGGGAATCTTTGCGGTCCCAGATGGTCTTGCAAGGTCAAGAAATTTTGTGTCTTAACACTCATCATGATGGAGCTAATAGTCAGGTAATGCACCAGTCTGAAATAAGACGGTGCATTCCTGTTTCTAATGGTTCTGGTATTGCTGCAATACGAAATATTAGTAGAGACACAATGGTCAATCCTGATATTTCCTATAAAGGTGTAGGCTTTGAGGAATCCTTTGGATTCCATGAGGTCTTGCAAGGTCAAGAAATTTTTGTAAACCCTTCATATAGAAGAGGTCAAACTGCAGATGACAATCGGGAAATTGACAGTTCCCGTGTACCTGATGCTTGTCAGTTTTTGGGAACTAGAGGTGGATGGTCTTCATTGATGCGGAGCTATAACACTCATGGTCAAACTAGAACTTCTGCACAAGTGTCCTCACCATCCTCAGTGCTAAAGTTCCAACATGCAAGCAATCCATTTCGAAACTTCAATCCTATTCATAACTTCAATAGCCTGGAAAAAGAGCTAGGAGTTAACAAACAAAATTCTTTTCGTGCTCCTGAAACATATGGGGGAAGGTTACTGTCATCTTCAACTGGTGAACACAATTCCCATAGGATGAATCTTGGAAGCATGTATTCATTTGGTCATTCAATCGTTGATGCTCAGCTTGGTATTTCTCAAACTCTGTCGGCTCAACCAGCATTTAGGACAAGCCAAGAATTGGCTACCTCGTGTAAAAGCAGTTTCAAGCTTTTCGGTTTCTCCTTGACAGAGGGAGGACACGATGGTACTAAGGAGGACCACATGGCGCCAGCAGCCTTGTCATTGGGTCCCGGAGCTTTCTTACCTGGCATAGGAGAACAGTTAAACACACAGCCTCCAGCAGTGACAAACACAGTTGGAAGCAATTATACCAAAGCCACCAACCTATATTCTGTCAGAGATATGCTTTTCGATGTTGCATTGTAGTTTAGTGATGAACTAGAGTGTCAGCCCTCCAATGAGTTCTATATACTCTGGTTTTGAACCTTTTACTAGAGCTTGTTGAATACGCGATGTGATTGGGAAGTTGTCACTTTATTAGGTCTGCTTATTTTTAAGAACGGTTGGGGATTCTTCTGGATGTGGTAGTTTGTGAAAATCACCATCTTAAGCTTTCATTTTTCTATTAGCAATGAATATGATAGTTTTGGGAGCATTTTACAACCGAGTGTCAAACCTGAGAGATTCATCAACCCTTTCAGGTTAAAATGATATCTCCAAACTTGGCATTTCTTTTTTTCTGCAACATTGTCTCCAAAGTATGGAGATGCAGATGCTGATGAGCAAAAAGATTCTTGTTGTTGCATGTGTTTTCTGATTGCTACAATCCTTGCCTTTTAAACTGCCTTGTTGGTATTGCTGATGAGAACTTGTATCGACCTATGCTTATGGTATTGCTGTACAATGTTATTAGAATGATTTTTAGTTTAGTCAACTTGATATTAAACAATCAACAAATTTTTAAATTACTTGATATATAGATAAATATACGATTGAAATTCTATGGATTAGACTGGCACCAAGTGGAAGAAAGAATCAAACCTCAAACCCAGAAAACAGCAGCAGTTTGGAAACGTACATATACAAATGTGTGTCTCCGCCTGCAGCTTTGAACCGTAGATGGGTTTTGATGGAATAATTGAAAACCGAAGGTTCTGTTCTGAGTTGTACTATTTGTTGGTTTGGTTATTGGTAAGAAATGACCGATTCTTTACCAACCTCCAGTCAGAGTGGAGATCGAACGGACATTTTAAATTTCAAAATATTTTGTGTAGATAGTATAAAATATTTTATTATCTTTTAAATTTTTAATTTATTATAACGATAATAATATTAACTGAATTAAAATTATTATTTTTATTAAAATATTACTTTATCATATCATTGAGATTGAGTGATTCTTTACCCTAACATTTAGCCGCCCTTTATTTTTAATACTGACTACAAACAGTATTTTCTTTATGGGGGACAAAATAACCTCCCATAATCGTTAATTATTAACCGAAGGGAACCTTACCAATTTGAGGAATATTAAATTTAATTAAGTAGCACACATACAGTACATGAAGCTTAATTTCCAAGGATACCAACGTCATCCATTTAGTTCCACGTCGTCCTATCTCGGTGGAACGAGAGATTATATCATATACCTCATTCATTACGTTATCTGTAGTATATGTAATTAAATTTGTTTATTTTTAAGTAATTATTTGATAATTAACTATTCATCTATTATATATATAAAAGAGGTGATAATTCACTTTAAAAAATATAAAATAAATAAATCTAATTGGTTAGAATCATAGATGTCGTGGTAAAAATAATTCATAATATAATTTTTTCGGTAAAAATACTTACCGAATGAATGACTAGATCAAACACATGGATAAAGATGAGACAATAAAAGAAAAAAAATTATTAATTAGATAAATTTATTTATTAAGTTATCTATATTTATTTAATGAGATTCATTTATATAAAATAATTTTAAATAATTTCAATGAAAAGAGATAAAATTTATTTTTAAAAATAAAATAATTTTTATTTAATAAAAATATAAACTACATGATAAAAAGTTTATCTAATAATTTTTAATGTGTTAGAAAAAACCACTGCCCACGGGGTGATGTTATCCACACCAATGCCATGTGTCGTTCAGAGTCTATGACGCCACTCAAACATTGTTCCATTCGTCATCTAATCTTTGGTTACGTTATCCGACCAACATAATTTGTTTATTTCATATTTCGCGTCATACTTATCTCTTCGACACCTACAACATTGCTTTGAATTTAAACGGACCAACATTTAATAAGATAATGATGAAAGTTGTAGATATCTTAGTATATATTTTATTAGCATAATACGAAAATTATAGAAGTAAATCGTCTGTTTTAATTATATTTTTATTAATATTTTATTTGAATTATAAAATTAAGGTTTAAGGTTAGGGATTAGAGTTAATATTTAAAGAATTAAAGATAAGATGTGTTTTTAAAGTGTAAGATTTAAAATTTAAAACGTAAAAGATTAAGATTATAGTTTAAATTTAAATTTTTAAATTTTTTAGCAAAAAGCAGAAAAAGAGGTATAATTAAAGGATAAAAAAAATTATTTTAAAATTATAAGATTGAGAATGGTTGTATCATTTAATTTAATGTACACATTAAGTTATTTTGGATTGATTTTTTGGGCAGATTCATATATGTAATAAAATTCCACTATGACTGATGTCATGATACATTTTGTATTCGGGCTGACGTTTACCATAGCTAGCAAGTTGGACCATCTGTAGTAGGTAAAGTACCCTACTCTCTGTTAAAAACATTTTCATAATAATTAACGAATGATGTTTAGATATTTGTATGATAAGAAAATATCATATATTATTTTTTAAAATAATTACAATGCAATATACATTAATTTTCCAATTCATATATGTAAGCAACTGGCGTTGACGTTACAGTCTTCTTCCTATTTATATACTCTCATAACAACAACATAATCCTCGCTCCCTCTTTCCCAATTCATATATGTAAGCATATATATTATATTCCATGCAAGAAGCAATCCCTTATAAATCACACATGGCTGCCACCACCGGTGGTCGCTCGCGGTTTCACAATTTTCTCGATGCTGCTGATAATGGTGGTGGGGGTCGACTTGTTACCAACGGTACCAAAACTAGCGTAATGAAACTGGTGGTGGAGAATGCGGTGATAGTTTTCAGCCGACGTGGTTGTTGCATGTGCCATGTCGTGAACAGGTTGCTACTAGCGCTTGGGGTGAATCCCGCAGTCTGCGAAATCGACGAAGAGGAGGAAGAGGCCGTTCTCAATGAACTGTCGATAGTCAACGGTGGGGGAATCCAGTTCCCGGCCGTATTTGTGGGAGGGAAGTTGTTCGGTGGCTTGGATAGGGTGATGTCAACGCATATTACAGGTGAATTGGTGCCTATTTTGAAAGCAGCTGGGGCTTTATGGCTATGAGAAGAACTTGATAATCTGTGTTTATACAGCTGTTCCCTGTGTTTTTTCTTCTCTCTGGTTGTACGAATGTAGCAATTTTAACTTTTAATTATGTGTTTTAGGGGTTGGATTTTTTACTAATTGTACGCAGGTTGAGAATTTGAGAGTTGAGACAGAGAAAATGTTTCATTTCCAGGACTTGTACATTTCTTAATCTTTTAAAAGAATTAACAAAAAATGGAATAAATCCTGATTCTACTGCTCAAAATTGAGTATTTGACCGGTTGTATCGCCACTGTTAGGTACGGAGCTGTGTGGGGATGGGGAGGGATAATTGCCTTCTACTTCGAAGAATTTTTTATTCTTGTTCTCCTATTTAATTTTTTTAAAAAAATAATTTTTTATAAATTTATCTATACTTCTAAATATTTATGTTTTGTCCTCTTTAACCCCAAATTCTGACTCCGTTCATAATCGTTATGATCCGGTTACTCTGTCGTCACCGCTTTAGTGTGTTATCCATGTGGTTTTAGCCTTAGAACCCAATGTTTCTTTCAAATACAGTCCTCTTGGGGCTTCGTGTGACTACTGGTGATTATGTTCAAAATGAACCTAAGCTTTGACCCTCCGATTTCAATCAAAACGGACCTAAAGCTGCATGGTCACTAAATTTCACATCCACATCCCTTGTATTTGTTTACCTGGGCCCTGGCATCAGCATGCGATTGATGCCTACTTCAAAGGATGGACAGTTGTGCATGTGAATTCAGGGTACCATTATCTACACCTGTCGTGCTCGTATAGTTGCTAAACCACAAAGTCCATGGTGTAGGTAAAAATCTAGAGGCCTCTGTTGTAACCAAATCTCCTACACCAGAATCTGAGATCTCAGTTTAACAAATCTAATCCACCCAGACCCTACAAAAATAAATAATCTGATTAGTTATTTAAATTCAAAAGTTAATAGGATGTTTAAGAAATAAACTGCACGTGTTAGCTTAAAAACTTTTGTATCCTATAATCATAAGGATACCATATTTCTTGCCTCTGTAACTTACTTAGGCCACTAATTAAGAAATAAATGAAAAAGCTGGGGTGTTTTTTTTTTATTGTTCCTCTATCGATGTTTTACTTTAAATTAGATGGTTTAAAATACAATGTTAGAAGTTGTAATGAAAATTTAAAGAATTACATGTATAATGTATTTTTTAAGGTATAGAGTTTAAGGTTTAGAAGGTAAAAATTAGGATTATAATTTAAATTTAAATTTTTTTAATTTTTTAATAAAAGATATAAAAAGGTAAATGATTAGAGATAGAGGATTTCTCCTCGAAAAATATCCGATTTGGATTTGGAATATCTTCTTGACTGTTTCAATTTCATTTTCTTATCTGAGTTATTATTCAGTTGAGACGATTTTAAAATTCCCTATCGTTGTGGGCTGGGGTAAGAATGAGTGATAAAAGTCCAGTTTTTCCTTACCTTATTGGACATATAAATCGCTGTGCTGGAATGGGCTTCTTGATCTATCCCATATTGCCTAAACGCTATTTCTCTGCGCTTCTTCTGAATCACCACCATACCCATTTTACTGTCCTTGCCATGCATTTGCTTCAACTGCAAGCAAATCAAATGTTGTTTTTCCCCTCACTGAAGCTATATTCCCCCAAATCTCCTTCCTTGGAACGAGTGTTGGGATTAAGACACGTAAGTTTTTCAGCTCCATGTTACCATCTTGGGACAAAAATGATCGGTCGGAGCGGAAAAAGCCGAAATGGTCACTGCAAGTGTAAACGGAAACGCCTTCTTGATTAAGTTTCATGCCTGTTTCAGATAATGACATTTCCCTGGCTATTTTATAACAAGAGGATCCCAATCCGATTAAGCCAGAATGGTCTCATTTCTTTTTCATAAGGAAGTATACAAATTTAATCGAGTTAATGTGATGGATGCTTTTACCCACACCATATTTTAACAATCTAATATTCCATCAAATCATACGTGTCTCAATCACTTTCCTAATTTAATTATGAATCACCAAATGATCACACAAGAAAGCGTCAAATATTTTTATTTTTACAAGTTACAACACAATACAGAACTTTAATACCAGCAACGGTGCCTGTGTGGGATATAAAAAGTTATGGGAGACAATGCTGCAGGATAGAATCAAAGTTAATGTAATAACAAAATCTATATCGTCATATGCACTAATCCACAGGTGGAGGATTGAGATTTACAATCACACAAGAGGATTCATGATAGAATAAAAAAATAGTTACATATATGATAGTATGATAATTGGTAAGCCTAATTAACACTGTAGAGACTATTAGTAAAAGTCTTATAGGAGTCATCTTTGTGCAGTCCTACTAAATGGATAAAATAAGGTAAAAAATACAGTAAAATATTATGCAAATGCCAGCAAGCCCCCTTGTTTAGTCGTTTGCGATTAAGAACATGGACATTTACCTTACTCTTCCATATTTCCTCCTTTTCCTTAGCAAAAACTACAATCTGATCATTTATTTGATTATTACTTAGTAACAGCAGCAACAAGCCAACAAGTACAACAACCAGATGAGTCCTTGTCGTGGCTGTTCATCTTTCCCATTGCTGCTATTTTCTTTCAAGTTGCCCTTTGCTTGTTTCAGAGGTTAATCTAATAAACGAGGCTCCATCACCTTGAACAACCAGATTTGGGATTAACTGAGGTGGGCTTTCTCTATTATGGATATGGTGGTGACTCCCACCATCACCGTATGAAACAAAAGGTGGGTTGTTGTACTCCACAAAACCCACGCTGCTACTACTCCTAGGCGCCATGGTAGGACTTTGATGCCGGCTTCGGTTCTTAAGCTTCCTATCGAGAGTATACTTATCACTACTGCTTGGACCGCATTGTCTAGGTTGAGTTTGGTAAAAGACTTTTGAAACCACTAGCTCCCCATCTTTCTCTTCTTCGTTGTTGCCAAGGTGATATTGATGCATCACCCAGTTTGTCTTCTCCGGCTTCCTTTGCCTGCCATAGTTGGTGTAGAGAACCAATATCTTTTTGAAACCCTTCACTATCCCGCCAACCAAAACTGCTCGGGTCTTGCCAGTTTTGTGCCACCTCGTTTCGCTCCCATCTTCGTCTGTGTGGACTTTTCTTCTCTTCCTTGTCCCGGTTGTGTATGCCTTGGAGGGTCGATGAAAGAAGTGTCGGATTTGGCCATCTATGCTCACTCCTGCACCATTAGGTCAGTTTTAGAATCGATATTACGATACGCTATATTGTTTTTATTAGATTATGGATGACTGTTGAAACTAACAAAGTACCATCAAGATCATTGAACGATGAAGGGCAATGGTTAAATCATAGGATTAAGCTAGCAAGGGGGATATCTAAGCGGCCTAATCACATGTCACTAAGAAATCTATGTAGAGATTAAAGTAGAATCCAAGGATCTCACGTAATTAGGCAACCCAAGAAACATGCTTGGCACTTGGCAGCTAGTATTAGCCAACTTAGGTACTTTAATTTCCTTGCAATACACTTACCTGGATTTTCAAAAATTGCTGTAAGGCTTTACTCGTTCGTTCATCTAAAATTCATGTATACCAAAACAGATCATTGCTGGTACCCAAATCAATTATATGTATGCATGAATATATAGATATGGATATAGCCTTAGAGAAAAAGGAAAGTTCAACACAGAAAATGAAAAACCAATGTATTTAAAGAAGAAAAAATGAGCTAAAATTAGAACATCAAGGTACCTGGAAGCTTCTCCGGATGAGTATAGCAAATCCCATTTTCTCCTTCTAGCGTTGGAATAAACTCATCAAGCAAGGGATGAAGCTTGCGCAGATCAGATATTACTTTAGCCTCTAAATGCTCTAAAATTTCTTGGTCAGTCGGATCGAACTTTACCCCCGCTGGTAACCCTGGCAAATCATGAATTCCCGACTAACCCCACAAAAAATAATTGTATTTTAGTAGATCAAACCGTATGGGAACAAAACGATTAAAAACAAAACTATAATATTATGAATAAATCATAAAACATTTACCTGATCTTGGTATGGTATGTTATAGCCACATGAAGGGCAAATAATGGTTGAGATATCATGAGGTTTGGGGTAGGGAACGGCAGAGGTGGCGGCGATGGCGACGGAGGGTTCTTTGATGGCTGCTGCTGTAACTGAGCTTAGAGTTCCTGTGTCGTCGTCTGGGTTATTGCACCATGTCATGTCTCCGGTTCTTCTGGTGATGGTCTGATTCCCATCACAAAGCTGATGTCCGGTTCCACCGTCTTCCCCACTTGTCAAACACCCACATACGAGAATTCTAGCAAGATTTACGACACAACACAAAACCAAAAAAATAAAAATAAAAAATAAACAAGCAAAAATTGTCTCTTTTAGAGCACGTTTTCAGTTACCCACTTTCTCTTTCTTTGATGTTAGGCAAAGGAATTTAATTCTTCCACGCTTTTCTAATTCTCAGAATTTCTGCTTATGATTGAGAGCATATAGCTGCTGTCTGCTATATCCCCTCCTAGGTCTTGAAAGAAGAAGAAAAAAAAAGAAAAAGACAGAAATAAGGTTAAAATCAACAAGCTGATCGAAGGTAGGGTCGTTTATAAATAAAAAATATATTTTTTTTAGAGAAATAAGGTTAAAGGGATGAGATATCATATATGAGAGAGGAGAGAATGGGATTTATTCATTTTAATTAATTTCTTCATAAAAAGATAATAAATTCTTAAAATAAATGTTGCTTGCACGCTAAGTTTGGTTATGCTAAAGTGGATACGATTGCATAACAGAATAAATGTGGCCTTGGACTTTGCTTTCCGGCTTCTCTAAACCTTAAAACCATTTCAATCGCTTAAACACTTCAAATAAACCAGTTTAAGTTTTAGATTAAAACCTTAATATTTATTTATTTTACATTATTAATTATTTCATTTATATACTAAAAAAAATCACGAAAGTTGGGTGAAGAAGACAAGCTGCAGGTATTTTTCCGGAGACATTTTACCTCCTGAGAAAGCTCTTCTGATTAGCTCCACTGTCAAACTGGAGTATTCCAAAAGCTTTAAGACAAGAAAATAAATAAATAATAGGTGGAATTGTACAATCTCGTAGCATAGAAAATACGAACAACAAATCTGAATGTAACAAAATATTGGTGTTTTGCACCAAACTTGTTGTATAGCAACCATTTAACCATTTCTTCACGTAAACTTCTCATGTGTTAAGCAACCCATCCTTTCTCTCTCCATCTCTTCTAAGGTTTAGATGTTCATTTTCGGACAAAACTGCACTTCTTTTTTAAGAACCAGTAGTAAATCTAAATGGTCCTAATTTGATTTATATAATTGTTAATTATAATATCTGAAAAAATGAATTCAACCACGTTAAACTGTTCTTTACTTTAAATGTTCCAAGGAGATTTTGGTAAATTAAACATCATAATAATGGTTTTGAAAATTCCTCTCATAACAATAATTGAAAGAGGTTAATGTGATATAAAGACTCTTATTTCTCATATGTAACATGGCCAGCTCCAACCTTTCAAGTTGGTGATAATTATATATATTAATTACAGTCATTTAATTCGGATTTATGTAATTAATATGCGAAAAGGAGTTTGATATTAAGGGCCAACATTTTTAATTATTTTTTAAAAAAATCCACACCGATATATAAATTAAAACATGTGGTTTTATAGTTAACAGCTACCTAATTCAAAACTTTTACTAATATTTAAGAGATTTTTTTTTCTTAATATGATTTAAGATAATATCTGTTAATTTTTTCTCGATTTTTAATAATTTTTTTACGTATTTACCGCAAGATTATTCAAACTCTAATTTATTAAAAATATCATCATTCCCTTTTCAAACCGCTCTTTGGATTCACATTTATACATTGATATTCTCAGGATACAGCAAATACAAAACCCATCACTTTTTAGCAGTTAGTTTGAGAGACATGAGAGCTTGTCTGAGAAGCCACGCAACAGCGTCAAACTTCTTCGTCAAGCTTTCAACTTTAACATACGGCTTAGGGTTTTTATTTAAAGACTTTGGAAGGATATGCTTTCCCTTGTTTGAAAAAAAATGGTTATTATTTGTTTCCCAGATACCTCCACAGAAATAATTGTCACCTTTCTCATCAGGTTTTGTCTGCATGCGTCTGCTTCATCATTTCTTCATACAGAAAATCCAACGGGAAAAGTTGATACAATCAAATAATATAATGATTGTTTTGTTTAGCAAAGGATTCATAATCATATTAGCAACCTAATTAAGGTCTGTAGTAAAATTTTGTGATGTGGGAGACAAAGCCAAAGGCAATATTTGCAGCAGAAACTTCCTTTTCAAGCATTTGATACCCACTCCGGGGGTTAGGACTCAGATTCACACTTTTAAAATTCAACACTGAAACTGAAAGGTCATTCTTAAGTCGTGTTTTTCTTTTTTTAATTACTTATTATCGTCAAGTCTTCGATGCCATTATTTTTCAATGGGAATCAAAGACTTCTTTGCATGGACTTTCAAACTAACATAAATGTGATCAGTTTTTATTTTTAATTATTAGACTGTGAGATTTGAATTAAGCTCGTATAGAATATAAAATCAAGGTAAATGATGATGACGGCATCCGGTACAATACCATCGAAGAGAGTTTTTTCTATTTTTTCGGCATTTTTTTTCTGTACATCATACAAAAAATTAGAGGTAGGTTAAAGGTTAGAAATTAGGTAGGTTAGAGTTTAAGAAATTATTAGTATAATATATTTTTTAAGATTTAAAATTTAAGATTATGACCAAGAACGAAATCATAATTTCATGTAAAGGTACAAACTATAAAAAAAATTATATTAAAAATGTAGGGTGCATAATTATAAGAATTTAGGGGTACAAAATTAGATTATTAATAAAAATATAGAAAAATATAGAAAAATAAAATTTTAAGGAGTGCGACTACCCCAAACATGTTAAACCAAAATGGACAGCTCATAATGAGCTGTCCCATTGAGCTGAATGATGATGAGCTGGATAACCGAAATCGTTTTAGGAATGCTGGAAAATAGGAGGCTCGGTCTACATGTCAAGAAGGAGAAATCCCTATCTCTTTTGACTATAAATTCAAGCTCTTTGTAAATGGCTATTCATGCCTTTTGAAATAAAAATGTTATCTTGTTTTCTTCAACCTTATTTGAATGTTTAACATGGTATCAGCAGTATCAGGTTTTATCTTGGCACTCTAACCTTCTTCTTCAACCTTCCTCCTTATACCTTTGTCTCGACCCTTCTATCATGGCTATTGACTCACCATCTTCCAGTCTGGTTACAAACTTGACCGTCTAAGAAGAAATTACATATCAGTCCTTCTCCAACAAAAGAATCAATATTTGTCTAGATGATACCAACTTTCTCCTTTGAAAGCAACAGGTTGCTCTCATAATGCGTGGTCATGGCTTGAAGAGCTATTTAGATAGCTCTATCGCCCCTCTTGTCAAACACCTGGTTGGTGTTGATGGTGTCTTGGTTATCAATTCTGCTTTTACCCGGTTTTACAAATAAGACAACTCACTTGCCTCTTGGCTTCTGTTCACTATTAGTCCTGATATCTTTTCCCAACTCGTGGGAGCTGAAACTACATCATCAATCTGGGATACTATCCTTGCTTTATACTCTAAGCTATCAATCACTCGAATCATGCATCTTCATTGCCGATTCTGCTCCATCAAAAAAGATGAGTTATCGATGAGAAGTTACACCATCTAGATCAAGGAAGTGTGTGAGATCTTCTTGCTTCATATGTCGATCCTGTGTCTCTAGTTGAAAAAATTGCCACTCTTTTTAATGGACTTTCTCCTGACTATGAGCTCTTTGTAGCAGTTATCTCGACATCTCATGAACCCTACACAGTTGAAGGTGTTGTCTCAATACTTATAAATGTTGAATCTTATCTTGTTGATCTTATTAGAATGCGTATTGGTATCAATACTACATATTATACACCCCTTTAATCCACCAGACCTGAGTCTCCTCGATACAATGGTGGTCGATTTAAAGGACGACCCAGAATTCAATGTCAACTCTGTGAAAAGCTTGGTCATCTTGTAAATCGTTACTGGTACAAGTTTGACAAAGCTTTTAAAGGAGCTCCCTCTCAACCTACTGCTCAACCTTCTACTCACGTCAACACTACCTGCTTCACCAGTCCACTTGAAATTGGTTATGATCCTTGCATCACTTTGCCTTCAGCTCTAGAACCCAGCAATCCTCCTTTACCAATTAAAGAGGCTCATGTTAACACACTGATGGCTAATGTTTCAGCATGCTCAGTCACCTGGATACCGGATTCTGGGGCCACACACCATGTCACCAGTTCTTCCTCCAACTTTACTTATGGTTCTCCTTATTTTGGTAAGGGACAAGTTTATATAGGTGATGGTTCCTCTTTATATATATCTCAAGTTGGACACATTGCTCTTCTCACAGATACTCGAGTACTAGAACTTACACACTTATTACATGTTTCACAAATCACTCGCAACTTGTTGTTTGTCTCAAAATTTACAAAGATAACTCAGTTTTTTTTAATTTTATGATCAATATTGTTGTGTGAAGGATAAGCATTCAGGCACTGTGCTTCTTCATGGCAACCAAAAAGTGATCTTGATACCATCACTGGAGAGTTGGTTACTCAATCAACATCAACTTTTACATCTTCTGCTCAGACTTTATCTTCCTTTTGGTTTTGGCATCGACGATTGGATCATGCATCTGCTGAAATAGTTTCATTATTTAATAATTCTATTTCTGTGGACAAAGGTTTAGTGTGTACATCATGTCAAATGGGCAAGAGTCACGCTCTACCCTATCATTCCTCTACTACATGTTATCAAACACCTTTTGAACTTTTTGAAATTGATCTCTGGGGACCTACTATTGTACGATCTAATGGCTTTTTATATTATATATCCTTTATTGATGTCACTACTCGCTATTGCGTGATATTTTTGCTCAAATCGAAATTTGAAGCCTTTACTGCATTTTCTATGTTTCATGCTCTTGTTCAAACTCAGCACAATGCCAAAATCAAGGTAATCCAAACCGATAAAGGTAGTGAGTTTCACTTTCTTCATAGCACATTGACCACTATTAGGATTCAACACAGAATCACATGTCCTCATTTTTCTCAAGAGAATGTCATTGTTGAACGAAAACATAGACACATTGTTGAGATGGCTTTACCGTTAATGGCACAAGCTGATAAGTGCTCAACTCACTATCACTTTCTACACTTTTCATGGGCATTAATCATCAATTCTACACCTACTTGGACCAATGCATATACTTAATATGATATATTTAGGGATTGTGCTACTAAAGATAATATTTACAGAAAAGACATATTTTACTGCATTTTTATGTTTGTGCAGGAAAAGGTATTGCCGCGGTAAACTATGTCTGAGGTAGGACCTAATGCCGAGGCAGTAGAGGACAAGTAGCAATATGGTAGGCAAGCTGAGGAGAAAAATGAGGAGAATATTGTTGAACAACAAGTCCAAGGATCAGAGCTGGACAACACAATGAAAGCCCAAAGACAAGGCCATGCGGGAAAGCCTTCTAGAATAATTAAACTTAGAAATATTTAACCTATGTACAAGAGTTGTTCCCTACTCCAAGTTGTATTCTACTTAGAAAAGGTTTTCCCTAAGCCAAGCCTATATAAGTCATAACTGTCCAAGGGAAGAGGAGAGTTGAATTGAGAGAGTTCACCCTATGAATCATTATTATTATTCTTTCCATCATGTTCTAAGCTTTCTTAGGGTTTAGGTGAAGGTTGTTAAGTATTAGTGAGAAGAGATTGTATCTTGTTCTTGTTTTCAATGTAATAAAATATCAAAGTTTGCTTACTCTTTGCCATTATTTTTTCTTGCATCCAAGCTCGGAAGAGAAGCTTGTAAGTAATCCATTTATCTAGACTTGGGAGAGTTAGATTCACGAAAGGAGTAAGTACGGTATTTGAATTGATTGGAAAATACTAACTCGGCCTAGGGATAGGTTGGAGTTTCAACGGTTAAAAGAAGTGTGAGATTGGTTGTTGGTTATAATTGATTAACGCTGGGAGGTATCATCAAAGACTAGTCATCAATAGTGTTTCAACTTAGGGATAAGCGAAGCCATAAAAGGACATTTTGACGAACTTTGGTAAAATTTGCCCAAGAGTGAGGGATTGTCACAGAAGAAGACACTATCGCTGCCTAGACAGTAATCTGCAGTACTATCGAGATAGTGTAGTACAATTACATTGGACAGAAACAGATTAATCAAATCCACTATACAACACAACGGATCCTGTCATCTTTCTCAATTTGATCTCATTCTATTTAGATTTTTTTAATTACTTTATTTAGTTAAATCTCAACTTAATCACTTGTGTTATTTCTTTTTAACAGAGCAAGAAGACAAAAGAAGACATATTAAGTATATCAATTCTCGTAGAGACGATATCTAATGATACTCATCATTTTATTACTTGACGTGCTCACTTGCATAAATTGCGCATACTTAGCACGCATCACAAGACTCCATGTCTCTCAAGTTCTAGGCATATGTTGTCTTAACTGCAATTGTTCTTATCAATAGGCTACCTACCAGGAGGTTGGGAAATGTCTCACCCTATAAGCTTCTTCATGGTCTAGCTTCAAACTACACTTTTTTCAAGGTTTTTGATTGTGAGTGCTTTCCATACACCATGACATTCAACTTACACAAACTGGAGTTTCATTCCAAACCTTACCTTTTCCTAGGTTATTCTCTCAAATATCAGGGTTATCACTGTGTTGATAGTAGTGGTAAGATCTTTGTCTCTCGTAATGTTGTGTTCAATGAACACATTTTTCCTTGTGCTACTTTCTCGATAAACAGTATAGAACTAAGGAAGCAAAATTCATCTATGACAGTACCTCTCATGTCTCCAGAATATACAACCAGGGATACTCTTTGCAAAATATTTCCCTCTAATCCTCATTCACCTACGACTCCAACACCTATCATTTCTGATCGAGAGTCTCCTGCTGCACCAACTTGCTTAGTGCATGCTTCTCCAGACCCTAGTGATGTACCTGCTTCACCTACAATGTCATCATACATTTTTCCTAATCCATCTCCTACTACACCTGCTAGCTCAGTGTCTAACTCTCTAATTCAAGAGCCTTGTGCTTCACCTACAGTGGCACCAAGTATCTCTCCTACTCAACCACCTCTCCAAGATTCTATGTTTCCCACAGACTTATTTGTACAGAATGTTCATCCAATACTCACTCGCAACAAACTCAGTATTTTTGAACCAAAACTTTATCATATTGAATATATTGCCACTCCTTCAAATGTTCATGAAGCTCTCCAGTATACTAACTGGGCCAAGGCAGTCCACTCCGAATAAAATGCTCTTCAGAGTAACAACACTTGGGAACTCACTCCTCTACCCCTTGGGAAGAAAGTCATATGATGCAAATGGCTCTTTCGATTTAAACACAATTCTGATGACTCCCTTGCTCGCCTTAAAGCTCGCCTAGTGGCTAAAAGTTCTACTCAGGTCCATGATCAAGATTATATGGATACATTTAGTCCTGTGGTGAGTTTCTTTACTATCAATGTGTTCTACTCTCTTGTTGTCACATATAACTAGAAAGTTCATCAAATTGATGTAAATAATGTCTTCTTGAAAGGCAATCTCCTTGAGACTGTTTATATGCATCAATCCGCTAGATTTGTCTCCTCCAATGCACAAGGAATCACCTTGGTTTGCAAGCTTCAAAAATCTTTATATGGTCTTTAACATGCACCACGCAATTGGTTCATCAAATTAAAATCTTATCTCAGCGACTTGGGATTTCAATCATCTTCAGTAGATGCTTCACTCTTCATTTTGTAAGATCATCGCACTCAAATATATATTGTCGTTTATGTTGATGATATACTCGTCATCGGTAGCTCTAAAGACCACATCCAAATGATCATTACCAAACTAAATGATTAGTTTTCTCTGAAGAATCTTGGCCAGACACACTTCTTTCTTGGGATCGAGGTCCACACCTTAGGTCAAGGATTGTTTTTATCTCAGAAATAGTACATTCTTGACTTAATTCAACGATCAGTAATCACCTCTTCAAAACCTACCTCAACACCAATGGTCACCTATCCTAAAATCAACAAGCATGATGACCACCCTCTTCCCAATCCTCAAGAATATCGCAGTGTGGTGGGAACACTTTAGTATGCTTGCCACATACGCCCTGATATCTCTTATGTTGTCAATAAAATGACCCAATATATGCAACAACCTTCTAGTGTTCACTTACAACTGGTTTAACGCATACTCAGATACCTAAATAGCACTATTGATTATGGGATTTGGTTTGCACCTCAGCCTGTTGACTCCTTATCCCTATCAGCCTTCTTTGATGCTGATTGAGGGAGTGACATTGATGATAGGAGATCTACATCCGGTTATTTCATCACTTTGGGATCACATATTATCTCATGGAGCTCTGAGAAACGAGCAGTGTCCCAATCCACCACAGAGGCCGAGTATCGCAACCTTGCAGATGTTACTGCTGAACTCACTTGGGTTGAATCTCTATTGACTGAACTTAAAGTTCACCTCTCAGATACACCCATAATTTGGTGCAATAACTCTCCTACAATACATATGGCAGCGAATCCAGTATTACATGTTAAAACAAAACATGTTGATCTAAACCTACACTTTGTTCAGAAAAAAGTTGCTACTGACCTACTCCAAGTTAATTACATCCCTACCCAATTTCAAGCTGCAGATGTCCTCACAAAGCCAGTTCTCACTCAGTTATATGAGGCTTATCGAACCCAACTTGCTATCTATGATTTGAAGCAACTTTGGGAAAAGAAAGCCGTGAAAATGTTAAACCAAAATGGAAAACTCATAATGAGTTGTCCCACTGAGCTGGATGATGATGAGCTGGATAACAGAAATTGTTCTAGGAATACTGGAAAATAGGAGGCTCGGTCTGCATGTTAGAAAGGAGAAAACCTAGCTCTTTCGACTATAAATTCAAGCTCTTTGTAAATGGCTATTCATGCCTTTTGAAATAAAAATGTTATCTTGTTTTCTTCGACCTTCTTTGAATGTTTAACACAACATCCCTAGGTCTGTCCATAGTTATGACTTAAAATTTATTTATTTTATTGCTGAGGCATAAAAAGATACCAAAAAGAGGGAAATGATTTTATTCCTACACCACGTAGGGGTGAGCAAAACTTAACTCGAAAAAAATGAATAACTCGACTTAAAGCGAAAATACTCGACTCGTTTTGACTTGACTCAAAATTTTATAAACTCGACTCGACTTGAAAAAAATTCAAATAAAATTTGAGTTATAAAATAGAAATCCGAATAACTCAAAATTTTTAGCAATTAAAAAATTATTTTTTTAAGTTTGAGACGAATCTCTCATTTTTTATGATCTATATATATTGATATATGAAAATATGAAAAAATATTGTCACATATGAAGAAACATATATATATATATTGTATGAATAGAGAATATCGTTTAAATTAATTAAATTTTACTATATAATGATAAATAATTAAAATTAAATTTTTAAAAGAACTCAAAAACTCGACTCAAATTGAAAAATATTCAAATAAAGTTTGAATGATAGAATATGACTCGTAAACTCGAATAACTCAAATTTTTTTGACTTGATTCAATCTAATACTCACCATTAACGCCACATATACAACTTTTTTGATCAAAGAAACAAAACTACTTCATTATATGAGACTTGATATTTAACTGTTTTAGTTTTAGAATTTATATATTTCATCAATTTGAACGATACTTTAATACATTTAACTTTTTATATATATAATTTTGACATTACATCTTTTTTACAAATTCACTGACCATTTTGTTATTGTATATTTTATTATCTGTCACAATCATTTTAAAACTGAGAGTGTGAAAAATAGCTTGATGATTTAATTTTGAAAATCGAGTTTTATCGCTTTTAATTATTAATTATGAAAATCAGGGTTGTGTAGAAACATATTTTATTTTAATTTTAAAATAACTTTTAGTCTTCACCAGCCACTTAGGTAGACCAAACATCATAACACAGACCAAATAATCTTTTTTAAAAACATTTGGGTTTGGGAGTTGGTTACGCGTAAGGACGATCCTTACAAGCGTCCGAAATCGGTACTTTATTAATTACACGTGGCATTTTGATATTTGGAATAATAATATTAATTTAGTTCGTCGTTGTTAGATGAATATCGTTAGAATGAGGTTATCCTTTTGGATAAGAAAGTACATTTCTTTTAAATACGAGCTTGAATAAGACATCCTATAATAGGAAACCTTAACTCGTATTTTGAAGAAATATAAATTCAGTTCCATAAGGTTTGAATGCATGACTAGTTATTATCTTGTTAATTTTAAGTTCTAACTTATAAAGTTCCATTAATTAAATAATTAAAACCCTATTAAATTATTAATTCCCTGAGTGTATTATGATAACATCCAAACAATTGGATACTATCATCTCGACACTTAGTAAAATTAATAATGTTATGGGTGTTTCTAACCTTAAATTATTTAACATTTTCTAGGTTTAGATGGTACATCGAATACGATATACCAAAGCACACTCTTGGTCAACATCATGGTACCTCAAAACACTGTCCACTTAATGTATCCTTGATATAAGATTAAACATGTCATATTTACTATAGTTTTCTCCTTATTTAAAATTATTTAATTAATTAAGTAACTAGTTCTAAGAAAATCTCTAATTTAATTAAGTGTAAATTAGGTGTTCTCCTAAACAAAATATTCTATATGATTTTAAAATATGCATTCAAATAATTTAAACAAATAAGTAAAGCACTAAATAAAAGATACACGGCCAAATTGAATTTTATTGGAGATATAAGAGTTCACTTAAAGGTTAAGGTGGCCTAATTGATTTAATTACAAAGTATAAAGCCCATGCCTCAACACAAATTTACAAAAAAGATTATCAAGCTTGGGACCAATATGATTCTTATACTTTGGTTGATCAGTAGCTTCTCACACGGGCATAATGAAAATTCTCAACATTTTCTTTCAATGAGTTTGTCCACAGTACAAGAAAAAGGAAATGATTTCATAATATACAATAAAAGGAGGAATTATATAAATATTGTTATTGAAAACTTTAATTCTAAAAGTAATGTTCAAAGACTATTATTTCTCAGAATATAGTAAATTACTGTAGAGTTCAAAAGACTTAGGTATTTTAACCCGTCTTTGAACAGTAATTTAAATAAAATATATTATTTTGGTAAAGGTGGGGTGAAGGCAACCAGTCTTTGAACAGTATTTTTCTGATGAACATAATTATAGTTCATACACAAGTTTGATTTTTCGTCTTTGAACAGCACCAACATGAAAAAAGTATTGTTCAAAGGCTGGTTGTCTTCACCCCACCTTCACCGAAATAATATATTTTATTTAAATTATTGCTTTGAGGATAAGCTTGGTGGTGCTTTTTCTTTCTCTCGCTTCCAATCTCAATAAAATCCCCCTCGCTTACCTTATCATTAAATCGGTTTCGTAGAATAAGGATCAACAACAAGCATTCTTTGGACTTGTGGGACCAGATGATGGTTTGGGTGCAAAAGCACCACCAAGCTTGTCAAGCATCCATTAATATGCTTAGGGGCATTGAGCTTCTTCAAATGTTTCCTCTTCCCTCTAGCTATCTTAGAGAAATGAGGCTGCTTTACGCAAAGTCTGTGTCTTGCTAGCATTTGAAGACCCCTCCAAAACTGAGAAGATGAACGGTGACCCTCTCGCAAGAATTTCCAAAGAGACTTCCTTTGAATCCAAGGAAGTTGCCTTTCCCGTTTGTATCTCCCACCAACAATGAAAGTCCCCTTGAAAGTTGTCCTCATCGAAAGAATGCTAAAATGTTTGTTCCTAATCACGTGAAGATAAACGATGTTGAATTGGTTAAGCGTGTTTGCCATGTAAATGCTTAGTGCATCCGGGTTTGAGTTAATGGCTTCCAAGGCGTTGCTGTAAGGTGAAAGTCTCATTCCCACTTTATCTGTTTCGATTTCATTAACCACAGCTTCGAATACTTTCAGAGCAAATCGACACCTATTTTCTAAACTTCCACCATATTGATCAATTCTATCCTTTACTTCATCAGTTCATCTTTCATGAACTGCTCGATCAAGTTCCCATATGCACCTTGGATCTCCACTCCCTCAAATCCATCATTTTCTCCTTTTTTTAATGCCCCCACCGAATATGATAACCAACTAACTTCCCCGACTTCTATTATTATTATTTTATATTTTTTAAATTTTGAATTTTATCTATTTATTTATTTATTATTATTATTATTATTATTATTTATTTACACTATTTATTTGTGACCTTATTTTATATCCGATTACCGGATAAAATCCGAGTATTGTATTATCTATCAGCTCCAAAATTAATATATATGATAATTCAACATATCTTTTATTATTGGACAACTGAAAAACTATCTAAGTAAATAGTCGGTGTATGTATTATGTATATATGTATGGTTTCGTGAAATTATTACTAATTTATTTCTTATAACTAATCTATCTAAAATGATGCTATCAACCATATATATATAATGTTGTTTTGGTTTTAATTAAGTATAAATAGTATTTGATATATATGATTTTTAATTTAAAAAATAGAATCAAATCATACATTAATTAGTTTTACCTTCTACTACTATTGTTTGTTTTTCTTTAGGGTAAACTACATAAATGGTCTTTGACCTTTTAAGATAGATTCATTTTGATCATCATATTTTTAAAATATTTGATAAGGTCACTACACAAAACTTGTTATATAATGGTGCTTTTTGCAGCGTTTTAGGAACAAGTGACGCTAAAGAATGGTATATGATGGCGTTTAGCCACAAACGCTACAATAATTCATATTTTAGTGATGTTTATATTAAAAACGTTGCAATAGGTGTGTTTTCTAGCGGCATTTGGTCATAAACGCTGTAATTAGTGTCATTTATGGTGACGTTTAGTAAAAATTGTCGTAAACGATTTTGATTTTTTATGGTGTTTTTTTAAAATGCCACAATAGTTATAGTTTTGATAACAATTTTTTAAAATATTGTAATATTTATAATTTTTAGTGGCGTTTGCAAAAACAAACACAATAGACTAAACATGCCATTTTATTTTATTTGTTTAGTAGTCTCTCGGATTTTCTCACCCAACAATCCCCAAATAAAATCACCAAAACCCCCTAACTTCTACAACATCTACCCTATCTGATTTTCTTGTCGTTTCTTCTTTTTTTTTTCTTCTTTTTCTTCTTCAGGTTTTTCCTTTTCAATTTCCTCTTACTTTGGTGACTTCTCTCAACCAAAAATGATTGTTCCGACCGACAAGAAGATCGTAAAGATGCTCATCGCTCAACTTGGACAACAAAATCGATATATGTCACAAAACTAAACTTATAATGTATTCTCTTTTCTTGATAATTTTTACTTTTATTATTTTGTATTTTTGATTTACTGTTAGAGTGACCTGAACAATTTACTATTGAAGAAAAAAATGAAGAGGTTGAAGACGACGACAAATAAAATAATTCAGAAGGTAAAAATTTTTTCTATAGCTTAATCACTTTTTAAAACTTTTAAAAAAATATTTGGGTTATAAAATAATGTGAACGATGTTAACACTATACTTACTGAATTTTTATTTGATCTTTGGTTTCTATTAGAAAATATGGTTAATCTTTATTTATGATTCACTTGTTTAATCTTTAAAAAAATAAATATTATGTATTTTTAACTTAGACTGGCTTGATTTTGCTCCTACTCTATCTTACTTTTTCATGTGATTTGTTGATAGAATGTTGGACAATAGGACTAACTAGCCGTGAGATTAAACTAAGTTGTGAGTTTTGATATCACTTGCTATGTAACCAAACATAGTTTCCAAGCTACGCATATTTGATAGTATAAACAAAAATTGCTCGAAATTATGAGTTGAGCTTGAGTATCTTGATCCTTGACCAAAGCTTCTTGTGAGCCTAACGTATAAGCATATTTGTGTGTGTAAATGCTTTGTAAATGAATAATTTATGTTGTTTTTTATGGTTTTGAGTAAATATTAGAAGGTTTGAATGGATGATATTGCTTGGTTTTTGCTATTAAAGGCTTAGTTAACGAAAAAGAACACAAATTACTGAAAAAAGTTTATGGATAATTTATGTGTGTAAATGTTTTGTATATGAAAAACTTATATTGTTGATACAATATTGTATTTTATTTTTTACTAGTACCTTAAAAATCTATGGATCAATGTGTTTAGAATTTTAAATTCAGGGTTATAACATTTTCATGAGTTACCCATGAAGGTATCCATTTTTATATTGTGTCATATTCTAGGACATCATGCTAGAGAAGAAGATGAATATGATAGGTCAAGACAAAACAGAAGTAAGAAGAAGAGTCGTAAAGCTATGTTAAAACTTTGGATGAAATCAATTCTTGATGATAGTCAGGTCACTATTAAGAAGAGCAAGAATGTGGGTCCATTTTTCAATGTTATTTTTAAGTCGAGATCATAGTATGACATTAAGGTCATAATCTGATATTTTATTTCTTTTTATTGATTCTTTTAATTCTAAAATGATTTGTCATGAAGAATAGAATTTTTGGTATGATACATATAGATAATTCTGAGCTATGCTATACTTAATGTGTAATTTGAACCAGATATATAATTAAGATAATAAACTATAAAGTGTTTATGGTTCATCCTACAAACATGCAAAATTTCTTTTTTTATTTTGTTGTCCAATATACATGATTTTCTTATAGTCCATGTTTATCGTTAAATAGTCAAACATTAAGTAGAGTTTAATTGTTCTTTTTTTTTCTTTCAATATTATTTTATTAAAGGTGTAGATGATGAAAAGAATTAACGAAATTAAATAGAATATTATACAAACTTTTTGACATTCATTGCCTTACTAAACTACACTAAGTATGTGCTCGATAATCTAATAGCTTTTTTGTATTAATTTTTCTATTATTTGCTCGAACTCCTATTTTTAGATATAGTAACTGAGCAGTAGAAGAAAGCATGGGGGATTATTTATTTGTTTGTAAAAATCCATGGAAGGATAATCTTTTAAGGATATGCTTTCATGATTTTTTTATTATTATTTTTGCTTATGCTTATATGAGTTATTTTTTAAAAAAAATTGTGTTTTTTATACAACTCTTTGATGGACACAATAGACCTGCTACTAGATCTGGAAAACTTGATCTAAGAACTAAAAACCGAACTGATTTACCCGAACCGAAATCCGATTGAATCTGAACATAATGATCCTAACATGATCCAAAACTCAAGCCGAAACTGAAATCGAAACTGATTCGAATTCTAGAAAACCGATATAGACGTGTAACCGATTTGACCCAAACCGATTTTCATCCAAACCAATTTTCACCCGAACTGAAAGCATCCTAAAATTAACTTGCTCAAACAGATCTAAAGTGAACATCAATCCGATTTTAACCTGATAATTGAGTCAAAGTGAATGAATAATTTATTTTCACTATTATTTATTTTTTAACAATGTGATAAATAATAAAATGATATATGTTTTATTATCTTTTTGTATTATGATAATACTAGTTAATCACTACGTTTGATAATAATTTAATATTTAATATCATATTTTCATTTTTAAAAATCAATTTATTTTTTCAATCAGTCTCCATCAGAGCTGGACCTCCATTTTGATTCATTTGCTCGTTGTAAACACTAAATATCAGTAATCCACAGTGCAAACACCATAGAAAATAACACAGTTAATTTGAAGATAGAAAGTGCACTCATTAACATAAAAACAAGTCTTAAATAAATAATTCTCATTCAAAAGTGATATTTAGCTAAAGATAAAATCAAGTATCTAAACTCAGTTACTCTTAAATGAAATTAAAAACCATCATCGAATATGAAATTAAAAATATAGTCATAAGATTGGCTCGTGATTCGTTAAATTCAGGTTAAATGATTAATACTAATGATAATTGATTTCGAAACATTTAACTATTGGTGTAACCCCTTATCCCAGCCTAGACGGAACCAACCTTAATGAGTTACACGGGGAATACCGAACCAAACCCGCAAAGGTCCAATCAAATAAACAACACTAGACATATACATTTTTTTTCTTTTTATCTTGTCTATATGCATGAAGGTACCTATGTAACACGATTGCAAGCAAACCTAAACAAGATCTAATGTATTTTCTTGAAATTTTCCTTAAAACCTTAAATTCTTAAATTAAAATACAAAATAAAGTTAAAATTAATGATTAGTAAGCCAATAGCTTGGTAATATCAAATAAATAACCTTAGAATTGAAGAGGAAACATGAAATTACCTTTGAGATGCTTTCACCAAAATTGACGTGAATTCTTCCCTTGATTTTTCTTGAAATTGGCTTTGGATTTTCTAAAACAAATTGAGAGGTTTTGATGAGGATTAAATGCTGATTAAAGTGAGATGATTCTCGAGAAAATTAGAGAAGAATTCAGCAAAGTCATTTGGAAACCGTTGAGAGAAAATTAGAGAGAAAATGATAGAAAATTGAGTGAAGAATAAAAATGATGAGAAAAGTGATTAACTGTCAATTAAAATCAATTTTGGTGAAAGATCTCTAATTAAAATATTTTGGGGTCAATGTCCCTATAAAGATTCTAAGCTTTAACTAATTTTTCAATTTAGTAATAAAAACTAATTTTAAAAATTTTACAATTTAGTCACTAACTTTGCAATTTTTACATTTTAGTCACTAAAATAGAAATTCCTCTAAATTAGAGTAAATAAAAACCCAATTAACCCTTACTTAGTCTTAGAACATTATTTTATCATTTTAAAATCCTTTTTTCGAATTTGTTATTCACCCGATTAAAATATTAATATTTTAATTTACCCAGAATTAGTGAATCGAGGAAATCTGATTTGACCCAAATCGAACCTCCATAACTAGAACCAAACTTCTACACTCAAATTTGGGATGTTATAATTGGAATTAAACTTAAATGATAATATTATCAAATAAAAAAAACATGTTTGATGATGGATTTTATAAATAAAAAATATGTTTCTTACTAAAAAAACAAATAAAAATACATATTTCACAAGAATATATGATTAGTTCGATATATAATATACACGATTAAATTCATATTGTTGTTCAAATCAAACAAAATTAACCCGAAAATTCAAAAATTGACCCGATATGAACCGATTCGAACGACCCGATATGGACTTGATTCAAAAACATTCGATCGGATATTGATCCGACCAAAAAACAACTGATCCGATATTGACCCGAATCACCAATCCGATATCCGAATTGATCCGAATTATCATATAACCAAATTAAAATCAGAACCAGAACCAAATCTAAACCAAATACAAATAAACTCAAAATGAACTAAACCGAAAGAATCCAAACTGAAACTAAACCGAATGAATCGTTTGCCACCTCTACCTTTTACTGATATTTACAATAAAGATTTTCAAGAGAATAATATGAGTTTTTTCGAAAAATATATCTAAGTATAACATATAATCTTCACACAAAATGATAGTATTATATTAGATATTAATATTAATGTTACAAGGCTTTTTCATCTTTGCTTTTATATATATATATATATATATATAAAAGAAGGTTAGCCCTACGTCCTATTGTTTGTGCCATAGAAAAATGTTGAAGTTGAAGTGTAACCAATTGTAATTAACAATAACTGTTTTTGAATTGAAGACCAATTTCATCTCCAATAATTATTTGAGTTGAAGTGTAAAATTCATTTATATTTTCTTAGGATTTGCTTTTTTGGTATTTAAGCATTTTTTTTATGAAAATAGAGTTATTATATAATATAGTATTATCTTTATTTGAATTAATTTTGAAAGCATGGTGTTATTATATAATATAATATTATTTTTATTTTTTTTTTGAAGCATGATGCTATTAGCCTTTGTAAAGGAAAACACCACTAAAGAATTATTATTTGCAGCGTTTGTGACTAAAAATCTAACTAAAGAATATTTTTTTATGGAATTTGTGAACGAAAACATCGCTAAAGAATGCGTTTTTTGCAGCGTTTGTGAACAAAAACGTCAATAAAAGAATAGGGTATTTGCGGCGTTTGGTTTTACTAACGCCACCAAAGAACAATTATTGGTGGTGTATGTTTTCACAAACGCTGCTACTATTCACCTTTTGTGGTGTTTTTTTAAAAAATATCACAAACTGTTGTGACATAGGTTTCAACGGGACTTCTTACGGTGTTTTTTAAAGTGTCATGAAAGGTTTTAGTGGCACTAAAAATGTCGCTATAAGTCTAAAAACGCCACTAAAAATTTGTTTTTGTTGTAGTGGGTTATCAAACTTTTAGGATAGACTCATTTTGGTCACCATACTTTTAAAATATTCAATAAGATCACCAAATTTTTAGTTTGCATTCGATAAGGTCATCTAACTTTTAGTTCGTATTCGATAAGGTCCCTATCGTTAAATTTGATTAAAAATTACCGTAAGATTCAATATATCTTAATAAAAAAATTATAAACTATAATAAACATAACTCAACTTTTTTTTTTCGCTCATATTTTGATCACTAAAGTCTAAATTTTTTTAATTTATTAATTTAACTTTTGAAATGTTCATATTTTGTCCAATCTCAAATAACATGGTTATATAAATTGAAAATTTTGATTAATCCTTAAAAAATCGGGAAATATTTTTTAATTTTTATTATTAAATTTATCATATTATCATATTTCATATTTTAATAAGCAAAGTAAAAAATTATTACTCGAATAAAATATTCTAATTATTTGATTTAATTGATGCAATATGACATTAAGAAATGAATAATCTAAAATTAAATTGAATAGTTGGAATATTTGTTTTAAGTAATTAATTTTTACTTTGCTTATTAAAATATGAAATATGGTAATATGATAAATTCAATAAAAAAATATTTCATGAACTTTGTAAAGAATTAATCAAAATTTTTGATTTATATAACTATGTCATTTGAGAGTAATCAAAATGTGAATAATTCAAAAGTTAAGTTAATAAATTAAAAAATAAAACTTTAGTGACCAAAACAGGAGTAGGAAGAAATTTGAGTGGTAATTATTGTAGTTTACCTATTTTTTATGAAGGATATATTAAAACAAACGACAATTTTTAACGGAATTTAATGATAGAGACCTTATCGAATGCGAATTAAAAGTTTGATGATTTTATCCAATACGAACTAAAAGTTGGTAACCTTGTTGAATGTAAACTAAAGATTAGATAACCTTATCAAATATTTTAAAAGTATGGTGACTAAAATAAATTTATTCTAAAAATTTAGTGACCATTTATGTAGTTTACCCTTTTCTTTATGTTCTGTTTAATTTTTCCAGCTTTTGGAATTAAATGGGCTATGAGATTACATATTATTTTGACTAAAAGTACTATGGGCCTTATAAATTAAAATATTCTTTTAAACTTTGAACAAATTAATTAAAAAGTCCTAGGGTTTGATTGTACGTCGGTTGAGCCCAGTCTGGCGTCTTGGATATCTTTACAAGCCTCTCGTTTGATACCAATTTGTTCAGTGCTGGCACATGGACTTCATCATACCCCTTCCTATGAATATGAGGCCTGTAAGTAGGGGTGTTCATTGTCGGATATCGGATCGAATCCGATCTGATTTTTTTGAATATTCGGGTTTTTAGATTGAAGATATAGTAATCCGTATCCGATCTAAAAAGAATATCCGTATATTTGGATATTGGATATTCGAATCGGATATTTGAATATCCAATTATTCAAAAATATAATTTGATTAAATTAATTTTTCGAATTTAAAAGTTGTATTTATAAAAATTTTGGACTTTTGAATATAATAAACAATAAATTATTAAATACAACAAGAATTATATTTATCAAAGTTTAAATTTTTAAAATTTTTAAAAATAACAATCACTAAATTGTTAAATATAATAATATTAATATTAATAAAAATTTAAATTTTTGGATTTTCGGATTTTCGGATAACCCGAAACTTGAAATATTGTGATCCGTATCCAATCCGAAAAACTTAAAACCGGATCGGATATCCGATCCAAAAATAAAAATCAGATCGAATACCCACATTTTTAGATCTGATCAATAGATAATCGGATCAGATCGATAGGATCGAATATTTTTGAATACCCTACCCGTAAGAATCCACAGGAAGATCAAACTTTTTATTCGCCATCAAAAGACAAAAGCATAACTGTCCAGAGCAAGCAACTGGCGCAGACACTTCATCCAATTATGAGAATGGGAGGCGTCAACCAACAGTATGTTCGGAATTTGATCAAGGTGGATGGTTGGCTTGGTATAGAATTTGTTAAAAAAATTTAATTAATTTATTCATGGTTCAAATAAATATGTTACTCTTAGTGTTTTTAACATTTTAAAATTATGTATTTTTTATTTGTTGGTTAGTTTTTATTTTGGGTGTTTTTTATTTTAAAGATTCTTTAATGATACATTAGAATTAATATATAAGAAAATATTCCGTGAAAATAAAGTTGATATAGTTTTATTTAATTAAGTAGAAACGTTGATGAGGTGGTGAGAATAATTTAGAAAATATTTTATTTTAAAATATGATTAATTGTAGGTTAATCATTTAAAATTTTAATAATTATTTACAAATCATTAAAAAATAAATAATGTGTTTATAATATTCAATATTCCTCATTTCCTTCCATATTTATACAACAAAAATCTTCTGACTTTTTTCTGTGTCTCATTTTATGTCTCCTTTGTAAATTTACTAAAAATTAAATTTTAAACTCTAACCCTTATTTTTTATATCTTAAATCTTAACTCCTATAGCCATAAAAATACATCCTACCCCTGTACCCTAATTAAAACTCCTAAACTAAAACCTTAAACCCTAAATCCTAAATCCTAAACTTTTAATTTTAAGTGGAGACATAAATAGAGATATAAGAAGGGACAGAGGATTTGCTCACATATTTATAATATTTACATTTCAATATTTACCCCCACAAAATTTTTCCCCTCATTGGCAAAATCTATGTTTTGCAGACAGACACCCCACGTGTATACAATCTAGTTCTTGTTTTCCAAGGATCAAAGTCAAAACATAAACCCCATGTTTCAAATCTAGTAATTCCACTCTAATGACATACCTCCACTTCCAAATTGTTCAAAATGGATGCCACTTGAGAAATTGAAGGTCTGTCCTTTCTGTAATTACCAACACAAGCCGATGCAACCTTGGCCAGTCTAAGAAGAGGTTTCATATCAGAAGGAATTACAAGTCTAGGGTCCAAAAGTTCATTAAACCTTTGGGACTTAATCAATGGCAATGCCCATCTCACAAGCAAGCCTTGTTCACTTCTCCTCCCGGTCAAAAGTTCTAACAAAACCACACCGAAACCATAAACATCGCTTTCCTTGCAAGCACCGCCACCCCTATCACCCCAATACTCAGCATCTACATACCCCACAAGCCCTCTCTTCTCTTCCGGTGATAAAAACGATAGCCCATAATCACATAACTTAGCAACGAATTTCACATCTAGTAATATGTTCGATGCCTTGATACATCCGTGTATTATGTTCGGTGCTATCCCTTCGTGCAAATACTCGATCCCTCTAGCCACACCGGCAGCGATCTTCAAACGCCTGTTCCAATCGAGTAACGAAGCGCCTTCGGAGTTTTCATGCAAATAGAAATCCAAATTCACCGTACCCACGAATTCCATCACAATGATTCTCTCACCTGGTGCTTGTGAAAACCCTATGATGGGAACTATGTTCGGATGCTGTGCTAAAGAAAGTGTTTTCATTATCGAAGCAAACCCGAATCCAGCATTGCTTAAGACAATTCGTGGATGTATCCTTTTCACCACAACGAGCTCTCCTCGCGGCGATAGGGCGGAATAAACGGTACCTAAGCGGCCTTTACCGACGATTCTTCTATGGTTAAACCCATCCGTCGCTGCATCTATGTCGGTTAACTGATAAGTGTTCGCACAAGACTTGAGGGGGAGTATTTCTTGTTTTTGATCGGATTTATGTTGTTTCTTTCTGCAGATGAGGAGGAGGAGGAGGACTCCGAGAATGAGAATAGACAGAGAGATAATAACCAAAACCACATCATAAGCAATATCCTCACTTTGGGTCATCTTTTTCTGAGCTAAAACAATGCTTCTCAAATGGGTTAGGGGACTTGGAGAAAGAAGAAAGTGTTTTGGGTAGGCTCGTTGTGTTGTCTAGTCCATTCCATTCCATACAGTAACGTGTTGAAAAGGCTTACGTCGTATATATGGGATTGGGATTGGGATTGGGATTGAACTTTGAACTTTGAACATTGAACTTTGAAGAGTTGAATGAAGGGAAGTGGCCAAGGTTGTCTTTGAGCAACCTTTGAAAATATGGGTTAGATTTGGTACTAGAGTTGGTATTCCTTCTTTCCTCAAGTATATCAATATTCAATTGTAATTATTTTAGTTGGCCGAACATGTTTAAGAGAAATTTATGTCGTTTTATTACCACACCATAATCATAATGGGTATAAAAAGTGTGCCGATAATATATTTAAGTCAAAGATAAATTACAATAGGATGGTAATGAAACAAGGTTAATGATTTTGATTTCTTTGACGTTTAGACAGCAAGTTGTTGACTCTGGATTCGACCTGTCAAATTTTGCAAAAATAAATGATCTACCTTGTGCAGACTTCAGAATGTGAAATGGATGAAAAAAAATCTCATGTTGATTAAGATATGGACAACGATAGATTGGTAGGTTCAACTTTGCATACGATATGAATATCTATGCATATATTGCCCAGAGTTAATAATAAATTAATGGAGTCCGACCATGTTTAGTCTAAGGTAAAATTAATCTAAAAAGGTATGATAATTTATTAAATTAGCAGGATTGGATTTTATATCTTATCAATAAATTATATTAATTACTAAATTAATAAATTCTATTAAAAAAACACACACAAAAAAAACACACAAGATATTTGGTATATTTTTATACAACTTGTAAAAAGTTGGCAATCTTGTTGCAACCAATGCAGGTATCATATGGTGAAGCTTGATTGCATCTCAATGGCTGACATGAAGTGGTTCAAAGTTTGGTAAAAGACAGTGAGTTTTGATTACTTAATAAACTTTAGGGTTACCTAACAGACGATTCAAGTGTTTGTATCCATACATTTTTAATTTATTGAGTATTTGTGTCAGAAAATTTTATACAACTTGTAAAAAGTTGGCAATCTTGTTGAAAATACATGAGATTTTATTTAAATACAAAACACACCAAACTTAATTTAATTAATCAATATTATAGATCAACAATTTTAGAACAAATAATTAAAAGTTTTAATTAAAGACTATGTTTTTTAAATTTTAAGTTCTAAACTTAATAAAAATAAAATTTCTCTTCTTCTTCTTCTCTTAATTGGAAATTATTAAAAAAAATATTCAGTATTAACAAATTCAGTAATTTAGTTTGGACTGGAATTTAGTTTTCCGGTTTGGCCCAAGCATCAAATGTAAGACATAGCATACGCATATGGCCCAGTATCAATAAGAACAAATTTTATACTCCCTCTTTTCACGAAATTTTCAAAAAATATTCATTAAAATAAGAAGTTTTTTTTAATACATGTGATTTTGATGATAGTATTTGTTCACATTATTTCTAAAGATCGATATAATTTGTATAAGGAAAATTTCACAACGGGCGTCGAACACCGCTGAACACCGTTGAACACTACTAAACTGATTTATAAAGATTAAAAAAATTTAAGGACTCAAAATATAATTATATATCATTTAAATTAAATTTTTATTAAATTATTTTCTCTCTATATATTTTATTTTATTAATTAAATAAAAAAATAAACCCTAAAAATTAATTTAAAAACCCTAAACCCTAAAATCAAAATCAAAAATCTAAATCACTAAATATTAAATTACAAACCCTAAAATATAATATTAAAACCCTAAATAAAAAACCTAAAACCAAAAATTCTAAAAATACTAAACTATAAACACTAAATCCAAACCATAAAATCCTAAACCCTAAAATCAAAATCAAAAATCTAAATCACTAAATATTAAATTACAAACCCTAAAATATAATATTAAAACCCTAAATAAAAAACCTAAAACCAAAAATTCTAAAAATACTAAACTATAAACACTAAATCCAAACCATAAAATCCTAAACCCTAAAATAACCAAAATCCCTAAACTTAAAATCTTAAACTAATTTTGAGTTTTAAGTTTTGGATTTATACTTTTAGAGTTTCATATTTTCTATTTTAGGGTTTAGGGTTATATTTTTAGATTTTAGGGTTTTATTGTTTTAAGGTTTAGAGTTTATGATTTAGAATTTTGGATTTTAGGGTTTAAGGTTTAATATTTTAGGCCTTTGATTTTAGGGTTTTAGTTTTTTTATTTAATAATTTTATTATTTAAAATATTATAATATTAATTTTAAAATTTTATTTTAAATAATTTAAAATTATATGTTTAGTCCTTAGAATTTTAATTTTTATTAATTAATTTAATAGTGTTCAACAATGTTTATCATCAGTGGTGTTTAGTAATGTTTGACGCACGTGGTAGATTCATCCTTTGTATAAACAGATGTTCTGATATTAATTTTTTATTGGAGTCGTTTGTTTGGTTAAAAAATAGTTTTTTAAACTTTTATTAGAATTATTTTATAATTTCATTTTCTATTGTTTTTTTTACAAATTTAAACCAAGTACAGTTCATAATTTTTTTATTTTATAAGAAGATTGAAAACAATAAAGTCTGCTTTCTGGAATGAAACACAAATTTCTCACAGGTTATTAGAATTCAAATATGGTCCCCCTCCTTGGATAGACAGGCTTTTAACCCAATGTCAAAGGTTTGCTTTTAATGCATTTCCGGAGTGTTAGATACTAGATCGAGTCTAGAGGGGTATTTTCAGACTCTTTAAGTTTAAGCCACACGTACCCGGAACTGACAACCGCTTTTACCATTCTCGCAAAATATGGGAGATTTCTTTCTTTGTGATTCTGCTGCTGAGAAAGACAATTGGAGTTCATCCCATCTTGAATAAATGATCATACTCAAAGAATGAATGAAGAAGAGTTTTTATCAATCTGAGCATAATTGTTAAACTTTTTGAGCAAATTGATCTTTGTTTATCGGAAATTTCTTTTGCAGAGATGTTGCTAGCTACCTTCTTTCTTTTGGTGTTGCACTCACCACATGGCTAAACAGGAAAAGTTGGCATTTTAAACATTTTGTGCCCATCGGAAGCATAATATCTTAAAAACAGACATTTCCATGTTCCTTGTTTTGTTAACATAATCTTCCTGAAGTAACAAAACAGAAACAGATGATGAGCTGCAAAGGAAACGACCTAAAAATCCTCCATTTCCAACTAGAAAGGAGAATAAGCAGAGCTTTTCTTATTATACGTTGAAAGCAAAGTATGGCCTAACTCGGAAACAAAAAAGAGTGCTGATCTGGCGTGCCCATTATGTTGAAGTTTCGGTTTATCTTACCTTGCAGAAAGTACCCGAGTTCGGTTTACTTCATAGGCATCTGAATTGCAGCGAGCTTGTTGATTCCAAGGCTAATTTAGTTAAATATTGTGAAAATAGATAAATTGGCTAGTTAATAATTTTTTAGATGAACTGTTTTATTTTTTTTCATAATGTTTCCCTAAATAAGCCACTCTGAAGAAATAATTCAAAAGTAAGTGAACGATTTGGTATACGTTTAATGTTGCATTGAAACAGTTGAAATCATCGAAAAAGCTTCTTAAGGTTGTAATAAAACAATCAATCAGACGGAACAAGATCAAATTACACAGTCTAAAGCCGCTGTCTTGAACACAGCTATAGCATATGGGTCTTGTCTTGTCTTGTCGATATAGTCCCTTTCCAAGAATGATGTAAAGACCCAACAATACACAACTATGGTTTAGGCCCCACAGGCATTGAGGGCGTATATACCTTACTCAGCCCACCCACTTCATTAACGGATTTATTGCTATTCGATTTGATGAACAATGTTACAAAAAGCATAAAACCACTTTAAAGTTTCACTGCAGACAGCAGAGACACCAGTGAAACATAGGTAATAAACGGGGAATGAAGATTAATAAGGTAGTTGATAATTAGATATGATTCAAACGAATAGCTTGTCAGTGTACGTTGAACTCCTTAACAAATCTGTCTGTGTTCTTTTTCTCTCAATATGAAAATAGTAAATCCTACACGTCCCCACTAAACCAACCTGTATGGCAAAACATCAAGTAGGTACAATGATTGGACCAAAATCTGAGAGCCACAAAAATTTAGAGGCTATCACACTCGCAGAATTCTTTCTATTCGTCTTTGTTTATGCATTAACCTATGAGCAAAACCTTCTTTTTCTTTTCATGCTACACTTCCTCGATTTGAGCCCTCTTCGTAGTAATAAGGAGTCAATTTTCCATCCTTAGTAGCAGTTTTTAGCAGGTTCTCAGCACCAGCTTCTTGCAGCATTTTGACCACCCTTTTTATTGATGGGTGGTTGATTGGAAGTGGGCTGATACAAAGGAGGCCGAAGTTGTAGACCTTGTATATCTCGTCTTTGAAACAAGAATCGAGTTTGGAATCAAGGACATGGTCTACTCCTTTCTGGTCTAGAGTGGTGCAGACCCATCTTACCAGGTCCTTCTCCCCATACTTCGGGTCAATTGGGAGTCTGCCCGTCACCAACTCAAGTATAACCTCGCCAAAAGTGTATATGTTACTCTTCTCGTTCACTTTTAGTCTATATTGATACTCTAAATCAAAAGTTCCCATAGGAACATTTAGTTCAGTTAGAGTGCAATATAACTTCAGAAGCAATTAATATTTGTGAACCCTAAATCCCCTAAATTATGAGTCCTAAAACAAGTCTTCAAATTTTAAATTTAAAATATTTGTGAAAAAATTTCATCATCGGTACATAATATAATTACCCTTAAAATTTTAATATAATTATATATTAAAAAAATAACAATGAAAAGTCATCACATGCATGACAGCGGAGCTGCGGAAAATGCCAATGGCAGTCGTTCCCTTTCAATGGTACGTATTAGATATGCCTGGAGTGAATCTAGGCGATCATTTCTTTTGGCATTCTGATGTTCAAAGATGATATTATAAAATCATAGCATTTATTTTTCTTTTAACTTAAAAAAGGCTGTAGTTGGTCACTAAGGTAGACCGAACACCTTAAAAGAAAAATTAGAGATTCATTTTAGAAAGGGTTCGAGAGTTGATTACGACTGAAGAAAGATTAGCACCCCAACACGCCCGAAAACCGGTACAAAAAATATTTTCTTTTAAAAATCATTTTTTAACTTTAAGTTAATTTTAAATCAATTTCTAAATTCAAAATTAACCTTAATTAAAAGAACTTAATTTAATTGGTGAATTCGAACTAATAAGACATGTAACTAATAAGTTTAATGATACACCAGATCAAATATTAAATCGAAGCCTAAAAATACTGATCATCGCGTTAGTTTAAGGTTCGGATCTTGTACGTTACCTTTGTGTATGATGCAAGCATTTATAGAATGATGTCATGACCTTTTTCAATTTTAGTTGACATTTATCTAAAGACGTTTAAGAATTAATTTGAATATTCGATTAATCTCCGATAATACGAACGATAACGATACAATATAAAAATTAATAAATACCTCTTTTGGTTTTAAGATTAATTAAATTAACAAAAATTCCTAAGTGAAACTGCAGTGTTTTATGGCCAACGATTTAGATTTTACTCAACGATTTAGATTTAGATTAATAAATACGAACTGAAATTTATCAAAAATTAAAGTCAAAGATCGGTTAAAACTAAAAAAAATCATTTTACTCAAAAATAAAATAAATAAATATATATATATAAGGTAAATTTAAAATAAAGGAAACTGCAGTGTTTTATGGCCAACGATTTAGATTTTAATTACAAAGGCTTTTATTATTTTTAATAATAAACGTATACTCTTGATAGAACCAAAACCCTACTTTCCTTAAACTCCCAGCCTCTTTCATCTTTGCCCAAGAACAGCGACCAACGGTCAACCTTCCTTTGAATTTGCTCCGGTCATCGGCGCAAGACCTCACGGAAAAGGCAAGCGATGAAAGCGTGGAAACCAGCCCCGGAAGGCGAAGATAATCCTTCGGAACCCCTTTTAATCCGGTTTGAAACTTGGTTTATGAGATCATTTCCAGATTAGAATCATGAGTAAAACTCTGTTTTTCTTTTAATTTCAAAACGAAAACAAGAGGCAATACAAGCAGGAAAAAATTTGATTCAAAAACATGGAGAAGATTTAAAAGATAAAGAGAAACAAAAATTTTATCTCTAAAGAAAGAGAGGCTTTCACTTTAGATTTTCATTGATTTTGAAGGATTTTTCTGAGTTACAATCTGAAAAAGATTACATAGGAGACTCCTCTACCAGTAAAACTGAAGTACTCTCTCTCGAGTCCCCCTTTTGTTTCTAAAATTTCCAGGATATATAGAAATCCTCTTTTGGTTTGATTACTATGAAAGTCATATCCTCTCCCCGATTTTCTGGGATATGACAATCCTTAACTCTAAGATCTTCTGCCCGGATTTCATGGGATATGAATCTGATATTAGCTTTGTTTATTTTTGTTGTATATCTTAATTTCTGAGGAAGTTGGTTGCTGGAGATGATAACCGTACGGCAGCAGCGAAATTCCGGCGATGATGCCACGTAGATCAGAGACTCGAACGGACGGCTAGAGAATATGAAACGTCTCGTGCGTGGGAGACGATGGGTTAGCGCGTGTGGTTCACGCGGATGCCCAACTGTCCCTTCTCATCCAATGTTGGTCGTTGGATCTGCTTTGATCCAATGGTTTTCCTATGGACGGCTGCATCACAAAAAAATGTATATCATATTAGATCTAGGATTTCTGTCCTAGGCTATTGGACTCAGCCCGAAGTGGGCTTTTAAATTGGGGCTTTGAGGAATATAAAGGACTGGACACTTAAATGTATTTGGGTTGTGACTACTATTATTTATATTGGGCTTAGTAATAAACCTTAATATATTATATGTAAGTCAAACCTCATTTTGTCAAATATAATTACATGCACAAATATATAACAATATATATAATAATATATACATGTAAACCTGATGATATTGCATGCATACAAATACATATTTAATTATGCATGATTTTTTTGATTATTTATTTATTTTTATCATGCAATAGAACATAATTCATAATTAATTCGAAACACGTACATTCTTACATAAGCATTACCTATATTCATTTATTATCACACAACTTTAACAAAGATATATCACATAATTCACATATAATAGATGCACATGCATACGTAACACACATGTAATATTATTGCAACGTTGTAACACCCCGTACCCGAGTGTCACATTCGAGCTATAAGCCCAAACCTGTATCCGTAAAATTTCAAATCAAATCCAAAACAATTCGTGAAATATAACATAATTTAAAAACGATATTAAAATTCGAGTGGTTTCATAACCCAAAATATTATTGGAGCTCCAAATACAAGTTTAATAAAACATTTGGCCTTGACAAATTAAAATAAAATAGAGTTACAATTACAACAAATGATCTTACGAATACATATCCCAATAATCTAGCAACTGTACTCTATAAAACGGTCAATGCTGAAGTCCTTCGCTGATGGTGCTCCGCAACGTCCACACGATCGTCGCCTACAAACCTACGCATGGAAACAAATCCCAAAACGCTGAGCTACGAAAGCTTAGTGGGTACACAACCTTTCGAATGTGCTTTCAGGTGAATCATAACTATAAACATGCGATATAAGATAATATGATAATATGCCATGCCAAATGCAACCAAATGCGTAAAGTAAACAAATCAAGAGTGAGGCCCACTGCTAACCCAACACTGGGGAACTCACCCGGCCCGGAATCTCACATCTGGCTGCTCGGAATCTCACATCGAGCTAGTATACTCGGAATCTCGCATTGAGTCTTCACTCGAAATCTCTCATTGAGTGGGGCTCGGAATCTCGCATCGAGCAAAGTCATCATCCGATATCTCACATCGGATGACCTTCGATACATCACCCAGAATCTCACATCGGATGGTCTTCGTTGTGTTGCAACACTATCACTCATTGGGTATCCGGATCCCATCAAACAAAAGACTCATACCACATAAGGTGATCCACCTAAGATCTCACATCACAGTAATACCACAACCAAGCCAACACTGAACATGCAAGAATAATTTTCCATAACAAGTTTTATCACGACCCATCATAACTTAGTTTTTCGAGGTAAAATAATCAATAGTGGTTTACGATTCATTTCATTGGTTTAAGATTCATTAGGACCTTTAATTTCCTTAACGGACCTCGAATACCACTTCTCTTAGCAAAAGTTCACATGGGTATCGATACTCCTAGATGGGGTATCAAAACACCCTGTATCGATACCCACCCAAAGAGGGTATAGAAACATGAGTATCGATACTAACATCGATAACCTTTAACCACCTTAAGGGTCAACTGAGGAGGCCCTCCGGATTCGATACCATCATCGAACCGGAGATGCCACTAGAGGGTTCGGTATCGAACTATGGTTCGATACCCCTGTCCACATAGCCTATTTTTCTCTCAGGAGTATGGATACCGGTGGCCCGTTTATCGATACCCCCTATACGAAATGCGGGTCTGCTACATCAAAATTTAAGAACCTTAACCAAAACTAGCCCAATCGATCCCAACTCGTTCCTACTTATTATTGAAGTAGTTTAGGTGAGTTTCAAATTAATTTTACTCATTTTCATCAACCATAAATCAAGTCACCATTAAAGCATGCAAAGGATCTATCTTAGCCAAACCATCACACAATCAAACAAGCATGCTAAATGATAATGCACATGAAAAATGAAAAAGATTTGGAAGTATACCAACCTTCAAAACGAGCTGAAAAAACTCCACAACCATCCCTCAAACCTTCTCCTTACCCAAGCTCCTAGATGGCTCTCCTTGCTCTCCAACTACAAGAAAGATGACCAAGCGATTACCACACTACCTAGATGATTTAAGGGAGCTAAGACAACCTTTAAAACACCCTAAAACCTTCCAAAAAACCAAAACCTGAACTTACCTCAAAATCTTCACTAAAACCTTACATCCACCATCAAAAACCAAACTTACCTTGTTAGAAAGATCTCCCAAAGCTGAATAAAAGTTTCTCCTAACTTAAAACGAGATTCTACAAGATAAACCATAAAAACCTTACCTTTGGTGGCTTCTTGAAATGAAAAAAAAAAGATGAAGAAAGAGGGTTTGGGGGGGTGATCTCACAATCTCTGCAACATGCAAAAATTGAATGGTAAAGACCCTTTTTTTTTTATCTTTTTAGCCAATTACCAAAAAGCCCCCAAGGCCTCCACTTCTCAACCCCATCCAAAGCCTAACTACTCCAAGCCCAACAAGATAACTAAGGCCCAAACATGAGGCCCACGACCTCAGGTTAACCCGATTCTGAGTTCTGAAACTCGGGTCGTGACAAACGTTAAGAACAATGCAAACATGATATGTATTGTTATAATTGATATGTATTGTTATAATAAAATACACATACAATATGACACATAACCTAATTAAACATACACATATACTTAATATATGAATATAGGTACACATATCTTAACTAATTCAACACCTAACATATATATTTAATACACACATATTAACATAATAACATGTAATTTAATAATTAATGCTCACAATATAATCATATATTACATATCACACATGCCTTCTAATACACAATAAACGTACACACAACACATGTAAACATGTGATATTAACGTAAGTGCAAATGTTCGATATTAATGCCCATACATAAAATAAAGTACCCCAGCCCATTATTGTAGATAAAAGACGAAAAAGGTAAACTCAGACAAAATTAATGATTACAAAACTCATAAGTATGGTATATTTTTAATATCAAGCAAATTTGTAGAAAAAACGTTTGTTGTGTTGAACATTCAAGAGAAATATACAAGAAACATATAATGAGCTAAAATTCTTTTCAATTCATTTAACTTGTTAAATACATGGAGTTTACCTCCCTATTTATACAAGAATTGAAAGTTTATAGAAAACCCTAGAAGCTTAGTATGTTAGTTATAACCACCTATATAACTCAGCTAAACTTCAACAGAAGTTGATTTTCAATGCAACTATAATGTAGCTGCAGTTGCAGACAATGACCCCTAACATTAATTTTGCTTTCTTAATTTTGGAAAGACTTTTTTCATGTCAATAAACGAGAGATTATTTCTCAGAAGCTCAAATCGCTCAGCAGGAAGAGACTTGGTTAGTGTGTCAACAATTTGACAATCTGGTGGAATGTGGTTGACTTAAGTTTCATTAGAGGCTATCTTGTCACGTATAAAATTCAAGTAAAGCTCAAAGTGTTTGGTTTTAGCATGCAACACATGATTGACAGCCATGGAAACTGCACTTGTGTTGTCACACTAAATACGAGGATACTCAGCTAATAAAATTCTCATTTCTCATAGCATAGCTGAAATCCATGTAACCTCTATAATTGTATCAGTAAGGCTTCGATATTTAACCTCTACCGTGGATAGTGAAATAGCCCTTTGCTTCTTCATGCTCCATGTTAGAAGATGTAGACCATTGAAAACACAGTAGCCTGAAACTGATTTTCTATCATTTATGTCACCTCTCCAGTCAGTATCGAAAAAGGCCTAAAGATTGTTTCCTCTCTGATCATGTGTTTGTGCTGGAAATCATAAGCCATAATCAATAGTGCCCTTGAGATATCACAGAATGTGTTTCACAACAAACCAATGTGAGTCTGTTGGATTTTTCACAAACTGTGCCACCTTGTTAACTACAAAGGATATCAGATCGAGTATGGGTAATGTCTAAAAGAGCACCGACAATGCTTCTGTAAATTTGAGGATCAGGTAAAGGATTTTCTTCATGTTTACTCATCTTGGGTAAAGTAGGCGTAGGTGTAGTTTCCATGTTAACAATTGTCATTTGTACCTTGTATAAAAGCTCATTAATATTTTTTTTGATCGAAAAGAAGTCCAACACTTGTTCGGGTTACTTCTAACCCTAGAAAAAATTTTACATCACCAAGATCCTTTAAGGAGAACTGCTGATGCAGCTCATTTATGATCCTTGATATTTGCTGTTGATTGTTTTCAGTGACTTGAATGTCATCAATATAGACTATAATAAAGATTATGTCATCATCTTTACCATAAAAAAATAGTGAGGGATCAGCCTTGGAAGATATGAAGCCTAAAGCAAGAAGAAATTCTTTTAATTTCAAATACCAATTTCTAGGACTTTGACGCAGACCATTCTATGCCTTCCTAAGCTTGCAACAAAGTTTTTTATCAACACTCGAGACCTCTTCAAAACTTAAAACCTGTTGCATATATATCTTCATACAAATAACCTTTAAGAAATGCATTATTGACATCCACCTGTCGAATTTAACAATAATTTAAGATAGTATAATCACTAATTTTATCCGGGGTGTTAAACCCAATTTTAATTTTTATGTTAATTTCGAATAACGGGCTTAGATTTTTATACATTATCAAGTTCAATATATATATATATATATCTTTGTAAATACTACTACTTTTTTGTGTTTTTTAGCTTTTATCACGTGTGTGTTATTAAAATAAAAAATATATTAAATTGTAACAATTATCTTTATTATCGTATCTTTAAAAAATATTATTATATAATATTTTTAATTCTTATTTTCCTATTAATTTCGGTCACTCTTGTTCTTTTTTTATTATTATTACTTTATTTATTTTATTTTCATAATTATTATTAATATTATTATATTTATTATTATTAGGATTATTAAATTATAACAGATTTATAAATAAAAAACAAATAACAATAAATAAAACCAAATTTTATTTATAACAGCCCAAATACAATAATTAAAACCCAATCACATAACCCGTTTAGCCCAATTTCAAGCCCAATCGGGCCCTTTCTTCCCTAGCCCGATTACATGGAAACCCTAAATCTAACAGTCATCTATTTTGAACAATTGCATCCTGCCCGTCAGATCTAGAATAGATCTGACAGTCCAGATCGATTCGAAGAAAGATCCAAAACCTCCACGCGCTTCCACTCGCGGCGGTTCGTTGCTTCACGTGCAAGTTCAGCGCACGCGCCTACTCTTTGGTTGCCTGAATAACCCTTTGTTTCTACCATCCGATCCGCCGACCATGTTTTAGATAAACTTCGATCGTGACTCATGCAAGTAAAAAAACAAAATTGTCAGATTCGTACAAGCATAACCAGAATGCAAAATCGAAGCAAAATTCAGAGAAATCAAAGGCTACAACGCAAAAATCAGAATTACTGAACAAATCAGAGCCAACAAATTTTCAGATGCAAACAGTTTCCATCAGAGAGCAAATGACAGAACCAATGACAAAATATGATTTCTTTTTCTTTCTTTCGAATTTAATGTAATATCGGTTATAAGAATCAAATCAAACACTTGTGACAGAATCCTCTTTCCACCATTTTCCAATCAATAGAACAAAAGTAATTTTAGAGGTAAAAACCTCTCTCGTCTTTAATTTTCGCATAAAAAAGAAGAAGTTTAGGTTTAAAGTTTTACCTTTCATCGCTTCCCTCTTCGTTTCTCTTTCGAACCGACAATAGTCCCAACGACTTTGAGCCTCGATGGTGAGCCAACAGATAAGAAAGAGAGGTTTCTCCATTTGTTTTTCCAAAAAAGGATGTGAGTTCGGGGTTTTGTTTTCATAAAATCGAAGGGAAATTTGGTTACGGGATTTTGAAAGGAAATTTGAGTATTTGAATTCGGTTTTGAATCCGGATTTCAAAACAAAGGGGAAAGTTGAGTTTTTGAATCCGATTTTCATAAAATTGAAGGGAAATTTGGGTTCGTACGGCGGAGTTCTTCATTTCTGGGTTTATCCAGAAGAATATTCAAGATATTCTTAATTTCTCTGGGAAACCTAGATGAATAACCGAGAGAGAGGGGGGGATTTTTTTTTGTTTATTTCGGTTAACATTTGTTTTTAAAAAATGAAGTATTTTATATACTTCCGAAATATTTGAAAAATGGTCTTTTCGTAACATAAATCCCTTCGTGCTCAAATATTCAGCCTCGCGGTCCTTTTTTTGTTTGGCTTTAGAATCTGACCACTGAATCTCATAACAACTTTCTTTTCTCTTCAACTTCATCCCAATTTAAGGACTAATCACCGTTTTAAAATAATGGTTTATTTTATTTTAAGCCCATTTGTGTTTTGGAACATACTTTCAGGTCCTTCCTTACTTCAAAATAACATTTTGCGGACCTAAATGTTTTTAAATCATTTCAATTTTGCCACTGTTTAGAAATAAAGTCTGTTTTCCTTTCAATTTTTACTCGTGATTTCAGTTCCTTTCAATTTAGTCCCTCTTTGAATAGGAATCACTTCTTTTTATAATTTGATCTCCGGGTTATGTTTTTATTTTATTTTAGTCCCTTTTAGAGTTGTTATTTATTTATTTTGATCTTCTAAATTTTCAATTTTATTTAATTTAACCCATATTTATTTATTTATTTATTTGCATGTTATATATATATGTTTATTTACTTATGCATTTTATTTCATTGTGCATACTTGTATTTATTTGTGCCTTGTCTTTATTTATGCAATATATTTGTTCTAGTTATCTTGGTATATTTTTTTTCATGTTTCAATTTATATTTCACACCTCCTTAATTAATGAACCTAATGCGAGACATCTTTATTCGGTCGCAACGGGCCCGACACCAAGCGTATTAGTGACAGTGTATGCATTTACCTTTGAATAAAGATACGATTAAAATAAATTGGAATTTTTAACAAATATTAATTTAAATGTTACTTTAAATCGGAAATTTCTAAATTAATTAAGCGGTAATTTGATAATGGTACCAATTTTTAGGTAATTTTGAACGCTAACATTGTTTCTATTCGTAACCGACTCTCGAACCCAATTTATTTCGAATCTCTGGTTTTACGGTATTTGTTCTACCAAAGTGACCGGTGGCGACTCCATCCATTTTTAAATTATTTTCCAACATTTTTAATTTGTAGCAAATCTCACAACTGGACTGAATGCGCTCATGAAATCATACTATGGAATTTGAGAAAATCCCATTGCTAGAAGCCGAGCTTTGTACATTTCCACAGTTCTATTAGCCTTGAGCTTTACCTTAAAAAGCCATTTACAACCTATTGCTCGTCGTTCTACTGGGAGCTCAGTTATTTCCTAGGTTGTATTGTTTACAAGAGCAACATATTTAACCATCACAGTTGCCCTCCAATCAGGATCTTCTAGGGCACTATATATGTCAACTGGTGGTTGCTTCACCTGGATCGAATATGCTCGAGGCTCAATTATTTCATTTTTTTCTCCTAGTCACCATAGTATGCACATTGATGACAAGACATGGTACTGAAACTGATGCATTAATAACTTAAGTTAGTGCACTGGGATGAGCTTTTTCTACATTAGCAACCAGAGTTACTTAATCTGTGGTTGGTGCGATTACAATACTAGGCTGAACTGATGTACCATTTGTATGACTGATGCACGTTCTTCACAGGGTGGAATGCTATTAATAGACATTTTATAACCCATATACCTTTAAGGATTAACCCGAGGAGACTAACCAACAGTTTGCTATGGTTGTTGATCTTGTAGAGCCTAACCTTGCTATTGCTGCAGATTCTACTCTAGGTGTTGAAGGTGTTGAGTTTGCTGATACTGTTGAAACAGATTGTGTTGATGTTTGCTTAGGTTTCTGGGATTTTTGTTGTTCTTGTTGAACTTGTTGTGATGAATTGGTGGGTACAATTGAGACCCTAGTTGATTGAAATTCTAACCTTTTTGTAGAAATTTTTATGGTCTGCTGAGCAAAAAAAAAAATGCTTCATCGAAGATCACACTTCTAGAAATAAAGATCCTTCTTGAATAAGGCCAAACAAATATAACCATGATGTGGGGTTGAGTAACCGAAGAAGACAAAAGCTGTGGGTTTGAAATTCAACTTGTGTCTATTAAATGGCCTAGTGTGGGATAGTATCGACACACAAATATTTTAAAAAACTTGTAGTCAGGCATTATTTCATAAAGCTTTTGATAAGGAGACATGCCTTGAAGAGCTTTGGATGACATCCTATTGACTAAATACACATCAGTAAGCACTGTATAGGATTAGAATTTGAGTGACATGGAGGCGTAAGCTTGAAGCATCAGAGTCATCTCAACAATATCTCGATGTTTCTGCTCAATAAATCCGTTCTGTTGTGATGTATAAGGGTAAGTCTTTCGAAGTATAATTTCATGCTTTTGTGCAAACGGCTCTAAAAATTTGAACTCTCCCCTTATCGGTTTGCATGGCAAGTATAGAGGTTTGAAACTGATTCTAAACAAGTGCCAAAAACTTATTAAAAGAAAATAAAACATCATTCTTATATTTCAATAAAAATAAAATGAGTTTCGACTGAATATTTCCACAAATTGTACAAAATACCTATAGCCATTAGTAGAAACTGAGTTGGACTCCATACATCGATCTCTATAAGTTCAAAAGAATGTTTATACACTATATCAGAAGATGTAAAAGAAAGCATATGACTTTTGCCCAATTGACAAGCCTCACATACATGCTTAATACAACTCGTAGGTATCTTATTACTAACTAGCTTGACTACCTCCAAGGAAGGATGACCAAGCCTCCTATGTTATGTCCAGAACTCTAAGTTATCATGTAGTGTGGTATGAAGAATTGTTACATCTTGAGATTCAAAACTATACAACCCATCATCTAACTATCCTCGAAAAAGAATTTTATGCGTGTGAAAATCCTTAACAAGACAAAAAACATCATGAAATTCAAAATATACATTGTTATCACGAGCGAACTTAACTATTGATATTAAAATCTTAGTTATTTGTGGCACAAAGAGAGTATTATTAAGCATAAAGACATATTGTTATTATGTAAATATACTTGACCAACATGAGTAACACCAACAGAAATGCCATCTTCCAAATTTACTTTACCATTCCCAGTATAGGAAGCTTGCTCTTGAAGAAAAGAGAATGTGTTGGTCACGGGATGTGTAGCACTAGAATATGGGAACCATTTCGTGTATGATGCAGGCCCATCAATATTTAAGGCATTCACCTAAATGGAGTCCTCTTCTTCTTTATCAAGAATCATGCTATGCTCAATTTGAATAAAAGGATCACAACGTGGTTCCTGAGTGTGAGAACCACATGTACATGTATTAACTTGAACTGATAATCGTGGTTGCGAGGCAACAACACCCTTGAAATTTTGATCGAATCGATGCCAACATCTGTCAACCAAGTGTCCCATCTTTTCACATAACTGACATTAAGGCCTAGGTCTCCCTTTATACTTAACATTAGAGTTGTGTTTAGTAGGGTTTGAGGGAAAAGATTAATTGACTCATGATCAGGTCATTAGGAGTAAATTTCGTATAATTGATCCCTATGTCATATCTGAAAGCATCTTCAAGGTGTGTTTGAGCATCGATAAGGAATGAATACTAAATTTTCAACTGTGTAAACCTCTTTGCTCGCCGTAATAATGGAGATGGATAGTTCATACTTGACATACAAGTCATTCAAGATCGTGGCAGTATGTTCAATATTTGTGACTGTGCTGCTAGAGGAAGCCAATAGATCACAAGTCTCTTTTACAACTGTTGTATACTCTCACATGGTCTGAGTGCCTTTCTTTAAAGATCGAAGACAATAGTGAAGGTTTATTATCTTTGTGGTGGATAGCTTCAAGTATAATCTGGTGGTTGCTGACTAGATCGCTGCTGTAGTTTCTGTTCCAACGAGGTCAGGTAGAATACTAGGGTAATATTCTCAACAGAAAATAAGAAAGAGTTTCAAAATTTCAGAAGATTTAGGTTACAGAAGAAGAAAAACTTCAAAAGTTTTCATTGAAAATCGATAAAAATCCCATGACTCTCACACATTTTTTTTATTCTAGACTCACTCTTAACAAACTCTATTATAACTGTGCAACGGTTATCTCCTGAGTTAATTTCCTGTGGTCGCATACTCCCTTCATGAGGTCATCTGAATTTTCTCTTCACGTGTCTTCATTAATTCTCCACGTGTTCCTGGAATACTCTTCAAAACGTTATCGTTTTCTTCTTCCTTCACATAACATTGCAGCTGCCCCTTTTCACTCCAATTTCCCACAATTTTGTCAACCAAAATCCCTAATTGCTCTGAAGAAATCCCTAATTGCTTTGACTCCTCTCCTAGGGTCATGACAATTCCACCTCCTTTTGTTGATTCTTGTCCCCAAGGATCAAAATCCGGAAATTAGGTTTTCAACACACTATAATCCTCCCATGTTGCGTTTTCACTCCCAAGTTTGTCCATTGAACCAACAGTTGGGTCATAGCTTTGTTCTACCTCTTGACCATCCTCTTGTCCAAAATAGCTGCTGGATAAACCTTCATCTTCCCTTCCGCGTCCACATCTGGAGGGTTTAATGAGATAATCACCCATTCTCCAATCTTTTTCTTCAACATGTTGACATGGAATACATGATGTATTCGAGCTTGAGTGGGTAATTGTAATTTATAAGCCACTGCTCCAATCCTTTGAATGACTTTATATGGACCTTAATATTTTGCTGTCAATTTCATGTTGTTTCTAACGGCCACTGAAGCTTGTCGATATGGTTGCAACTTCAGGTACACCTCATCCCCTTTCTTAAACTCTTTTTTAGTTCTCTTTAAATCTGCATAATGCTTCATCCTGTGTTGTGCTTTTTCTAGCTGCTCCTTGAGTAATTTCTACATTTGTTCTCGATCCTTAAGTTCCACTTACACACTGTCCACAGTAGTGTTAGGACCCCAAACTAGGATAGGAGGTTTGTAGCCGTAAAGGGCTTCAAAGGGTGTAAGTCCTATAACTGTGTGAAAATTGTTGTTATACCACCACTTAGCTAAAGGCAACCACCTTGCCCAAGTCTTAGGCTTTAAGAAGCACATGCTTCTCAAGTACTGCTCTAAGCACTGGTTGAGCCTTTCTGTCTGTCCATCAGACTCAGGGTGATAAGCAGTGCTGTACATAGCAGTGGTCCCTGTTTGCTTTAGTAATTCCTTCCAAAATGTTGCGATCCTTTCGCTAGAATTAAAAATTAAAAATTTAAATAATTTAAAAAGAAAATGTGTAAGAAAAAAGGTAGGTCACTAGTAGAAAATTAAAAGTTAGGTCTTGAAAATTTGAAAATTAGGTTTAAATAGGAAAAGGAAATATAGACCAAGAAATTAATGATTTTGAAAATTGGGGATAAAATTAGGGATTTAAAATTAGAGATTTAAAAACTTGGAATTTTAGGGTTCCAAAAATTTAGGGATTGGGTTAAAAAAAGGAAAAGTTAGACAATTGTTTTAAATTAGAAAAAATTAAGGTTGAAATAAAAAAAAGAATTTTAAAACCAGGGTTTAAAAAGGGTTGGAGTTGCCACCGACCACTTTGGTAGGCCGGACACCGTAAAAACCAGAGATTCGAAAAGGACGGGTCTGAGATTCGGTTACGGTTTAAAAATGAGTTTAAGGTCTAAAAACTGCTCAAAATTGGTACCTTTAAAATAACCACTTAATTAATTTTAAAAATTTTAAGTTTTAAAGTGACGTTTAAATTACGATTTGTTTAAAGTTTCGAATTAAGATTTATTTTTATCGTGTCTCTATTCGGAGGCAACACATACACCGAGACCACTACGTTGGAACGCAGGCCCGTTACAACCGAATAAAGACGTAATTGAAATTAAATTCATTAATTAATATGGTGAGATATGGATTGCAAAAGTAAGCCAATGTTACAAGATAACAGAAATAAATACTTGTACAAAGGAAAAGACATAATAAATGCATGGAATAAGAAAAATAAATATGGCAAAACAAATAAACATGTATGAATAAAATAAAAGATATCTGCATAAATAATTCAAAAATAAATTTGCAACATGAATATATACAAAAACATGACAAAAGAGAATAAAGTGTAACAAAGTATATACATGCCCAAATAAAATAAACAAATGAATGGACAATGTTATAAAATGCATAAATAAAAAAATGCATAAAATGATACAATAAAAAAGCAATCATATGTATAAAAAAAATACAATAATGAAAAGAAATTAAAATAAAATGGAAAGGAAATAAAAACGGTTACTTTAAGTGACCGGATTGAAATAATCCAAAAATTTTTAGGCCCTCACAATGCTATTTTGGAGCGAGGAGGGACCTTAAAGCAAATTCTTAGACACGGAGGGACCAAGAGGAGATAAGCCCTTTTCGAAAATGAGCGATTAAGCCTAAATCGACACCAAATTGAAAAGCCAAACGAAATAACGAGGACTTGGAGAAGGATTTCAGTGACATAGAGGGTTTTAAATGGTAATAAATCATATTTAAAAAAGGGACCTTAGTATATAAGTTAAACTTAAAACAAAAAAAGCTTCTCTTACTTATTTTAAAGAAAAAACCGAAACTCTACCCCCCATTCTCTCTGTTTTGTTCATGTTATGAACCTAGAAGAACAAGAATGTTCTTGGTGTTCATAGGTGAAACCCAGAAAATGAACGGTGGCCTGCGAACCAAAAAGCCTAAAAAAACTCTTTAAAAACCTTTCGAAAGCTGAACAAAACAAATACCACTCCTGATTCTTGAAAACGAAATCGAGAGGAATTATTCCCTTCAAAAACCAATAAAGAAGAACGTTCTTTTCCTTCGATCCGAAAAGGAAAAGGGAGATGAAAGATACTCTTCTTTGGACTTGGTTCACCGAAGTGGCCAGAGGCCGGAGGCTTATTACCGATTCATAAAGAAAAGAGATTAAGACTCGATTTAGAGGAAAAAAAACTTAAAAAACTTAAACTCTTTATTTTTTGTGTTCCTCGTTTGATGCATGCAAAACCAGAGAGGTTATTACCTCTAAAACCGTTGTCTATTGATTTCGAATATCGTGGGGGAACCCCTATTACAATGGATGGATTCAGTTTAAATAACCGATTACAATGAAAGATTCTAAATTCCTATTGGCTTTTGAATTTTTTTCTCATGTGTGTGTGCCAGAATTCTCGTGATTATGCCTTTGAAACTCTAAATATTTTATTGGCCGGACTGTCCTAAAATGCATCTGATATTTGTTGGTTATTACTCGTACACTCTGAAATTTTCTGAATTTTGTTGTGTATTATTGCATTTGATCTGAATCTCTCTGCAAATCGTTTGTTTTGGCTCTGTAAATTCGTACATCTGACGATTTTTGTTTGTTTCTCATGTACGAGTCACGGTTGAAGCAAAGAGGGGACCAATCGGAGGGTCATTGGAGCGGCCACCAGCGAGGAGATGAATGGACTAATGGTATCTGAAAGGTTGACGCATTCTGGCGACACGCGCGTGGAGGAACCAGATCATCGGCACGTGGGCGCGTTGGGAGACGAGGAGCTGCTTCTTCCTTTAATCCGAGTCGTGGGATTAGATCTTGATCCAACAAACCAGATTAGGCTGCGCATGGGAAACATCAGATTAGGGTTTCAATTTTAATTAGATTGGGTCTAAGGGAAGTGGGCTTGATTGTTTTATTTAGTTAATGGTTTTTTTATACAAATAAAGAAATATGGGCCATGTAAATATTATTTCGGCATGTTATTATTTGTGATGTAAATGGACTGTTAAACATTAATAAAATGAGTTTGTTTTCTATTTAATCCTGATTTGGTCATTTTATTTACAAATGTTTATTAAACATAAATAATAATAATAATAAATAAAATAACATAATAACAAGTAATTAAAGAAAAGAAAATATATAGAATGAAAAACGAAATGCCGTGACATCTTTAATTTTTTCTTTGATAATAAATATTTTTGATTCTTCACAACATAAAATTCAATACATATATTTTTGAAATTTTAATTTTAATGAAAGAATAGGCACATTTTTATAGTGAAAAAGTAGTAATATGTTTATATAATATTTTTGGGTTTTTGAGGGAATATTAAAAATAAATTTTATAACTAAAAAAAATAAATTTAAAATATAGTCTATTATTCGAATCAAAAAGAAAATTTAAAAATCGGGTTTTTAACCCCGGATAAAATTAGTGTCTACAACTGGCCCTCTTTGCTTATCGTTGTAAAACAATGATGAAGCAAAGACAATAAGCACTAATTTTATCTGACTTCCCTGTTTGAAGTCCCTAATCTGAAAGCCCTTTTTGCGCAATCCCGATAGCCCTTCTGTTCTTTGATCTCCTGATTAACTGGAAACGAATGATATTCTGAATTGCGACCACCTGCACACATAAAAAAAGAATTTTCAGAAGCGAACTGAATTTAATTTTGAGATTCTGGGTGACTTTGAACCTTCCACCGACATCTCAAGTCTCATAATCTCAAATACATCAAAACTTCCAAGTAGGATTTTTCGCTTCTCCAACTGAAGAAAACCTAACTTCAAACTTCAAAACTTCAAATAGGACCTTTCACTTCTCCAATGGAAGAAAAACTAACTTCCAAACTTCAAACTTCAAACTTCAAAACTTCAGAACTTCAAACTTCAGGTTTTAGATTTTAAACTTTAAACTTTGAAACTTCAAAAATTCAAAACTTCGAACTTTAAATTTCAAATTTCAAAACTTAAATCTTCAAAACTCCAAACTTCCAATCTTTAAAACTTCAAACTTCAAAACTTCAAACTTTAAACTTCAAAACTTCAAACTTCAAACTTTAAGCTTCAGACTTCAAACCTCAGACTTCGGTTCTTAAAATGGAAACTTGACAACTTCATAACATCGGTTTTTGAAAAGAAACTTCTAAACTTCATGAAATCTATTCTTAAAAATAAACTTCCAATCTTCACAACGTCCGTTCTTAAAAATAAACTTCCAAACTTCACAATATTAAATATTTTAAATCTTCAAAGAGGAAAACTTCTTCTTATCATAATTTCAAATACATCCAAAATATTTTGTTTTTCAAATAATCATCTCATAACTTCTGAAACTTCATAAACTGATAAACTCAAACATCCTGACTTCTTTAGAATCTTCTTTTCCATATGTTTGGAATCTCCTTTCTTCTTCTTAATATCTGCCCAAAATATGTAGAAATGTATGTATACTTGCGTTAGTATGCCCTTTAATTCTAGGGATGTCTAACTAAAAAACATGCATGATTGTATGTGTTTCATGCCCCTAACCCTAGGGACGCCTTCCTAAAAATGATTTATGATTTATGGATTTTCTTCTTGGGGATTAATCCTCGAATTTGGTCACTCTTGGACATGTCGATCTTCGCTGAGTCTTCTTTCATGGAAAGAGACTGTTGTCTTCTGCTGATCCAAATAGAGTCCAAGGAAATTTTGCCCACCCTTTGAAAGCCGACCTCTGATAAAATTGTTCTCAACGAGCATTCTTCTTCTTCTTCAAAACTAAGGTAAATATTTTCCCCCAAACATCATAGAACAAAAGTAGTTCCAAAGATAAAACCTGAATGACATCATCGATCTTGCCTCATATTGATAGGCTCTTATCTCCTGGATAGTGGATCTAGTTCAACAGAGATATCTCCTAAATTTTTTCCTCGGAGAAAATTTGTTATCACTGGATTCCCCAAAATTTTTGCCCCCCCAAATTTTGTTTCTCAACACTTTAACATGTTCAGAAAGTTCACTTAGAAACTTCACAAGGAAACAAAACCTATTTTTGAAGGAGACCTCACTTCGTAAAATGCCCTTAATCTTCTTGGGCTTAGTCGAAGATGGCAGAATGCATCAATAGCCTTGCATTCTGAAAAAATAATTTTGGATGAATGAAATTTCCCATAAAAATGAGTTGTTGATGTTTTAAAAACACAACACCTCTCAAAATATTCTCAAAGATTAAAACTTAATTTTGGAGAATGATGAATAAAATCCTTGGATGTCAAATGCAAGTGTCTAAAACTTGATAGATACTCAATGATTAATGGTTTGCCTTGAAATATTTTGGCGATATTTTGAAGCTTCTGTTCAAGTCGCTCGGTTCATCCTTATGATTACCGTACTCGCATGATTCGCTTGACAACTTCTCCTTCTAGTTCTCATATTTGTCTTTTCTTGTACTTCAATTTGAGAATCCTAAGTATAAATATGTGCTTCAGTTTTGCACTTAATTATAAATGTATTTGGGTGTCAGTGTCTTCAAAGAGTCACCACTGACGCTAGGGTATCGAACTGGTGAAGACCTGGCTCCTTATTAAACTCGTTCTTCCCCCATAGCTCCATTAGGATGCTCCAAGACTTATTGGATTGCTCGTTCATATGTTTTTTTTTCCAATTTTTCATCTTTTTCTTTTTCTTTATTTTTCCTTTTTCTTTTTCATATATATTTTGCTTTAATGTTTCTTAACCTCTTGGAATTCTCAAACTTGAGTAAATTGTCTTCCTCGGGACATTCTTATCATCGAACATTATCGAAGGAGTAGTAGCCTTACTTCTCATGATTTTTGACCAAAGCAAACTTAAAACAGAATTATACTTCATCGTAATCACAACATCAATTAATCTTTGTGTCTAAATTGGCGATTAAACATCCGAAAATTTTAGAAGAGTAAATATACTCATAATTATTATTTTTTTAAATGCATCTCTTCATTGAATAATAAAAACAAAAGTGACATAAGTGCCCTATTTACAAAAAATCATTGCTACCTCGGGCCAAAAATAGCAAGATTGATTGAAAACATAAAAGGAAGAAAACTGAAATGCAGGACAATTGATGCAAACATACATCTAAGAAAAAAGTAATCTAAAGTGAGATGCATTTAATTTTCGGCAACTCGTGAGACCTCCCTCCTTTAAGCCTTGTCATGGGTAGGTAGAGGATTATTTACCACATCCGGTGACTCAAGCTTCAAAACCCCACTGTTCAACAAGTTTTGTACAATCTTCTTGAATGCCACAAAATTCTCAATCGTGTGTCCCGAGACTCCGCCATGATACTCACAATTCACAGTAGGATTGTACCAAGGTGGGTAAGGCGGGCTATAAGGAGTAACATGATAAGGTCGGACTAAATCCTCCTTGTGCAGCTGAGAGTATATCTCTTTATATGAAACTGGCAAAGGGGAGAAAGGGACCTTCTCCTGTTCCTTCTTAGGGGGCCTACCCTCTCTCCTATTCAAAGCTTGTGTTTTCCCGAACGAAGTTTGGAAAGTGAAGATAGTGAAATTGTTCGAATTCTGGTGCTGATTGGCATAATTCACCTTGTGGTCCTTGTTCTTCTAATACTTCTGTAGGTATTCCCAGATCTTTATTTTACCGCTCTTGAAAGCAACCTCAATGGATTTGGCCGTACTCACAAACTCGACAAATCTTAATGATATGTTGCTGATCATCTTCTCATACAATAGACCTTGAAGTGAGTCCACGAATAGACGGGTGATTTCTCCTTCTAAGATTGATGGTTAAACTTGAGCCCCAATATCTCTCCATCGTTGGACATACTATCGGATGGTCTCCTCTTGCCCTTAAGACAAACTCTGAAGCATAGTTCGATTTGGGACCATGTCCTTCACATGCTTGTATTGTTCGGTGAAAAACTTTGACAGGTCTTTCTATGATTTGACATTGGCCCTATTGATCTGGGTATACCAACGGGCAGTTGCCCCGGTCAGGCTATCCTAAAAGCAGTGGATAAGGAGTTTCTCATTTCTCAAATGTGCCGACATCTTGCGGCAATAAATCATTAGGTGAGTTGATGGGCAAGAGGTCCCGTCATATTTCTCGAAGTCCGGCACCTTGAACTTGGGTGGGATGGCCAAATCAGACACTAAGCTTAGCTCGTAGGTATCGATCCCGTAGTCTCTGGTGGCTTGTAAAAGGTTGACTTTCTCTTCGACCTGGAGGTGTTACTCCTCGAACAAAATTATGACGGTCTTTATATTTACAATTCGGGATTAAATATAATCTACTTATACATATATATTTTTACTTATTTTCAACCATTGGGTGTGACCCTGTAGGCTCATTGTAACGTTAGTTATAATATTAGAACAATTCTAATATTAAAAACAATGAGTAACATCTAGAAATATATCATTGTCATCTAAGTTACAAGAGATCCTGATTTGATGTATCATGTCCGTGACCAACTCTTTTAATGTATTATATCATTTTGTCCTTTTATATCTTTAATAGGCACAAGTCTTGGAATAGTCACATTTGTATAGCCTATTTTAATGTTTCTTGATATCTAGAGTGAACTACTTTTAATGAATAATTTGTGATATCCCATATCAACGTATTCAAGTATGGCCATGCATTTCTATTCTCACTCAATCAAGTGGCCTTTGATATATTTTCCTATTATGTAGGAAGGACAAATCCTATCTTGATCACTCACATCTCACTACATACATTGTAATATGTCCAATGTCAATTTTTATAGTGTAACTAATTACGAAACACATTTAACTGCATCAAAACATAAAACAACATATGTTGAGATAGTAATAATCTCAAGTCTAAGGATCATACATATAGTTGTCACTATGAGCAATATCGTGACCGTCACATAATAATCCAAGATATATGCTCATAGTGGGTCAATCCAATATATTATTCTCTACTAATATATTCATGTATTAATTCTGACATCTCTATGTCAATGATAACTTATTGTCATCAATTAATCACATGTTAGTATTAAGCGTATTATTATTGTCCATACCCATAATAATACTTTACTAAGGATATTTAATAATAATACATATATTATTATATGGACCTTATTGTTTCTCAGTTTATGTTATGCATTGACACATATATCTGAAAACAACAATGACAATGCCTTTATTCAATAAAATTGGTAAATAAAAGTATCCTTACAATCATCATATGATTGGTCTTTGGGCATACTCTAACAATCTCTCACTAGCACTAAGACCAATCACTCACATATCTAATACCGAGTGACTCAGTGTGACGATCATACTTCTGTTGCGTCAGAGGCTTCGTCAAGGGATCAACAATGTTATCATTCTTGTGTACTTTACATATCTCCACATCTCCTTAATCTATGATCTCTCGAATGATATAGAAGCGTCTAAGAATATGTTTGGATCATTGATGAGATCTAGTTTCATTTGCTTTTGCAATGGCTCCATTGTTGTCACAACGGAGTTCTATAGCATCTGATATGTTTGGAACAACCCCTAGTTCGGATATGAACTTTTTGATCCAAACAACTTTCTTTGCTGCTTCACTAGCTGCAATATACTCAGCCTCTGTCGTAGAATCAACTACTGTATCTTGCTTAGAACTTTTCTAGCTTACAATACCTTCGTTAAGGCAAAACACAAATCCAGATTGTGATCTTGAGTCATCCTTATCTGTTTGGAAACTAGCATCAGTATAACCTTTTATACTAAGCTCTTCTTTGCCTCCATAGACAAGAAATATATCCTTAGTTCTTCTCAAGTACTTAAGGATGTTTTTGACTATTATCCAGTGACTTTCACCAGGGTTTACCTGATATCGACTTGTCATGCTTAAGGCATACAATATATCTGGTCGAGTACATATCATGTCATACATGATAGAATCAATAGCTGAAACATATGAAATCTTACTCATTCGTTCTCTTTCTTGTGGAGTTGAAGGACACATTTCCTTCCAAAGAGATATACCATGTCTCATAGGTAAGAATCCTTTCTTGGATTCTTCCATACTGAATCTCTTTAGAACTTTGTCTATATATGTACTTTGACTCAGACCTAGAAGTCGTCTAGATCTATCTCTATAGATCTTAACCCCTAAGATATATGCTGCCTCACCCAAATCTTTCATAGAGAAACAACTACTTAACCAAGTCTTAACTGACTGTAAGGTAAGTATGTTGTTTTCTATAAGAAGTATGTCATCTACATACAAGATTAGGAAAGAAACAATGCTTCCACTAGTCTTCCTATAAACACAAGGCTCATCTTCATTCTTGATAAAACCAAACTCTTTGATCGCATCATTGAAACGAAGATTCCAACTTCGAGAAGCTTACTTTAGTCCATAAATGGACCTTTGTCGCTTACAAACCTTTCCAGCATTTCCTAGAGCGACAAAACCTTCTGGTTGTATCATATACACATCATCTTGAAGTTTTCCATTAAGAAAAGCGGTTTTGACGTCCATTTGCCAAATTTTATAATCATAGAATGTAGCTATAGCAAGCAAGATCTGGATGGATTTAAACATAGCTACAGGGGAGAAAGTTTCGTCATAGTCAATACCATAAACTTGTCGAAAATCTTTAGCGACTAGTCACCTCTTGTATGTTTGTACGTTTCCATCCATGTCCGTTTTCTTCTTGAAAACCCATTTACAGCATATAGGTTTTACCCCTTCAGTTGATTCAACCAAAGTCCATACTTGGTTGACTAACATGGATTCCATCTTAGATTTCATGGCCTCAAGCCACTTCTCAGAGTCTGGGCTCGATACTGCCTCTTGATAAGTTCTTGGCTCATCTTGATCCATAATGAGAATATCTCCATGCGTGGTAATGAGAAATCCATATCTCTCAGGTGCATGGTGTTCTCTTGTGGACCTGCGCAGTGGTTGTGTTTCTAAATCTGTTGACTGTTCCTCAACAATGTCTAGAACATGTTCAATCTCAGGTTCCGTGAATTGTTGTTCTTGAACTTCTCCAAGTTCAATGCCTCTACCCTTTCCTTTCTAATTGAGAAATTCTCTTTCAAGAAAAACTCATGTTCGAGTAACAAACACTTTGTTCTCTTTAGGGTTAAAGAAATAATATCCCTTAGTTTCTTTAGGATATCCAACAAAATTATACTTATGAGATTTTCTTTCGAGCTTTGTAGACATCTGATGTTTGACATATGCTTCGTAACCCCTAATCTTAATAAAAGACATACTAGGACGTTTTCTAGTCCATATCTCATATGGTGTCTTTTGAACAGATTTATATGGAACACGATTTAAAGTGAAAACAACTGTTTCTAGTACATGTCTCCAGAAAGAAGTCAGAAGATCACTATGACTCATAATTGATCGAATCATGTCTAACAAAGTTCGATTTCTCCTCTCAGAAACTCCATTCCACTGTGGTGTACCTGGTGGAGTAAGTTGTGAGACAATCCTACATTCTTTAAGGAGTTCATCAAATTCTATGCTTAAGTATTCTCCACCTCGATCTGATCGAAGTACTTTAATACTCTTACCTAGTTGATTTTGTACTTCATTCTTGAATTCTTTAAACTTTTCGATAGCCTCAAATTTATGGCGCATAAGGTAAATGTAACCATATCGACTGAAGTCATCAGTGAATGTGATGAAGTACTAAAATCCACCTCTAGCTTGTGTGTTCATTGGTCCACATACATCACTATGTATTAATCCCAATAAATCACTTGCTTTCTCACTTTTACCATTAAAAGTAGCCTTAGTCATTTTTCCTAATAAGCAAGATTGACATACATCCAGTTGTTCGAAAACAAATGAATTTAAGAATCTATCTTTATGGAGTCTTGATATGCGTTTCTCACTTATATGGCCTAAAAGACAATGCCAGAGATAAGTTTGATTTGAGTCATTTATTTTTGATCTTTTGGTATTTATGTTATAAATGACATTTTCTATATTTAAAATATATAATCCAATAACCAATTATGCTGAACCATAAAAAACATTATCGAGATAAAAAGAACAACAATTATTCTTAATAATAATCTCAAATCCTATCTTGTCCAAACAAGAAATAGAAATAATATTTTTAGTCAAACTAGAAACAAAATAACAATATTCTAAATGTAAATCAAGTCTACTAGTTAAAGATAAAACGTATGTTCCTATAGCTAATGCAGCAACTCTTGCTCCATTTCCCACTCGTAGGTCTACGTCTCCCTTAGATTCCTTATCTTTTGCAGTCCCTGTATAGAAGTACAGATGTGAGAACCACAACCGGTATCTAATACCCAAGAAGAAGATGTTGACAGATTCACATCGATAACATAAATACCTAAAGCAGATGCACCATCTGCTTTTGCCTTCTTGACCTCTTCAAGGTAAATGGGGTAATTTCTTTTGCAGTGTCCAATCTTATTGCAATGGAAACATTTTCCTTCCTTGCTAACTCCCCTTTGGGTTTCAGTGCATCATGTCCTTTGGGTATAGGCTTACCTTTACCCTTGTACTTTGCCACTGCCTTTCCCTTTCCTTTCTCCTTGCGGACCATCAGAATAGGCTTAGGTCCACCTTTAGACATATTTTTCTCAGCAGTTTGTAACATGCTAAGTAACTGTGGCAAAGTTTTGTTAATTTCATTCATGTTGAAATTAAGGAAAAATTGATTGAAGCTATTCGGCAACGATTGCAGAATAACATCAATAGCCAATTCATCCTTGAGAGGAAAACCTAGATTTTCCAATATTTGGATATAGCCTATCATCTTAATGAAATGAGCTCCTACAGGAGATTCCTCTACCATTTTGCACTGAAATAGAGCTTTAGAGGTCTCATACCTCTATTGACGTGCTTGCTCCTCACATATTTCTTTGAGGTTTTGAATTATATCATATGTAACCATGTCCTCATGTTGCTTCTGAAGATCAGGAGTCATAGTAGCAAGCATAAGACATCCGACATCTAACATATCATCCATATGTTTCTTAAACTTGTCTTTGTCAGCTCTAGAAGCATTAGTTGTTGGTTCATTTGGAATAGGTTCTTCAATGACATATTCCTTTCTTTCCTATTTGAGAATAATTCTCAAATTACGGAACCAATCAAGGAAGTTTACGCCATTGAGTTTCTCCTTCTCAAGGAGTGATCGCAATGATATAATGTTGTTTGCCATTTAGATCTACAACAATGGAAATACATAATATAAATTTACCAATTTGAAATATTATAAATACGACTTTGTTTATAAAATACTCCCACTATTTTGTTCAAAATTAAAAACCTCTCTCGTTTTTAATTTCAGAAAAATTTGACGAAAATTTTTCTAATGAGTGAGGATCCATAATTCACCAAATTCCTAAATCAACTTTGGCTTTTCTTTTAGGACAGAGGTTATTTAGGTAAGTAACCCTCTACTAACTACATCTCATGTAACTCCTCCATTTGGTGAACAACTCTTGTTCAGTCATCTCATGACTTAACCAAATACTTAGCCTTTAAGTTTCTAATCCTATTAGAACAACCTAACTAAGTTACTACCAATATTTCGACTGACGAATATCACTTGTTTATTCTTCGTGTTTAACCAAGATGGACTTATGTGTTAATGCTTTGGCAAAACCCACATGAGATCGATTAAGGCCTTAACGAGGGTAAATATTGGACGGCTAATTTTAACTTAGATTAATTTGCGGGAAAACATTAAATATCTCATCGTTATTTCTTTTAATCTGACCCTTATTGATATTATCAATATATGTGAGTGGAAGATATATATAATACATTACATCACATACATGATAGATATAAAATAAAAGGATTGCAATGGTTATAGCCCCAAATAAAGAACTAAGGTGGCTCATCCCAAGCCAATGGGAGAACCTTAAAACCCTAATTCTATACTAAAACTGCTTCTCAAGCATCTTCTCGCCTTTGCTCCAAACGTCTCGATTGCTTCTAGGAATGATATTACAATTATAGAAACTCGTTTTACATGCGCGGGAGTAAGATGAGAAGAGAAGTACAACAGAGATAGAGAAAGGCACGACACGCAGGCCGTATTTAAAATTTACAACTATTGTAAAAGCAAAGGCTATAACCATGCATGTCAAAACACCCTACAAAGCAAACATATCATATATATGCTATCAAGAAATCATTAATATTACCAATATGGGCCTACAATCTATTTTGCCTACGGCAAGAAATTTTGAAAAGTAACGACTATTTTTCTATGGAAAACTTCACGATTTGATAAGATTTATCAATAGAATCGTGTTTTCGGGATTTTTAAAATCCCTTAGATTTTTTTCGTATCGGAATAACAATTATTCCTTTTCCCTTGATGCGATCTGCTATCGCACTTTCACCGATCAATATGTCAACGATTGACATATGATTATCGAAAATCCTTATAGTAACATGGCGATTGTAATTAACCGATTAACATATTAATCGTATCCCTAATCGACTAACAATATCAATATATATCGTCGACACAGTAAAATAAATCATGCATCTCATACATATCATATCATCCAAGTATTTAACCCGATTACAGTTAGTACAAGTGGCTCTGATACCACTATTGGGATCGCCGGCACACCCTATGGCACAGCGGAACAGAATTAAGATGGTCTTTCCAGTGATCCATATACGTTTAATCCGAAATCGGGAGGAAGAGTTACGATAACTTACATTGGGTTCCTTGATAAGCAGTAAAAAAACAACAATTGGATTTGCGACAATCACGATCGTTCGATAATTCAAATCTTTAGCCTCCACAAATATCGTCTCAGCCTCTACTCAGTTCACCCGGTTGATAAAGTAAAATCTCGAAAAATTATTTTTCGTGATTCTAGGGTTTGGGAATTCAAAATTCTCTATTGTGGTTGCTAGACCAAAAGATCCTTTATATAGGTGTAACCTTAGGTATAAGAGTTTGATTCCGAGTTTGTTTAGGAAATAATTAATATTATTATTTCCTTAAATTTCAAAATCTATATTTAATTCGAATTTGAAAAGAGATATAATTATTTTAATTATATCATTTATATTTAAAATTCGGGATTAAATATAATCTACTTATACATATATATTTTTGCTCATTTTCAACCATTGGGTGTGACCCTGTAGGCTCATTGTAACGTTAGTTATAATATTAGAACAATTCTAACATTACAAACAATGAGTGACATCTAGCAATATATCATTGTTATCTAAGTTACAAGAGATCATGATTCGATGTATCATGTCTGTGACCAACTCTTTTAATGTATTATATCCTTTTATATCTTTAATAGGCACAAGTCTTAGAATAGTCACACTTGTATAGCCTATTTTAATGTTTCTTGATATCTAGAGTGAACTACTTTTAATGAATAATTTGTGATATCTCATATCAACGTATTTAAGCATGGCCATGCATTTCTAGTTGATAAGTGCCTAAAAGACAGTTATTTACTATCCTTCTCATGGTACTTTATGCATATATTATACATCAACTTGAACTAAAATATGGACTCAATGCATAATATTGGATATTTCGTTATTACTACTTACAAAGCATAAATTTATAGAGAATACAGATATTATTATATATTTTGTACATGCAGGGATATCCAGCGCTGAGGCAGCAGAGAAACATAGTTGAGGCTGAGGCGGAGATAAGGCCGCGACAGCATCCAGAGGGGCAACATTAACATTGTAGGCGAATGAAAGATAAAAATATAGAGAACATTCTGAAAGATGCAGTGCACCAATTGGACCAGGCTAGCGCACTAAAAGCCCAAGTCAAAGACTAAACAGGAAAATCCTTCTAGAAGGCGACAAACTTGGAAATATCAGATCTCATGTAGAAGACTTGTTCCCTACTCCAAGTTAAAGTCTATTTAGGAAAGGTTTGCCCTAGGTTAAGACTATATATAGCCTAGCCGACCACATTGTTTAGGGAGCCAATTTTAAAGAAACCCTTCCCCTAAGATTTGTACCTATCGACATTATGTTCTAAATTTCTTAGGGATAGGTGAAGGTTGTGGATATTAGTGAGAGGAGATTGTTTCCTGTTTCTTTGTTCTAATGCAATAATAATATCAAAGTTTGTTTATCCTATTGTCATTCCTTATTTTTGCATTCAAGCTCGAGAGGGAAGTTTGTAAGTAATCTATTTATCTAGCATCGAGAGAGTTAGATTTACGAAAGGGATAAGTACGGTGTTGACGACACTAACTCGGCCTAGAGATAGGTTAAGAGTTTCAGAAGCTAAAAGAAGTATTGGATTGGTTGGTGATTATCGTTGATTTACGCTGAGAGGTATCGTCAAAGACCAGTCATCAACAACGCTCTGACTTAGAGATAAGCGGAGTCACTTACGGACACTTTGCTGAACTTTGATACATCAACCCAAGAGCAAGAGATTGCCGCGGCAGAGAACACTAATGCTGCCGAGGTTGTATCTGTAGTAGTGCCGAAGCAGTGTTGTGTAATTGCATTGGACAAGAAGAAGATCAATCGAATCCACTAATTGACGCAACTGGATCCTACCCACTTTCTCTATATCGTTCTCCATCCTTTATTTTATGTTTTGCTATTTAGTTACTTAGTTAAATAAATCCACTTATCTATGTTTTTACTTTATCTTTCAGGAGCAAGGGAACAAGGGGAGACATATTAAGTATGCCAATCCCTGTGGAGACGATACACGATATACTTATCACTTTATTACTTGCGACGTGTACACTGCACAGTTGCGCTATTATTACACGCATCATGTTTTTGGCACCGTTGCCGGGGTTGACAACTAAATTTTTGTTTTCTTTATTTTCTTGCTCTTTAACCATTTTTTATTTAACTTTAATTCTAATTATTTTTTTATTCTTTGACTTATCTGGTGTATGACCAGGGCAAACCCGAGTGGTCCATTGTACGAATTGGATCTTGAAATTGAACGCACAGGACACCATTTAAGGCGCAACCTGTTTCAAGTCATGGATGATCCACCAAGAGGACAAATTCCACCTGTTGATCATAATGTACTGCCACCAGCAATGCCGCAGCAGCCACCGTCGCGACCATTGCCGAGGCAGCTCACTGTTAGAGACTTTCTGGTGTAAGACCTAAACGGACTAAACCCTTGTATAGTCACCCCGGAAATTGAAGCAACTCACTTTGAGCTCAAACCGGTGATGTTCAACATGTTGAACACAATTGGACAGTTTAGTAGGTCTGCTACTGAAGATGAAAGGCAACATCTTAAATCTTTCATGGAAGTGTGCAATTCTTTCAAAATTCAAGGAGTCCATGAAGACATTTTAAGATTAAAGTTGTTCCCCTATTCACTAAGGGATAGGGAGAAAACTTGGTTAAATGGCATCTCAGCAGGATCCATAGGATCTTGGGATGAACTCTACCGAGAATTCATTACGAGGTTCAACCCGAAAAATCTCTATGATCGCATCCGTAATGAAATCACATCATTTCGGCAGGATGATGATGAATCAATGTATGAGGCGTAGGAACGCTACAAAGAATTGTTAAACAAATGCCCACTACATGGTTTTCCCTTGTGGACGCAAGTCTCCATGTTTTATAATGCCACCAATGCTTTCACAAGGATAATGCTAGATGCTTCCGCAAATGGAACACTTTTGGATAGAGCACCCGCGGAGGCCATTGAGATTCTAAGCAAACTCGCAAGGAACGACTTCCAATTTCCTACATCAAGGCGAGGAGGAATGAGACGCCATGCCACGACCCATGATTTAGACACAACCAGTTCGGTGGCAGCACAATTGGCTATTCTAACCAAGATAGTTCAAAATATGCAAGCCCAGCGAAATATGCATGAGGTTAAGGAAGTCAACTCATTTGATTACATGCAAGATGAGGAAACCAGCTTATATGTTGGAAACTATAACAAAAACAATCATATGATGTCCAACAATTACAACCCATCCTGGAAAAGGCATCCAAATTTTTCATGGAGTAACCCCAACAATGCCTTAAATCCAGTCAACCAAGCCCCTAGATTCCAGCACCAAAGTCAAAACCTGCCACTGCAGCACACTCAGCAGTCCATGCCACAATAGCAGGTACAACAACAGTAGTCTCTGAACGCACTGGCTGATTCACTCACGGCCTTCATGTTAAAGACTGATTCATACATGGCCGAGAATAACCGCTTCATGAAGCGTACTGATGACTTCATAAATCGAACTGAGATGAGACTGCAGAACCAGGAGGCTGCAATCAAATCTTTAGAAACCCAAGTTGGTCAATTTGCCCAACGACAAAACACTCGACCACTAGGAGGTTTACCTAGCAATACTGAGGTTGCTAAGGTGTTAGGCTACGAGCAATGCAAGGTAATTACGACAAGAAGTGGCTTACAATTAAAAGATAAAGAAGGGCCCTCAACCGATAGAGTCCAACCAAAAAAGTAATATCACGAGGACTCAGAAGCTGAGGAGGAACCTGCCGAAAGCACAGCCCCGGCAGCAAAACCAACCATACCTGAAAATCCTACCGAGGCAGCTACAGATAAGTTCACCCCAAGTATTAAACTCAATATCCAAGGAAACCTGGAGGATATAAGACCACCACCTCCTTTCTCGCAGAGGTTAAGAAAGCACAAAAAGGATCACCAATTTCGGAAATTCCTAGACATCTTAAAACAAGTCCATATCAACTTGCCATTAGTTGAGGCTATTGAAAAAATTCCCAACTATGCCAAGTTCTTAAAGGACATAGTATCCAAGCGACGAAGGCTAGAGGAATTTGAAACGGTGGCAGCCACTGAAGGTTGCATGACCATGCTACATAATCGCATGTTGCCTAAGCTAAAGGATCCTGGATGCTTTACAATCCCCTGTGCGATTGGGGATGGTTACGAAGGAAAGACCCTATGCGACTTGGGAGCAAGCATCAATCTAATGCCCAAATTAGTTTTTCATAAACTTGGAATAGGGCGGGCAAAACCAACAACAATACTGCTCCAACTTGCGGATCGGTCCTATGTACATACTGAAGGCAAAATTGAGGACATTCTGGTTAAGGTCGACAAGTTTATATTTCCTGCCGACTTTCTTATCCTTGATTGTGAGGCTGACGATAATGCACCGATCATATTGGGCCGATCTTTCCTTGCTACTGGACGCACCATCATCGATATGGAAAATGGCGAGCTCACAATGCGGATAAATGATCAACAAGTCAAGTTGAACGTCTTCCACAATCTCACAAATTCAGACGCTCCAACAGAATGTAAGGCTCTCCATACACCAAACCAGGGTACTAAAACATCTTGCTTGGGCAGCACGCTCGGTAGACTATTCGGTAAGTGAATAAAGCCCAAAGGAGAAGTCGAATGCACTCAAGGGATTGGCCACCACACGAAAGAAGATACGAGCCAGAAAGAGATAATCAAATTAGGAGATGCATTCACATGTACTCCACAAGTAACATAATCTCTCCCCTTCTATTTTATTTATTATATTAGGACTAGTTTTTGATGAGTGCCTAAAAGACAGTTATTTACTACCCTTCTTATGGTACTTTAAGCATCTAATATACACCCACTTGAACCGAATCATGAACTCTTTGCGCAAATACTGGATATTCCGTTATCATCACTTACAAAGTTAATATTTATATAGAATGCAGATATTATTACATATTCTGTACATGCAGGAATATCCAAAGCCAAAGCGGCAGTGAAGCAGTATTGCGGCCGAGGCATAAGACAAGGCCACGGCAGAATCCAGTGTGGCAGCACTAACAATGGAAGTGCAATAAAAGATAAAAATATAGAGAACATTTTAGAAGATGCAGCGCACCAATTGGACCAGGCTAGCACGCTAAAAGTCCAATGCAAAGACCAAGCGAGAAAACCCTTCTAGAAGGCGGCAAACTTAGAAATATCAGATTCCTTGAAGAAGACTTGTTCCCTACTCCAAGTTGAAGTCTATTTAGGAAAGGTTTGCTCTAGGTTAAGACTATAAATACCCTAGTCGGCCACATTGTCTTGGAGAGCCGATTTTTAGAGAAACCCTTCCTCCCTAAGAATTGTACTTAACGATAATATGTTCTAAACTTCTTAGGGATAGGTGAAGGTTGTTGATATTAGTGAGAGGAGATTGATTCTTGTATCTTTGTTTTTATGAAATATTAAAATCAAAGTTTGCTTATCCTATTGCCATTCTTTGTTCTTGTATTCAAGCCCGAGAGGGAAGTTTGCAAGTAATCTATTTATCTAGCATCGAGAGGTGTAGATTCATGAAAGGGATAAGTACGATGTTGTAGACACTAACTCGGCCTATACTCTTTTGGAGGCCCAGAAGATAGGTTAAGAGTTTCAGCAGCTAAAAGATTAACATTTGTTTGTGGTTATCATTGATTTACGCCGAGAGGTATTGTCAACGACTGGTCATCAACAACACTTTGACTCAGAGATGAGCGGAGTCACTTACATACACTTTGTTGAACTTTGATACCTCTGCCCAAGAGCAAGAGATTGCCGCGGTAGAGGAGCACCAGCGTTGCTGAGGCAGTATCTGCAGTACTGTCGAAGCAGTATTGTGTGATTGCATTGGACAAGGAGAAGATCATTTGAATCCGCTAATTGACGCAACTAGATTCTACCCACTTTCTCTATAATCGTTTTCAACCTTTTATTTTATGTTTTGTTATTTAATTATTTAGTTAGATAAAACAAATCATCTTATTTGTGTTTTTACTTTATTTTCAAGAGCAATGGGACAAAGGAAGACATATTAAGTATACCAATCTCTGTGGAGACGATACACGATATACTTATCATTTTATTACTTGACGACGTGTACACTTGCACTCAAATTGTGCTTATACCACACGCATCAAGTTTTTGGCGCCGTTACCGGGGATTGGCAACTAAATTTTATTTTTTTTAATTTTCTTGCTCTTTAACTATTCTTTATCTAAATCTAATTTCATTTATTTATTTATTCAAATTTAATTTTATTTATTTATTTTATTTTTATTAACTTTTACTTATTTGGTTTATGACCAGGGCAAATCCGAGTGGACCATTATACGAGTTGGATCCTGAGATTGAACGAACAAAACATAATCTAAGACACAATCTGTTCCAAGTCATGGATAATCCACGAAGAGGACAAATTCCACCTATTGATCATAATGTATTGCTAGCAATGCCGCAGCAGCCAATGCCGCAGCCATTGCCGAGGCAGCCCACTGTTAGAGATTATCTGGTGGAAGATTTAAACGGACTCAACCCTAGCGTAATCACCCCAAAAATCAGAGCAACTCACTTTGAGCTTAAACCAGTGATGTTCAACATGTTGAACACAATTGGACAGTTTAGTGGGTCTGCTACCGAAGATGCAAGGCATCATCTTAAATCTTTCATGGAAGTGTGCAACTCTTTCAGGATTCAAGTAGTACATGAAGATATCCTAGCAGGATCCATAGGATCTTGGGAGGAACTCTACCGAGAATTCATTACGAGGTTCAATCCGACAAATCTCTATGATCGCATTCATAATGAAATCACATCATTCTGGCAAGATGAAGATGAACCGATGTATGAGGCGTGAGAATGTTACAAAGAACTATTAAAAAAATGCCCACTACATGGTTTTCCCTTGTGGATGCAAGTCTCCATGTTTTATAATGCTACTAATGCCTCCACAAGGATGATGCTAGATGCTTCCGCAAATGGGACACTGTTAGATAGAGCACTCGCGGAGGCCATTGAAATTCTGAACAAACTTACAAGGAACGGTTTCCAATTTCCCACGTCAAGGCGAGGAGGAATGAGACGTCATGCCACAACCTATGAAATAGATACATCAAGTTCGGTGGCAGCACAATTGGCTTCTCTAACCAAGATTGTTCAAAATATGCAAACCCAAAGAAGCGTACATGAGGTTAAGGTAGTTAACTCATCGGATTACATGCCAGATGAGGAGATCGGTCTATATGTTGGAAATTATAACAGAAACAATCCAATGATGTCCAACAATTATAACCCATCTTGGAAAAGGCATCCAAACTTCTCATGGAGTAATCCTAATAATGCCTTGAATCCAATTAATCAAGCCCCTGGATTCCAGTATCCAAGCCAGAACCTGCCGCTGTAGAACACTCAACAGCCCATGCAACAGCAGCAGGTACAACAACAACAGTCTCTAAATGCATTGGCAGATTCACTCACGGCCTTTATGATAAAGACTGATGCCTACATGATGGAGAATAGCTGCTTTATGAAGCGTACTGACGACTTCATGAACCGAACCGAGATGAGACTGCAGAACCAGGAGGCTGCGATAAAATCCTTAGAAACCCAGGTTGGTCAATTTGTCCAACGATAAAACACTCGACCACTAGGGGGTTTACCTAGCAATACTGAAGTTGCTAAGGTGTTAGGCCACGAGCAATGTAAGGTAATCACAACCAGAAGTGACCTAAAATTGAAAAATAAAGAAGGGACCTCAGCCGATAAAGTCCAACTAGAGCAACATCATGAGGACTCAGAAGTTGAGCAGGACCCTACCGAAAGCTCTGCCACAGCAACAGAACCAGCAGTATCAGAATCTTCCGCCGAGGCAGCTGCAGAAAAATTTACCCCAGGTATTAAAATCAATATCCAAGGAAACTTGAAGGATATCAGACCACCACCTCCTTTTCCACAGAGGCTGAAGAAGCAAAAAACAAGACCAACAATTTCAAAAATTCCTAGACATTTTGCAGCAGGTCCATATTAACTTGCCACTAGTTAAGGATATTGAACAAATGCCCAACTATGCCAAGTTCTTAAAGGACATAGTATCCAAACGACGAAGGCTAGGAGAATTTGAAACAGTGGCAGCCACTGAAGGTTACATGGACATGCTGCATAATCGCATGCCGCCCAAACTAAAAGATCCTGGATACTTCACAATTCCTTGTGCGATTGGAGATGGTTATAAAGGAAAGACCCTATGCGACTTGGGAGCGAGCATCAACCTAATGCCCAAATCAGTCTTTCAAAAACTTGGAATAGGACGGGCAAAACCAACAACTGTACTACTCCAACTTGTGGATCGGTCCTATGTGCATCCTGAAGGCAAAATTAAGGATATTTTGGTAAAAGTTGACAAGTTCATATTTCCTACCGACTTTCTTATCCTTGACTGTGAGGCTGACGACAATGCACCGATCATATTGGGTTGACCTTTCCTTGCTACTGGTCGCACCATCATTGATGTAGAAAATGGCGAGTTCACAATGCGAATAAACGATCAACAAGTTAAGTTGAACACCTTCCACAATCTTCCAAATTCAGATGCTTCAGCAGAATGTAAGGCTCTCCATACACCGAATCAGGGTACTAAAACATCCTTACTGGGCAGTACGCTCGGCAGACTGTTTGGTAAAAGAATAAAATCCAAAGGAGAAGCCGAATACATTGAAGGGACTGGCCAACTCATGAAGAAAGATACAATCCAGAAAGAGAAAATAAAAGTGGGAGATGTATTCACATGCACTCCACAAGTAACATAATCTCTTCCCTTCTATTTCAATTAGTATATTAGGATTAGTTATATATTATTATTTTTAGTATTTTATTAAGCTTTATTTTCAGTATCTAATTTGTTTTATGTTTTTTTCTAATAAATAAAATAGTGAATACAGAAAAAATTATGCCACAGCAGGAAGTCTGCTGCCGCGGCAATGTACGGTGTCAGAGCCACAGAATTCCTAACGGATAGAAACAGTGTAACGTCTCTCTGCCGAGAAATCCGCCGCGACAGTAACTGTGCATCAAGGAAGTAAATGCCTAATGACTGTATTTTTAACAGTCATATTTTTACAGCCTATATAAGCAGACTCATTGTTGTGCATTATTTACTTTGCATTCTTGCTATTTTTACTTTCTTGAACAATCTTGCTTTCACTATCTTTTAAATTTCACAAATACTCTCTGCATTCTTACCCGCAATCTTGCACTTTACAAACTATTTTCAGGAACATCTCATCAACATTCAAATCATCCATGGCAGCATACAGACGATTTGCCAACAACAACGTAGCAGAACGTTTCCAAAGATCTTTTGTTGCACGACAGTTATGGGAGGAACAAGGATTCCAGCACACCATTGAAGAAAACTACGACATCGACCAATTCTTGTTCGACAAAATTAAAGACCAAGATTGAGAAAAATTCTGCCTCTAACCTCCCATAGCAAATGCCACAATTATAAGAGAATTCTATGCGCACTGCCCGAACAAGGACACGTTGTTCGTCTACTGCCGAGGCAAGCCAGTAAAGCTTGATGTTGAGGCAATCAATGATTACTACGGCGTTATCCTCATACGTGATGAACATGGTGAATTTGCAGCCAATATCGAGGAATACAAGGCTATCAAGGACGAACTTTGCTACGACAACGCTCTATGGGAAACTGGTGCCCATAGAGGTTGTGTAACAAGGCTCAGCCTTAAACCCGAAGCCAAGCTTTGGTGCATGTTTGTCAAGCGACGCCTCATGTCCACCTCTCATAATAGCACAGTTGATAAAAAAGATTGCTACTCATTCATTCAATCATCAACAAAAGGACCATCAATGTTGGAGAGATAATTCTTCATGAAATCTATGATTGCGGTAAGAAAGAACGAGGTCCATTATATTTCCCTAGTTTAATCTCTGCCTTATGCATTGCTGCAGGTGTCCCTATAGAAGCAACCGATGAATACACAACACAAAGGCAAGGATGGACAAAAGAATTCTGCCATAGAATGATGCAAATCACCCAAGCAGACCCAATGTAGGAAACACTTCAACAATTTATTGCCGAATTTACTGCCGGAGGGCAGTATACGACAGAAGCACCTGACCATGCTGCAGCAGATCCATACCAGGAGATTTTGCAGAGGATGTCAGACATAGACCTGCGCCAGCAAAGATAAATGGAATATCAAAGAGATTTCAACAACACTCTTGCCAACATGCTGACCCAGAATTTTCCCACCCATGAGATGCAGTTTCTAGATTTCCCTCCTAATATTTTCGTCACTGCCGCACCTTACACAGAGACAACACCTGCTCCAGGGCCTAGACCATTCTTTACCTCTAGGACACAACAACAGTTTCACGCTACCGGCCCATTCAAACCTACGGGCACGATCGCCACATCATTCAGCAGCAGGCGACCATCAAAGAGGAGAGCTATCTTCAACTCTCCACCATAGAATCCTATCCCCATAGGCAGTTTTTCTGAAGATAGTCTCTTTAGACAGATTGAAGAGTATGTTCATGAGAGCTCATCGCATACTCAAGAGAGAATACCAACTGCCGGGTTTGGGGGAGAAACATAGGTGATGCACACAGACGAAGAAAAAGATGGAGATGAAGTCATAGCCCCACGGCAGAAACAAACACCCACCAGAGTACAACCGCCCCGGTAGGCAAAACACAACAATCACCAGGACAAGGATCAAGAATGAAAGCATCAGCCGAAATACCTAGGAGGGCAACTATTTCCAGCAGCTCTTCTGAATCACAATCTGAATCCATTTAATCCCTTATGCTTTACTATCCTTGTTTTCTGTTGTTTGCCTTATGTTTTGAGCATTAAGGATAATGCTCGATTTGAGTTTGGGGGAGATTATAGGTGTAGAAGCATTGTTGAGACTACCAATTGTCGCGACATTACCATAAAAGGGAGTAAATTTTTTCTAAATTTTTTTTATATATTCTCTTTTCTTGAATTTATGTTTATAATCTTGCACTGCCCTACGTCAACTTTGCTTTAGTTTACTCCTTTAAGGCTATAGAAATTTTTCTCCTTATCATGACCAAGTTCTGTTTTGAAGGGATAATCATAGGATACTCATGGAATAAAACTTAGAAGCTTGCTTTAGGATTAGAAGGAAAATAAACACTTTTTGGACTTGTTTGATTTAGGAGTTCTTTTAATAAATTTAGGTGATAAAGACTTAGAACTTGTTGGAAAAATAACTAGAGGTGCCTATCACTGGCTCTAGTTTTGCTCTCCTTCGTGCTAGAGGTACCCGAAATTGGATCTAATATGCTAAATAGGTGATTAATATGAAATAAATAAGAAAAAGAAGAAAATAGAAAACGCATATCTTGAGGTGCCCGAAATTGGCTCAAGACTTGTTGTTTTAAGGAGATAGCTTTAGTTCAAGATTCTACTTATCTTGAACTTAGTGTTTATCTAAGAAAGCCTTGAATTAGCCTTGTCCATTAAACGCACACACTCATCTAGCCCTATAGCTTGTTTCTTAGTAAAAGTCCTTGGGTAAACTAGTGGCTAAACCGGAGACATAGACATGACCATGATGGGGAGAATAGATGGAAGAGTAAGACCAAAGGGGAGTAAGGTTCGACAATTTGATGTTTTGCATTGCTTGAGGACAAACAATAGTTCGAGTTTGGGGGTATTTGATGAGTGCCTAAAAGGCAGTTATTTACTACCCTTCTTATGGTACTTTAAGCATCTAATATACACCCACTTGAATCGAATCATGAACTCTTTGCGCAAATACTGGATATTCCGTTATCATCACTTACAAAGTTAATATTTATAGAGAATACAGATATTATTACATATTCTGTACATGCAGGAATATCCAGAGCTGAAGCGATAGTGAAGCAGTGTTGCGGCCGAGGCAGAAAACAAGACCGTAGTAGAATTCAGTGTGGTAGCACTAACAATGGAGGCACAATAAAAGATAAAAATATAAAGAACATCTAGAAGATATAGCGCACCAATTGGACCAGGCTAGCGCGCTAAAAGCCCAATGCAAGGACCAAGCGAGAAAACCCTTCTAGAAGGCGACAAACTTAAAAATATCAGATTCCTTGAAGAAGACTTGTTCCCTATTCCAAGTTGAAGTCTATTTAGGAAATTTTTGCCCTAGGTTAAGACTATAAATACCTTAGCTGGCCACATTGTCTAGGAGAGCTGATTTTTAGAGAAACCCTTCCTCCCTAAGAATTGTACTTAACGATAATATGTTCTAAACTTCTTAGGGATATGTTAAGGTTGTTGATATTAGTGAGAGGAGATTGTTTCTTGTATCTTTTTTCTTATGAAATAATAAAATCAAAGTTTGTTTATCCTATTGCCATTCTTTGTTCTTGTATTCAAGCTCGAGAGGAAAGTTTGCAAGTAATCTATTTATCTAGCATCGGGAGGTGTAGATTCACGAAAGGGATAAGTACGGTGTTATAGATACTAACTAGGCCTATACTTTTTGGAGGCCCAGGAGATAGGTTAAGAGTTTCAGCAACTAAAAGAAGTGTTGGATTGGTTGGTGGTTATCGTTGATTTACGCCGAGAGGTATCATCAACGACTGGTCATCAACAACACTTTGACTCAGAGATGAGTGGAGTCACTTACGGACACTTTGCTGAACTTTGATACCTCTGCCCAAGAGCAAGAGATTGTCGCGACAGAGGAGCACCAGCGTTGCCGAGGCAGTATTTGTAGTACTATCAAAGCAGTGTTGTACGATTGCATTAGACAAGGAGAAGATCAATTGAATCCGCTAATTGACGCAACTGGATCCTACCCACTTTCTCTATAATCGTTCTCTACCTTTTATTTTATGTTTTGTTATTTAATTATTTAGTTAGATAAAACAAATCATCTTATTTGTGTTTTTACTTTATTTTCAGGAGCAAGGAGACAAAGGAAGACATATTAAGTATACCAGTCCTTGTGGAGACGATATACGATATACTTATCATTTTTTTACTTGACGACGTGTACACTTGCACTCAAATTGTGCTTATACCACACACATCAGTTTTATATGTTGTTATGTTTTATTTTCAATATTTTATGTTTTTAAGTTTTGTTTTTTTAGGATAAATAAAACAACAAATGCTGAAAAATTATATCACAGCAGGAAGTCTGCTGCCGCGGCAATGCACTGTGTTAGAGCCACAAAAATCCTAACGGGCAGAAACAGTGCAACGACTCTCTGCCGAGAAATTCGCCGCGGCAGTAACTGTTCAGCAAGGCAGTAAATGTCTAACGGCTAATTTTTAACAGTCATAGTTTTACAGCCTATATAAACAATTCCCTTGCTTAGAATTACCCACTCTTGCATTCTTGCTAATCTCCTTTCTTTCACAATCTTGCTCTCAATTACTTTAGCTCTCACCTACTTCTTGAAATTTTCAGCAATCTTTTCAAGTACTCCAGATTTCACTCAAGGCATTCAATAACTACAATCATGGCCGCTTATAACCGCTTTTACCCTGCTGCTATTGGAGAGCGATTCAACCGTTCTTTTGTTGTTCGGTAGCTATGGGAGGAGCAAGGATTTCATCAATTGGATAAAGATAATTACAACATCGAACAGTTCTTGTTCGATAAAATTAAATACCAAGAATGGGAAATCTTCTGTCTCCAGCCACCCCCAACGAATGCCACGATCGTACGAGAGTTATGCCCACATGCAGAGCGAAAGAAATTTATATATCCACTATCGAGGGAAGACAGCCGCCCTGAATGCCGAAGCAATCAACCAATGCTATGGCCTCACTCTATTATCCAATGGACATAGTGATTTTGAGGTGGAGGTCACCGATGTCGACTTCGAATTGATCAAAGATGATATTTTTTTACGATGATACCCCTTGGGAGACCGGTAATCATAGAGGATCCGTAACAAGATTGAGCCTAAAACCTGAGGCTAAGATATGGTGCACCTTTGTCAAAAGACGACTAATGCCCACATTGCATAACAGCACGGTCGACAGGATACGTTTGGTGCTCATCCGGTCCATAATCAACAAGAGGACCATCAACGTTGGAGAAATTATTCTCCAAGAAATTTATGATTACAGTAAGAAAGACAAAGACCCTTTATGTTTCCCTTCTTTAATCTTTGCTTTGTGTATTGTTGCAGGTGTCTCAGTCGAGGCTACAGACGAGTACACATCGAATCGGCCGGGATGGTCTAAAGATTTCTGTCGCCAAGTCATGTAGATAACCCAGGCAGATCCTGTCCAAGCAACACCGCAGCAGTTCACTGCAGACTTTACTGTTGGAGGGTAGTACTCGGCAGAAGTACCCACATCTGCCTAGGGCCCTACCGCAGCAAACCCTTACCAAGAAATTCTGTAGAGGATGGCAGCCATGGACCTTCGCCAGCAACGATACATAGAGTACCAGCGACTTCAACACATCTCTTGCCCACATGATGATGACAATCTTCCCAAATCAAGGGGCGCAATTCCCAAAATTCCCAACTAACATCTTTGTCACTATCGCCCCTTATACCGAGACAACACCTGCCCCAGGGCCGCAACCATTTTTCCAACCACGGCCACCTCAACAGTTTCATGCTTCCAGACCTTCTAGGCCAGCCAGGTCTGCCGGAGTATCCTCGACCAGCCAATGACCGTCCAAGAGGCGAGCTGTTTTTAACTCTCTCCAACGGGAACCAATCCCTATGCCCAGTCTCAACAGAGACACTTTGTCTCGCGAGATTGACGAATACCACAGTTCGTCACATGAACCAGCAATACCCACTGCCACGACAGGGGGCGGGACAAAAATCATACACACAGAAAATATTGACGAAGTAGAAGAAGGGGATGAAGTCACTGCACCACCGCAACGCATACCGCCCAGTCAAGTTCAGCCGCATAGGCAAGCCAAACAACAACAATCACCAGCACAAGGATCTAGACGGAAGAAGTCGGCATCATGGCCTAGGAGAATGCTCTGTACATGCAGCTTCTCGGAGTCGTTATAAATGATTTATTTTAATGCTTTTGTCTATTTCCTTATTGAAATTGTTTTTTGCCTTATATGTTAAGCATTGAGGATAATGCTCGGTTTGAGTTTGGGGGTATTGTAGGTGCAGAAGCACTGCAGAGGTAATCCACTGCCGCGACATTACAATGAAAAAATAGAGTAATTTTTTTGAAATTTTTTTGGTAATATTCTCTTTTCTTGAATTACTATTTTTAATCTTGCACTGCTCTACATCAGCTTTGCTTTAGTTTACTCCTTTAAGGCTATAGAAATCTCTCTCCTTACCATGGCTAAGTCCTGTTTTGAAGGGATAACTATAGGATACTCATGGAATAAAACTTAGAAGCTTGCTTTAAGGTTAAAAAACAAATAAAAACTTTTTGGACTTACTTGATTTAGGAATTCTTTTAATAAACTTAGGTGATCAAGACTTAGAACCTTTTGGAAAAATAACTAGAGGTGTCTATCACTGGCTCTAGTTTTGCTCTCCTTCATACAGGAGGTGCCCGAAATTGGCTCTAGTATGCTAAATAGGTGGTTAAAAATAAAATAAAATATAAAAAACACATATCTTAAGGTGCCCGAATTTGACTCAAGACTTGTTGTTTTAAAGAGATAACTTTAATCCAAATTCTACTTGTCTTGAACTTAGAGTTTATCTAAGAAAGCCTTGAATCAACCTTGTCCATAAAATGCACACACTCACCTAGCCCTATAGTTTGTTTCTTAGTAAAAGTTCTTGGGTAAACTAATGGCTAAAACGGAGAGATAGACATGACCATGGTGGGGAGAAGAGATGGAAAAGTAAGACCAAAGGGGAATAAGGTTCGGCAATTTGATGTCTTGCATTGCTTGAGGAAAAGAAATAGTTCGAGTTTGGGGGTATTTGATGAGTGCCTAAAAGGCAGTTATTTACTACCCTTCTCATGGTACTTTATGCATCTATTATACACTAACTTGAACTGAAATATGGACTCTTTCACAATATTGGATATTCCGTTATCACTACTTACAAAGTCAAAATTTATAGAGAATACAGATATTATTACATATTTTGTACATGCATAAATATCCAGGGCCGAAGCAACAGTGAAGCAATGTTGAGGCCGAGGCAGAAGACAAGGCTACGACAACATCCAGAGTGGCAGCACCAACATTGGAGGCGCAATGAAAGATAAAAATATAGAGAATATTCTAGAAGATGCAGCGCACTAATTGGACCAAGCTAGCGCACTAAAAGCCCAAGTTAAAGAACAAACGGGAAAATCCTTCTAGAAGGCGGCGAACTTGTAAATATCAGATCTCATGTAGAAGACTTGTTCCCTACTCCAAGTTAGAGTCTATTTAGGAAAGGATTGCCCTAAGTTAAGACTATATATAGCCTAGCCAGCCACATTGTTTAGGAAGCTGATTTTAGAGAAACCCTTCCTCTAAGTTTTGTACCTATTGACATTATGTTCTAAATTTCTTAGGGATAGGTGAAGGTTGTGGATATTAGTGAGAGGAGATTGTTTCTTGTTTCTTTGTTCTAATACAATAATAATATCAAAGTTTGTTTATCCTATTATCATTCCTTGTTCTTGCATTCAAGCTCGAGAGAGAAGTTTGTAAGTAATCTATTTATCTAGCATCGAGAGAGTTAGATTCACGAAAGAGATAAGTACGGTATTGGCGACACTAACTCGGCCTAGAGATAGGTTAAGAGTTTTAGAAGCTAAAAGAAGTGTTGGATTGGTTGATCATTATCGTTGATTTATGCCGAGAGGTATCGTCAAAGACCAGTCATCAACTGCGCTCTGACTTAGAGATAAGCGGAGTCACTTACGGACACTTTGCTGAACTTTGACACATCTACCCAAGAGCAAGAGATTATCGCAGTAGAGAACACTAACGCTGTCGAGATTATATCTGCAGTACTGCCGAAGCAGTGTTGTGTAATTGCATTGGACAAGAAGAAGATCAATCGAATCCACTAATTGACGCAGTTGGATCCTACCCACTTTCTCTATACCGTTCTCCATCCTTTATTTTATGTTTTGTTACTTAGTTACTTAGTTAAACAAATCCACTTATCTATGTTTTTACTTTATCTTTTAGGAGCAAGGGAACAAGGGGAGACATATTAAGTATATCAATCTATGTGGAGACGATACACGATATACTTATCACTTTATTACTTGCGACGTGTACACTACCCAGTTGTGCTATTATTACACGCATCACTAGTCTCACTCAATCAAGTGGCCTTTAATATATTTTCCTATTATGTAGGAAGGACAAATCCTATCTTGATCATTCACATCTCACTACATACATTGGAATATGTCCAATGTCAATTTTTATAGTGTAACTAATTACGAAACATGTTTAACTGCATCAAAACATAAAACAACATATGTTGAGATAGTAATAATCTCAAGTCTAAGGATCATACATATAGTTGTCACTATGAGCAATATCGTGACCGTCACATAATAATCCAAGATATATGCTCATAGTGGATCAATCCAATATATTATTCTCTACTAATATATTCATGTATTAATTCTAACATCTATATGTCAATGACAACCCATTTTCATCAATTAATCACATGTTAATACTAAGCGTATTATTATTTTCCATAACGATAATAATACTTGACTAAGAATCTTTTAATAATAATACATATATTATTATATGGATCTTATTGTTTCTCAGTTTATGTGACACATATATCTGAAAACAATAATGGCAATGCCTTTATTCAATAAAATTGGTAAATAAAAGTATCCATACAATCATCATATGATTGGTCTTTGGGCATATTCTAACAATCTCCCACTAGCACTAAGACCAATCACTCACATATCTAATACCGAGTGACTCAGTGTGACGATCATGCTTCTGTTGCGTCAGAGGCTTTGTCAAGGGATCAACAATGTTATCATCTGTGTGTACTTTACATATCTCTACATCTTCTCGATCTATGATCTCTCGAATGAGATAGAAGCGTCTAAGAATATGTTTGGATCGTTGATAAGATCTAGGTTCCTTTGCTTGTGCAATGGATCCATTGTTGTCACAACGAAGTTTTATAGCATCTAATATGCTTGGAACAACTCCTATTTCGGATATGAACTTTTTGATCCAAACAACTTCCTTTTCTGCTTCACTAGCTGCAATATACTCAGCCTCTATCATAGAATCAGCTACTGTATCTTGCTTAGAACTTTTCCAACTTACAGTACCTCCGTTAAGGCAAAACACAAATCCAGGTTGCGATCTTGAGTCATCCTTATCTTTTTGGCAACTAGAATCAGTATAACCTTTTATACTAAGCTCTTCTTTGCCTCCATAGACAATAAATGTATCCTTAGTTCTTCTCAAGTACTTAAGGATGTTTTTGACTGTTATCCAATGACTTTCACCAGGGTTTATGATGCGTGTAATAATAGCGTAACTGTGCAGTGCACACGTTGCAAGTAATAAAGTGATAAGTATATCGTGTATCACCTACCCAGGGATTGGTATACTTAATATGTCTCCCCTTGTTCCCTTGCTCCTGAAGTAAAAATACAGATAAGTGGATTTGTTTAACTAAGTAACTAAATAGCAAAGCATAAAATAAAGGATGGAGAACGATATAGAGAAAGTGAGTAGGATCCAGCTATGTTAATTAGTGGATTCGATTGATCTTGTTCTTGTCCAATGCAATTACACAACACTGCTTCGGCAGTACTGCAGATACAACCTCGATAGCAAACTTTGATGCTCAGTCCTTTACGATACCTCTCGGCGTAAACTAAAGATAACCACCAACCAATCCAACACTTCTTTTAGCTACTGAAACTCTTAACCTACCCCTTAGTGCCTCCACAAAGTTATAGGCCGAGTTAGTATCATCGATACCATACTTATCCCTTTCGTGAATCTACACCTCTCGATGCTAGATAAATAGATTACTTGCGAACTTCCCTCTCGGGCTTGGATACAAGAACAAAGAATGACAATAGGATAAGCAAACTTTGATTTTATTGCATAAGAACAAGAATACAAAAATCAATCTCCTCTCACTAATATCAACAACATTCACATATCCCTAAGAAATTTAGAACACGTTATCGTATAAGTACAATTCTTAGAGAGGAAGGGTTTTCTCTACAAATCGGCTCTCCTAGACAATATGGCCGGCTAGGGTATTTATAGTCTTAACCTAGGGCAAAACTTTCCTAAATAGATTTCAACTTGGAGTAGGGAACAAATCTTCTTCAAGGATTTTGATATTTCCAAGTTTGTCGCCTTCTATAAAGGTTTTCCCGCTTGGTCTTTGAATTGGGCTTTTAGGATGCTAGCCAGGTCCAATTGATGTGCTGTGTCTTCCAGAATATTCTCTATATTTTTATCTTTCAAAACGCCTCCATTGTTGGTGTTGTCACACTGGATTCTGCTGCAGTCATGGTTCTGCCTCGGCCTCAACACAACTTCTCTACCGCTTCAGCACTGGATATTCCTGCATGTACAGAAATTGTAATAATATCTACATTCTCTATAAATATTAAATTTGTAAGTGATGATAATGGAATATCCAATATTTGAGCAAAGAGTTCATGATTCGGTTCAAGTTGGTGTATAATAGGTGCATAAAGTACCATAAGAAGCGTAGTAAATAACTGCCTTTTAGGCACTCATCAAATACCCTCAAACTCGAACTATTGCTTGTCCTCAAGCAATGCCAAACATCAAATTGCTAAACCTTACTCTCCTTTGGTCTTACTTTTCCATCTATTCTCCCCACCATGGTCATGTTTATCTCTCCGTTTTAGCCACTAGTTTACCCAAGGACTTCTACTAAGAAATAAACTATAGGGCTAGGTGAGTGTGTGTGTTTAATGGACAAGGCTGATTCAAGGCTTTCTTAGATAAACTTTAAGTTTAAGACAAGTAGAATCTTGGATTAGCTATCTCCTTAAAACAACAAGTCTTGAGCCAATTTCGGGCACCGCAAGATATGTATTTTCTATTTTCTTCTTTATCTTGTTTATTCTTTTTCTTAACACCTATTTAGCATACTAGAGCCAATTTCGGGCACCTCTAGCATGAAGGAGAGCAAAACTAGAGCCGGTGATAGGCACCTCTAGTTATTTTTCCAACAAGTTCTAAGTCTTTATCACCTAAGTTTATTAAAAGAACTCCTAAATCAAACAAGTCTAAAAGATGTTTATTTTCTGTCTAACCCTAAAGCAAGCTTCTAAGTTTTATTCCATGAGTATCCTATGGTTCTCCCTTCAAAATAGTACTTGGCCATGGTAAAGAGAAAAATTTTTATAGCCTTAAAGGAGTAAACTAAAGTAACGCTGACATAGGGTAATGCAAGATTACAAACATAAATTCAAGAAAAGAGAATATAACAAAAAAATATTCAGTAAAATTTACTTCCTTTATGGTAATGTCGTGGCATTGGATAGCCTCGGTAGTGCTTCTGCATCTTCAATCTCCCCCAAACTCAAACCGAGCATTGTCCTTAATGCTCAAAATATAAGGCAGACAACAATTAAATATTGACAAAGATGAGAGCAGTAAGGCATTATTTATAATGACTCCGAGGAGCTGCTTGTACGGAGCATTCTCCTAGGCCTTGCTGTTGGTGCCTTTTCTCCTTGATCCTTGTCTTGGTGATTGTTGTTGTTTGGCCTACCGATACGGCTGCACTCTGCTGGGCGGTTTACGGTGCGTCGGTGTTGTAACCTCATCCCCTTCTTCATCAGTGTCCATGATTTATGTTCCTCCTCCTGCCGTGGCAGTGAGTATTGTTGATTCATGGGATAAACTGTGGTATTCATCAATTTCGCGAGACAGCATATCCCTACTGAGACTGGGCATAGGAATCGGTTCTCTTTGGGGAGAGTTAAAGACAGCCCGCCTCTTAGATGGTCGTTGGCTACTAGATGATACTCCGACAGACCTTGTTGGCCTAGAAGGTCAGATAGCATAAAACTGTTGGTGCGACCGTGGTTGGAAAGATGGTTGCGGTCTTGGGGCAGATGTTGTATCAGGAAATTATGCCCCTTGATGTGGAAAGCTCTGCATCATCATGTTGGCTAGAGACGTGTTGAAGTCGCGCTGGTACTCCATGCAGCGCTGTTGGCGAAGGTCCATGGCTGCCATTCTATGTAAAATCTCTTGGTATGGGTCTGCTGCGATAGTTGGCTCGGCAAAGGTTGGTGCTTTTGTTGAATACTGCCCTCCGGCAGTGAAGTTGGTAGTGAACTGCTACGGTGTTGCCTGAACAGGCTCTGTATATGTTATCTGCATAACTCGGTGGCAGAAGTCTCTTGTCCATCCCTACGTAGTTGTCGTGTATTCATCTGTATCTTCGACTGGAACTCCTGCATTAATGCACAAGGTAGAGATTAAACATGGGAAATACAATGGTCCACGTTCCTTCTTACCGCATTCATGGATTTCGTGAAGGATGATCTCTCCAACGTTGATGCTTCTCTTCTTGATGATGGACTGGATCAGTGTCAGTCTTTTACGATCCACTGTGCTGTTTTGGGAAGTTGGGATAAGTCATCTTTTGATAAACGTACACCATATCTTGGCCTCGGGTATTAGACTCTGCCGTGTTACTAAACCCTTATGGGCACCGGTTTCCCATGAAGTGTTGTTGTAACAAAGTTCATCCTTAATCTCCTCATAGTCTTGAGTGGTGATACTGTCTACGTAATCGGCATGATCATCCCGTGTGGGTGTGAGACCATAAAAGTTATTGATGACTGTAGCATCAAGTTGTACAGGCTTGCCTCGGCAGTGGACAAAGAGAGTGTCCTTACTCGGCCCATGTGCGTAGAATTCCCGTACAATTGTGGCATTTGCTGCTTGAGGCTGTAGACAGAAAGACTCCCAATACTGATGCTGAATCTTGTCGAATAAGTATGGTTCAATGCCGAAGTACATTTCATTGTTCTGTTGAAATCCCTGCTCTTCCCATAGTTGTCGAGCAACGAATGATCGGTTGAATCTTTCAGCAACAGCGGCTGGGGCAAATCTTGTGTAAAAATCCATTGAACTGTTCGTGTAGGGTGGTTTAAGAATTTCTGGAGTGAATAGAGATTGTTCTGAAAATTGCACGAAGTAGTGAGAGCGAGATTGTGAAAGCAAGTAAAATAGCGAAAATGCAAAGTAAATAATGCTCAGCAGTGAATCTGCTTATATAGGCTGTAAAAATATGACTGTTAAAATACTAGCCGTTAGGCATTTACTGCCTTGATGCACAGTTACTACCGCGGCGGATTTCTCGGCAAATAGCCGTTACAATGTTTCTGCCCGTTGGCAATTCTGCGGCTTCTGACACAGTGCTGTCGCGGCAGCAGATTTCCTGTTATGACAAAATTTTCCTACATTCATAGCTTTATTAAAAATTAAAAATGCTAAAAATATAGAATACTGAAAATAAAGAATGCTTAGTAACAAAATATTGAAAATAACAAAAATATTGAAAGAAATAATATAAAAAATAATCCTAATATAATAATTAAAATTGAAGGGGAGAGATTAGGTTACTTGTGGAGTGCATGTGAATGCATCTCCCACTTTCGTTATCTCATTCTGGCCCGTATCTGTCTTCATGAGTTGGCTAGTCCCTTCGATTCATTCGGCTTCTCCTTTGGGTTTTATTCTTTTACCGAACAGTTTGCCGAGCGTGCTGCCCAGGCAGGATGTTTTAGTACCCTTATCTGGTGTATGGAGAGCCTTACATTTTGCTGGAGCGTCTGAAATTGGAATATTATGGAAGGCGTTCAACTTGATTTGTTGATCATTTATTCGCATTGTGAGCTCGCCATTCTCCACATCAATGATGGTGCATCCAATGGCAAGGAAAGGTCGATCCAATATGATTGGTGCATTATCGTCAGCTTCACAATCAAAGACAAGAAAGTCGGCAGGAAATATGAACTTGTCAACTTTCACCAGAATGTCCTCAATTTTACCTTCAGGATGCATATAAGATCGATCCGCAAGTTGGAGCAGTATTGTTGTTGGTTTCGCCCGTCCAATTTCGAGTTTCTAAAAAACTGATTTGGGCATTAAATTGATGCTTGCTCCCAAGTCGCATAGGCCTTTTCCTTTATAACCATCTCCAATTGCACAGGGAATTGTGAAGCATCCAGGATCTTTTAGTTTGGGTGGCATGCGATTATGCAGCATGGCCATGCAACCTTCAGTGGCTGCCACCGTCTCAAACTCTCCTAGTCTTCGCCGTTTGAATACTATGTCCTTTAAAAACTTGGCATAGTTGGGCATTTGTTCAATAGCCTCAACTAGTGGCAAGTTATTATGGACCTACTTCAGGATGTCTATGAACTTCTGAAATTGGTGGTCCTGTTTCTGCTTCTTCAGCCTCTGTGGGAAAGGATATGGTGGTCTAATATCCTCCAAGTTTCCATGAATATTGAGTTTTATACCTGGGGTGAATTTTTCTGCAGCTGCCTCAGCAGGTGGTTCTGATACTGCTGGTTCTGTTGCCGTGGCAGAGCTGTTGGCAGGGTCCTGCTCAGCTTTTGAGTCCTCATATGGTTTCTCTTCTGGTTGGACTCTTTCAGTTGAGGTCCCCTCTTTATTTTTCAGTTGTAGGCCACTTCTGGTGGTGATTACTTTACATTGCTCGTGGCCTAACACCTTAGCAACTTCAGTATTGCTAGGTAAACCTCCATGTGGTCGAGTATTTTGTCGTTGGGCAAATTGACCAACTTGGGTTTCTAAGGATTTTATTGCAGCCTCCTGGTTCTGCAGTCTCATCTCTATTCTGTTCATGAAGTCATCAGTACGCTTCATGAAGCGGCTATTCTCCATCATGTAGGCATCAGTTTTTGACATGAAAGCTATGAGAGAATCGGCCAGTGCATTCAGAGACTGTTGTTGTTGTACTTGCTGTTGCGGCATGGGCTGCTAAGCGTTCTGCTGCGGCAGGTTCTGATTCTGATGCTGAAATCTAGGGGCTTGAGTCGTTGGATTCAAGGCATTATTAGGGTTACTCCAAGAGAAGTTCGGATGCCTTTTCCAAGATAGGTTATAATTGTTGGACATCATTGGGTTGTTTCTGTTATAGTTTCCAACATATAGACCTGTCTCCTCATCTGGCATATAATCTGATGAGTTAACTGCCTTAACCTCATGTACGCTTCTTTGGTTTTGCATGTTCTGAACCATCTTGGTCAAAGAAGCCAATTGTGCTGCCACCGAACTTGATGTGTCTATTTCATGGGCTGTGGCATGGCGTCTCATTCCTCCTCGCCTTGATGTGGGAAATTGGAAATCGTTCCTTGCGAGTTTGTTCAGAATTTCAATGGCTTCCGCGGGTGCTCTATCTAAAAGTGTCCCATTTACGGAGACGTCTAGCATCATCCTTGTGGAAGCATTAGTAGAATTATAGAACATGGAGACTTGCGTCCACAAGGGAAAATCATGTAAGGGGCATTTGTTTAATAGTTCTTTGTAACGTTCAAATGCCTCTTACATCGGTTCATCTTCATCTTGCCGGAATGATGTAATCTCATTACGAATGCGGTCATAAAGATTTATCGGATTAAACCTCGTAATGAATTCTCGGCAAAGTTCCTCCTAAGATCCGATTGATCCTGCTGGGATTCCATTCAACCAAGTCTTTGCCCTATCCCTCAGTGAATAGGGGAACAATTTTAAGCACAAAATATCTTCATGGACTCCTTGAAACTTAAAAGAGTTGCACACTTCCATGAAAGATTTAAGATGCTGCCTTGTACCTTCAGTAGCAGACCCACCAAACTGTCCAATTGTGTTCAACATGTTGAACATCACCGGTTTGAGCTCAAAGTGATTTGCTTCAATTTTCGGGGTGACTATGCTAGGGTTTAGTCCGTTTAGGTCTTCCACCAGAAATTCTCTAATAGTGAGCTGTCTCGGCAATGGTCGCAACGGTGGCTGTTGTGGTATTGCTGGTGGCAGTACATTATGATCAACATGTGGAATTTGTCCTTTTGGTGGATCATCCATGACTTGAAACAGGTTGCGCCTTAGATGGTGTCCTTTACGTTCAATTTCAGGATCAAATTCGTACAATGGACCACTCGAGTTTGCCCTAGTCATACACTAGATAAGTCAAAGAATAAAAAAAATAAATAATTAGAATTAAAGTTAAATAAAGAATGGTTAAAGAGCAAGAAAATAAAGAAAACAAAAATTTAGTTGCCAATCCCCGGCAACGATGCCAAAAACTTGATGCGTGTAATAATAGCGCAACTGTGCAGTGTACACGTCGCAAGTAATAAAGTGATAAGTATATCGTGTATCGTCTCCACAGGGATTGATATACTTAATATGTCTTCCTTTGTTCCCTTGCTCCTGAAAGATAAAGTAAAAACACAAATAAGTAGATTTGTTTAACTAAGTAACTAAATAGCAAAACATAAAATAAAGGATGGGAAACGATATAGAGAAAGTGGCTAGGATCTAGCTGCGTCAATTAGTGGATTCGATTGATCTTCTTCTTGTCCAATGTAATTACACAATACTGCTTCGGCAGTACTGCAGATACAACCTCGGCATCGTTAGTGTTCCCTACCGCGGCAATCTCTTGCTCTTGGGCAGATGTATCAAAGTTCAGCAAAGTGTCCGTAAGTGACTCCGCTTATCTCTAAGTCAGAACGTTGTTTATGACTAGTCTCTGACGATACCTCTCGGCGTAAATCAACGATAATCACCAACCAATCCAACACTTCTTTTAGCTTCTGAAACTCTTAACCTATCTCTAGGTCGAGTTAGTGTTGTCAACACCGTACTTATCCCTTTCGTGAATCTAACTCTCTCGATGCTAGATAAATATATTACTTACAAACTTCTCTCTCGAGCTTGAATGCAAGAACGAGGAATGACAATAGGATAAGCAAACTTTGATATTATTATTGCATTAGAACAAAGAAACAAGAAACAATCTCCTCTCACTAGTATCCACAACCTTCACCTATCTCTAATAAATTTAGAAGATAATGTCGATAGGTACAAATCTTAGGGAAAGGGTTTCTCTAAAATCGGCTCCCTAAACAATATGGTCGGCTAGGCTATATATAGTATTAACCTAGGGTAAACCTTTCCTAAATAGACTCTAACTTGGAGTAGGGAACAAGTCTTCTACATGAGATCTGATATTTCCAAGTTTGCCGCCTTCTAGAAGGATTTTCCCGTTTGGTCTTTGACTTGGGCTTTTAGTGCTCTAGCCTGGTCCAATTAGTGTGCTGCATCTTCCAGAATGTTCTCTATATTTTTATCTTTCATTCGCCTACAATATTGATGTTGTCCCTCTGGATGCTGTCGCTGCCTTGTCTCCGCCTCAGCCTCAACTATACTTCTCTGCTGCATCAGCCCTGGATATCCCTACATGTACAAAATATGTAATAATATTTGCATTCTCTATAAATATATGCTTTGTAAGTAGTAATAACGGAATATCCAATATTATGCATTGAGTCAATATTTTAGTTCAAGTTGATGTATAATAGATGCATAAAGTACCATAAGAATGGTAGTAAATAACTGCCTTTTAGGCACTCATCAGTTTACCTGATATCGACTTGTCATGCTTAAGGCATATGATACATCTGGTCGAGTACATATCATGGCATACATGATAGAACCAATAGCCGAAGCATATAGAATCTTACTCATTCGTTCTCTTTCTTGTGGAGTTGAAGGACACATTTCCTTCCAAAGAGATATACCATGTCTCATAGGTAAGAATCCTTTCTTGGATTCTTCCATACTGAATCTCTTTAGAACTTTGTCTATATATATACTTTGACTCAAACCTATAAGTCATCTAGATCTATCTCTATAGATCTTAACCCCTAAGATATATGCTGCCCCATACAAATCTTCCATAGAGAAACAACTACTTAACCAAGTCTTAACTGACTGTAAGGTAGGTATGTTGTTTCCTATAAGAAGTATGTCATCTACATACAAGATTAGGAAAGAAACAATGCTCCCACTAGTCTTCCTATAAACACAAGGCTCATCCTCGTCCTTGATAAAACCAAACTCTTTGATCGCATCATTGAAACGAAGATTCCAAATTTGGGAAGCTTGCTTCAGTCCATAAATGGACCTTTGTAGCTTACAAACCTTTCCAACATTTCTTGGAACGACAAAACCTTATGGTTGTGTCATATACACATCATCTTCAAATTTTCCATTAAGGAAAGCGGTTTTGACGTCCATTTGCCAAATTTCATAATCATGGAATGCATCTATAGCAAGTCATATCCGGATGGATTTAAACATAGCTATAGGGAGAAAGTTTCGTCATAGTCAATACCATGAACTTGTCAAAAACCTTTAGCGACTAGTCTCCCCTTGTATGTTTGTACGTTTCCATCCATGTCGGTTTTCTTCTTGAAAACCCATTTACACCCTATAGGTTTTACCCCTTCGAATGATTCAACCAAAGTCCATACTTGGTTGTCTGACATGTATTCCATCTCAGATTTCATGGCCTCAAGCCATTTCTCAGAGTCTGGGCTCAATACTGCCTCTTGATAAGTTCTTGGCTCATCTTGATCCATAATGAGAACATCTCCATGTGTGGAAATGAGAAATCCATATCTCTCAGGTGCATGGCATTCTTTTGTGGACATGCGCAGTGGTTGTGTTTCTAAATCTGTTTACTGTTCCTCAACAATTTGTGGAACATGTTCAATCTCAGGTTCAATGAATTGTTGTGGCCAGAGGCCGGAGGCTTATTACCGATCCATAAAGAGAAGATTAGAAGACTCGATTTAGAGGTAAAAAAACTTAAAAAACTTAAACTCTTTCTTTTTTGTGTTCCTCGTTTGGTGCATGCAAAACCAGAGAGGTTATTACCTATAAAATCATTGTCTATTGATTTCAAATGTCGTAGGGGAACCCCTATTATAATGGATGGATTCGGTTTAAATAACCGATTACAATGAAAATTTCTAAATTCCTATTGGTTTTTGAATTTTGTTCTCATGTGTGTTTGCCGGAATTCTCGTGAGTATGCCTCTGAAACTCAGAATATTTTGTTGGTCGGATTGTCCTGAAATGCGTCTGATATTTGTTGGTTGTTACTCGTACACTCTGAAATTTTTTGAATTTTTTTATGTTTTGTTGCATTTGATCTGAATCTCTCTACAAATCGTTCGTTTTGGCTCTGTAAATTCATACATCTAACGATTTTTATTTGTTTCGCATGTACGAGTCACGGCCAACGCAAAGAGGGGACCAATCGGAGGGTCATCTGAGCGGCCACCGGCGAGGAGATGAATGGACTGATGGTATCCGAAAGGTTAGCGCGTGCTAGCGATACGCGCGTGGAGGAACCAGATCGTCGGCGCGCGGGCGTGTTGGGAGACGAGGAGTTGCTTCTTCCTTTGATCTGAGTCGTTAGATCAGATCTTGATCCAACGGCCCAGATTGGGCTGCGCATGGGAAACATCAGATTAGGGTTTCAGTTTTAATTAAATTGGGTCTAAGGAAAATGAGCTTGATTGTTTTATTTAGTTAATGGTTTTTTTATACAAATAAAGAAATATGGGCCATGTAAATATTATTTCAAGCTGTTATTATTTGTGATATAAATGGACTGTTAAACATTAATAAAATGGGTTTGTTTTCTATTTAATTCTGATTTGGTCATTTTATTTATAAATGTTTATTAAACATAAATAATAATAATAAATAAAATAAAATAAAATAATAACAAGTAATTAAAGAAAAGAAAATATATAAAATGAAAAACGAGCTTTAAATTTTTCTTTGATAATAAATATTTTTGATTCTTCACAACATAAAATTCAATACATATATTTTTGAAATTTTAATTTTAATAAAAGAATAGGCACATTTTTATTGTGAAAAAATAGTAATATGTTTATATAATATTTTTGGGTTTTTGAGGGAATATTAAAAATAAATATTATAACTAAAAAAATAAATTTAAAATATAGCCTATTATTCAAATCAAAAAAAATTTTAAAATCGGGTTTTTAAGTTTGGATAAAATTAGTGTCTACACAAAATAAGCTTGTAAAAACCTCATCTCTATCTGATAGAGCTACTTTAGGCTGACCATGTAACTTATAGATATTTTTTAAGTATAACTTAACTATATCCATGATTGTATATAGATGAGAGATAACTAAAAAATGTCCATACTTAGTGTACCTGTCCACCACCACCAACACATAGTTGTACTTTCCTAAAGGGGAAAGTCCTTCCACAAAATCCATTGTCACAAATTCCCATGCTTTCTTAAGAATAGGAAGTGGTTGTAGCAATCCTGGTGTAGCAACATGTTCACCCTTAGTTCTCTGACAAACCTCACAATTTTGAATGTAATTTCTCACCATCCTCTTCAGCCCCTTCCAATAAAAGTAAGCCTTAATTTGGTTTTATGTGGCTTGCATTCCAGAGTGCCCCCTTAGGGTGAATCATGCATCCAAGTGACCAATTGCTCTCTGAGATTGCTTCCTTTCCCAACATAGACTCTTTTCTTGTACCTTAGCACACCTTTATGATAATTTTAGTCTTTTATAGCCTCTTTGTCTACAGACAATTTTGTAATTATAGTCTGAGTCTTCTCTTCTCCTAGGTAACTTTTTTCTACTTCTTGGACCCAACTTGGTATAATTCGAGTTGCTGTCATGTGCAAAAATTCAGTCTCCCTTTCATGCTACCTTGAAAGTGAATCAGCAACCAAATTGTGTTTTCCCTTCCTGTATTGGATCACATGGTCCAATCTCAATAACTTGGTCAAACCCTTTTTTTAAATGGTTGTAAAAATCTTCTGGTCCAGTAGGTGTTTAAGTGGTTCATGATCAGTTTTAACCACAAATTGATTTCCCTCCAAGTAATGCCTTCACTTGGTCACTACCATCAAAATGAAAATATATTCTTTCTCATAAATAGAAAAATCTGCTTCTCTAGGTCCTAAAGTCTTGCTTAAGTAGGCAATTGGTCTGCCTTGTTGACTTAAGACTGCCCCAATTTCCTTTGCACTCGCATCAGTTTTCAAGTAGAAGGTCTAATTGAAATCTGGTAAGGCTAATACTATGGACTGACACATTGTTGTTATGAATCTTTCAAAAACTTTAACAGAATTTTCAGTCCAATAAAATCCATCTTTCTTGAGTATTTTATTAAGAAGTTTACTGATTTCACCATACCCCTTTGTGAACTTCCTATAATAACCTGTAAGTCCTAGGAAACCCCTTAGAGACTTTAGGTTCTGTGGTAAGGGTCATTCTTTCATTGCTTCAATTTTTTTAGGATCTATAGATATCCCCTTAGAAGATATAATATGTCTCAAGTATTTTACTTTTTGTTGTACAAAAAAAACACTTACTCCTCTTTGCAAACAACTGTTGATCTTGTAGTATCTTCAACACTTGGCTAAGGTGTTTCACATGTTCCTCCAAACTAAACTATAGATCAATATGTCATCAAAAAACACTAGCACAAATTTTCTGAGAAATGGACCAAAAATTTCATTCATAAGAGCCTGAGATGTAGCGGGTGCATTGGTTAAACCAAAAGGCATCACCTTAAACTCAAAATAGTCATGATGAGTTCTAAAGGTTGATTTTGGTATATCTTCCTTTTTTAGTCTAATCTGCCAGTAGCCAGACCTCAATTAACCTTTGAATAATATTTAGCACCTCCCAGCTCATCCAATAAATCCTCCATCACTGGAATAAGGAATTTATCCTTTTTAGTCATCTTATTTAGCTTTCTATAATTCATACACATCCTTCATGATTCATCTTTTTTCATCACTAGCAAGCATGGGGATACAAATGGACTCTTACTGATTTGGATGATTGATATTGCCAATATCTCTTGGACTTGTCTTTCTATTTCTGTTTTCTAAAAGTAGGGATACCTATAAGTTCTGAGGCTGGTAGGTGTAGAACTTGGTTTCAAATTGATGGCATGTTCATGAGATCTCTCTGGGGCATTCCCTTTGGCTCATCAAGGATTTCTTTGTATTTCTCCAAGACTGGTAGCAATTCTTCAGGTAACCTTTAAACCTCCTCTTCCAAACTAAGTAAATACATTTCCCCCTATAGGTCTGCATCTTTTTCTCTAATTTTCTGCAATTTCTTATCTTAAATTAATTTTAGATTTGCTGATTTTTGTCCTCCTTGCAGCACTACCTTCTTCCCTTCCTTATCAAAGTTGATTGTCATTTCTTTAAAATCTAATAAAATTAGACCGTATCTTCTCATCTAATCAACATCCAATACCATATCACTACCCCCATACTGATTACCTTGAAATCATGTTCAAATTATTGCTTTTGTATTCTCCAAACAAGTTGGTTGCATTTAGTTGTACTATACAATTTTTCCCTATTAACAACAGTAATGGCTAAGGGGTGAGTCTGCTCTACTTTAATTCCTTCTTTTACCCACTGTGGAGTCACAAAAATGTGAGTACTACCACTGTCTATCAATATGTTGATAGTTTTTTCTTTGATCACCCCAAAAATCCTCAAAGTGTTATATCCAATGCTTCCAATTAATACATTCATGGATATTTTCAGATTTTCTTCCTATTTTTTGATCTCTTCTACCGCTTCAATTAATTCCTCTTCAACAATCTTCTCTTCCTTCAGCTCCTTATCTTTCATAGTTCAACTGTTTAGTACTGCACTGGTAGCCAGGACTGAATTTTTCCCCACACTTAAAACATAGGTTATGGTTCCTTCTTTATTCAATGAGTGTTTGCCTATTTGAAGGTTGCACAATTGTTGGTTTTTTTGCTGCCACAATCACATTGGTTGTCTTGGAATTCATCATCTGAGAATTAGTCACAGATATGGCTTGGTACTTCATTCTTCTATTCTCCACTTCAATTGTTAGTTCATACAATCTGGCTTGTTTGAAAGCAACTGATAAAGTTACTGGTTCATGAATCTTGACCTTGTGTTTAAGCTCATCCTTCAACCCACTGGTAAAACTGGATACATAGTAGCTCTCCCCAGCACTCGAATTCAACTGTATCATGTAAGGCTTGAGCTCCTCAAACCTTTCCTGGTACTCTTCTATTGTTCCTTTTTGTTGCAGCTTACTCATTTATAACATCACTCAAGGTTTTATCTTCGAATATGTGACACGATCGGCCACAAGTTCATGTCAAGAGACCTTGTTCTTCTACATAATATACCCGTCAAACCACACTTCAACTCTTCCAGTGATATGCATAGAAGCAATCTCCACATTTCCCTCCTCTGGTACTGAAAATATAGAGAAGTATTTCTCACATTTTCGTACCCAACCTCTAGAATTTTCTCCCTCAAACACATTCAAATCAACCTTAGGTTTCAGATTTAAGGATTTTCACACATTACTAATGTCAACTTTTTCAGAACTACCAGCTTCTTGTAAAAAAGAAACATTCCCTTTTTCAAACCAAGTTTCTCCTATCTTTAACTTCTTAGTAGGATGAGACATATATTGAGGTTTTTTAGTTAATATTTCAGGTTTATATAACCTCATAGAGTATCTCTCTTTTTCATCTAATATAGTAACTTGAACATGTTTCTTACCATCCTATTTTGATTGATTGCTAGAAGATGGTGGATGAGTTTTGTCAGGAGTGACAGGATCTTCATTTTCCACCTGCCTTGTAATCAACCCGATGAGCTTCTTTAAATCAACTTGTGTTTCTTCAATTCTTTCTTCAAGCTTCTCCATTCGATTCTCCCAACTACCTTTATCGGCCTTCACCTCTTCCAATTGACGCTGGATGGTAGCTAGATCCATAGTTTCAGTCATCTGTTGTATTTTTCTTAGTCTTTCCGGTGTGACTTTGGATCAAAATGACCTGGCTTTCGATACCAATTATAATGTTCTCAATAGAAAATAAGAAAGGATTTCAAAATTTCAGAAAATTTAGGTTACAGAAGAAGAAAAACTTCAAAAGTTTTTATTGAAAATCGATAAAAATCCCATGACTCTCATACATTTCTTTTTATTCTGGACTTACTCCTAACAAACTCTATTACAATTGTGCAACGGTTATCTCCTAAGTTGATTACCTGTGGTCGCATGCATACTCCCTTCATGAGCTCATCTGAATTTCCTCCTCACGTGTCTTCATTAATTCTCCATGTACTCCTAGAATACACTTCAAAACGTTTTCGTTTGCTCATTCCTTCTCATAACCTTGCAGTCGCCCCATTCCACTCCAATTTCCCCCAATTTTGCCAACAGAAATCCCTAACTGCTCTGAAGAAATCCCTAATTTCTCTAGCTCCTCTCCTAGGGCCATGACAGCTAGAAGAAATGTTAGATAATAACCATAATGCAATGAAACTGTCTTGGTTGAAATATTGAACAAAGGCAGGGTTTAGAGAGGGTTCACCTGCTCGATTACGAACGGTCTTAAAAGGTATCACCAAAGAGCCATCAAGAGAGGCATCAAGATCAAGTCCTCGAACTATGAGGATAACATTCTTCCTCCACAAAAGAGAACTAAAATCAGTGAGATAAATATTTATTCTTTTATTGGAGAATACCTGCGTTTGAAGTCAAGCTTCACCCAAGGTTTGTTTTAGAAATGCGTTCGATAGTGCCATCGATGAATAAGAGAAGAATACAATGCAGAAGATGAACCATAAGCAAAAAGAAAAGCCAAGAAAAGATCAAACCTTAGCAACTGATACCATGTTAAACATACAAGATAAATATACAAGAAACATATAATGAGTTAAAACTTTTTTCCATTCATCTAACTTGTCAAATACCTGAGCTTACCTCCCTATTTATACAATAATTGGAAGTCTATAAAAAACCTAGAAGCTTAGTATCGTAGTTATAAACACCTATACAGCTCAGCTAAACTTCAATAGAAGTTGGTTTCCAATGCAGCTGCAGCTAAAAACAATAACCTCTAACATGCTGAACTTTTACGAGACAATTTATTGTCGAATTGTACATAGTTTTTTTCATAGATTTATGAGCAATTTATCAATAACACCCGATGATCACTGACCCTCACATTCCGTTCGAAAACATAATTGAGAAAATCTTACAAGTAGCTAAGACTAAGTGTGCTTAACGAGTTGAGTAGTTTATGAATTTCTTGAACTCGACTCGGTCAAAACTCGATTCGAATTGATTCAATTTGAACTCAAACTTGACTCGAGACTTTAACGAGTTGAATCAAGCAAAGTCTAACTCGACTCAATAAGTTCACGAAAAACTCGTTTATTTTTAAAGTATTTTTTATTAATTACTTTAAAATTATTTTATTCAAAATAAATAAATAATAATGACTAATTTATGAATTTTTACTTTAATTTTAATACGTTAGTTTGATCTATTTATGAATTGTTACTTTTGAATTTAGACTTTGAAAGTATTTTATGTACTTTTGATATTTTTGGTTAGATTTATTAATTTATGTTAATATTAAATCTTTTATAGTATTATTAAATTCTACTTTTAGTTAAAAATAAGGTAAATTTTTTAATGAACTTAACGAGTAATAAATCAAGCTTAACGAGCAACGAGTTGAGTTGAGCAACAAAATATTTTAACAAGTTTAATAAGCAACAAGTCGAGTCGAGCAATAAATTTTTTAACGAGCACAAATAATGAGCTATAATAGCACTTGTTCAATAAATTTTACTTTCGCGATCGACTCGCTCGATAAGCATCCTTATTTAAAAATTTTAAATTTTATAGTTTTTCGTTCAAATAGTATGTCTTACACAAAAAAAATACATGTAATAATGAGCTATTTTATCAAAAAAAAAAACATGTAATAATGAGCTATAATAACACTTGTTCTGTCTCCCAAACAATGAGCCCACCTCACCACAATATATATTTTTTACTTTTGTCTTTATATTATTATTTTTAAAAGATAATTTATTCATAAATTAAATTTTATTTTTAAATATTTATATTCTGCTTTTCTAATCTCAAATTTTAATTATATTTTTATTATAAATACTTTATCTTCACTTATATAACTGGAGCCATCATATCTTTTTTGATAGTATATAAAAAAGGTGTCAAGAATATTTTTTTAGTAAAATTTATAGAAATATTAAAAAATCTGTACATTTTTAATGAAGTTATAAATTAAGATTATTTTGATTTTTTAACAAATAGAATTTAATTTAAAATCAAATTAATTATCGAGAGTTTAATCAAACTTTAAATCATATATTATAATAATAAATAATATAACTTTTTATTTAAAATAAATAAATAAAAATAAGAAAATTACACCACCAAAAAAAATTTAAAAATATAGATAAATTATATATTTAGACATTGATCTCTTTAGAATTTTCAAAACATCACATTTAGTTTTTAAACTTTAAACTCACACTTTAAACGGTTAAAATTTTATAATTATATCCTAAAATTTGTTCTTGAATTTAAAAATAATAATTTAAAAACCTAAAAAATTAGAATCTCAAAATTTAGGAATATGAAAATTAGATTTTTTAAATTAGGGATTTCAAAATTAAGAATAATTTTTAGGTGTTATAATTTTTTTTGACTCAATTTGAAAAATTTTAAATAAAATTCGATTTGTAAAATAAAAATTTTAATAACTTAAATTTTTTAATAATTAAAGAATTTATTTTTATACTCGAAATTAGTCTCTCAATTTTTTATTGTATATATTGATATATGCAAATATAAAAAAAATATTATCAGTTATGAAGAAATATGTATATATGCATATTTTATATAATTAGAAAAATCGTTTAAATTGGAATTAGATTATACTATAACATGATAAATAATTATAATTAAATTTATATAAAAACTCGAAAACTTGATTTGACTCGAAAAAAATTCAAATAAACTTTGAGTATTAAAATATGACTTGTTAACTCGAATATCTTGAAATATTTTGATTCTACTCGATCTAATATATAACACCCTTTAACTAGATGCCAGATGTCACATTGGGTCTCCGACCTAGAACTCGTATTACAAAATTTTGCTTCAAAAGTCATTTAACAGTTGAAATGCAAGCAAATCCATTAAGTTCAAGTCCAAATAAAAAAAGTATTTCAACATAGTCATAAGAAGTTCCAAAATAAGTACAAACCATTAAAAGTATTCGACCCAAACCAAATTAAGTAAGAATTACAACACATATAGGTTCTCCAAGTACATAGCCCAATTACATCAAGTGTTTATACTCTGACACAAAGTCGACGTTGAAATCAAATCGCGATGGTGTTCCTCTGATCTACATCTCCACCTAACCTACACATGAAAAACATATTCTGAAACGTTGAGCTACAGAAGCTCAGTGGGTACACCACCACTCGAATAAAGTCGCACATATCATGAATAAAGTAATGCAATACATGTAATATCATGCATAATACGATAGCGCTACCATAATCGCCTAAACATATGGCATCATGAATGTATACTATCACACACAACATATATATATCAAACAAAAACCACAAAGTAGTGAGGTCCGCGTCCATACAGTATCAAGATCCTACACTACGAGTGAGGCTCACGTTCACAAAGCATTGGGATACTCTAAACCTCATGCTCAGAATGTTACATTGAGCATCTTCGAATGTGACTCGCATCCACAAAGCATTGGGATCCTCCATTCAGAATAGTCTTCAATATATCATCCAGAGTTTCACATCGGATGAATTTCATTGTGTCGTAACACTATTTCTTAGGTATCTGGATTCCCATCACACAAGGGTTTTTCCTAAGCTAATAAACCTATCAATACACAACAAGGTCTTAGCTAACACATAGTGTCACGTGGCTAGAATTTGAAACCAGCCCACTGTACGGTCTTAGACGATGTGACTCAAGATAAATGCCTAAATAAGGCTTCTCAATACTTTCATAAGATCAAACTTCTCAAGCATCGACAAATGCAAAATGTTTTAAGCGAAAATGGATCAAAAGAAATAGGCAAGGAAGAATTTTGAAAGAACGCTCAAGAATAAAGAAAAAATAATGAAGAACGCTTAGAGAATTTTAGAGTAAATGTCTTTATTCCTTGAAAACTTGGAATACTCTGATACATCAAATGAGATGGGAAAGATCTCTAATTATACTTAACTACCCTTGATCAAATGGTCTATAAAGATTTACATTGACGATTATGATACAACCATATCCATTTACAAAGCACAATTCTAGGAATATTTAAACTACCTATGAAAAGTATCTCCTATGTTCACACAATGTGTTCAAATAGCTTGGATGGATAAGACTTATAGAACCCTCCTTAAATCGGGCCAATGTTGGTGGTCTTCTCAAGCTCAAATTTTATCTTTGGAATTACTTGGATACAAAAATATGCATCATACAGTGTCAATGTTTCAAACCTTGAACTGCTTCCCGTGATATTATCAACCACCAAATTTGGCAACACCCTCTTCGTGCCTCTAAAACAAGTTTGGGATCGATCCTAGAGCTTCTCGCGTATCTTGGCTTCCTTCCGAATCAAAATATGGCTTTTATGTCCCCCCTAAAAGAATCATTCTCCCTTTAAAAACACTAGACTCTAATTCAGTTGTCCCCTCTTAAGGACTGCTCGCCTTGGTTTCTACCATCATGTAATATCAACCGTCACAGGCACATCTTGACCACTATCCCTATGTTCAAGAGATACCTCACTTATCGACCCGGTATTTACTCTACGTATCAACCCTTCGTCCCTAAAGCTTGACGCCCATTTCTCCTCGACAGTGTAACGCCCATCGTTATTTTGCTACCCTTGAAGTTTGATAGATCGATCATCTATCTCATGAGTGGCTCCTCGACGGCTTCCACGCCAATAGGCTCGGACAACTCATGCACATCCAAGGAAATGTCCTCAACAATTGCTTCTAACTCGATGACTCATTGGCTTGGAGCATCTTCGACATATTGAATAGTTGTCAGCTTCTTGGTCTCTTGCCCAATGTCTCGTTACACGGATACAACACATCATTGTCTCGGATCTAATATGCACACGACGTTGACATATAGAATGATGATTGCTTGAATATGATCAAGGAAGTTTAGTCATAAAATAAAATCAAAGTCATCTGACTCGATTACCTTGAAAACTCCCTTGGCCTTTCAATTACCGATCTACAACTCAACTTTCTGCATTGTCCCTATACTAGGAGCTTCCTTAGCATTCACAGTCTTGATCTTTTTGGTTGAGTCCACAAATTTAAGGCGAAGCTCCTATGCAACCTTCTTGGTCATGAACTGATCACTTTCCTCGATATCCACCAAAGAACTCTTCGATCGTCCTGCCACGTTGATTTCGAAAAACATCAACCCATTCTACTTTTTGTTTTTCCTCTTGGTAGATTTTAGAATCATCGAGCCAAGTCTTGCAGCCTCTTTATTCTCAATCTTATACTCCTTAGACTACTTAACTCGATCATGGCACTCTTGCTCTAAATGCATCCCCTTACAACAGTAATACTTTCGATTCATTAACCTCGAATTTCCTTCTTTAACACTGGAGATTACATAAGTCTACTTGATTCACCATCTGAATTGTCATCCTGATGAACAATGGCATCGAGGAAGCTTTTCTTGTTCGGAAAATCTTTCACTACGTATGAACCATCATAATGGTAGCACCTTACAGCTCTTCGATCCTTTCGCTCATATGACTTGTCATGTCAGTTGGACTTGGTCCATGGCTTGCCATCATCGCTACTATCTTCGGACACATCCTCGTCTCCTATACCATTGCTCCTGCCACGGGTCTTGGAAGACTTGAATTGTATGAACTTGTATCCAACATACTTGTTCAGGGACTCTGCAATGGCTAGGGCTTGGTAAAGTTCTTTGACATACCTCCGCTATAACTCGGTCCTAGCCTATGGCTTCAGCCCGTCCATATATGTGAAAAGTGCATCCTTCTTACATAATCCGGGTATCAAGAGTTGTAGTTCACTGAAATCCCGAATGTAATTCGCAATGGATCCTTCATGTCGAAGCCTCCTGAACTTGGATCTGGCTTATTTTTCAGTGTTGCTCAGGTAAAATTGTTGTTTCAATTCCGCTTGAAACTCTTCCAAGATTCCAACAGTCATGCTTCTATTAATCTCATTCAGGAACATGTGTCGCCACCATAACAAGGGGATGTTCCCTTGAACATCAGTGTTTACCTTTTTAGCATCGTCAGTAATGCTCATTCCTTAGAAGTATTGCTCCATGAACCAAATGAAGTTCTCGACATCTTTTGTTGATCGGGTTCCCTTGAACTCTTTTGGTTAGGGGATGTTCTTCATTGGTCTAGGTGTTGTTGGATTTAACACACTATTCCGTATGGCAGCCTGATAAACTAGCATCTCCGTATTGAGTTCCAACATTTCCACCCTCAAAGCTTTAAACTTGTCTTCGAGAGCATCTCTTCACCTCTAGCTGATCACCTTGGTCATCCAATTTCATGAGGTGTGTGTCCACCACGTCGAGTCATTCCACAGAATCCTTCACAGATCCCTCAAACTTGGTAACCTTGTCCTCAAGTGCTGACAACTAGTCCCTTGAGTTGTTCGACTTTCTTCGTCTACTTAGGTTTCTATACTCTTCTGAATCACAACAGAAATATTCTCTCTCTTTGGTATCATCTAAAATCGATGCTTCGTACCTCGAACAACCTAAACGTTGCTCAAACAAGGCTATGATACCACTTGTCACATGGTTAAACTTTGAAACCAGCCCACTGTGCGGCCTTACAATGTGACTCAAGACAAGAGCCTAATTAAGTCTTCTCAATATTTTCTGAAGATCAAACTTTACAAGCACAAATAAATGCAAGACGTTATAAACGAAAATGGATCAAAAGAGATGAGTGAGAAAGAACTTTAAAAGAATGCTCAAGAACAAAGAAAGAACGATGAAGAACGTTTAGAGGATTTTAACATAAATGTCTTTATTTCTTGGAAACTTGGAATATTCTAATACATCAAATGAGGTGGGAAAGACCTCAATTTATACTTCAACTCCCCTCTATTCGACAGTCTATATAGATTTACATTGATGATTATGATATAACCCTATTCACTTACTAAGCATAATTCTGGAAATATTCCCAAATAACTATGGAAAGTAACTCATATATTCACACAATGTGTTCACATAGCTTGGATGGATAAGAATTCTAAACCCCTCTTTGGATCGGGCCAATGTTGTGGTCTTCTCAAGCGCAAATTTATCCTTAAAATTACTTGGATATGCAAATATGCACCATATTGTTTTAATGGCTCGGACCTCAACCTACGGCTCGTGACAATAGCATCAAAGTGCACCAAAATTCCTATGGTGTCTATTATCCATTTAACCATCTTCAAGTTTACCAAACTATTAGTCTAATTATTCATATACATGGTTTAATTTAACGGTTTCGCGGTTTTAGTATTTTTTTTGCACCAAAAAAGACCCTTAAAACTTATTATCACAAATTATATAGCCCCTGAACTCAAACACTAGTTTTTGGACAAATAACCCAGTGAGTACCGATATGATGCCACCTTCTAAAAGCTTAAGTTATCTACTTGTTTCGATACGGCCAAACCCCTTATCGATATTGATTCATACCAGTATCGATACGCTTATATTGCGTACCGATATGCCTGCCTATAAGAAACTAATGCAATAGTGGTATAGGTACGCAAAGGCGTATCGATATCAAAAAATATCTCTAGAATTTTAAATATGCATAAGGTATCGGTACACGGGTTGTCGTACCGATACGCCTGCTATAAACTCCCTTAATTTTCCTTCTAGGGTACCGATACACTCCTAACCCGTATCGATATACCTGCACGAATTTATAGGTTTGGACCTAAAATTCACCAAGAACATTAGCCTAAACCATATCAGTGATTCTCAATTCATTCTTACACATTGTTGGACAAGTTTATAGAGTGTATTGCTGCCAATTTTAAGCCATGAATCTTCCCAACCCATAATTCACCATTAAAGGCTTCTTAAGCTACCAAGAATGAAATCAACACGCAATGTAGCCTAATTCATGAAACGTATGATGCATTGGGAGTTAAAGGGGTACCAACCTTAAGCAAAACGAATTGTAAACTTGGATTTCCAACTCTCTCAAGCTTTTTCCTTGTCAAGCCTTTTTTAAGATTCCTCAATTTCTTTCTCTATAAGAAAGAGCTAAATCAGCTATTGGAGGATGCTAGAGGTGTTTTTAAGAGCTAAAAACACCAAAGAATTGATAAGAAAACCCTTCAATCCCCTTCTTCTGTTTTTGACGCTTCAAGCACTCCAACACCTTCCTCCTCTAAAACCCAACATATTTACCTTGATAGATAAATCTCCAACAGCCCTGCAACTTACTCTCAAGACTCAAAACAAGATTCTCAACTGAACCCACCAAGATTAAGCTTTTTAACAAGATTTATCTTTTATGAAGATGAGAGGAAGAAAGGAGAAAAAGCAACAAGTGACCTCACCTTCGCTAGAAACTGTAGAAAAAAATATTAACTCCCTCCTTTTTGTCTTTTGTCATCCAAAACTCAGATTACCAAGAAAACTCTCTAAAAACCCACACACCTAAGCCCAACGTTCAAACGAGGCCCAAATTTCAAAGCCCAAAACTTCAGATTAACTCGACACTCATATCGAAATTTGGGTCGTTACATAATACTCACACACTAATTGCTACTATATACAATCACATTTAATAATTAATAAAAAAAATACCTTATTAGTTAATCCTTTTTTAAGCCATCACTTCATTATCCTCTCAATCTTTACCTCCCACTCAAAAATAGGTCTATTACCACCTTTATAAATGAAGTGGCTTAGCAGACTTTCTGAATACCAGACAAGGAGAGGTCACCATAACAGGATTATAGAATTGAGAAAAACTTCAGCTCATGGATTTGCCTTTTAGGTTACGGTAACACCTCTTGCAGCATTTGCCAGTATATTAAAAAATGATGAGAAGAGCCTCATACAAAGAACTCGGTCAAACATATCAAAGCACGACACATTTGGCTGGTCTATTATTACCCACCCAAGATGTGACCTTTCAACTTCTCTGGCTCATATTCACAAGCTATGAGAACTGTGATTCTGTTCATTGCGGAGACAGGATTTTCGGTAAGTGGAGTCAAAGTATACAATGAGGTACGAGAGATTCTCATACAAATACAATAAAGTATTGTTGATCCTATAGCCAACAAATAAAGTGATATTAATTTTGGTATTTGCTATAAAAAATTTATATTAACTCGTTGAAAACCCTATTTATAATTGACCTTACAATTTATACGTAGCTCCGCCACTGATTCTGTCGTCCATGACAGTTGTCTTCACATGGTCTAAAGAGACCGGAGTGGCAAGGTTCTTTTTGGCTTTGCCACATTTTATGGATTATGGTTCATTGATGGTCAAACTCTTCCACCGGAATCACCACAAAATTCATGTTTTGTGGATTTCACGTATGCCTCTGGTAGTATTTGTAGCTGTCGCAGTATTTGATCAAGGGTTGCAAGCTACTTGTACCAAACACCATCGACTCAGGCTCCTTAGATTCTCACAGCAGTGTCGGTTGCAATGTGTCTTCTACAGTATGGTGTTTGACAGTTTGTTGTCCATCTTACCACACATGTATTTTTCTTCTCCCTGTATGCAAATTAAGATGTCCCCCTTTTTGGTACGATATATAAATACTCATATGTTTGCTAAGTCATAAAATTCTTTTCTCCCACTGTTCTCATCATGACAAATAAATGTTAAATGCAAAGTAATCAAGTCTGGTTAGAGGGTAAGGGTCAAGTGAGAAATATATATTTAATAGAATAATGAAGTACAAGACTTACCAAACCAAAAAGCTTTATCTTGAATGTCTATGTCAGCTTCAGCGAATTCACTAATCATCTCAACCTGAAACAATTCAACAGCTTCTTGGACCATTTGTTGATCCCAAAATGCACTAAGAAGCATACTCCATGCACCCTCGTTTGGAGTACATCCATCAAGCACCATATCATCAACCATACGAGCAGCTTTGAGTAGGTCTCCATCATTGCAGAAAGATTCTATAAGAATCTCAAAAGTCCCAGTCTCAACCGAGATGCCCCTAGTTCTCATGCTTAGATACAAGTGGAAAGCACGACTTAAATCACTCTTGGTAGTGGTACAAAGGCCTTGGACCACCATATTATTAATCCTAACATGAAGACTCCAAGTTAATCGGTTTGGAAAGGTCCTGCCTAGGACCATCTCATCAAGGAAGTTTGCAGCCTCCTGAAACTTGATAATATCACAGAATCCACTTATGATCTTCCCATACAACGCTGCATCTGGTTGGAGACCTTGAAGTTTCATCTTGTCAAGAATTTTCACAGCTTGCTAAAGCCTTCCCTCTTTACATAGTCCATTAATTAAGGTACTATAAGTTATCATGTCGGGCTTACAACGCTTGCTCACCATTGTCTCCAGTAGTTCCGTGGCTTCTGAAGAATGCCCATCCTTGCAGAGACCATCCATTAAAGAACTGTACGTAAACACATTTGGCTCCATACCATTGTTTTTCATCTCTTCAACCAATTTCATAGCTTCATTTATATTCTTTGACTGACATAAGCCATGTATCAAGGAGGAATATGTAACAACAGAATGAGAGCAATCTCTCGTTTTCATCTCTTCAAATAACACCTTTGCATCAGTAACCTTTCCAAATCTACACAACCCATTAATCAAAGTTCCATAAGTATAGGAATCTGGAGGACAGCCACGATTGGGCATCTCATGAAATATATGAAGAGCATAATCCATGGTTCCACTGTTCTTACAGAGTGCTTTAATCAAAATATTCAGAGAAACAACTCCGGTAGAAACACCTACTTCTCTCATATGCCTGTAAAACCTAAAAGCGAGCTTTAACTGGTTCTCTTCAACCAGAATATCAAGCAAAGTAATATAAGATTTTTTACTTGGTTCACATTGGAAGTCCTTCATCTTACCAAAGATCCTCATGGCATCCAACGATCTATGAACCCTTCCATACCCTCTACAAAGTGAAAGGAAAATACCTTCTCTTAGGTCACACTTCTCCACCTTCATTCTATCAAGAAGCTCTTCGGCTGGTCCAAATTTGTTTGTCGAAACTAATCTAGATATCATAACACCAAAAGTACTATAATCATGACGAAAACCGTTGGCATACTCGGCTGTTGCCGAATCAAATATCGTAAGAGCCTTGTCTACGTTCCTCTCTGCTTTTATTAAGTGCACCACTTGGGAACGTTTGATTTGCTTCGACCATTTAAACGCAACCTTTGTACCCATTATAACTATTAGTCAACTCTCTATGTTAACAGTACAATCCCAAGATTAGAATAATGTCAAAGTCAGACGGCATACTTCAAAGCTAGTTAGCAATTCATGCACACCTACACGAGACAGGATTAAGATAATAGGAGCTAAAAAAATATCTAAGAGAGGAGAATACAATGAATATATAACACCAATTTCTGTCTTTAAATTTATCATAAAAATACGATCAAGTGATTGCCTATAAATTTATTGAACAAGCTAGAACGAAGAAACAAACGAGGTATAGGAAATTTCACATGCAATAATGAGCTGTTGATACATTTGATTGCTGCCATGAGCATTTTATCGAACACTTGGTGGGTTAAAATCAAAATATGAGCGAAATAGAGAATAGTTGACAAACCAGATTCCCAACAAGTAGCTTACAGTTCGCGGCGGTGAAGCAAGGCGAGTGATACTAAAATATTTGGAAAATCCGACTGCGGCTCGCCACCGGTGATTATACTGAGAAATGTTCTGCGGTTCGCTTGCGCAGTCGCAGTGAACATAAACCAGGCTTTTGCAGACCGAATCTTGTCCATATTTTGGTCCAAAAGAGTTCAAAACGTATTCAGCCCACTATTTGAATAGACCCACGTGATATCCAGACCCACAGCCTTCATCACGAACCTAAACAAGCCAGCCTTTTACTCATATTATAGTAAAATTTTAGTGCATTACATCAATGTTCTATTATTAAGTATAAATTTGGTTTCTGAACCTGTTACATTCTCCTAATTTGACATCTTACAAGTGTTTTTTTCTTAATTTAATATCTAAATTTTTATTTTGTGAATTAATTATAACGTAGTTACGTATGAAGCATATAATAACAATTTAGAACGTAACGTTCAGATAATGTGAAAAACATATTAAATTAATTAACTGAATGGGAGTTCGGGTAATATTGTGTTGAAACTAAGTTTATAATTGAACATTAATTTTAAAAAGTTACTTGTAAGATTTTTTTTTGAATCAGCTAATAATGATTTACAGCGGTGATCGTTCAATACTCAAACTCATGATCTTTAGGAATAACAATCGTTCCTTTAACCACTGAGATTAGATAACTCGTGCAAAAAATTATTTGTAAGATTTTAGTGATGTTAAAAATATTTTTTAAAAAATAAAATACTTATTTAAATATAATATTTTAAAGTAAAAATAAATAAACTTAAATTATATAAAATAAATCAGCTTAAATTAGAATAAAAGTATTTTGTATTTATAAAATATAAATTTAAATATTTTAAAATAATTAGTATGAATTGTTAGATTAAATAAAAATAGCTTCTAAAGTATGATTTTTATATTAGTGAATTATATCTAAATTTTAACAAATATTATATTTAATATTATTATAATGTTAAATTATTTTATTAATTGTTATATCATTATTTAAAATAATAAATTTTTAAAAATTAAATAATAAGGATAAAAAATAATTTCATCCTTAAAATTAATTTTTTAACCTAAAATTAAAAGTTCTAGCTTTTGAAGTGGAGTAAAAAATCACTTTTCAACTATGATTTCACAGCTAATTTATCAAGTGGTTGGCATTTCTTACTAATGAGAAATAAGTATTTAAATTATTTTATCTTATCTATATCTAAATTATTTTGTCTTTTAAGATGTTTAAATTATTATTTTTTATTTTTTTTAATTCAAACTAATATATCTATTTTAATAAAAATAATAATAGTTTAAATAACAAAAGGTTAAAAAAGTTTAAACACCTAAAAATAAAATAACTTAATCAACTAAAATAGATTAAAAAAAAGACTTTAAATGTTTCAAATCATAATAATTTAAGAAAAATTCTACGACGGGCGTCAAACATTGTTGAACACCACTAACGATGAACATTGCTGAACACCATTAAATTAATTAATAAAGATTAAAAATTTCAAGGACTCAATAAGTAATTAATAAATATTTAAAATAAAATTTTAATTAAATTATTTTCTATAAGAAAAACTACACAAATGGTCATCCAACTATCACTTATTTTTGAGGTTGGTCACCAAACTAATTTTTTCATCAAAATCATTGTTAACATTTTATTTCATTATTATTTTGGTCACCAACTGTTAAATATTTAACAAAAATTGTGAAATGACATGGTTTAATAATATGGATGATCATCCAACTATCATTCTTTTCTTGTGTTGGTCACTCAACTAATTTTTTCATCAAAATCATCATTAAAATTTTATTTTATTATATTTTGGTCATCAACTGTTAAATATTTAACAAAAATTATGATATGGTATGGTTTAATAATAATTTTAGTCCTTCAAATTATTACATTATATCAAATTAATCCAAATAAAAAATAACTCATCAAATATTTTAACTAAACCCCAAAATTTTTATCCTTTTTCTTCTTCCTCTTGGAACGCTACTTTAAAAATTAATTTGTCAACCCTCTCTTTATTTTTCTTGTGTCTTTGAACAACTTATTAAGTTTCAGATTATAAAAAATTATTTTAATTTTATAATTTATTCTTTTAAAATCTAAGTTAAAAGAATAATTTTTTCTTCGAATCGGGATGACATTTTCGTAGAATAGTTTCTTTTTCAGTCCAAGAAAGGTTGTGTTCCGACATATGAAAAGTTACTGATGCCAAATTTGTGTGAAATTGTAGGAGTATCCATATAAAGATCGAAAATTTGAGTTGTTCAATAAAAATTTAAGTGAAACTAAATTTTATTTAATCCCAAAAAAAAATTTATGATATGCGTTGAATTGATCTATATTTACATGTTAAAGATTTTATGACCATTGATCTATATAAACTTTTATATAAATTGATAAATCGAATTTTTTTATAGATCCGATAAACATAAAAAATGATAGAAAATATATATATACATATATATATTAATAATTTGTGAAAAATTAAAGAAACTATATTAAATTTTTAAAAAATAAATCATAAAATTAAAGTGATTTTATATAATTTAAAATTTAATAAATTGTTAAAAGACTCAAGAGAAATAAAGAGAGTTGACAAATTAATTTTTTTAAAGTAATATTGCAAGAGAAAAAAAAAAGAATTGAGGTTTAGTTCAAATATTTGATGAGTTATATTCTATTAAAATTAATTTGATATAATATAACAATTTTAGGGACTAAAATTATTATTAAACCATGTCATGTCACAAATTTTGTTAAATATTTAACAGTCGATGACCAAAATAATAATGAAATAAAATGTTAACAATGATTTTGATAAAAAAATTAATTTGGTGACCAATCCAAAAAATAAGTGATAGTTGAATGATCATTTGTGTAGTTTTCCTTATAAAAGATAATTTAATTAAAATTTTATTTTAAATATTTATTAATTATATATTGAGTCCTTGAAATTTTTGATATTTATTAATTAGTTTAATGGTGTTCAGCAATGTTCATCGTTAGTGGTGTTCAGCAATGTTCGACGCACGTTGTAGACTTATCCATAATTTAAACAATTTTGGTATTAAGTAACAATAAATAAAAGGGTAAACTACATGGATGACCATAATATTATGAGGTTGGTATCGAACTGGTCACAATACTTTAAAAAATATCAAATACATCGATGAAGTATTAAAATGGTATTGAAATAGCTACCGACCGTTAAAAATTAACGGAGCAACTAATGTGACAATTAAAAATAAATTGAAATAATTACACATTTACTCCTTGACATTCATACATTCTTTTAATTTAGTACTAATTTTATTATAATAAAATAATATAATCATTTAAAAATAGAGGTTAACATTAAAAGAAAGGAAAGGAAATTCTTACCTTCGAGAGGTTGAAAAAATAGGGATAGAACGACAAAACAAACAACTTGAGTCAACGATCACGATAGAAACTCACCGGATCCCGACAGTGATGACACCCAAATTTGAATGTTTAGTTTGATTAGGGTTTATGTTATTAAATAATTTGGGTAGATTTGATTTAACCTATTAGTTTTTAATATAATAAAAAGTATAATAATTCAATTAAATATAATTTTTATTTTTTAAAAAATATAATTTAATTATAATTTAAGTCTTTCAGATTTTTTATTTTCTTTAAAAAAATTAATAATATTCAACAATGTTCAGTAATATTCGATAGCCCGTCGTAGAATTTTCCTTTAATAAAATTGTGTGTCGTGCAAAGGGACCACAATCATTGCCATTTACCGCTTCATCCCCACGTCCCATTTCGGACCAAACTGTCTAACTGAGTTGATTTTTTTTACCATCCAAGAAAAAAAAAATAGATGATTGTCCTAGCTTGCTTCTTCCCATATGAACACTTCGTATCATCGAAACGTCTCAACACACAAGCAAAAGTAAAGCATTAGCTGCTGCCATGGCTTCCTCACCAAAACTCATCTGATCTCTATCCTCTTCCTCTTTGCCCTCTTCTCCATGCAAATCCATGCCAGGGAATTCTTCATCAAAATCCCAACGGTTAATACCAATGAGAAAGAAACAGCAACAAGAGAGCAAGAGCCAAGGTTTGTTCCCGAAACCAAAAATGGTTATGGTCTCTACGGGACCGAGACAGGCGTAGGCGAGCCCAGTTTCACCACAAAAGAAACCTATGAAATGAACCGTATGTCACCCTGTCAAATAACATCCCGATGAACCTATAACAACATTCCCGAATCCAGCTCCAACAACAAAAACACTTACTAGTTACTACTACAACAAGAACGCCTACGAATCCACTGAGCAGCAAAACTTGGGCGGTGTCAGATTCACTAAGAAAGAATGGAGCACCAAGGAAAACCAGAACAACAACTACAACGGCCACAACGGTGAGAAACAAGGCAAGACCAACACTAGGTACTTGGAGAATGGAAAGTGCTCCTACGATGCTAAGATTGAGAACAACTATTCCAAACCAGTTTGAGAACTCAAGGGGAGTTGCTTCGAGGAACGAGTTCAATGAGAATCGTTATAATAACATGGGAAGATACAACCAGAACCAAGAGGAGTTCGAGGATACCTAGGAAGAATTCGAGCCCTGATTAGATGTTGTATATTACTACTCTACGGTTGAAGATCATCAAGCAAAAGAAGCACCGATTTTAATTAGATGTTAAGTACGGTAATTAATTAGCAAAATCAATGAAAGAGATAGATTTTCATTTTTGGAGCATGCGATTACTTTATTATATCCGGTGTAAATCGTCTACCTCCCTCTTTTGTCTCCGTTCGTGCCTCCGTTTCAAATTAGAGATTTTAGGGTATAGGGTTTTTGGGTTAGGAGTTTTAGTTAGGGTTTAGGGAATTAAGGGTAGGGTGTGTTCTTTAGGGGGTAGGGTTTAGGATATAGAAAATAGGATTAGGTTTTAAATTTCAATTTTTTAAAATTTTTTAACAGAAAGCATAGATGAAGGCATGATAAAGAGGTAGAAGATTTTTACTCTTTGTGTTGTATTATTTACGGGGTGCAATTCGTTTACCTCTTTCTCATGCATCTATTTGTGTTTCCGTTTTAAATTAGAGGGTTTATGGTTTAAGTTTAGGGGTTGTGGTTAGGGTTTAAGGAATTATGGGTAAGGTGTATTTTTAAGGGCGTAAGGTTTAGGGTTTAAGATATAGAAAATAAGAATTAGTGTTTAAAATTCAATTTTTAATTTTTTTAAAAAAATATAAAATGATGCATGATAAAAAGTTAGATGATTTTTTCTCTGTTTATGGGATTTCCTGCACTTAATTCCATGTGATGATGCATATGGCCCCCTCCTCCCATCATTATCTTTACAAGTGATAACGTTATGGTTTGTCGTAAACAATTGAGCACATTCTAGTAATTTAATCACCATCAACATTAATCGGTAAATGCAAAATCCACCCAACATAACAGTGTCATGGTATGTTCTCAAATAATAATTTTTTTCATGATTTTTAATAAATCTTTTTATTATTTGATAATTAATCAGACTCATCAATATAATTTAAGTTAACGGTTTAAAAAATAATTTTATAATACCAAATAAAAGAGTTTATAACTTGCCTAATAAATTCCTAGAGATCAAACAAGCTTATACTAATGGCCCAAATGGCCAGGCAAAGACTCCACCCTGTCCCTTGAACCAGCAATCCACAAGGACCAGTACTTATCTCTTCTAGGCCTAGAAATATAGTTCCTTTTTCTTTTCACGAACTCTTCTATGAACATCCAGATTTATGCTTCGTTTACTATGCGCGATGCATTGGGGGTATTTTTTATGTTTAATTTTTAGCTATTTTTTATATTGATTAATTCTCCAAGTCGAGCAAAACAGAAAGAAAATAAAAGAAAAAAAAAAGTGTACTTTTTTAGAGAAAAGGAGAAAAGATAACATAATATTTCTAGATTTCAATCGATACCTAATGTTATACTGTAGACTCTTGTTTAGCAGTATCAAAACGATAACGTTTTTCAAGGAAACAAATAAAATAAAAAATAACGACCATAACAACAACAAAAATGTAAAACCCAGGGTTTGAGACGGCTTGTAACAATACTCCCTTCTTTAGAGATATCATTGTCCTCAAGGATTAAAGTGAGAAAAAATCATCTGTAACTTAATGTAACACCCTCGACTTGGTGTCACATTGGGCCTCCGGCCCGAAACTTATATTTTAAATTTTCTTTCCAAAGCCCAATAATAAAATCAAACTCAAGTCCAAATACGATACATAAAATCCATTAAGTTAAAATATAAGCCCAAAATAATATAAAAAAACCGGAGCTCCAAAATATTACAACCATTTTAAAACATTCGACCCGAATTAAAATAAACAAAGGTACAAAACATATAGGGTTCAACATAGTACTAACCCACTACATCTATCATTGTACTCTCACACATAGCCGATGCTGAATCCAAACCTCGATGGTGCTCCACAAAAACCAACTTCACCTAACGTACGCACGAAAATATATTTCGAACACTGAGCTACAAAAGCTTAGTGGATACGCCGAACTCGGTCAACATCATGCATGTCAAAAGCAATAAAGCAACACATATAAATATCGTGCATGGTATGATGTTCTAGCATGCTTGCTTATCACATGGCATAAATGAGATGTATATTACCGCATACAGTATATACAAGTCACAACAAGTCAACACACAAGAGTGAAGCCCACGTCCACACAGCATCGGTATCCTACACTCAGGATTGAGGCCGCCCTCAAATCCTATACCCAGAATGTTACATCGAACATCTTCGAACGAGGCCGCCCAACATTCGAAATAAAAGGTATGGACGCCGCCCAACCAATCTCATGCTCGGAATGTTACATCGAATATCTTCGAGTGAGACCGCTCAACACTCGAAATAAAAGTCTTCAATATATCACCCGGCATATTACATCGGATGGCCTTCGATCTGTTACAACACTTTTGGATATCCAGATTTCCATCATACAAGGACTCATACCACACAACGATCCACTTAGGATCTTAGCACAACAAGACGTATTAAGATTATCACAATTTAGTCTTTCGGAGTTATAACATCAATCTTAGTTTAATAATTTATTTCATAGCTTTTAAGATTAATGAGACTATTTATTAAAATCACTGAGCCTTAATTCTCTACTCAAATGGCAAGATTACACAGGGGTATCGATATCCTTATGTAGGGTATCGAAACACCCTGTATCAATACCCACCTAAAGAGGGTATTGAAATACTGGTATCGATACCCTTTGGCCAATTTCAAGGTCAACGAAAGGGGGATTATCCGATTCGGTACTAGTATCGAATCGAAGATGCCATTGGAGGGTTCAGTATCGAACCATAGTTTGATACACTCTCTTAACACGCCTATTTTCTCTTAGGGGTATCGATACACAGGCCACCTGTAACACCCTCGACCCGGTGTCACATTGGGCCTCTGGACCAAAACATGTATTTTAAAATCTCCTTTGAAAGTCCAACAATAAAATCAAACTCAAGTCCAAATACGATCCATAAAATTTATTTAAGTTAAAATGTAAGCCCAAAATAATTCAAAGTGACTAGAGCTCCAACATTACAAATCATTTAAAGCATTCGACCCGAATTAAAATAAACAGAGTTACAAAATACATATAGGGTTTGACAAGTACTAGCCCACTACATCTATAACTGTACTCTGACACAAAACTGATGTTGAAATTCGAACCTCGATGGTGCTCCCCGAACCCGCTTCACCTAACCTACGCATGAAAACACATTTCGAAATGTTGAGCTACAAAAGCTCAATGGGTACGCTGAACTCGGCCAACATCATGCATATCATAAGCAATAAAGCAAAGCATATAAATATTGTGCATGACATGATGGTCTAGCATGCTTGCCTAACTCATGGAATAGATGAATGTATACTGACACACACAACATATACATATCAAAACAGACATACTAGGTAGTGAGGCCCGCGTCCACACAGCATCAGGATCCTACACTACGAGTAGGGCCTGCGTTCACATTGCATTAGGATCTTGTACTCAAGAATGAGGCTCGCGTTCATATAGCATCGGGATCCTACATCCGGGATTTGAGGCCCGCATCCACACAACATCTTGATCCTCCAAATCCCATAATCAAAATGTTACATCGAGTATCTTCGAATGAGGCCCTTGTCCATACAGCATCGAGATCCTACATCCGGGATAATCGTCAAATCATCACCCAGAATGTTACATCAGATGACCTTCGATATGTTGTAACACTTTTGGATATACGAATTCCACCAAACAAGGACTCCTCACACACAAATGATCCACCTAGGACCTTTACAAAAAGACTCATCACGACTCATCATAACTTAGTCTTTCGGGGTTAAAATCATCAATAGGGGTTTAACAATTCCTTTCATTGTTTAAGATTCATTAGGACTCTTAATTACCAATTCCAAACCTCAACCTCTCTCAAACTTGACAAGATTACACAAAGGTTTCAATACCCTTAGGTGGGGTATCGAAATACCTTGTATCGATACCCACCCAAAGAGGGTATCAAAACACTGGTATCGATACCCTTTGACCAACTTTAAGGTCAACGCAAAGGGGATTATCCGATTCGATACTAGTATCGAACCACGAGTATTATCCGATATCACTGAAGGGTTTGGTATCGAACCACGGTTCGATACGCCTTCTCAACAGGCCTATATTTCTCATAGGGGTATCAATACACGGGCCACCTGTATCGATACCCCTGTACGAAACTGCAGGTTTCACTTAGAAAACTCTAAGGGTCGTTCCCAAATTTAATCTAATTTATAAGTGTTCCTACTTAATCTTAAGGAAGTTTAGGGTGTTTTAACATCATTTTCATAACATCTAACACATTAGCACGAATTTCATCATTAAAGCTAAATAAGTTCATTCAACCAAACCAACATGCATCAACTTACATGTAATTCAATCTACTCTGATATGAATGATATTAGGAGGAGTTGGGAGTACCAACCTTGAGCTACAACAACAACAAAACCGAGTTCCTCTTCCACACAAGCCTTCACCTTCCCACACTTGAAGATGACCCTCCAACCTCTTTCTCTACAAGAGGAAGATGAACAACAATCAAGGACGATTTAGGAATGGTTTCTATAGCTTAAAAACACTAAAAGACTTGAATTTTAAGCTTTCAAAACTCAATCCCGAACTCAACTCATAACCCCTACTTAAACCTTCAACCTCACCAAACCTATGCATTCTTACCTTGTTCTGTAGATCAAAAACAACTATACAATTTACCCTTAAGCTTCACAACGCGATTCTTGATCAAACTCTGAAAGTTTACTCCTTTCTCTTGATGATTTGGGTGAAGAAGAGAAGGAAGAAAAAAAGAGAAAAGCTTGGTGAATTCACTCTGATTTTCTGCAGAGAAAATCAATCCCCTTCCCCCTCTCTTTGTCCCCAACAAAAGAAAAGACTAGAAAGCCCCTAAACTAACACTTAGGCTCAAGGCAACCCAAAATGAAAGCCTAAAACCACTTAAAACCAAGCCCAAAACTTAAGCCCAAACCCATCAGGTTAACCCGATACTCGAATCCGAATCTGAGTCATTACACTACCGATATCGATACCTCATACACGAAATGTAGGTCTGCATTTAGAAATTCTGGAGATTCTTCCCCAAACTCAATCTAATCGATCATAGAGTGTTCCTACTAATTATTAAGATTATTTGGAGCGTTTTAAGAATAATTTCCAGCTATTAATCATATTAACATGAATTCCACCATTAATGGTTCTCAAGCTTCAACTCAAACATTCAAGCACAAAATCTACATGTCATGCATACTATCATGATGTGAATGATAAAGGTAGAGTTGGGAGTATCAACCTCTAGCAAGAACAACAACAAAAACGTCACACTTTACTTCTTCAAGCTTTCTTTTTCGCAAGACTTGTGGAAGGTTCTTCAACTTCTCTCTCTACAAAGAGATGTTAAGTCAAGCATTAGACATCCCTTAGGAAGGTTCTTAGAACAACAAAGACACAAGAACTGAGATTTAAACCCCTAAAACCTCATTCCCATTCTCAACACAAACCCTCACTCAAAAGACATCTTCCTCACAAAACCAACACATAAATACCTCTTTGGATAGATCCTTAGCAGCCCTATAACTTACCCTTCAACACAAAAATGAGATTTCCAACAAAACTTACCAAGATTCCACTTTTAGCTCATCCTCCTTAAGCTTTAGATGAAGAAGATGATAGGAATAAAAGTCCCCTGCACTCATGACCTCACCCCCTGCAAAAACCACTCTAAAACCCCTTCCTAACTCCTATTTAGACAATTACCAAATTATCCTCCATCTAAACCCTTAAGCCCAACACTCAACCCAATAACCTAAGGCTCAACAAGGCCCAGCTACTCAACTCGGGGCCCAAAACTGAAGCCTTAACCCTCGTGTTAACCCAACACTCGGATCCGAATTTGGGTCGTTACATATATAACAACTTTCACCAAATGCCACGGCAAATGATCTCCAAACTAGCCACTACAATACATTCTTGTGCAGGAACAACACTGTTTGAATACCTAACACTTGCTGCATCCAAGCAAGTCTCAAAACATAGTTCAACACCATGGTTGCGTAGTACACCCCTTTGTGTGATACATCAAGCTTTTCCCGGAGCCAGGGGTTGGTTGAATTTCGATTAAGAAGACCCAATCTATGATAATGTCCTAGTATACACTAGCTATCATTGCAATGCCGAAAGTTACAACTGCCAACATCAGCCAATTTGTATTTTTTTTCTCAACCTGGTGTTGGTAAATTATTCAAGTGACAACCTCAACTATTGTTGACAAGCATTGTAGACCATTGAGACCATGTATAGTATCTTTCTTTTCAAATAAATGTCTAACATAGTAAAAAAAATGGATCCAATATAGAATAATGACAAGACTATGTAATTATAAACTTCACTTTTCTCACAGGTATTCGATCACTCTCTAAATTTTTCTGAATCATAGTAGCAAATATAGAATTCCAAAATTCTAATGTCTTGAGCCTGGCTAATGAGTTGATATGTTAAGAAAAAATCTAGGAAATTGACCTTGTAAAGGGAACACAAACACAGTGAAATGCACATATGATAAGAAAGAATCACCTTAAACGATATATGATATTAAAGGGGTAGAATATTATTGAAAAGACAATTAAAAACTGTCTATAAGGTCAAAGTTTAACTACAGCTTGTTCATCCTTCAAGTTAATCTTGTGTTCATGACCTCAGATGGGTGGTAAGCCCTGAGGTTCTTGGAAAATTATTACAAAATCAAACAATTGTTGTAGTTCTTCAGTCATCACTAGACTCTCGAGATACACCTTTGTTTGAGTATTTATGATAAACAAGGGTATTCCAAGAATTTTCCTTGAGCTTTTAAAAACTTTAGAATTCTTACTGTCTTCAAACAATTGAACAAGGCCTAAAAATATACCATTCCACTCAATAACATTTTCAGACTATGAAAATCTCATTATTAACTGAGACAAATCTCATTGCATGAAATCAAGAAAAGCTAACCACTCGACATCTAAAACCTTGTCACCACCCTTTAAAGGAAAAACAAGAGAGTCTATAGTAATTGAGTATCCTTGAGAATCCTACTGAACCTCTCGAACATTACCTTTAGTGTGCAAGGATCCCCCATCCGCTATGATGACCTTCATTTGTTGTCTTTATTCCACCACCAACCTACAAGCTTCCACCAAGCCATGACTCAAAAAATTGTGTGAATTACCTGAATCAATTAAAGTAATTCATTGTTGTTTATGAATAATTATCAGTATCTTCATAGTCTCACAACCTACAATCTCCCATATAGCTTATAGTGACAGAATAGGTCCATCACAATTCAATGTTTCACAATTATCAAGTTCTAGCCTTTCATCGCAATCTGCAAACTCATTCAGGTCCCCTTGCCCCTCCACACCTTCCATTAATAGTTGATACAATTGGAATCGAGTATACTTATATCTTGGTGAGTATTTTACATGACACCAATAATAATTTTTTTCTTTTTTCTCCTCCATCTCAGCAATAGATAATCTATCAGGACCATTACTAGTAGCAGGAAATCCCTTCTTAGGAGAAAGTACTTTACTTGTAAGTGTGAAAAGTTATCTTGAATCTTATGAAATACTGATATGAGTGCCAACATTCTAAAATAAAATCGATGAGTACCCTCTTTTGCTAAGAGATGACCGAATATTTTCGGTAGAAGGTAACCCAAAAAATTGAAATTTGCCCAACACAGAATAACTCTTTCTAAGCGTCAAAATCATTAAGTGTTCAAAAGGTATCCAACATTTTTTTGGGTTGAAATAAAAAACATATCACTAAACCAAAACAGATCTTTAGCGGCGTTTTTTTAATATTCTAGCGGTGCTTTTTAGCGTCACTAAAACTTTTGTGGCGCTAACAAAATCCCGTAAGAAGTGCCGTTAAAACCATCGTCGCAATAATTTGCAACATTTTTAGCAAAAAACGCCGCTAAAGATCTTGATCTTTAGTGGCATTTGAAAATATAAACGCCGCTAAAGATCTGTTTTGGTTTAGTTGATTTCCGTTTGAATCGCTTGAACCTCCTCAGCAAGTGTTTGGTCAATTTTTGCTTCCAATCGTTTCTCCAACTCTACGAAAGTATACTGCATAGTGTGGCCAATTATGTGCCAGGAGAAATGACTCTGATGCCTTTGATATTGATTAATTCTCAAATTCGAGCAAAACAGAAAGAAAATGAGAGAAAGAAGGAGTATGCATTTCTTTAGAGAAAAAGGGGAAAAGATAACAGAATATTTCCAGATTTCAATCGATACCTAATGTTGTATTGTAGACTCTTATTTAACAGTATCAAAATAACAACGTTTTTAAAAAACAAAGAAAACAAAAGATAACAATCATAACAAAAAAATATAAAACACAGGGTTTAAAACGGCTTATAATAATTTTACTGTACATTTTAAGAAGGTTTAACCAAACTAAATTATTCCACTTTTATTTTAGAGTATATTTGTTTGGGTGTAAAAAATGATTCCATAATTTATTTTACCTATTTTACAGTATTCGTTTCATGTAAAATTTTTTGGTCAACGAAATTCAAATTACGGGTCAATATTTTTTTACAATCTTTGGAATTTGTTTTACCCTTTCATTTTTCGTAAAACAAACTACTCTCTTTAACTCAAAAGAATCTTTCATGTATCTGCATCCTTTGCATTCTTCAGCTCAAAACAACCCCTCTCTTGTTGACACTACGTCAACATCTCTTTTTGATAGCGGCGATTGTTGCGTATAAAAAGTGCGCAAATAGTGCAAGTGTACACGTCGCAAGTAATAAAGTGATAAGTATTATCTTGTACCGTCTCCAAAGGGATTGGTCTACTCAATATGCTTTCTTCGTCTTCTTTCTCTGTAAAAAAAGTAATAAAATAAAAACACAGATGATTAGGATTGGATTAAACTAAATAACTTGAATAATAAAGTAAACTAAATAATGAGAAAATAATAAGATTAGGAAAGTGGTCAGGATCCAGTTGTGTTGTATTGTGGATTCAATTGACTTGTTTCTATCCAATGCAATCACACAACACTACCTCGACAACACTACAGTTTTACTGCCTCGACAGTGATGAGCTACGTCTGCCGCGACAATCCCTTGCTCTTGGATGGACTTTACCAAGATTCAATAAAGTGTCCTTTGATGACTCCAGTTATCCCTAAGTTAAAGTACTGCTGATGACTAATCCTTGATGATACCTCCCGGCGTGAATCAATTATAATTACCAACTAATCTCATACTTCTTTTAGCCACTGAAACTCTAACTATCTCTAGTTCGAGTTAGTATTTTCCGAATAGAAAAATACTACACTTATTCCTTTCGTGAATCTAACTCTCCCGATATTAGATAAACATGTCTCTCACAAACTTCTCTCCCGAGCTTGAATGCAAGAACAATAAATGGCAAAGAATAAACAAATCTTGATATTTTATTGCATTGAAATAAGAAACAAAGTTCAATCTCTTCTCACAAATGCTCTACAACTTTCACCTAAGCCTAAAAAAATTACAACTCTAAAACCTAAGGTGAATTCTCTAATTCGACTCTCTAGTCTCCGATAAGTCTTGTATGATCTCTCTTCCTTGGGTGGCTATAGTTTATATAGTCTTAACCTAGGACAAACCTTTCCTTAGTAGGAATACAACTTGGAGTAAAACATAAGTCAAGTACATAAATAAAAATATTTGTTTTATTTTCAAGTTTATTCCCACAAGGATTCTTTTCCCGCATGGTCTTTAACTTTGACTTTCTACTCGCTTCCCAACTCCGATCCTTGTGCTACTTGTCCAAAAACGTCCACCTCATTTTTCTCTTCAGCTTGCCTACAATATTGATACTTGTCTTTCAGGTGCTGCCGTGGCCTCAGGTCCTTCCTCGGCGTCAATCACTGCCGCGACATCAAATCTACCTGCAGATGCACAAAGGTGCCGTAAAGATTGCATTTTCTATAAATATCATCTTTATAAGTCACAAAAGCAGAATATCTAAATATCTCACATTAAGTATATGCATTAGTTCAAGTAGGTGTAGATTAAGTGATTATTGTCCATGAAAGGTGTAAAAAGTGATAATCTTTTGAGCACTTATCAACGATAACAGCGACAACGACGATAACTCAGGTAATGTATGTTCATATCTTTTGTGTTTGTTTTTATTTCGTTCATATTCTCTGTAATTATTTTTAAAATCCTCAATTTCTTGCCCTAATTTGTTTTTTTCATTTTTTTCATAATTTATTGTTTAAATCTTTAGATTTTTATTGCAACTCTTTAATTTCTTCCCTTTTTTATTTCACTTAAAACTGATCACACAAAGAAACTAAACAATAGTGTCGTATATGTGCTTTGGTGGAGTTGTTTCGATCTTTTTTAGGGTGATGTTTTTTTCTTTACTTTCATTTTAATAAAAATTGACAAATGGGTATTGTTCAATTTTTATAAAATTTTTTTATTGAGATTCTATTTTATGTATGGGTGCGGATTTGCTTGAAGAGTTTTCTGGGACTCTAGTCCATTAATAGATAAGGTTCAAATAGTTTAACCACTTTTTTATTTTAGAATAAGTGAATTTATAAACAATACATATGATTTTTTTAAGTAAAAGTGATTATTACTAAATTATGTTTTGTTATATTCCTTAAATTTTTGTGATTATAGATTACTTCGCTTTAAAAATTATTGAATCTTGATGTTTTATAGTTTATCATCCAATCATATGTTAGGATTCTTCAACAGCACTGCAATCATGTCTTTCTTTGGTGTAATTCAATAAGTTGTTTTAAACTTGACTGAAGAAAAATTTTGATGATTTCCAATCATTGAATATTACAAATAGAATGGATGTTTTACATTCTCTGAATTAATGATACAGTGAATGCAAAAAAAAAAATTATCCTTAAATTTTTTAAGATCACTTGAAAATTATGACTTTTAAGATTTACTAGGCCAAAAAGTATTTGAATCTTTTGCATAAGATTTAATTTCCAACCCATGAACTTCTCTCTTGATTATCTATGCTAATATTTTGTTTATGCAAAAATGATAGGGTCTGAATTGATCTATGTTGGTATGACAAGATATATCAATAAGAGAGGTATGACAAGATATATCAATAAGAGAGGTTTGATGTCCTAAGATTATCAACTGAAAAAGCTACACTATAACAATGTTCTTTATAAGTATTATTAGTTTGCATTGTTAGAATTTTAATCTTGTTGCACAGGAAATAAATAGATGCATTTGAAAGATGTAAGGCTTGTGAGATGTTTCTGTAAACTAAAAACAATATTAATAAAAAAAGAAAGAATTCAGTGTTTGTTTTTTCAGTATTATTTGTGTACTTGAACAATATTATTGTTTTAAGATGGTGTAAAGTTAATTATGTTGTTCAGTAATATTGTCATTTCATGTGATACATTATTAATTACTAATTATTAATTTGAGATGTGCTAATATTATTGTTCGGTAATATTGTATTGTGTGTTTGTTTTAATTAAACAGATTTTTATATTTGTTTTTAGAAAAAATTATCAAATAACGAAATATGATTTACAAATTCATTCAAACACTTAAAAATGATTTCTGTAATCAATTTTTCATAAGGTGTACTTTATTTTTCAGAATTCATTTTTTGAAAATAGTTTTCAATGAAACAAACGGACTCTTAGTTTATTTTTTACGGTAAAATTTCAGTTTATTTGAAAAGACAGGCTCTTTTTACTACGTGTCCTTTGCTCCCTTCTTATTATAGGAAATATAGTCCCTTCAACACCTGGCAGGAGTTTCTGCTTGATCAATAAAATAATTTATTTTTGGCACAAAGATAATTTTAACCCTTAACGTTTATATTTTTTTATCATTTAGATTCTTATTCTTTTTTAGGATAAACGTAGCCCTTAACCTATATTTTTTTTGACAAATAACTTATTTTTTAACTATCATTATAATTGGACCGTTAAAAATTTAACGATGATGACATGTAATATGCATATGATAATATATTTTAAATGACAGGACATCTAACCTATAAAATATATATATATATATATGAAATATAATTTTATTCTAATATAAAATATAAAACAATTAAAATTCAAATAAAATATTAAAAATTAATTTTAAATAATAGTTCAAAATTAATTAATTTTTTAAGATATGATTTTGATTCTATCGTAATTAAGGGTGAGAATGTTTAGTAGTATTTTATTTTAGAATTAATTAATTAATTTTTTATTTTAATTGTTTTATACTTTATATTAGAATAAAATTATATTTCATATATATAAATGTATTTGATAAGTTAGATGTTATGTTATTTAAAATACATTATCATATGCATATGACATGTCATCATTGTTAGATTTTTAACGGTCCAGTTATTATGGTAGTTAAAAATAAGCTATTTGTCAAAAATAAATATAGATTAAGGGCTAAAATTATTTCAAGAAAAGAATAAGAACTAAAATAAAAATTAAGGGTTAAAATTATCTTTCTGACTTTATTTTTCTAAACGTTTCGTCTCGAAACGCAAAAGACCGGCATGTAAAACGCCTTCAATTTCCCACGCAATCCATATTTTCTACTACTGTCCGTGTACAACTGGAAAAACAATGGCTCGCCTTTAATTAATAACGAAGATGATTGTCAATTTGTTATCATTTGAACTGTTTATATGATCTGTATATTAAAAAAATATATTTTAATTTAATTATTTTTTTAAATTTAAAAATTATATTTTATGAAAAAATTTAAAATTTAAAATATAACAAATAACAAATTATTAAATATAACAAGATTTACATATATATATATTTTTAATTTTTTGAATATAACAAACATCAAATTATTAAAAATAAAAAATAATATTCATAAAAATTTTAATTTTAATTTTCAAATAATCTAAAACTTAAAATATTATAATATGTATCTGATCAAAAATTTAAATTAAATCATATATTTAATCTAAAAAATTAAATATTTTTAAACACCCCTAATCATTACCGTATTTTAAATTAAAAAAAATCAAGATAACAAAAATACTGAAAATCCAAACGAAAATTGATAGAGTTTCAATTCATTTCAGAACCCATATCGAAAATCCTGAGGTGAAATCTCAGTAACGTAAAAGTTAAATAACAAATAAATAAAGAAAAAAGAGAGGTTGTGAAGTTAATGATTCTAACAACCAAAACATTGATTGATTTAAACTTCTGAACTCCAAATTAATCTGCACTTTTAAGTTAGTTTTACAGAAAATAAACTTCCCCAGTAAATAAGAAACCACAGCATTTTTTCTGCTCTCATATTCCTGTCATGACCTGTCTCTCTTTAAGCTTCACCTGTCGGCAATGCCTGCCATTTACTTCTAAACTAAAACCCCTGGCCTTAAATTTAAAGGAAACTAATCAATCAATGCCTTTCTTAAATTATTGGTTAACAAGTAAGAATCATTTCAAAAAATTTCCTAATAGTTTTGGCTCTTTTCAAAATGCAGTTGTTATGATTCGAGGGGAAGTTGAAGTTTGAACAGAGGAATACATATCAAACAGAAAACGAGTGAAGAGTTGTGAATAGACAAGCTAACAAGAATTTCATGTTCTTTTGTTTCTAGCTTTGTTCAATGAGTTTGAATGTATTTACTCCATTTATGTGAAAAGAAAGAAAGAAAGAGAGAAATTAAAATAAATAAATGAATGAAAATCCCCATAAGGAAATATACTAGAATAGGGTCCTAGCAGGCTAACAGCACTGATTTTCTTGCTATGATTACTGTGATTACTATAAATAATTAAAAAGTTAGAAATTTTTCCTGTGATTACTGTTTACTACATGCAAAATTACCAACCCTTTGCTTGTCCATAGATAAAAGAAGAGGTTTTCGAAATAAGGCGTTAAGTTGATGGTTAAAATGTTGTTATTAATGACTAAACATGTGTGATTATCAGACCAAACGAAGATAATGAAGTAAAGAATTTGGTTTATATTAATCAACTCTCTTCATGTGATTAACAAAGCTGAAACTCATCTCCCCCGGGGCCCATCTCATTAATTGTTCCTTGTTTGAGGAAGAATCTCTCAGATGAACCAACCCAAGACAGGCGCTCTTATTGACCACCTCTTGTACTTTTAACAGTCACAGGGATTTTGTAGTCCGGGTTGCAATTATATTTTGTGATCCTCATCTTCATTTACTCAGTGCCATTTTCTTTGCTTTTTCTCTTGCTATTGGAGAGCTCAAGCTATGGCTGCTGAGGTAAGAATCATTCTTGTCATTAGTGGTTGCTTTTCTGTTCATCATGCATGTGAAATTTTTTCATGAATTTTTGTTCTGATTGTTTTGATCGACTGGTAATTAAGAATCTATTTCTGGTTTTAGTTGAATTCCTCTTTTTTCCACCTCATTTTTCTTGGTTTCTTCTTGCTTGTATCTTATGTGGTTGGAAACAGAAACTAATAAGATTTTGGCCTCTGGTAATGCTGAATGTCACCGCTGGTGCAGTAATGCTAAACTACGGTTACTTTTTTTCTAAAAGTGTTTTTTTCATGACTTTTTTCTCATCCTGATTCATGGGATTTTAGAGAGAACTGCGATTGTGGTATGCTTAAAAGTTTGATGTTCAAGTAGGATTTCAACCACGAGTTTATCTCAGAGCCTTTCTCTGGTTAGCATTGCTGATCTATGATTCCACCGACAGTCTTCCCAAAAGGAAAATAATATGTGAAAGTAGAGAGTGGAAACGATGTCGTTTAAAGAAATTCCTAACCGGGGTAGCTTAGAGTTTAGCCCATGCTTTTGATATTCTTACAGCTTCAGATGTAGTGAAATTATGCAATTAGAAGTTAAAACTGTTGGTGCTTGATGCTAGAGAGAACGGTGAGAAATCTTCATTGGATGTTAACTGGTAAGTTTGTGTACAAAGGAAAATCCCAAGTAATGTCGATGCCTATGTTTCATCAGAACTGGACGGGCTTTTGGCCTGTGTTTGAAGGTGAAAGTGACAGTTACGTGTGTTAAGGAAATAAGACTGTAAATTGTCAAATCTTTTAATTTCTTCCCCTGCCAACATTGCCATCCATCCCCCACATGCCTTTTACCAAACTTCCTCTGTTCAATCTCTTTCAATTTTACCCATTTTTGCCAAAAAATAACTAAAATCTTCCCCATCACATCCAATTTCAAAAGTTATGCTTTGCTATTATATGTGAGAATGATTTAACAATGTACACTTGAGAGCTAAATATTGAATTGATTACTTTTCCCAGAATCATGAGATGTCCAACGGGTGGCCTCTTGGACTACAAATAATGACCATGAGGCTTGGGTTACAAGAAAGATTCCAGGGTGTTGCTCCAGCGGTGGAACCATACTCTTTGCACATTCCTTCAAGCAGTTTCACCTCATTCTCCTCTTCAAACCTTGACACCGAGGTAATTCCAATGATCCAACCTTTCCTTCATTTACTCAATCAAACTCAACTCCTGCAATGAATATATATGATTTCTTCCATGGCCAGTCCTCAGCATCATTTTTCCAAGATAGCAGTGTATCTCTGGGGAAGCTAATTGGACTCGGACCAGGTGAGAGAGGGCCATTGTATTTACAGAACACAAACCATAACCATCAAAGCAATAGGCGGTTACCAGTAAGAGGTGCACGCAACTGCCGGGATGTATCCGGAGGACACAGTGCAGATACGTCTCAGGGAATTTGTATTCCTCTCATACTAGGCGCTCTGCTAAAGATATCCAGAAACAGGACGAAGTCAAAGCGACTGGATTGATTTCAATCATCGTCTACAAAATTCTTTTCTCCTGGGGATTCATATATCAGTTATTAACATTGCTTGTAACCTTACAACAGCACTATCAAAGTAACTTTGAGTTTGACAAATCGGAAATTTGAATGTTATTTTCGTTAAAATCATCTTCCTGGTTTTATCCTAAATCACCGAGTCAATAAGTTACAATGGGGTTATTGGTCAAGGTGACAGTTGCAGCCCTCTATTCATAGTTAGTCGGTTAGTCCGGGAAAGGGTGACAATGTTTGCATTTTGCCTTCCGTTCCAGAAAGCAATGGCTTGACATTTTAAGAATGTCCATCTTGCATAATGTATAGACATGTTAAGAAGGAAAATCTTTCAATTGAATGCCATTAGGATTTGATCACTTTGAAGCAAATATTTGAAGAAGAACCGAGCCTCGACAAAGCTTTTAAAGCAAGGAAGAACAAGCAACTTGATATAGAAAGATTTTACTATCAACACTTAAATTTCCGGATGCAATTCGATCACAAGAAAGAAACAGTCTTCTACATAGTCGACTAGTACTTAAACTAGACTATTAGACGTTAAAAACTACTCCATAAAGCAGAAGACTAGCCGTCAGCAAGATTTGTATACCAAACCGAATACTTGCACAATAAAAATTGCACCATTATAGCATCTCACCAACATTATGAAGAGTAAACGATTGTCGTGAGGTCAACTCATCGGACCTCCTTCAGGCATCTACCAGCTTAGATCCATGCAATCTTTATCATGCACCAACTACACTAAGTCACTAACTAACTCATACTCGACAAGAGATAGATTGTTATCTTCTTTAACAACAAAGTTTGCAGGGTCGGTGACCTCAACGCGTCCCCATTTGTCCACAGCCAGCCTCATAGAACCCTTGAACATATAAATCTTAGCATTACGAAAAATTACAGTGTCACCTGACTTCATCAAGTTAACTGCAAAATGATTCAAGCATCATTATGTTGTTTAGACCAAGTGGATTCAAAATGTTGACATTGAATGTACCAAATGCCTTACCTCTGTAAAGTGAAAACCAAAAAGTTGAAGTAAAATGAGTTCAGAACTTTTGCAATTGTGAGCATGTGACAATTAAGGATTTAAACAGCAATTAAATCCAATATCTGGCTTATTCAGTGGTTCCATGACGGTAAAAATAAGTGGAGTAAGAAATTAGTTCACCTTGCCAGAGGTTTATACAACAAATCAAGGATCTAATCAGGAAACTCAATTCATGTAACATCGTTGATAGCTAGATTCTAGATTATATCAAATCCGCACAAGCAATAACAAAACAAAACAGAATAAATAAATAAATAAAAGCTTCTGAAATGCCACTGTATTTCATATATGGAAAGACATAAAAAGAAAAAGGAAACCAAAGGAAAGATCAAAGCTTTTGAAATGAAGGATGAAATAAAATGTACCCTTCTGAGAGAATTAAGATCTGGTCAGTAAAGCAAAAATCTTTTTTATGAAATGAAAGAATGGGGGTTAGAGAAGGACCTTGATCATTACGAGCAGTGACGAGGATAGTGCCTGTCTCGTCTCCAACAAGGCACTCAGCGATGCGGGTTTGGTGGGGATATCGAGAAGCGACTCGGTACTTTTGAACCACAACTCCCTAGATTGGCCTATATAGAAAGCTCGACTAGAGTGATCACATTATTCTTTAACTATAAATCAAGTTGCAAGAAAAAATAACAATTAACCCGTACGAATAAAAGATGAATATTAAATATCACTTAAAATGTGTAAAAGTGTTATTAAAACCAAGTTGTATGGAAAACATTGTTCACAAAATGATAATTCATAAAACAAATAACAAAAATAATACGTTGAAACCACCAGTAAAATATAGGCACATGTCTCCTTAAACCCAAACTAAAAAATAATAAATTATTACATCAAAGTGTAACCAGGTAATGTGTAGATCCTCTAAATGCCAAATTCAGGATGACTATCTATGGATATCTAAAAGGGGAAGAAAACAGGTATGAGCAATGAAGCCCAGTGTGTTCCAATAGTGCCAATTAAAATACATGTAAAGTCGATAAACAGTAAATCAGATCATGCATGTGCATGTTATGCTACCCTCCAACCGAACTCCTGAATACAGTTCCCCAGAACAATATTTGATACAGACATTAACCTAAGCCAGATAATGCGAAGGTACCGGCCTAAGGAATCACCTTAGGATACAGGCGGAATTACTCCGATTATAACACGGGAACTGATATCAGGCGAAATTACCCTAACCGAAGCTAAGAACCGTAAACATGCAGAAATATCAGCTGGATCAAGGCTGAACCGAAACTCAACACTATACATCATCCCAATCCCAAAGTAACAGACATGCAGTAATAACAGGAATAAATGTAGAAGTATCAGGAATTATAACTCGTGATATATCAGACATACAGTGGAACACAATAATATCATGCTTAATCTCCAGAACATAATGTTTAAGAAAATTCGGGGAAAAACAATCATGTGCACATGCTGAGTTTGTTTAAAACAATAAAACAATAGTATACAAATATATAGCACACAAGGAACACACTTTAAATGGCAGAAACAAACAAGATGGTCTACTGGGCGTTCGAACCTCGCTCTGTAGCAGTATTGAATCCTAAAAATATAAGATAAAATTTTTATTAATAATGGAGTTTAATACTGAATTGGTTATTCACTAGGTAAAAGAACACACGGGTTACGATCGGCTCTCAAGATTGGTCAAAACGGGAGGAGCTGGACTGGGTCGGTATACAGCCGGGAGAATTATGAGGTCCTATAAACAAACAGGTATAGATATTAGACCTTAAATAAAACTCTGAACTTAACTTAACTTAGACGAAAAGTTTGACTCAAGACTTTAAAGTTCAATTTGGAGGCTTTTTGGTTCGAATTTCGAGAAACGGACTTCATAGTTGGACTCAAGACATCAAAAAATATAAAATATGAGTTTTTGAAAATTTTGACTTTTTGGATCAAAATCAACGCTAACGTCAGTAGTCAACAGTCAATGCTGACATCATGCTGACGTCAGCAGTCAAAGTCAATGGTCAATACTGGCATCATGCCGACGTTAAGGTCAATGGGTCGGGTCTAGTCAACGGGTTGGGTCAGGTCAATAGGTTAGGTAAGTTCAACGGGTCGATTAGGGGTTAACCGGTTCAATTCGAGACAGGTTCGACTCAACTCGGGTTGGGCCAGTTTAGAAAGGTTTAGACCGGTCGACTACCTATAACCGTCAATGGTGGTCGTACATTATCTCTGGCGGCGCGTGAAGGCCATGCGCGGCCTACTTTGACCGAAAACACCTCTGAATCCAGATTTTTCCAGATCTAAACTCAACAACACCAAAATTGAACCAAGATCTCAGGAAAACCATTTGAAATAAGGGTAAAAGCTCACCCGATTTATCAAACGGAGAAACCTCCATCGAAGCCCTTGCTGGCAACGGATGACGACGATCGTGGAGTGGTTTTGGTCGGACTCAGGCGGGGAGCACGGTAGGACCGATTACACGCTTGAACGACGTCGATCGGTGACCGGTTTTGATGCGTGTAATAAAAGCGTAATTGAATGCAAGTGTACACGTCGCCAAGTAATAAAGTGATAAGTATATCGTGTATCGTCTCCACAGGGATTGGTATACTTAATATGTCTTCCCTTGTTCCCTTGCTCTTGAAAAATAAAGTAAAAACACAGATAAGTGGATTTGTTTAACTAACTAAATAATTAAATAACAAAACATAAAATAAAAGGTTGAGAACGATATAGAGAAAGTGGGTAGGATCTAGTTGCGTCAATTAGTGGATTCGATTAATCTTCTTCTTGTCCAATGCAATTGCACAACACTACTTCGATAGTATTGCAGATACAGCCTCGGCAACATTAGTGTTCTCTGTCGCGGCAATCTCTTGCTCTTGGGCAGAAGTATCAAAGTTCAGCAAAGTGTCTGTAGTTGACTCCGCTTATCTCTAAGTTAGAGTGCTATTGATGACTGGTCCTTGACGATACCTCTCGGCGTAAATCAACGATAACCACCAACCAATCTAATACTTCTTTTAGCTACTGAAACTCTTAATCTATCTCTAGGCCGAGTTAGTGTCTACAATACCGTACTTATCCCTTTCGTGAATCTACACCTCTCGATGCTAGATAAATATATTACTTACAAACTTCTCTCTCGAGCTTGAATGCAAGAATAAGGAATGACAATAGGATAAACAAACTTTGATATTAATATTGCTTTAGAACAAAGAAGCAAGAATTAATCTCCTCTCACTAATATCTACAACCTTCACCTATCCCTAAGAATTTTAGAATATAATGTCGTTAGGTACAATTCTTAGGAGAAGGGTTTCCTTAAAATCGGCTCTTCAAAATAATGTGGCCGGCTAGGGTATATATAGTCTTAACCTAGGGCAAACCTTTCCTAAATAGACTCTAACTTGGAGTAAGGAACAAGTCTTCTACATAAGATCTGATATTTCCAAGTTTGCCGTCTTCTAGAAGGGTTTTCCCGTTTAGTCTTTGACTTGGGCTTTTAGTGCTCTAGCCTGGTCCAATTAGTGCGCTGCATCTTCCAGAATGTTCTTTATATTTTTATCTTTTATTGCGTCTACGAAATCGATGCTGCCACTCTGGATGCTGCCGCGGCCTTGTCCTCTGCCTCGGCCTCAATACTGTTTCACTGCTGCTTCAGCCCTGGATATTTCTGCATGTACAGAATATGTAATAATATTTGTATTCTCTATAAATTTCGTCTTTTTAAGTAGTGGTAACAAAATTATCCAATATTGTGCAAAGAGTCCATATTTCAGCTCAAGTTGGTGTATGATAGATACATAAAATACCACGAGAAGGGTAGTAAATAACTGCCTTTTAGGCACTCATCAAATACCCCCAAACTCGAACTATTGCTTATCCTCAAGCAATGCAAGACATCAAATTGCCAAACCTTACTCCCCTTTGGTCTTACTTTTCCATCTATTCTCCCCACCATGGTCATGTCTATCTCTCCGTTTTAGCCCTTAGTTTCCCCAAGGACTTTTACTAAGAAACAAGCTATAAGGCTAGGTGAGTGTATGCGTTTTATGGACAAGGTTGATTCAAGGCTTTCTTAGATAAACTCTAAGTTCAAGACAAATAGAATTTTGGATTAAAGCTGTCTCCTTAAAACAACAAGTCTTGAGCCAATTTTGGGCACCTTAAGATATGCGTTTTCTATTTTCTTCTTTTTCTTATTTTTTTAACCACCTATTTAGCATACTAGAGCCAGTTTCGGGCACCTCTAGCATGAAGGAGAGCAAAACTAGAGCCAGTGATAGGCACCTCTAGTTATTTTTCCAAAAGGTTCTAAGTCTTTATCACCTAAGTTTATTAAAAGAATTCCTAAATCAAACAAGTCCAAAAAGTGTTTATTTCCTTTCTAACCCTAAAGCAAGCTTCTAAGTTTTATTCCATGAGTATCCTATGGTTATCCCTTCAAAACAGAACTTGGCCATGGTAAGGAAAAAGATTTCTATAGCCTTAAAGGAGTAAACTAAAGCAAAGCTGATGTAGAGCAGTGCAAGATTAAAAACCGTAATTCAAGAAAAGAGAATATTGTCAAAAAAAATTTCAAAAAATACTCCCTTTTTCATGGTAATGTCGCGGTAGTGGGTTGCCTCGGCAGTGCTTCTGCACCTACAATACTCTCAAACTCAGACTGAGCATTGTCCTTAATGCTCAAATCACACAACAAATAAAATTAATAAAACAAGTAAAAATAATAAAGGGAGAGTTTCTTGGAAAGATTCTGAGAAAAATAAGAGAGTTTTGAGATTGTAACGAATATAACAAGAGAGAGATTGAGTAAACAATTCTAAAGAAACAAGAATGCAAGAGTGAATAGTTCAAGAGAAAGAAGGTGCTTATATAGGCCTTGGCTATGTAGCCATTTGAACTACTAGCCGTTTGGTCTTTACTGCCGTTTGCATTTACTACCGCGGCAAGAATCTCGACAGACTAGTTGTTACCCTGTTCTGCCCGTTGAGATTTCTGCGTCTCTAACATTGTGTTTTATCGCGGCAGCAAACTTCCTATTGTGCATAGTTTCTCCGTTAATCTTGCTTTATTGTCCTAACCTAAAAAGATAAACATCAAGAAACATTTAAATAATAAGAATATAATTATTCCTAAATACCATAAAATAAAAGAGAAAATTAATATAAAATAAGAATATAAAGAAAACTTATGGAGAGTCGTTTTCGATATTTCTTATAGTTCATCTGTACCCTCCATCGAGTTACAATTCTACCCAAAAAGGATTGGGCCATAATGAATACGGATAGTCCCCTTTGTATTATCATGGTGGAGGTATCTTTCTTTCGTTTTCTCTTGTAATCCATGCATGTCCTCCATCTTGATATTGTTTCTGAAAGCAAAAATAAATTGTTAGAAAAAATTATATCAACATCCAACCACTTAATTACCTCATTGTCATTAACTTCCATCATAATTGGATATAGCCTTCGTTGTTATGGCAATTGCTGTGATAGCCAATTGCCGTGACAATCTTTTACCAAAATTCGGTGTAAGTCAAGTGAAAAACCATCTTTCTTGAAGTCTTCAAGAATCAACCCACATTGTTTCTTATACTTCTCAGTAATGTCCATCAGTAGAGACTTTAGCTTGGAACTAATATTAAAAGGAGTTACCATAGAAATATCATCTTCCAAACAATCATATCCTATTTGTGATGGCTTTAAATCTTGTAACGTTGACTCCTCGAAATATACCTGCAATGGAAGAGATGAGTTTTTAAAGAATTCAAAAGGTTCATTCAGTACCATCTCATTTTCCATTATCACAACATTGTCATCTTGTTGATCAAATATGTCTTCGTGTAACTGCCCTGGTAGCTGTGAGTGAGAGTAATCCTCAGCTTCCTTTTTCAGCATCATTGTTATCGTAACATCCTGAGAATCAGACTTCTCAAAATTTTCTAAAGCATAACTCTCATCAGCCTCGTTGAATGGTATCGTGACATTGCCCTATTCAGGCTTCTCTACTACCGCGGCAGGACTCTTGGCAGACTCATCCACTGTTTGACAGTCTTTCTCATCAATATGTTCTGGACTCAGAGGTTCCGAAATTTCCTCTTTGTCCTCTAGTGTTGGAATTTCAGTATCCCCAAGGATTGATTGTTGGGTTATATTATCCATGGCATGCAATTGATTTTCCGAATCCCTCAAGGGTGCATCCAATCTAGTTATATGTGCATCCATGAACCTTGATTGCTCTGTCATAAATTCTTCAATTCTAGCCATTGATGCTTTCAATGTTTCCTCCAATGAATTTGGATACTCTTGAGAAAAATTATATTGCCATGACATATTTATAACACCAACAAAATTGTCATGATACAAAAAATTTTGAGCGTCTTGATCATACCATGAAGGATTTTGTTGTTGGTTCCATCTATGGTCCTCTCTGTGGTCATAGGTTCCAGTACTGTATGAGCAATTGCTAACTAAATAGTCATCTCCGCAATTGAAACAAAAATTTGCCTAGGCATAAACTTGTTGGGTTGCTCTTGGTTGGCATAGATAATCATCATTTAATCTAGGAAATTCTTGATTGGCTCGACTCATATCTTCCAACATCAACTCCCGAATAGATTTCTTTCTTTCTTCTTGCATCTTAAGCCTCCAACTTAAACCACACCTATAATTTTTATTTTTATTTTTTTAAGACAAAGAAAATATGTTAGTAAAAATAATAAAACAAAAACAAGAAAATTAAAGAAGACAAAATTTAGTTGCCAATCACCGGCAACAGCGCCAAAAACTTGATGCATGTAATAAAAGCGCAATTGAGTGCAAGTGTACACATCGCCAAGTAATAAAGTGATAAGTATATCGTGTATCGTCTCCACAGGGATTGGTATACTTAATATGTCTCCCCTTGTTCCCTTGCTCTTGAAAAATAAAGTAAAAACACAGATAAGTGGATTTGTTTAACTAACTAAATAATTAAATAACAAAACATAAAATAAAAGGTTGAGAACGATATAGAGAAAGTGGGTAGGATCCAACTGCGTCAATTAGTGGATTCGATTAATCTTCTTCTTGTCCAATGCAATTGCACAATACTGCTTCGATAGTACTGCAGATACAACCTCGGTAACATTAGTGTTCTCTGCCGCGACAATCTCTTGCTCTTGGGCAGAAGTATCAAAGTTCAGCAAAGTATCCATAGTTAACTCCGCTTATCTCTAAGTCAAAGTGTTGTTGATGACTGGTCCTTGACGATACCTCTCTGTGTAAATCAACGATAACCACCAACTAATCCAACACTTCTTTTAGCTGCTGAAACTCTTAACTTATCTCTAGGCCGAGTTAGTGTCTACAACACCGTACTTATCCCTTTCTTGAATCTAAACCTCTCGATGCTAGATAAATATATTAGTTACAAACTTCTCTCTCGAGCTTGAATGCAAGAACAAAGAATGTCAATAGGATAAGCAAACTTTGATATTATCATTGCATTAGAACAAAGAAACAAGAATCAATCTCCTCTCACTAATATCTACAACCTTCACCCATCCCTAAAAATTTTAGAACATAATGTCATTAGGTACAATTCTTAGGGAGAAGGGTTTCTCTAAAATCGGCTCTCTAAAACAATGTGGCCGGCTAGGGTGTATATAATCTTAACCTAGGACAAACCTTTCCTAAATAGACTCTAACTTGGAGTAAGGAACAAGTCTTCTACATAAGATCTGATATTTTCAAGTTTTCCACCTTCTAGAAGGGTTTTCCCGTTTAGTCTTTGACTTGGGCTTTTATTGCGCTAGCCTGGTCCAATTGGTGTGCTGCATCTTTCAGAATATTCTTTATATTTTTATCTTTTATTGCGCCTACGATATCGATGCTGCCACTCTGGATGTTGTTGCGGCCTTATCCTCTGCCTCGGCCTCAATACTGTTTCACTGCTGCTTTAGCTCTGGATATTCCTGTATGTACAAAATATGTAATAATATCTGTATTCTCTATAAATTTCGTCTTTTTAAGTAGTGATAACAAAATTATCCAATATTGTGTAAAGAGTCCATATTTCAGCTCAAGTTGGTGTATGATAGATGCATAAAATACCATGAGAAGGGTAGTAAATAACTACCTTTTAGGCACTCATCAGGATTCAAAGAAAATCCGAAAGGGTTTGAACCCTAGGTTCGACGGAGCTTCGATCTGAAATTCTCGGCGGTTGCGACGGTCGCTCGGCGATTGACCATAGGGGTTTTAGCAGGGAGATGATGTTGATTTAGGTGGTGCCAGTGGTGAATCTCATGGCGCGGCGATGACAGAGATCGGGAGGTGGTCGGGTTTGATGGGAGGTAGAGTGTTTTTGATTCGAATATAGATTATAATATTTACTAGGGTTTCCAATACAGAAAATGATCGAATAAACATATTTTGAATATATATATACACACTGAAACAAGTTCAGATTAAAAAGAATGTAGTGGGAAAAAACTCACAAGAGTTTGTTAGCTCAAGTGGTTGGATGACTGGTTACACAAATAAGTGGTTATGGGTTCGAAACCCCACAATGACATTCTCGTCCTTTAACCAACTTTAATTTATATTTTTTTAAAGTGTCACAACTCTCCCCCCTAAAAAAAATTTCATCCTCAAAATTTACCTGAACTGAACAGATGTGGGAACTACTCCCTTATAGATTCCTCGATCTCCCAGGTGGCCTCAGAAGAGCTACGGTTTATCCACTGGACTTTAACCATAGGGATACGCCTTCTTCTCAGAACTCTTTCATCAAACTCCCGGATCTGAATGAGTTCCTTCTCATAAGACAAGTCTGGACGTTACTCAACATTCTGAACCTGAATAATATGACTCGGATCTGGGTGGTACTGTCTCAATATGGATACAAGAAACACATCATGGATATGACTAAGCTGAGGAGGTAACTCAAGCTGGTATGCAACAGGTCCAACTCTTTTCAAAATACGGTATGGTCCGATATATCTCGGGCTTAACTTGCCCTTACGACCAAACCTTAGAACTTTCTTCTAGGGAGAGACTTTTAAGAAAACCTGATCACCAACCTCAAACTCGATATCTTTTCTCCTCCGATCAACATAAGATTTCTGTCTGGTAAAAGCTTCCTTCAGATGATCCCGGATCAATCTGACAGTCTCCTCAGTTTCCTGAATCAACTCGGGACCTAGAGTTTTCCGATCATACAACTCAGTCTAACAGATAGGAGTACGACACTTACGTTCATACAAGGCCTTGTAAGGTGCCATACGAATGCTAGCTTGGTAACTGCTATTATTGGCAAACTCTACCAATGGCAAGAAGTCTTCCCAACTACCCCAAAAGTCTAGAACACAAACCCGTAACATATCCTCTAGGAACTATATCACTCTCTCAGACTGACCATCTGTCTGGGGATGAAAAGATGTACTGAAATTCAGACGAGTACCAAAAGCAGACTGTAAAGCTGTCCAGAAACATGAAGTAAACCTTGGATCTCGCTTAGAAATGATAGATAAGGGCACCTTATGTAGTCTGACAATCTCAGAAATATACAATTTAACCAGCTTCTCCAGAGAACAGGTGATCCGAACAAGAATAAAGTTTGCTGACTTTGTGAGTCTATCCACCACAACCCAGACAAAATCCTTCCTGGATGGGGTCAAAGGCAAATCAGTAACAAAGTCCATCGTGATTCACTCACACTTCCATTCAGGAATCTTGATAGGCTATAAAAGACCAGAAGGATACTAATGTTCTGCTTTCACCTACCATGAAAAGAGAGTATTTTAGTGACTTTTCAAAAAAAAATTCTATGTCCATCACTTTACTTGAATTTGTTGCCTATACTTTCGCACTGCTCATCATCAGTATTGCCTTAGTTTATTCTTTTAAGGCTATTAAAATCTTTCTCCTTACCATGGTTAGGTCATGTTTTGAAGGCTTAATTCTAGGATACTTTAGGAGAAGACTTAGAAGCTTTCTATAAGGTTGTCTTAAAAACACTTCTGGTACTTGTTTGACTATAGGAATTTTTTTAATGAACTTAGGTGATAAAGACTTAAGATTTTTGGAATGTGACTAGAGGTGCCTATCACCGGCTCTAGGAATTACTCTTCTTCATGCTAGAGGTACCCAAAATTGGTTCTAGTATGCTTAAAAAAATAGCAAAAGAAATAAAGAAATATCGATGAGAAAACACAATCCTTGAGGTGCCCGAAATAGGCTCAAGAAATTGTTGTTTTTAGAGAAGAGTACACTAAATCCAAGTCTATTTATCTTGAACTTAGAGTGTCTAAGAAGACCTTTAATCAAACTTGTCGACAAAAACGCATACACTCACAAAATCTTATAGTTTATTTTCTAGGTAAACCCTTGGGTAACCGAAAGGTTGAGTCTAAAAATGAGGCATAGTTATGGTGGGTAGAATAGATGAAAACATAAGACCAAGGGAGAATAAGGTTCGACAAATTGATGGTTTGCATTGCTTGAGGACAAGTAATAGTTCGAGTTTGAGGGTGTTATAAGTGCTCAACTCACTATCACTTTTTACACCTTTTATGAGAAATAATCACCAATACTACACCTACTTGGACCAATGCTTGATATTTATAGAAAAGGCAGGTTTTACTGTGTTTTTGTATCTTTGCAGGAAAAATTATTGTCACGGCAGCAATTGAGACTGATGTAGGACCTAATGCCGAGGCAGCAGCAAGGGACAAGTAGCGATATTGTAGGCAAGCTGAGAAGAAAAATGAGGAGAACGTTGTTGAATAAGAAGCCCAAGGATCGAAGCTGGATAGAACATGGAAAACCCAAGATAAAGGCCGCGCGAGAAAGCCTCCTAGTTGGAATAAACTTGGAAATATTTTATTTATGTACTTGACTTGTTCTCTACACCAAGTTGTATTCTTACTTAGGAAAGGTTTGCCCTAGGCCAAGCCTATATAAAACATAGTCGTCCAAGGAGAAAAGACACTAGAGAATTCGGAATTAGAGAACTTAGATCTAGCCGACTTTATCTTTTAGTTTTCTTTCTTTTACATTATGTTCTAATTTTCCTTAGGCTTAGGTGAAAGTTGTAGAGTATTAGTGTGAAGAGATTAAACTTTGTTTCTTGTTTCAATACAATAAAATATCGAAGTTTGCTTATTCTTTATCATTCATTGTTCTTGCATTCAAGCTCGGGAGAGAAGTTTGCAAGTAATCCATTTATCTAATATCAAGAGAGTTAGATTCACGAAAGGAATAAGTATGGTGTTTCAATCGAGAAATACTAACTCGACCTAGAGATAGGTTAAGAGTTTCAGCAGCTAAAAGAAGTGTGGGATTGGTTGATGATTATAATTGATTTACGCCGGGAGGTATCATCAAGGACTGGTCATCAATAATAGTTTGACTTAGGGATAAGCAGAGTCATCTAAGGATACTTTGCCAAACTTTGGTAAAGTCCACCTAAGAGCAAGGGATTACCGTGACGGGCGAGTATCTTCACTGTTGAGGCAGTAATCTAAAGTTCTGCCAAGGCAGTGTTGTGTAATTGTATTGAACAAAAACAAGTTAATCAAATCCACTAGACAATACAATTGGATCCTGACCACCTTCTTTATCTGATTTTCTCTTATGATTTAGATTTCTTTATTTAGTTTAATCAAAACCCAAATCACTTGTGTTCTTTATTTTATTTCTTTTTACAAAGCAAGAAGACGAAGATGGCATATTAAGTAGACCAATCCCTGTGGAGACGATACACGATTTACTCATCACTTGCACTAATTACGCATATTTAACATGCATTAAATTTTTGGCGCCGTTGCCGGGGATTGACAACTAAATTTTTTTCTTTATTTTCTTGTAATTTTTTTATTATTTTTACTAATATATTTTCTTTTTCTTTTTCTTAAAAAAATTTATGTGTGTTTCAAATTGAAGGTTCAAGATGAAAGGAGAAATAAATCTATTTGGGAGTTGATGTTGGAAGATATGAACCGAACCAATCAAGAATTTTCTAGATTAAATGATCATTATCTATGCCAACCAAGAGCAACCCAACAAGTTCATGCCTAGGCCAATTTTTTTTTTATTTGTTGAGATGATCATTTGGTTATCAATTGCCCATACAGTACTGAAACATTTGGCCATAGAGAGGACCATAGATGGCATCAACAACAAAATCCTTCATGGTATGATAAAAACACTCAATTTTTTTTTACCATGACAATTTTGTTAATACTACAGATATGTCTTGGCAATATAATTCTTCTCAAGAGTATCTAAATTCATTTGAGGAAACATTGAAAGCATCAATGGATAGAATTTAAGAATTAATGACAGAGAAATCAAGGTCCATGGATGCACATATAGCTAGATTGGATGCACCCTTAAAGGATTCGGAAAATCAATTGCCGAGATCCGAATATGCTAGGGATAACACAACCCAACAATCAATCCTTAGGGATACTGAAATCCCAACACTAGAGGACAAAGAGGAAATTCTAGAACCTCTGAGTTTAGAACATGTTGATGAGAAAGACTGTCAAACATTGGATGAGTTTACAGAAATAATTGCCACAACAATGGAAAAAGCCTGAAAAGGGAAATGTTACGATACCACTCAACAAGGCCGATGAGAGTAATGCTATAGAAAATTCTGAGGAGTCTGATTCACAAGATGTTACATCAGCAATAATGCTGAAAAAGGAATCTTAGAATTACTCTCACTCACAGTTGCTTGGGCAATTACATGACGACATGCTCGATTATCAAGATGAGGATGCCGTGATAATGGAGTATGAGATGGTAATGATTAAACCTTTTAAATTCTTTAAAAACTCATCTCTTCCATTGCAGGTATTTTTCGAGGAGTCAATGTTACAAGATTTGAAGCCATCACAAATAGGATATTATTGTTTGAAAGATGATATTTTATGGTAATTCCATCTAATATCAATTCCAAACCAAAGTCTTTACTGATGAAGATTTTTGAGAAGCATAAAAAACAATGTGGGTTGATTCTTGAAGACTTCAAGAAAGATGATTATTCACTTGACTTACACCGAATTTTGGCAAAAGATTGCCACGACAATTGACTATCACAACAATTGCCACGACAACGAAGGCTATAGCCATCTATGATGGAATTTAATGACAATGAGGTAATTAAGTGGTTGGATGTTGATGTAATTTTTTCTAATAATTTATTTTTGCTTCAGAAACAATATCAAGGCGGAAGACATGCATGGATTACAGGAGAACAAGAAAGAAAGACACCCTCACCATGATAATACAAAGGGGACTATCCATACTCATTTTGGCCCAACCCTTTTTAGGGCAGAATTGTAACTCGATGGAGGGTGCAGATAGAATATAAGAAATATTGAAAACGACCCTCAAATAAAAGAAGCATCAACGTGGGAGAGTTGATCTTAAAAGAAATTTACAAAAGCTGTAAGAAGGAAAAAAAGACCCTTAAATTCTCCTTGATTAATCACTGGTTTGTGTACTACCGTAAATGTTCCAGTAGAGAACACTGATGAAATTATAGCCCCCAAGAGATGATGGACCAGGAACTTCTGCCACAAAGTTATGTAGATCACTCAGGCAGAACGAGTCTAGACAACACCACAGACCTACACTGCCGATACCACTACCGGGGCCAAATACACGACAAACATACTTGACGCTGCCCATACTACTGTCGCAGCATACCCCTACCAAGAGATATGATAAGTGCTCAACTCACTATCACTTTCTACACTTTTCATGGGCACTTATCATCAAATCTAAACCTATTTAAACCAATGCATATGCTTAATGTAATATATTTAGGGATTGTGCCATTGAAGATTATATTTGTAGAAAATACGTACTTTACTGCATTTTCATATCTATGCAGGAACAAGTATCGCTGAGGCAGCAGAGAAGAAAAAGCAATATGGTTGACAATTGAAGGAGAAAAATATGGAGAATGTTGCTGAACAAGAAGCCCAAGAATCGGAGCTAAACAACACAAGAAAAGTCCAAGGACAAGGCCACACGGGAAGAAACCTTCTAGAAGATTAAACTTGGAAATATTTATCTTATGTACCTAACTTTTTCCCTACTCCAAGTTGTACTCTATTTGGGAAAGGTTTTCCCTAGGCCAAGCCTATATAAGGCATAGCCGTCTTAGGGGTTAGAGACACATAGATAGACCTAGAGAGCCGAATCTTGAGAGAGTTTTAGGAACAATTCTTCCCATCATGTTCTAAGTTCTCTTAGGGATTGGTAACGGTTGTTGAGTAATTGTGAGAGGAGATTGTATTTTGTTTCTTTTTTTCAATGCAATAAAATATCAAAGTTTGATTACTCTTTGTCATTCTTTGTTCTTGCATCCAAGCCCATAAGGGAAGTTTGTAAGTAATCTATTTGTCTAGATTCCGGAGAGTTAGACTCACGAAAGGAGTAAGTGCGGTATTCAACTTGATTGGAGGATACTAACTCGACCTAGGGATAGGTTAAGAGTTTCAGCGGCTAAAAGAAGTGTGGGATTGGTTGTTGGTTATAATTGATTAACGCCGGGAGGTATCATCAAGGATTGACCTTCAACATTGTTTCGACTTAGGGATAAGCGGAGTCATTCAAGGATACTTTGCTGAACTTTGGTAAATCTAACCAAGAGCAAGGGATTGCCGCGGCAGAGAATATTGTCGCTGCCGAGACAGTATCTATAGTACTGTCGAGACAGTGCAATGCAATTACATTGGACAGAAACAGATCAATCGAATCCACTATACAACACAACTAGATTTTACCCTCTCTCCCTCATATTTGATCTTTCCTTACTTAGTTTAGTTTATTTAGTCAATATCCAAACTTATCTGTGTTTTTTCTTTTATTTTACAGAAGCAAGAAGACCGAAGGAAGAATATTAAGTACACCAATCTCTGAGGAGATGATAACTCGATAAATACTTATCACTTATTACTTGATGTGTACACTTGCACTCCAATTACGCATATTCAACACACATCAAGTTTTTGGCGTCGTTGTTGGGGATTGATAACTAAATTTTGTTTTCTTTATTTTCTTGCTTTTATTTTAGTTTTTATTATTTTTATTTTTATTTATTTATTTGATTTTTGGTGTATGACCAGGGCCAACCCTAGCAATCCACTGTACGAGATATACCTAGAAATTGAAAGAACCTACCAAGGTTTAGAAGACAGATCCAAGGAGCCATGGAAGTGAATCAAGGGAATCGGAACTTACCTGCATGCAATGGAGGCCATCCACATCACCCACTATCGCAACCACTATCGCGGCAGCTAACTGTCAAAGATTTTCTGGTGGAAGATCTGAATGGATTGAATCCTGGAGTGGTTACACCAGAGATAGAGGCAACCACTTTGAACTTAAACAGTGATGTTCAATATGCTTAATACTATTGGACAATTTAGTGGGGCTGCAACTGAAGATGCCAGGAAGCATCTCAAATCCTTCATGGAAGTCTGTAACTCTTTCAAAATCCAAGGAGTCCATGAAGACATTTTGAGATTAAAATTTTTCCCCTATTCATTGAGGGATAGGGCCAAGACTTGGTTGAATAGCATTCCGACAGGATCATTGGATCTTGGAGTGAACTCTACTAATAATTCATTACGTGATTTAATCCTACAAATTTATATGATCGAATCCGTAATGAAATTACTTCTTTTAGACAGGTTGATGACGAACCTATGTACGAGGCTTGGGAACGCTACAGAGAGTTACTAAAAAAATGTCCACTACATGGATTTCCACTATGGACGCAAGTAACCATGTTCTATAATGCCACCAACGCTCTGACAAGGATGATGTTAGATGTCTCGGCAAATGGCACACTCCTTGACAAGGCGCCGGAAGAAGCTATTGAGATTCTGAACAAACTCGCAAGGAATGATTTTTAATTCCCTACTTCTAGGCGAGGAGGAATAAGACGCCAAGCCACAGTGAATGATCTAGAAACCAAAAATTTAGTGGCAGCACAATTGGCATCTTTAACCAAGATGGTTCAGAACATTGCAAGTACAGAAAAATACTCATGAGGTAAAAACGATCAATTCTTCTGAGTATATGCAAGATGAGGAATCTGGTTTCTATGTGGGAAACTACAACCGGAACAACAATATGATGTCAAATACATACAATCCGACATGGAAAAAACACCCAACTTTTCATGAAGCAATCCTAATAATGCCTTGAACCCCACTAACCAAGCCTTAGGATATCAGTATACACTGCCGCAGTAGCAGTTACAGCAGCAGTTACAGCAGTAACTGCCACAGCAGGAAATGCAGCAGCAGCAACCTATGAACTCATTAGAGAATACTCTCAAGGCCTTAATAATAAAAACAGAATCATATATGGCTGAGAACAACAGTTTTCATGAAGAGGACTGATGACTTCATGAATAGAACAAAGATGAGGTTGCAAAACCAGGAAGCTGCTATAAAATCATTGGAAACCCAAGTTGGTCAATTTGCTCAAAGACAGAATATTGGACCACAGGGGAGACTACCCAACAATACTGAAGTTGCTAAGGGAATGGGTCATGAACAATGCAAAGTAGTCACTACAAGAAGTGGCCTACAACTTAAAGAAACAATGGGAAAATCAGCAACTAAAGTTCCACCAGCAACCCACTTTGAACTCAAACCTGTGATGTTCAATATGCTTAATACTATTAGACAATTTAGTAGGGCTGCAACAGAAGATGCCAGACAGCATCTCAAATCCTTCATGGAAGTATGCAACTCTTTCAAAATTCAAGGATTCCATGAAGATATTTTGAGATTGAAACTTTTTCCCTATTCATTGAGGGATAGGGCCAAAACTTGGTTGAATAACATTCTGGTAGGATCAATTAGATCTTGGAGTGAACTCTGTCGAGAATTCATTGCGTAATTTAATCCTACAAATTTATATGATCGAATCCGTAATGAGATTACTTTTTAGACAGGCTGATGACGAACCTATGTACGAGGCTTGGGAACGCTATAGAGAGTTACTGAACAGATTTCCCCTACATGGATTTCCACTCTGGACGCAAGTAATCATGTTCTATAATTCCATCAATGCCCCGACAAGGATGATGTTGGATGCCTCGGTAAATGGAACATTCCTTGACAAGGCTCCGAAAGAAGCTATAGAGATTCTGAACAAACTCGTAAGGAACGATTTCTAATTTCCTACTTCTAGGCGAGGAGGATTAAGACGCTAAGTCACAGTGAATGAACTAGAAACCAACAATTCATTGGCAGCACAGTTGGCATCTTTAACCAAAATGGTTCAGAATATGCAAGTACAACAAAATACTCACGAGGTAGAAGCGATCAATTCTTTTGAGTATATGCAAGACGAGGAATCTAGTTTCTATATGGGTAACTACAACCAAAACAACAATATGGTGTCAAACACATACAATCCGGTATGGAAAAGACACCCAAACTTTTCATGGAACAATCCTAACAATGCCTTGAACCCCACCAACCAGACCTCAAGTTACCAAAATTCGCTGCCGCAGTAGCAAGTGCAACAGTCGCTGCCGCCGCAGCAGATGCATCAGCATGAGTAGACTATGAACTCATTAGAAAATACTCTCAAGGCCTTTATTATGAAAACTGAATCATATATGGCTGAGAACAATAATTTCATGAAGAGAGATGATGACTTCATGAATAGAACAGAGATGAGGCTGCGAAACCAAGAAGTTGCTATAAAATCACTGGAAACCCAAGTTGGTCAGTTTGCTCAAATACAAGATACTAGACCATAGAGGGGACTACCTAGCAATACTGAAGTTGTTAAGGGAATGGTCCATGAACAATGCAAAACAATCACTACAAGAAGTGGCCTACAACTTAAAGAGACATCAGGCAGTCCAGCAAACAAAGTTCCACCAGCATCACATGAGGAATCAAACAAAGAGGACTTGGATGCTAAACAAACTAATAATGAGAACACTGCCCCAGTAGAAGGCTCGATAGCACCTGAACAAACTGCCGAGACAATAAGAAACAAAGTGGTTTCAGGTATTAAATTCTAAACCAATGAGACCTTGGAAGAGATGCGATCACCACCACCTTTCCCACAAAGGTTGAAAAAGCAAAAACAGGACCACTAGTTCAAAAAGTTACTGGATATTTTAAAGTAAGTCCACATCAACTTGCCATTTGTTAAGGCAATTGAACAAATGCCCAACTATGCTAAATTCTTGAAAGACATTGTGTCTAAAAGAAAGAAGCTAGGTGAGTTTGAAACAGTGGCAGCAACTGAAAGGTGCCTGGTAATGCTGCACAATCGCATGCCGCCAAAAACTGAAGGATCCTGGATGCTTTACAATACCTTGTGCGATTGGTAACAATTATGAAGGAAAAGCTTTATGTGACCTAGGAGCAAGCATCAATCTCGTACCCAAATCAGTCTTTCAAAATCTTAGAATAGGAAGGGAAAAGCCTACGACAGTGCTGCTCCAACTTGCAAATAGATCTTATGTGTATCCTGAAGGAAAAATAAAGGACATATTGGTAATAGTAGACAAATTTATTTTTCCTACCGACTTCCTTGTCCTTGACTGTGAAGCAAATGATAATGCATCGATCATCTTGGGAAGACCTTTTCTTGCAACTGGACGAACCTTAATTGATGTGGAAAATAGAGAGTTGATAATGAGGTTCAATGACCAACAAGTTAAACTCAATGCATTCCACAATTTAAAAAAAATGATGATCCAGAAGAGTGCAAAGTCCTCTACACAACAGACGCAGACACCGAGATATCCTACCTTGGCAGCATGCTCGGCAGATTATTTGGCAAGAAAATTAAGCCCAAGGTGGAGGCAGAAAATAAGAAAGGGTACAAAACAGAAGGGAAAGGCCAACACTTGAAGAAAAATCCAGGCCAACAAGAGATAAGCAAATTGGGAGATGCATTTACATGCACTTCACCAGTAACATAATCTCCTCCCTTCTATTTTATTTATTATATTAGGATTAATTTTAGTTTAGGATGTATGTTTTTATCTTATTAATTTTTTATTGATGTTTTTATTTTAAGTTGTTTTAGGACAATAAAAGCACGAATAAAGAAGAAATAGTTCACATTAGGAATTCTGCCGAGGCAGTAAACAGTGTCAGAATCCACAGTAGTCCCAACGGGTAGAAACAATGTAACGACTATCTGTCGAATTGTCCATCGCGACAGTAAATGCTAACGGGCAGTAAATTTAAAACGGCTACAAAACGACTATCTCTTCACTGTCGAGGCAGTAATCTACAGTTCTATCAAGGCAGTGTTGTACAATTGCATTGGACAAAAACAAGTCAATCAAATCCACTATACAATACAACTGGATCCTGACCACCTTCTTTATCTGATTTTCTCTTATTATTTAGATTTCTTTATTTAGTTTAATCAAAACCCAAATTACTTGTGTTCTTTACTTTATTTTTTTTTTACAGAGCAAGAAGACAAAGAGGGCATATTAAGTAGACCAATCCCTGTGGAGACAATGCACGATTTACTCTTCACTTTATTACTTGCGACGTGTTCACTTGCACTAATTGCGCATATTTGACACGCATCATGTTTTTGGCATTGTTGCCAGGGATTGACAACTAAATTTTGTTTTCTTTATTTTCTTGCAATTTTTTTATTTATATACTTGACTTGTTCCCTACTCCAAGTTGTATTCTATAGTTCTGTCGAGGCAATGTTGTGCAATTGCATTAGACAAAAACAAGTCAATCAAATCTACTATACAATGCAACTGGATCCTGACCACCTTCTTTATCTGATTTTCTCTTATTATTTAGATTTTCTTATTTAGTTTAATCAAAACCCAAATCACTTGCGTTCTTTACTTTATTTCTTTTTACAGAGCAAGAAGACGAAGAGGGCATAATAAGTAGACCAATCCTTATGGAGACGATACACGATTTACTTATCACATTATTACTTGCGACATGTTCACTTTCACTAAGTGCTCAACTCACTATCACTTTTTACACCTTTTTATGGGAAATAATCACCAACTTTACACCTACTTGGAACAATGCCTATACTTAATGTGAGATATTTAGAGGTTATACTTATAAAGATGATATTTACAGAAAGGCAAGTTTTACTGTATTTTTGTATATTTGCAGGAAAAACTATTTTAGCGGTTAGCAACTAAGGCCGAGGCAGGACCTGATGCCTAGGCAGAAACAAGGGAAAAGTAGCGATATTGTAGACCAATCCCTGTGAAGACGATACACGATTTACTTATCACTTTTTTACTTGCGACGTGTTCATTTGCACTAATTGCGCATATTTGACACGCATCACTTCCCAACTGACCCATAAGTCTAGAACATAACCCCGTAACATATCCTCCAGGATCTGTATCACTCTCTCAGACTGACAATCTTTCTGGGGATGAAAAGATGTACTAAAATTCAGACGAGTACTCAAAACAGATTGTAAACATATCAGAAACGGGAAGTAAACCTCGGATCTTGGTCAGAAATGATAGATAAGGGCACCCAATGTAGTTTGACAATCTCAGAAATATACAATTTTGCCAGCTTCTCTAGAGAACAAGTGATCCGAACAGAAATAAAGTGAGCTTACTTTGTGAGTCTATCCACCACAACCCAAATAGAATCCTTCCTGGATGGGATCAAAAGCAAACCAATAACAAAGTCCATCGTGATTCGCTCCCACTTCTATTCGGGAATCTTGATAGGTTGTAAAAGACCAGAAGGATGCTGATGTTATGCTTTCACCTGCTGACAAGTCAAACATCTGGATACATAATTTGAGATATCCTTTTTCATACCTACCCAATGATATCTTTGCTTCAGATTCTGATACATTTTATCCCTTCCAGGATGCATAGTATAAGGACTACTGTGAGCCTCACTAAGGATGATCTATCTCAACTCAAGATCGTTGGGTACACAGTAACGACCATTAAAATGAAGAACTTCATCCTAATCAAAAGTATAAACAGAATTGGATCCTTCTTCCACTTGCTGCATAACTAGAAGTAAAGAGTCATCTAACCGTTGCTTGGCTCTAATCTGGTCAGCCAAAGTCGGTTTAACCCACAACTCAGCTAAAAGGCTACCATCATCATATATATTCATTCTGGAGAACAAGGATCTTAGGTATGATATGGTCTTACGACTCAAGGCATCTACCACAATATTGGCTTTCCCCGGATGATACTCAATCTCGAAGTTGTAGTCCTTAAGAAGTTCTAACCAACAACGTTGCCTAAGTTTAAGCTCTTTCTGGGTAAGAAGGTATTTCAGGATCTTTTGATCGGTAAAGATATAACACTTCTCTCTATAGATATAGTGTCTCCAGATCTTTAAAGTAAAAACTACCGCTGCAAGCTCAAGATCATGAGTAGGATAGTTACACTCATGTGGTCTCAACTGTCGTGCTGCATACACGATCACCTTACCATCATGCATCAAAACACAACCAAGACCAGAATGTGAAGCATCACTGAAAATTGTAAAGTCCTTCCCTGACTCAGGTTGGTTCAAAACTGGAACTCGGGTCAAAACTGATTTCAACTGATCAAAACTAGACTGTTGGACCTCAGACCATACAAACGAAACACCTTTCCTTAAAAGCTTTGTCAAAGGGGACACAATGATGGAAAAACCCTCGACAAAGCGTCGGTAATACACAACTAAACCTAGAAAATTGCAAATCTCAGACACATTCCTAGGAGGCTTCCAACTGGTGATTGCTTCGATTTTACTCGGCCACCTAGATACCTTTTTTTGAGACATGTCCAAGAAAAGTTACCTCACTAAGCCAAAATTCACACTTACTTAGCTTGGCATACAACTGATGCTCCCTGAGAGTCAACAACACAAATCTCAGATGCCTCACATGCTCGACCTCCGAGCGAGAGTAAACCAAGATATCATCAATAAACACCATAACAAACTGGTCTATGTAGGGTCGGAATATACAATTCATCATATCCATGAAAGCTATAGGGGTATTGGTTAAACCAAAAGGCATCACTAAGAACTCATAGTGACCATATCGGGTGCGAAAAGCAATCTTAGCAACATCAGATCCCTTAACCTTTAACTGATAATATCCAGATCGAAGATCAATCTTCGAGAAAACTATGGCTCCCCGAAATTGGTCAAACAAGTCATCAATCCTGGGTAAAGGATACTTATTTTTTATAATCAACTTATTCAACTTTCGGTAGTCGATGCACAACCGAAGGGAACCATCATTCTTTTTAACAAAGAGAACTGGAGCTCCCCAAGGTGAAGAGCTTGGTCGGATGAACCCTCTATCAAGCAGTTCTTCTAATTGAACTTTCAACTCCTTTAACTTATTCAGAGCCATACGGTACTGGGCCATAGAAACTGGTGCTAACCCTAGATATCAAGAAAAACTCAACCTCAACCTCCTTGCTTGGAGGGAGACCATGCAACTCCTCAAGAAAAACATCAGGACACTCGCTAACCGTGTGAATTTCTTCGATCATAGATAGAGACCCCTTTGTGTTAAGGAGACATGCTATAAAGTTCTCATATCCATTCTAGATCATCTTGTCAGTAACAAAACTGATATCACATTGGACAGATAACCTCGTCGTTCACCAACCAAAACTATAGAACGTCTATCGAGAGTTTTTAAAGTAGCCTTTTTTTCTCACAGTCTAAACTAACACGATGCTCGATTAACCAATCAATTTTGAGAATTAGATCAAACTCCTCTAAAGAAAGTTCCATGAGATCCGCCAGAAACAACTCCCATTCCATAACAAGGGGACATCTCCTAAAAACCTTATCCACTAATAAGGATTGCCCCACAAGGCTCATAACAGTTACTACACCCTCGGTGTCCTCAACAGAGATTGAAAGGTTTCTAGATACTGACTTAGATACATAAGAGTGGGTGGAGCCATTAACAAGCAAAGTAAAGTACGGAATAGAAAAGATGGCAAAGGTAACTGCGATAACATTAGGCTCATCTCGGTCATCTCTACGTCTGGTGGTATATACAACAGCTGACTGACAAGCCTCAGAAAAAGATGGCCCACCACCCTGGTGGCCTTGACTCCTGGTATCAGATCTAACAGCAGAACCAGAAGCTCTACCCTGAAATCATCCCAAAGCGGGTGTCTGAATGGATGTCTGAGACCTAGCGGGTATCTGAGAGCGCACAAGAGTCTGAGTCAGTGGTCGACTGACGGAGGGTGGATGAGGGTAGTCCCTCACAAAATGCTCGAAATATCGACATCGAAACAAGATCTAGTCTTCTTCCTACACTCGCCTCTGTGTATGTTTCCATAAAAGTCACACGCTGGTACAGATGGAATCCCAAAAGAACCACCCCGACTAAAAGAAGAGTCCTAAGGTGCAGCAGGCTAATGATAGGAGCCACCTCCTTGACTTAGTGCAGATCGAGCCCTCTTATCAGGGCGACCAGTCTCACTATGGCTGAAATGTCCCCCAGATCGACCATGATCCTTCCTACGATCCTTGTCTCTACCCTACTCTCGACCAGTGTTGGGATCACCGACACACCCCATGGCGTAGCGGAACAAAATTACGACGGTCTTTTCAGTGATCCATGTACGTTTAATCCGAAATCGGGAGAAAGAGATTTGATGACTTACATTGGTTCCTTGATAAGCAACAAAAACAAAAATTGGATTTGTGATAATCACGATCGTTCGATAATTCAAATCTTTAGCCTCCACGAATATCGTCTCGGCCTCTACTCAGTTCACCCGGTTGATAGAGCAAAATCTCGAAAAACTATTTTTTGTGATTCTAGGGTTTGAGAATTTGGAATTCTCTATTGTGGTTGCTAGACCAAAGATCATTTATATAAGTGTAACCCTAGGTATAAGAGTTTGATTCCAAATTTATTTATAGGGAATAATTACTTTAATTATTTCCTTAAATTTCGTAATCTATATGTAATTCAAATTTAAAAGGGATATAATTACTTTAATTATATCCTTTATTTAAAATTCGGGATTAAATATAATCTACTTATATATATTTTTGCTCCTTTTCAACCATTGGGTGTGACCCTGTAGGCTCATTGTAACGTTAGTAATAATATTAGAACAATTCTAATATTACAAACAATGAGTGACATCTAGCAATATATCATTGTCATCTAAGTTACAAGAGATCATGATTCGATGTATCATGTCCGTGACCAACTATCTTAATGTACTATATCCTTTTATCCTTTTATATCTTTAATAGGCATAAGTCTTGGAATAGTCACACTTGTATAGCCTATTTTAATGTTTCTTGATATCTAGAGTGACCACTTTTAATGAATAATTTGTGATATCTCATATCAACATATTCAAGCATGGTTATGCATTTCTAGTCTCACTCAATCAAGTGGCCTTTGATATATTTTCCTATTATGTAGGAAGGACAAATCCTATCTTGATCATTCACATCTCACTACATGCATTGTAATATATCCAATATCAATTTTTATAGTGTAACTAATTACAAGACACATTTAACTGTATCAAAACATAAAACAACATATGTTGAGATAATAATAATCTCAAGTCTAAGGATCATACATATAGTTGTCACTATTAGCAATATCATGACCATCACATAATAATCCAAGATATATGCTCATAGTGGGTCAGTCTAATATATTATTCTCTACTAATATATTCATGTATTAATTCTGACATCTCTATGTCAATGACAACTCATTGTCATCAATTAATCACATGTTAGTCTTAAGCGTATTATTATTGTCCATACCCATAATAATACTTGACTAAGGATCTTTTAATAATAATACATATATTATTATATGGACCTTACTGTTTCTCAGTTTATGTTATACATTGACACATATATCTGAAAACAACAATAGCAATACCTTTATTCAATAAAATTGGTAAATAAAAGTATCCTTACAATCATCATATGATTGGTCTTTGTGCATACTCTAACAATCTCCCACTAACACTAAGACCAATCACTTACATATCTAATATCGAGTGACTCAGTTTGACGATCATGCTTCTGTTGCATCAGAGGCTTTGTCAAGGGATCGACAATGTTATCATCTGCATGTACTTTGCATATTTCCACATCTCCTCGATCTATGATCTCTCGAATGAGATGGAAGCGTCTAAGAATATGTTTGGACCGTTGATGAGATCTGGGTTCCTTTGCTTGTGCAATGGATCTATTATTATCACAATGGAGTTCTATAACAGTTGATATGCTTGGAACAACCCCTAGTTCAGATATGAACTTTTTGATCCAAACAACTTCCTTTGCTGCTTCATTGGTTGCAATATACTCAGCTTCTGTCGTAGAATCAACTATTTTATCTTGCTTAGAACTTTCCCAACTTACAGTACCTACGTTAAGGCAAAACACAAATCTAGATTGCGATCTTGAGTCATCCTTGTCTGTTTGGAAACTAGCATCAATATAACCTTTTATACTAAGCTCTTCTTTGCCTCCATAGACAAGAAATGTATCCTTAGTTCTTCTCAAGTACTTAATGATGTTTTTTACTGCTACCCAGTGACTTTCACCAGGGTTTACCTGATATCGAATTGTCATGCTTAAGTCATACGATACATCTGGTCGAGTACATATCATGGCATATATGATAGAACCAATAGCTGAAGCATATGGGATCTTGCTCATTCGTTCTCTTTCTTGTGGAGTTGAAGTACACATTTCCTTCGAAAGAGATATACCATGTCTCATAGGTAAGAATCCTTTCTTCGATTCTTCCATAATAAATCTTTTCAGAACTTTGTCTATATATGTACTTTGACTGAGACCTAGAAGTCGTCTAGATCTATCTCTATAAATCTTAATCCCTAAGATATATGTTGCCTTACCCAAATCTTTCATAGAGAAACAACTACTTAACCAAGTCTTAACTGACTGTAAGGTAGGTATGTCATTTCCTATAATAAGTATGTTATCTACATACAAGATTAGGAAAGAAACAATGCTCCCACTTGTCTTCTTGTAAACACAAGGATTATCTTCGTTCTTGATAAAATCAAACTCTTTGATCGCATCATTGAAATGAAGATTCCAGCTTCGAGAAGCTTGCTTTAGTCCATAAATAGACCTTTTTAGCTTATAAACCTTTCCAGCATTTCCAGGAGCGACAAAACCTTCTGGTTGTGTCATATACACATCCTTTTCAAGTTTTCCATTAAGGAAAGCGGTTTTGACGTTCATTTGCCAGATTTCATAATCATGGAATGCAACTATAGCAAGCAAAATCCGGATGGATTTAAACATAGCTACGGGGGAGAAAGTTTCATCATACTCAATACCATGAACTTGTCGAAAACCTTTAGCGACTAGTAGCCCCTTGTATGTTTGTAAATTTCCATCCATATCGGTTTTCTTCTTAAAAACCTATTTACACCCTATAAGTTTTACCCTTTAGGTGATTTAACCAAAGTCCATACTTGGTTGACTAGCATAGATTCTATCTCAGATTTCATGGCCTCAAGTCATTTCTCAGATTCCATACGTGGTTATGAGAAATCCATATCTCTCAGGTGCATGTCGTTCTCTTGTGGACCTGCGCAGTGATTGTGTTTCTAAATCTGTTGACTGTTCCTCAATAATTTGTGGAACATGTTCAATCTCAGGCTCAGTGAATTATTGTTCTTGAACTTCTCCAAGTTCAATATCTCTACCCTTTCCTTTCTTATTGAGAAATTCTCTTTTGAGAAAAACTCTTGTTCGAGCAACAAATACTTTGTACTCTTTAGGGTTAAAGAAATAATATCCCTTAGTTTCTTTGGGATATCCAACAAAAATTATACTTATGAGATTTGGGTTCAAGCTTTGTAGACATCTGATGTTTGAAATATGCTTCGCAACCCCAAATCTTCATAAAATACATACTAGGACGTTTTCTAATCCGTATCTCATATGATGTCTTTTGAACAGATTTAGACGAAATACGATTTAAAGTGAAAGCATTTGTTTCTAGTGCATGTCCCTAGAAAGAAGTCGGAAGATCACTATGACTCATCATTGATCGAACCATGTCTAACAAGGTTCAATTTCTCCTCTCAAAAACTCTATTCCACTATGTTATACCTGGTGGAGTAAGCTGTGAGAAAATCCCACATTCTTTAAGGAGTTCATCAAATTCTATGCTTAAGTATTCTCCATCTCGATATGATCGAAGTGCTTTAATACTCTTGCCTAGTTGATTTTTTACTTCATTCTTGAATACTTTAAACTTTTCGATAGCCTCAGATTTATAGCGCATAAGGTAAATGTAACCATATCAACTGAAGTCATCAGTGAAAGTGATGAAGTACTGAAATCCACCTCTATCTTGTGTGTTCATTGGTCCACATACATCACTATGTATTAATCCTAATAAATCACTTGCTCACTCACTTTTACCATTAAAAGGAGCCTTAGTCATTTTTCCCAGTAAGCAAGATTCACATACATCCAGTTGTTCAAAAATAAATGAATCTAAAAATCCATCTTTATGGAGTTTTGATATGCATTTCTCACTTATATGGCCTAAACGACAATGCCAAAGATAAGTTTGATTTGAGTCATTTGTTTTTGATCTTTTGGTATTTATATTATATATGGCATTTTCCAGATTTAAAATATATAAGCCATTAACCAATTGTGTTGAACCATAAAAAATATTATCGAGATAAAAAGAACAACAATTATTCTTAATAATAATTATCGAGATAAAAAATATTATCTAAATGTAAATCAAGTCCAGTAGGTAAAGATAAAACGTATGTTCCTGTAGCTAATGCAACAACTCTTGCTCCATTTCCTACTCGTAGGTATACACCTCCCTTAGCTAGATTTCTTCTCTTTTGTAGTCTCTGTACAGAAGTACAAATGTGAGAACCACAACCGATATCTAATACCCAAGAAGAAGATGTTGACAGATTCACATCAATAATATAAATACCTGAAGTAGATGCACCATCTATTATTTCCTTCTTAACCTCTTCAAGATAGATGAGGTAATTTATTTTCTAGTGTCCAGTCTTATTGCAATGGAAACATTTTTCTTCCGTGCTAACTCCCCCTTTGGGTTTCAGTGCATCATGTCCTTTGGGCATAGGCTTACCTTTACCCTTGCACTTTGCCACTGCTTTTCCCTTTCCTTTGTCCTTGAGGACCATTAGAATGGGCATAGGTCCACCCTTAGACATGTTTTTCTCGGCAGTTCGTAACATGCCAAGTAACTGTGGCAAAGTTTTTTAATTTCATTCATGTTGAAATTAAGGACAAATTGATTGAAGCTATTCGGCAACGATTGCAGAATAACATCAGTAGCCAATTCATCTTTGAGAGGAAATCCTAGCTTTTCCAGCGTTTGGAAATAGCCTATAATCTTAATGACATGAGCTCTTACAGGAGATCCCTCTACCATTTTCCACTGAAATAGAGCTTTAGAGGTCTCACACCTCTCTTGACGTGCTTGCTCCTCATATATTTCTTTGAGATTTTGAATCATATCATATGCAACCATGTCCTCATGTTGCTTTTGAAGATCAGGAGTGATGGTAGAAAACATAAGACATCCGACATCTAACATGTCATCCATATGTTTCTTAAACTTGTCTTTGTCAGCTTTAGAAGCATTAGTTGTCGGTTCATCTGGAATAGGTTCTTCAATGATATATTCCTTTCTTTCCTGTTCGAGAACAATTCTCAAATTGCAGAACCAATCAAGGAAGTTCATGCCATTGAGTTTATCCTTCTCAAGGAGTGATTGCAGTGATATAGTGTTGTTTGCCATTTAGATCTACAACAATGAAAATATAGAAAGTAAATTTACCAATTTGAAATATTATAAATAGGTCTTTGTTTATAAAATACTCTCACTATTTTGTTCAAAATTAAAAACCCCTCTCGTTTTTAATTTCGGAAAAATTCAACGAAAATTTTTTAGTGAGCGAGGATCCATAATTCACCAATTTCCCAAATCAGCTTTGGCTTTTTTTTAGGATAAAGGTTATTTAGGTAAGTAACCCTTTACTAATTACATCTCACGTAACTCCTCCAATTGGTTAACAACTCTTGTTCAGTCATCTCATGACTTAACCAAATACTTAGCCTTTAGGTTTCTAATCCTATTAGAACAACCTAACTAAGTTATTATCAATATTTCGACCAACGAATATCACTTGCTTATTCTACGCGTTTAACCAAGATGGACTTATGGTCAATGCTTTGGTAAAATCCACATAAGATCGATCAAGGCCTTAACGAGGGCAAATATTGGACGGCTAATTTTAACTTAGATTAATTTAAGGGAAAAAATTAAATATATCATCATTATTTCTTATAATTTGGCCATTATTAATCTCATCAATATATGCGAGTAGAAGATATATATCATAAATTGCATCACATACATGATAGATATGAAATAAAAAAATTGCAATGGTTATAGCCCAAAAGAAAGAACTAATGTGGTACATCCCAAGCCAATAGGAGAACCTTAAAACCCTAATTCTATACTAAAACTTCTTCTCAAGCATCTTCTTGCCTTTGCTCCAAACGTCTCGATTGCTTTTTGGAATATTATTACAATTATAGAAACTCGTTTTACATATGAGGGAGTAAGATGAGAAGAGAAGTACAATAGAGATGGACAAAGGCACGACACGCAGGCCGTATTTTAAATTTTACAACTACACAAACAGGTGGTTGTGGGTTTGAAACCTCACAACCATATTCTCATCTTTTAACCAACATTAATATATTTTTTAAGTGTTACAGACCAAGTTTGAGGACAATACCTTTGCAATTAATGTGTGGCCATTGGTCCCTGGTTTTAGTTGATCTATCTTCACAAACGCTAGCTTTCTCTTCTCTTTTGTTTTATTTTGTTGCATCCTATAACGATACGAATTCAAAGAATAAAATTTTTAAGAGAAAAGAAAAGATTAGAGCAAAGATAAAGAAGCAAAAACATATTAGAATTGTAGAAGAAGAAATTGGGGAAGAAAAGATTTCATTTCATTCATTCGATGGATGACAACAGATAACCCTTACAACCTTTTAACCTAGCACATACCTGAACGACAGCGTTTTGAGACTAAGAGTTGCATAAAATGCAACATTTCATTAAACTATGTAATAAAGAATTAACGGCTAATTAAAATTAAAAAAAATACTCTTTCAACTATCAACAAAACAATTGAGGCTCTAACAATACTCCTCCCTTGAACATATCCTTGTCCTCAAAGATTAAAACAAGCCTTTTTTTTTATGATTAGACCAAACGTGTCCACAAGCTTTCTTAGACTTGGTCGGAATTAAAATATGAATCGACAATAGTTCTTTCATATCGATAATGATTGATAACCAAATGTGAATTGAATCACAAGGGTTCACAGGCTTTCTTGGAAGTGACTCCACAAAATTAAAATAAAAGAACTGAAAGAGGGGATTAAACCTTCCGGAGCATGCTTTGACAATCTCATGTCCCACAATTCCACCAAACATGGCAACCATGAGATTCAGTACAGCCCTGGACCCAAAAACAAACTGTTGCAAAAGTTTTGGGTTGATATCTTGCACCATAGCATGTATCTCATCCTTCGAACTGTTTGAGATTTCTCTAAACTCATTTCTAAAAGCAAACCCAAGCTAAAAATAGATAACATGCCAATCCGGCAAAAGTTTCCCATCTTGAACCAGTAGAAGTAGTAAATGAAACCTTGCCACCAAATCAGGTTGAGATTTTTGAAACAGAGCCACAAAAAAGAGACAACTTTCTAAATGATGATCCAATGAGTAAGAACAAATAACATCAAGGTCATGAAGAAGTTCTACAAAATACTCAACGACCTTTTTTTAACTAAAAATTTTAATAACACGTGATGGTATGGGATTGATAATCTACTGTTTAGCATAGCATCAGATCCAATTGTTCCATGACCTGAAGTAGTAGTTTTTTCATCTATACCACCTTCACAAGAATCGCCAAAATAAAACCTTATAAAGTTTTTTGATTTTAGAGTAGGTTGCAACCCTATCATACATGAAGCTATATATTTTTTTGCTGACTTCAAACCTCTCTCTTGAGGTCGTTTCATACAGGCGAAGATGTATGTTTGAGAATCTAAAGCAACCTATACTATTGTCTTGTAAGTTGCACATACAACTTTGCAATAAGAATGTAGTAAGGCATGTGGAGCAATTCTATCCGACCACAAAAAATAGATACAAGAAAAGATAGTTTGTGCTAAAGAATGTCCCTTATAACATGTTGTCTCACAAACTAGACTGTCAATGCTGATCAGAATAGGAGTATCACCATTTTCAATGGTCTCATCTATAGAATAGTATGTACGAACAATATTGAAATCCATCTTCGGATCTATTATCTCTAAAGTAGACATGGCAACAAAAAGATTATATTTTTCCCCTTGAATTTGCTCTCCATTGGGCATGTGATCAAACACCTTCGAATCTCGACAGTTCTTACAGAGTTTCCTCCCAACCATACGAACCAAATAATTTGTATCAATGTCTTCAATAGCAATCAACTTCTCATAATTCATTACGGGAATTTCACTCATTTTATAATTCACAGTAACCCAAGCTCGGTTAAAGTCCCTTACAACATCCTCACCAATAAAATTGGCAACAATCTCATTATCATAAGTAACATTGCAGCCCCAATATTCACAATTATCCCCAATTTTGAAATTTTCATATTCAAATTCTACGATCACTTGTCTAGCAGTTAAAACAACACTTGCTAACCTATAAAACGAATAAACATGAACATATTCTTTATTCGCACTCAAACCCTTAGCACCTTGAATTGTAGTCCTCATTAATAAAAGCCTAAATGTATATGGAACATTAAACTTAAAATTTCTACCAACATTCATAAACACAATTGAATAATCTTTTCTAAACACTGATCGTATCGGAGAATTCATGTTATATGAGTTACCTGATATGTCATAGATTATGGTTTGATCCATATTTTTCACAAAACCCTACATTTCGGCATTGACAACCAAAACTACAATCCTCGGAACTTGCACTACCAACATTCCTTGTTCTTCCTCTGTAAAATTTGACCATTTTGTATCATTGAACTCTTCTCGTGTAGACCCACTGTCCTGTGATCCTTCTGGAAATTCATTAGATGGGTCATCAAAACCACCCAACTCCAAGTCTGTCATCATAGATGATTGGTCGAACACCTTGAGTTCGTTAGATCCTATCAACATCAATTCTTGTTTTGTCTCTACTGAATCTGTCAACACAACACCTTGAACAAGTGGTGGTTTCAACTGATGATAAACAAACTCCACTAAATTTGAGATTTCCGTTCTCGAATTTTGACTCTTTGCTTCCAAAGAAATAGGAACCAACGATGAGTCATCCAATCTTTACGGATTAATAACGAAAAAATTGATTGAGTCATCCAATCTCTCAAACAACAGTTTGGCATCCTCCAAAAATTTAACTTGAAACTCGTAGAACATTCGATCTATGAAATTTTCCAAACGAATAAACTCTTCGTGTAGATTTTCCATTAGCCTCAATTGTTTTGTCGACCGTTGGAAGAGTATTTTTTTAATTTTAATTAGCCGTTAATCCTTTATTATGCAGTTTAATAAAATGTTGTGTTTTATGCCACTCTTAGTCTCAAAACGTTGTCGTTCAGGTATGTGCTAGGTTAAAAGGTTGTAAGGATTATCTATTGTCATCCATCGAATGAATGAAATAAAATTTTATCTTCCCTAATTTCTTCTTCTGCAATTCTAATATGTTTCTGCTTTTTATCTTTTCTCTAATCTTTTATTTTCTCTTAAAAATTATGTTCTTTGAATTCGTATCGTTACACATCCCTTGTTGTTGTTGCTATTGTCCCTCTTGCTTTTGTTGTCCTGTCGTCGCCATTGATTCAAATGTTGTTCTCCTCTCTTCTCTGTTTTTCTTTTTCCTTTACAGAACCTGGGGGAAACGAGAAATGGAAAATCCCTAGATGTAGAACAGAAATTGCACCGTTCCTGTTTTTCTCCCATGGACATTATGATGTCTTTTAGCTACTTTCCAATGTTTTTTTTAAAAAATTGAGAGAGAAACATATTGTGCCTCATTAAAAAACCTCCTAAACCGAAATGAGGAAAAAAGAGCACACTTCATAGTAATTACAAAATGATAAAAGAAACACCTAAGTAATCATTAGAGACACACACCCTCATAGAGTTACAAGTCATCATGAACCAAAGCCAAAACTGCATCCGTTGGAAACATGAAGATACAAGATGAGAAGTTCAGTTCTCCAAATGAAGGAACATCACCAGTTTGAGCCATTTTGGCTAACCCATCAACGACCTTATTCGTTGTCCAATGAATATGACAAATTTTGATCTCCCAAGATTGATCAAGAAATGAACAAACCTCTTTAACAACGATGTCAAACCACCTCCTGCAGTCCGTTTAACCACATCCAGTCCGTTTCCAATGTTTTTTTTTTGACAAACAACTAAGTACTTTTGAATGTTCATTCGACATTTCATTAATGAATTTGTTATGTTTCATAAAATTTTGATTATATGGTGTTAATTTAAATAAAACTGATATTACATTATCGTTTCTTGCTCCACTTTCTTTATGAATAGTTTCGGTATTTCCATCAATAATCAAACATTCTAATAACCAATTAGAGTATTGTTTAATTAGGGTTATCATTTATACCTTTTGTATATTAAATTCATCATTGGTTGGTTAATTAATCGTCGGTGGCTTCAGTATCAAGTTAAAATTTATATCGAACAAAACCTTGAAAGAATATAAAAAGTTTCAACTAGAATATGAAAATGGGTTTGTGCCAAGTGATATCTATTCCAGGTAAAATGGTGTACCATTATACGATAACATTTACTTATAAAGCAATATTAATTAAGGGTATGTATAAGTAATCGTAATTGTTAACGGATATAATCGTTATATTTTATAATTGAACCATTAAAATTTAATAATTTTGGTTAATCAAATCGTTAAAATGATGATTAATGATTACAGCTACGAATTTTGATTAATGGTTAACTTATAGATTAACCGTTATTAAATTATTTATATATAATATATAAATAAAATAAATTTAAAACTTTAATTGTAGTTTTTATATATTGAACTTTAATTATTATATGTCAGTTAAATATTTATATTTAAAATTTTTATAAAGATTTTTATGTCTTGAATTTTGATGGTATATTGTTACAATGTTATGTGTTATAGTTTTTTTTAATTTTAAAATATTATAACGCTTGTGCATTTTGTCTTGTGTTGCAACTTCATAGTATGCAAGTATTTTTTAATTACGGTGTAAGAGATTAGAATATCTTTATTTAAGTATTTTTAGTGAATATTTAAATATATTTTTTTATTATAGAGATAATTATATTATTCTGTAAAAAATAATAAACACATGGAAAAATTATAATAGGTTACAGATTAACCTATTAATTAATCATTGGTTAACTGCATCTTAACAGTTAATCGTTACGGTTAATCGTTTCTTAATAGTTAGGTTACAGTTAACAAAATTCAATAATCATTATAATGATTAATCGACTGTTTAAATTAAACAGTACAATTAACCTACCATAAACACCACTAAATACTAATAATACATGAGATTTAGTGATGAGGTAGTCAAAATTAAGGCTAAAATTGTAACACCCGACCCGAATATCACAGTGGGCCTCCGGCCCAAAACCCATATTTCAAAATTTTCTTTAAAAGTCCAATAATAAAAATCACATAAGGTCCAAACCAATTTCATAGTCCACTTAAATTAAAACAAACCCAAAATAATTCAAAGTAAATCGGAGCTCCAAAATATATTACAGACCATTTAAAAAACATTCGACCCAATAAAAATAACAGAGTTACAATACATATAGGGTTCAACATAGTACTAAGCCCACTACATCCAATAATTGTACTCTGACAACACGGTCGATGCTGAAAGTCCAAACCTCGATGGTGCTCCACGGGACCCGTTCATCTAAACTACGCACGAAAACAAATTTCGAACGCTGAGCCACACAAGCTCAGTGGATACGCCAAACTTGGCCAACATTATGCCTATCAAAGCAGTAAAGCATGGCATATAAATCACATGCATGGTATGATGGTCTAGCATGCTTGCCTAACACATGGAATAAATTAATGTATACTATCGCACACAACATATACAATCATATAAGTCAACACACAAGAGCTAGGCCCGCGTACACATAGCATCGGGATCCTACACTTAGGATTGAGGCCGCCCTCAAATTCTATACCCAGAATGTTACATCGGACATCTTCGAACGAGGCCGCCCAACATTCGGAAAGGGGTGGAGGTCGCCCAACCAACCCCATGCTCAGAATGTTACATTGAACATCTTCGAGTGAGGCCACCCAACACTCGGAATAAAAGTCTTCAATCATCATCCGGCATGTTACATCGGATGGCCTTCAACGTGTTGTAACACTTATGGATATCCAGATTTCCAACTCACAGGGACTCAAACCATACAAAAGATTCACCTAGGAACTTATCACAACAAGATATATTAATCCTTATCATACTTAAGTCTTTTGGGGTTATGATTATCAATCTTAGTATGATGACTCATTCTATAGCTTTCAGATTAAAGTATTTATTTATTAAGATCACCGAAACCTTAAATTCTACCCAACCTAGCCAAAATACACAAAGGTATCGATACCCTTAAGTAGGGTATCAGAACACCCTGTATCGATATCCACCCAAATAGGGTATCGAAACACACAGGTATCGATACCAGTATTGATACTGTTGACCGATATCAAAAGTCAACAAAAAGGAAGAACTCGTTTCGATACAGGTATCGATACAAAAAGTTTCTAGAATCCTAGGTATCGAAACAAGGTTCGATTCCCCTGAACAACAAGCCAAAAAGCTCTAATGGGTATCGATACCGGTAGCCCGAGTATCGATACCCCCTACACTAAGGACGGGTCTGCACTTAGAAATTCTAGAGTTTTACCTCCAAACTTTACCTAAACGATTCCAAATTTTCCTACTCATTTCGAAGTATATTTAGGATGTTTAAACATCAATTTCTAACCTTTAAATGCATAAACTCGGATTTCACCATTAATGACCCATTTCATGTAAACCAAGCAAGACAACACACATAAATGATTTTCTCTACATGCTATGCACTCTACCATGGATGGATGATGAAGAATGAGTTGGGAGTACCAACCTCAAGCAAACTCAGCCACCAAAACGAGCTCCACACCTCTTCAAGCTCTTCCCCTTCCAAAGCTAGATGATGGCTCACAAGCCTCTTTCTCTACAAGGGAAAGATGAAGAACGGATTAAACACACATCGGGGAAGATTTTAGGAGCTTAAAACACTAAAAGAACAGGGATTTAAGCTCCTCAAAAACCTATTCCCGAACTCAACTAAAACCCCACACAAACCTCTTCCTCCACCAAACTTGGCAACCCAACCCTTGTTCTACAGATCTATTTCAGCTCTATCACATCCTCTTCATCATGAAAACGAGATTCTAAACCCAACTCAACAAGATCTTACCTTTTTCTCTTACACTTGGATGAAGAAGATGAGAGGAAGAAACCCCCTCTGCACTATGACCTCACCTCTGCAAAAACCACTCTAAACCCTCTTTAAAATACCCTATTTTGGCATTTACCAAAAATGCCCTCAGCCTACATCTTAACCTCCCCCCCACACTCCAAACCCAACAACTAGGCCCAACACCATAGCCCAAACTCTCGGGTTAACCTAACTCACTAAATCGAGAATCCAGGTCGTTACAACTCTCCCCTCCTTAAAGAAAATTTCATCCTCAAAATTTACCTGTTAGGAAGAGATGAGGATACTGAGCTCTTATGTCCTTCTCCGCCTCCCACGTGGCCTCTTCAATTCCATGGTTCCTCCATAAAACCTTTACCAAAGGTATACTCTTATTCCTAATCTCTTGGACTCCTCTATCAACGATTTCGATGGGCCTCTCCTCAGAAGTCAAAACTGTATTGACTTCGATTTCCTCAAGCTGGACCACATGTGAGGGATCAGAACGATAACGTCTCAACATAGACACGTGGAACACATCATGTATACGTGCCAACTCCGGAGGTAGAGCTAACCTATAAGCTACTGGTCCAACCCTCTGAATCACCTCATATGGCCCGATATACTTTGGGCTTAACTTTCCCTTCCGACCAAACCGAATGATACCCTTCCATGGAGATACCTTGAGAAACACTTTTTCACCAAGCTCATACTCGATGTGCTTACGCTTCTTATCCGCATAAGCCTTTTGTCTGTCAAAAGTTGTTTGTAACCTCTCCTTGATGATCTGGACTTTCTCTTTAGTTTCCTTAACAAGTTCCAAACCCACTATCTTCCTCTCATTGAGCTCTGTCCAACACAAAGGTGTCCTACACCTGTGCCCGTACAAGGCCTCAAAAGGAGCCATCTTGATGCTCGACTGATAACTGCTGTTGTAAGAAAACTCCACCAACGGTAACTGCTCCTCCCAACTGCGAGCAAAGTCTATCGCACAACACCGAAGCATATCCTCCAAGATCTGGATAACTCTCTCAGACTGTCCGTCGGTCTAGGGATGAAAAGCTGTACTGAAGTGCAACTTGGTGTCTAGATCCCCGTGGATAGACCTCCACAACCTCGCTGTGAACCTCGGATCCCTATCCGATATGATCGATGAAGGTACACCATACAACCTCACGATCTCCTTGATGTACAACTGAGCCAACTTTTCCAAACTGAAGTCCATCCTCACAGGTAGGAAGTGAGCTGACTTGGTTAACCGGTCAACTATGACTCATATAGTATCATGCTTCCTCAACGTCATTGGTAACAAAGTCCATGGTCATACGACCCCACTTCCACTGTGGAATTTGGATAGGCTGAAGCAAACCTGAAGGAACCTGATGTTCCGCTTTCACTTGCTGACATGCCAAACACCTTGTCACAAACTCTGACACATCTCTCTTCATGCACGGCCACCAAAAGAAAGGACGAAGATCCTGGTACATCTTGTTACTACCTGGATGAACAAAAAACGGACTACGGTGAGCTTCCCTCAAGATACGATCCCTCAGATCCTCCAAGGCAGGAACACACAACTGACCCTGAAAGTACAAGAAACCACCATCTCGTACTTCAAAGTTTGACGATTCACCTCTATAAATAGCCTCTAACTGAGCTACCAACTCCTCGTCTAACACTTGTGCTCTCTTTATGTCCTGAACAAGCGTGGGCTCCACACGCAACTCATCCAAAAGATCTCTGTCATCAGTCATCCTCAACCGAGTAAACAAAGCTCTCAAATCCGACATGGACTTCCTACTCAAAGCAACGGTGACAATATTCACCTTGCCCGGATGATACTCTATGACACAGTCATAGTCCTTTAACAACTCTATCCACCGACGCTGTCTCAGGTTCAATTCTCTCTGGGTAAGAAGATACTTCAAACTCTTGTGATCGGTGTAGATGTAGCATTTCTCCTCATAGAGATAATGCCTCCATATCTTCAAAGCAAAGATAACTGCTGCGAGCTCAAGATCATGTGTAGGATAGTTCCTCTCATGGGGTTTCAACTGCCTCGAGGCGTAAGCAACCACCTTACCCTCTTGCATGAGCATACAACCTAACCCATTCAAGGAAGCATCACTAAACACCACATAATCTTTTCCCGGTTCTGGTTGTATCAAGACCGGTGCCTCTATCAGATAAGCTTTCAACTACTCAAAACTCTATTGTCTTCTCTCGTTCCACACGAACAGAACTCCCTTCTGAAGCAACTTGGTCAAAGGTGCCGCTATAATCGAAAAACCCTTAACGAACCTCCTATAGTATCCAACAAGTCCAAGAAAGCTACGGACTTTCGATACATTCCTCGATGGTTTCCAATCCACCATAGCTTGTATCTTCTGTAGATCTACTCGGATTCCATCCGCTGTAACAATGTGGCTAAGAAACGCCACCTCAGACAACCAGAACTCGCACTTACTATACTTGGCGTACAGACGCCTATCCCTCAACACCTGAAGAACCACTCTTAGGTGATAATCATGCTCCTCCCCTGAGCGTGAATACATCAAGATATCATCGATGAACACAACCACAAACTGATCTAGGTACGGCTGAAAGATTCGGTTCATCAAGTCCATAAAAGCTGCGGGTGCATTCGTGAGCCCAAACGACATCACTAGAAACTCATAGTGTCCGTACCGCATCCTAAAAGCGGTCTTCTGGACATCCTCATCCACCACCTTTAACTAGTAGTACCCTGACCTCAAGTCTATCTTAGAAAACACATGGGCACCCCTCAACTGATCAAAGAGGTCATCGATCCTAGGAAAAAGATAACGATTCTTGATCGTGACCTTATTGAGCTGACGGTAGTCGATGCACATCCTCATCGATCCATCCTTCTTCTTAACAAACAAAACCGGTGCTCCCCACGGTGACACACTCGGTCTCATAAAACCTCTCTTAAGAAACTCCTGGATCTGTTGTTTCAATTCTCTTATCTCCGTTGGTGCCATACGATACAGTGCTATAGACACTGGTGCCGTACCAGACAACACCTTTATCCGGAACTCCAACTTACGATTGGGAGGTAAACCAGGTAACTCTTCTGGGAAAACGTCAGGATACTCGTAGACTATCCTTAAGTGCTCTAAAGCTGGATTGCCAACACTCACATCCACCACATGAGCTAAGAAAGCCTCATAACCTTGCTGGATCAACCTCTGAGCTGACAACGCTGATACTACATTCGGTAAACACGGGTTTCTTTCACCCCTCACCACAAGCTTAGAACCATATGTCACTCTGAGCTTCAAACTCTTAGTTCTACACCCCAAACTTGCATTATGTTCAAACAACCAATCCATCCCTAGGATTACGTTGAACTCCTGAAACGGCAAGACCATAAGATCGACCGGGAAGATAGATCCTTACACCTCCATCGGACACCTCCGATACACCTTATCCACCAACACATCCAACCCCAAACGGCTTGTCACACGAACCCCTATCTCAAGATCCTCCGCTGGTAACCCCCACTACTGAGATATCCCACTACGAATATACGAGTGGGTAGACCCCGAGTCCACGAGAGCAACTATAGGTACAGAAAACAAACTGAACGTACCTGAGATCACATCTGTGGCTGCATAGTCCTCCTATGCCCTCACTGCATACTGTCTCGCCGGTGCTCTGGCGGTGGACTAAAAGGTACCTCCTGAAGCATGGCTAGCTCCGCCACGAGAGAACCCACGACCTCTCTGAGCCTGGGACACAGTCCTCTGAGCCTGACCGGGAGGAGACGTCACAACCTTAGGATAGTCCCTAAAAAGGTAATCCGGGGACCCACACTGAAAATAAGCTCTGGCATTGCCCCAACACTCTCCTCGATGGCTCCGGCCACAACGTCTGCAATTCTGAACACTGACGATGGCACTCCTCTGTAAACTCTCTATAGCCCCAACAAAAGAAGACATAGACTGCCTCCTACGTCCCACAGACTTTGACCTTTGATCTGCCCTCACACTCTAATTCGATGCTCCTCTGTTCTGGTTCCAACGGTTCCTACTCCTACTAGAGTGGGACTGAGAGTTACCCGCACAACTCTGAATGGATCAACCAGGGACTCCCTGGCCAATAGACTGTCTATAGGTCAAACCCTGAACCTGCTCAAGGGACTTAGCACTGGCAGCTAACTCCGAAAATACTGTAGGTGGTCTAGCAGTGAGATAAGTCTGAATCTCCTTCCTCAGACCTCTCAAGAACCTCTTGCATCTCATCTTCTCGGTAGCAACAAGCTCCGGGGCATACCGGCTCAACTGAAGGAACTTCTGCTCGTAAGCGAAGACTGAATGGTTCCCCTGAACCAGATGGGTAAACCGCTCCCTCAGGGTATCAATGTGAGTCTCACCCACATACTTGCTCTCGAACTCCTCAAGAAAGTCCTCCCACTTAGGACGATGGGGGTACCAACCCTACTCAACATTCTTCCACCCCTATCTTGCGTTGCCCTTTAGAAGCGACAACACACACGACAGCTTATCCTCTAACCTCAGTCTCATCTATCTCATGGTCCATCTCGTATCATGCAACCACTGATCTACCTGTACGGGATTATCTTGTCCCGTACCAAAGAAGTCAACAACTTCCTGCCTCCGCACTCTCTTAACCGGTGCCTCACGAGGCGTAGAAGACGGCCTCGGTATAGCTCTCACTATCTTGCATAGAGTACGGTTCAACTGGGCAAAGTAGTTGGCCCCTTGACTAGCTGCATCATCCGATGGCACTTCCTTATCGGGCTCATACTCATAGTCGGAGTCTCCTCCTCAAGAACCCCGGCTCTCCTCCTGATCTCTCACGCGTCTAGGCATGCTTAGCAACCTCTGCACAACAACCACAAACAGGATCACACCATCAAAAATTCATGCTTAACAACCTCTGCACAACAACTACTCGTGAGCAAGTACTAGTCTAACACCTATATAACAAACTAGACTCCACCGGAGACTCCTAGAACCGACTCAACCTGGGCTCTGATACCACTAAATGTAACACCCGACCCGGATATCACAGTGGGCCTCCTGCCCAAAACCCATATTTCAAAATTTTCCTTAAAGGTCCAATAATAAAAATCACATAAGGTCCAAACCAATTTTATAGTCCATTTAAATTAAAACAAACCCAAAATAATTCAAAGTAAATCGAAGCTCCAAAATATATTACAAACCATTTAAAAAACATTCGACCCAATAAAAATAATAGAGTGACAATACATATAGGGTTCAACATAGTACTAAGCCCACTACATCTAATAATTGTACTCTGAAAACACGGTAGATGCTGAAAGTCCAAACCTCGATGGTGATCCACGGGACCCGTTTACCTAACCTACGCACGAAAACAGATTTCGGACACTGAGACACACAAGCTCAGTGGATACGCCAAACTTGGCCAACATCATGCATATCAAAGCAGTAAAGCATGCATATAAATCACATGCATGGTATGATGGTCTAGCATGCTTGCCTAACACATGGCATAAATGAATGTATACCATCGCACACAGCATATACAATCATATAAGTCAACACACAAGAGCTAGGCCCGCGTTCACACAGCATCTGGATCTTACACTTAGGATTGAGGCCGCCCTCAAATCCTATGCCCGGAATGTTACATCGGACATCTTCGAACGAGGTCGCCCAACATTCGGAAAGGGGTGGAGGTCGCCCAACCAACCCCATGCTCGGAATGTTACATCGAACATCTTCGAGTGAGGCCGTCTTCGAGTGAGGCCGCCCAACACTCGAAATAAAAGTCTTCAATCATCACCCGGTATGTTACATCGAATGGCTTTTAACGTGTTGCAACACTTATGGATATCCGAATTTCCAACTCACAGGGACTCAAACCACACAAATGATCCACCTAGGATCTTATCACAACAAGATATATTAATCCTTATCATACTTAAGTCTTTCGGGGTTATGATTATCAATCTTACTCCGATGATTCATTCTAGATGTCTCAGATTAAAGTATTTATTTATTAAGATCACAGAAACCTTAAATTCTACTCAACTTCGCCAAAATACACAGAGGTATCGATACCCTTAAGTAGGGTATCGGAACACCCTGTATCGATACCCACCCAAAGAGGGTATCGAAACACACAGGTATCGATACCAGTATCGATACCGTTGACCGACATCAAAAGTCAACAAAAAGGAAGAACCCGTTTCGATACAGGTATCGATAAAAAAAGTTTTTAGAATCCTAGGTATCAAAACAAGGTTCGATACCCCTGAACAACAAGTCAAAAAGCTCTAATGGGTATCGACACTGGTAGCCCGAGTATCGATACCCCCTACACTAAGGACGGGACTGCACTTAGAAATTCTAGAGTTTTACCCTCAAACTTTACCTAAACGATTCCAAATTCTCCTACTCATTTCTAAGTGTATTTAGGATGTTTAAACATCAATTTCTAACCTTTAAATGCATAAACTCGGATTTCACCATTAATGACCCATTTCAAGCAAACCAAGCAAGACAACACACGTACATGATTTTCTCTACATGCTATGCACTCTACCATGGATGGATGATGAAGAATGAGTTGGGAGTACCAACCTCAAGCAAACTCAGCCACCAAAACGAGCTCCACACCTCTTCAAGCTCTTCCCCTTCCAAAGCTAGATGATGGCTCACAAGCCTTTTTCTCTACAAGGGAAAGATGAAGAACGGATTAAACACACATCGGGGAAGATTTTAGGAGCTTAAAACACTAAAAGAACAGGGATTTAAGCTCCTCAAAAACCTATTCCCAAACTCAACTAAAACCCCACATAAACCTCTTTCTCCACTAAACTTGGCAACCCAACCCTTGTTCTATAGATCTATTCCAACTCTATCACATCCTCTTCATCATGAAAACGAGATTCTAAACCCAACTCAACAAGATCTTACCTTTTTCTCTTAAAATTGGATAAAGAAGATGAGAGGAAGAAACCCCCCTACACTATGACCTCACCTCTGCAAAAACCACTCTAAACCCCCTTCAAAACACCCTATTTTGGCATTTACCAAAAATGCCCTCAGCCCACATCTTAAACCCCCACACACACACTCCAAACCCAACAACTAGGCAAAACACCAAAGCCCAAACTCTCGGGTCAACTCGACTCACTAAACCGAGAATCCGGGTCGTTACAAAAATAAAGCCGACTAGTTTTATTAATATCATATTTTTATATAATCTTTTTACAGAACGTTAACATAAATACCGTAACTATAAAAATTTAATACATATATATAGTCTTAAGACGTAAAAAATTATGTGATAATACAAATGCTTACTCGTTAACATTAATATTTACAGAACCCATAAACATCAGCGTAACTAGAAAAAATATTAGGAAAAATACATAATTTCTAACACAAAATTAATTAAAGTATAAAGTGAGAAAATATTGAAGATTAAGTGTTATAAAAGACGGTGGAGGAGAAACCATCAATGCCTAAACAACATCGTCATAACAATGAATATTGAACATTTCATCTTCTTCCTCTTTACTTCTGTTGTATTGATAGTGTATGTTTTTACATTCATATGTTCATTTATATAGATGTTGTCAAGTATTATATTTTTTCAACATTATTTTTTTTTTAAATTTCACTTTCTTATTCTTTAAATTTAATTCATATTTTTTATCTCTACCTACACGTTAATTTTAAATAAAAAGATTCACATGTATTATTTTTTAAAAAAGGCAATAATAATTAATAAGAATGAGTTAGAAATGAGTGTGTTATACTAAAATTTGAAAATTGAGTATAAAATTAATTAAAGTATAAAATTATTCTATGCTAGTGATTTTGTAACAAGTAGAAGACTGAATGATGGATGAGAATGAGAATGGATGATGATGGTGGGTGGATTCATAGTGGGGGACTGTAAATTTTTTTAACTAAATTTGTTAAAATTATTTAAGATAGAATGGGAAAATATTGAGGATTAAGTATTATAAAAGATGGTGGAGGAGAGACCATCAATGCCCAAACAACAACAACATAACAATAGAAATTGAACACTTCGTCTTCTTGCTCTCTTCTTCTGTTGAATTGATAGTGTATGGTTTTACCTTCACATGTTCATTTAGATGTTGTCAAGTATTATATTTTTTCAACATTATTAATTTTTTAAAAATTTCACTTTCTTATTCATTAAATTCAATCCATATTTTTTTCTTATCTCCATTCCTACACGTTAAGTCTAGATAAACAGATTCACATGCAATTTTTCATTTTCAAAAGGCCACAATAATTGATAAGAATGAGTTAAAAATAGATGTGTTATATTAAAATTTAAAAATTTTGTACAAAATTAATTAAAGTATAAAAATAATTCTATGCTAGTGGTTTTGTAACAAACAAAAATCTAAATGATAGATAAGAATGGGCATGGATGGCGGGTGTGTTCATTGTGGGGGACCGTAAATTTTTTTAACAAAAATTGTTGAAATTAATTAAGATATAATAAGAAAATATTGAGGATTAAGTATTATAAAAGACGGTGGAAGGGAGATCATCAATGCCCAAACAGCAACACCATAACAATAGAAATTGAACACTTTATCATCTTCCTCTCTACTTATGTTGTACTAATAGTGTATGATTTTATCTTCACATGTTCATTTATACAGATGTTGTCAAGTATTATATTTTTTTCAATATTATTATTATTTTTAAATTTCACTTTCTTATTATTAAATTCAATCCATATTTGTCTTTTTTTCTTCTTATCTCTATTCTTACACGTTCCTTCTAAATAAACAGATTCACATGCATTATTTCTTTTCAAAGGGATACAATAGTTAATAAGAATGGGTTGAAAATGGGAGTGTTATACTAAAATTTAAAAAATGAGTCAAAATTAATTAAAGTATAAAAATGATTCTATACTAATGATTTTGTAATAAATAGAAGTCTAAATGATGAATGAGAATGAGAATCGATGACGATGGTGGGGTTCATAGTGGGGACCGTAAATTTTTTTTAACTAAATTTGTTAAAATTATTTAAAGATTGAATGGGAAAAGATTGAGGATTAAGTATTTTAAAAGATAGTGGATGATAGATCATCAATACCCAAACAACAACACCATAACAATAGAATTTAAACACTTCATCTTCTTTCTCTCTACTTCTGTTGTATTGATAGTATACGGTTTTACCTTCACCTGTTCATTTATATAAATGTTGTCAAGTGTTATATTTTTTCAACATTATTAATTTTTTTAATTTTATTATCTTATTTATTAAATTCAATCCATATTTTTTTATCTCCATTCTTACACGTTAATTATAAATAAACAGATTCACATACAATTTTTCTTTTCAAAGAGCAACAATAATTAATAAAATGGGTTAGAAATAGATGTGTTATACTAAAATTTAAAAATTAGGTACAAAATTAATTAAAGTATAAAAATAATTCTATGCTAATGGTTTTATAACAAACAAAAGTATAAATGCTAGATAAGAAAGGGCATGGATGGCGGACGAATTAATTGTGGGGGATCGTAAATTTTTTTAACTAAAATTATTGAAATTATTTAAGATATAATAGAAAAATATTATGGATTAAGTATTATAAAAGACGGTGGAGGGGAGACCGCCAATGCTCAAACAACAACACCATAACAATAGAAATTGAACACTTCATCATCTTCCTCTCTACTTCTATTGTATTAAAAGAGTATGATTTTATCTTCACATGTTCATTTATATAGATGTTGTCAAGTATTATATATTTTTTTAATATTATATTTTTTTTTTTTAAATTTCACTTTCTTATTCATTAAATCCAATCTATATTTTTTTATCTCTATTCCTACACATTAATTCTAAATAAAAAGATTCACATGCATTATTTATTTTTTAAAGGCCACAATGGTTAATAAAAATAGGTTGAAAATGGGAGTGTTATACTAAAATTTGAAAAATGAGTCAAAATTAATTAAAGTATAAAAATGATTCTAAGCTAGTGGTTTTGTAACAAATAGAAGTCTAAATTTATTTAAATTTGTTTAAGATAGAAGAGAAAATTTTGAGGATTATGTATTATAAAAGATGGTGAAGGAGAGACCATCAATGCCCAAACAACAACACCATAACAATAGAAATTGAACACTTGATCTTCTTCCTCTCTACTCCTGTTGTATTGATAGTGTATGGTTTTACCTTCACCTGTTCATTTATATAGATGTTGTCAAATATTTTGTTTTTTCAACATTAGTAATTTTTAATTTTATTATCTTATTTATTAAATTCAATCCATATTTTTTTATCTCTATTTCTACATGTTAATTATAATAAATAGATTCACATGTATTATTCCTTTTCAAAAAGCACTATAATTAATAAGAATGGGTTAGAAATGGGTGTGTTATACAAAAATTAAAAAATTAAATAAAGTATAAATATAATTCTATGCTAGTTGTTTTGTAAAAAACAAAAGTCTAAATGATAGATGAGAATTGACGTGGATTACGATGGTGGGTGGGTTCATATTGGGGGGACCGTAAATTTTTTAACTAAATTTGTTGAAATTATTTAAAATTGAATGAGAAAATTTTGAGGATTAAGTATTATAAAAAAATGGTGGAGGAGAGACCATCAATGCCCAAACAACATAACAATAGAAATTGAATATTTCATCTTCTTCCTTTCTACTTATGTTGTATTGATAGTGTATGGTTTTACCTTCACATGTTCATTTATATAGATGTTTCATGTATTATGTTTTTTCAACATTATTATTAATTTTTAATTTCACTTTCTCATTCATTAAATTTAATTCATATTTATTTTTTCTTATCTTCATTCATACACGTTAATTCCAAATAAACAGATTCATATGTATTATTTCTTTTCAAAAGGCCACAATAATTAAAAAGAATGCGTTAGAAATGAGTGTGTTATATTTAAATTTAAAAATTGAATACAAAATTAATTAAAGTATAAAAGTGATTTTATGCTAGTGGTTTTGTAACAAGTAGAAGACTAAATGATGGATGAGAATGAGCATGGTTGGCGATGGTGTGTGGGTTCATAATGAAGGACCGTAAAATTTTTCTAACTAAATTTGTTGAAATTATTTAAAATATAATGGGAAAATTTTGAGAATTAAGTATTATAAAAGATGGTGGAGGATAGATCATCAATGCCCAAATAACAATACCATAACAATAAAAACTGAACACTTCATCTTATTCCTCTCTACTTCTGTTGTATTGATAGTGTATGGTTTTACCTTCACATGTTCATATATATAGATGTTTCATGTATTATGTTTTCTCAACATTATTATTATTTTTTTAATTTCACTTTCTCATTCATTAAATTCAATTCATATAAATGCATTATTCCTTTTTAAAAGGCCACAATAATTAAAAACAATGGGTTAAAAATGGGTATGTTATATTTAAATTTAAAAATTAATTACAAAATTAATTAAAGTATAAAAATAATTATATGCTAGTGGTTTTGTAACAAGCAGAAGACTACATGATGGATGAGAATGGGCATGGATGGCGAAGGTGGGTGGGTTTATAGTGGGGGATCATAATTTTTTTTAACTAAATTTGTTGAATATTTAAGATAGAATGAGAAAATATTAAAGTTAAGTATTATAAATGACGGTGGAAGAGAGACCATCAATACCCAAACAACAACCCCATAACAATAGAAATTAAACACTTCATCTTCTTCCTCTCTACTTTTGTTTTACTGATATTGTATAGTTTTACCTTCATATGTTCAATTATATAGATGTTACATGTATTATGTTTTTTCAACATTATTTTTTTAAAATTTTACTTTTTCATTCATTAAATTTAAATTTAATCAATATTTATTTTTTTCTCATCTGCATTCCTACACGTTAATTCTAAATAAACATATTCACATGCATTTTTCCTTTTCAAAAAGCCACAATAATTAATAAGAATGGCTTAGAACTGGTTTTATTATACTAATGTTTGAAAATTCGGTACAAAATTAATTAAAGTATAAAAATGATTATACGCTAGTGGTTTTATAACAAACAAAAGTCTAAATGATAGATGAGAATGAGCATAGATGGTGATGGCGGGTGGGTTCATTGTGAGGGATTGTAAATTTTTTTAACTAAAATTATTGAAATTATTTAAGATAGAATAAGAAAATATTAAGGATTAAGTATTATAAAAGACGATGGAAGGGAGACCATCAATACCCAAAGAACAACACCATAACAATAGAAATTGAACACTTCATCATCTTCCTCTCTACATCTGTTGTATTGATAGTGTATGATTTTATCTTCACATGTTCATTTATATAGATGTTGTCAAGTATTATATTTTTTCAACATTATTAATTTTTTTAATTTCACTTTTTTATTCATTAAATTCAATCCATATATATTTTTTTCTTATCTTTATTCTTACACGTTAATTCTAAATAAACAGATTAACATTCATTATTCCTTTTTAAAATGATACAATAGTTTATAAAAATGGGTTACAAATAGGTGAGTTATACTAAAATTTGAAAATTTAGTACAAAATTAATTAAAGTATAAAAATGATTCTATGCTAACGGTTTTGTAACAAACAGAAGTATAAATGATAGATGAGAATGGTAATGGATGGCGATAGTGGTGGGTTCGTAGTGGGGGACCGTAAATTTTTTAATTAAATTTGTTGAAATTATTTAAGGAGAATGAGAAAATAGTGAGGATTAAGTATTGTAAAATACGATGGAGGAGAGACCATCTATAACACCCTATATTGGGCCTAAAATTAATACTAATTAAGATATTAATCAAACAATTATTGAATTAATCAATTAAAAGATTGAGAGCTTGTAACAGGAAATTAAAGTTGAATTTCATGGAATTAATTCTTGTAAGCAAGTTAAGATTAAGCTTAACTTGAAATTAAAGAAATAAATTATATGATTGAGAATTACAATGCCACATGTTATGTTAATTAAAATATTTAGGACTAAATCAATCTAAAAAAGAAGTATAAGGCTAAAATAAGTGTGCAATTGAAACAAAATAAAAGAAGTAAGGTCTGCATGTAAATCCAAAGTATGATTTGATAATTTTCACTAATTAAATAAAAAAAACAAGAAACTTGTCATGGGTTGGCCATTTTGATGATTATTAAGTTAATTTTAGCAATTAAAATATAAAGAAGAGAAAAGGGAACAAGGGTGGTCGGCCAGGAAAAAAGAAACGGAGCGAGAACTCATCTTATTTTTTGGTTTTCACCAGTCAAAAATCTGAGAGAGAAACCATTCTTCTCAAAAAAATTCCTTCATCTAGTCTATAAATTAGAGAGTTAAGAGTGATTCTTGACAATCAAAAGATTTATAGGAGCAAAATAAGCTTGGGGAAACGTTATATTGTGCATGTGGACAAATTTGGTAGCTAGGTAATGATCTTGTTCTTTCTTTAAGTTTGGTGTTGGTTTAAGTTGTTAGGAGCTTAGATTATGTTATTTCTAGCTTTAATATTTTTTTTAGAAGAATGAACAAGTAAATTAGAAAGCTTGGATTAGTGTTTATATCCATAGAATTTAAGTTAGCTAAATCTGCCAAAACACTCTAATCTATGCAATAACTATGAAAAATCTCCTACGTTGATATAAATGAAATTTGAGGTTGAAAAATAACAGTCAAAAACTTCTATTAGTATAATTTAATTTAAAAAATAGCACCTCGTTTGAATTTGTGAAATTAAAGATATAGAGAAATCAAAATTGGTGGTTCAGGCTGTCCCGAATCAGGACTGCCCTACCTTTAGCTAAAACCTGATACCAAACGGTTAAAATTTAAATTGCAAGCCTAACATGATCATCTAGATGGTTTTTTTTACCTTTCTAAGGGTATATGATATGTACAATTTGGATAAGTATGCTAAGAGATATGATGGATTTAGTGAAGAATAGTCAAGTTGTCTTTAGTCAAGTAGAAACTGTTTTGCACTTAGTTTGGAAATTGTCTTACTTTAAATAAATTCTAACGACGAGATCCTCTTCTTGTTTTAGATGTTAGAAGATCAAAAGGGAGTTGATAATGAAGAAGAGAAAGAATTAGAACTTGCAAGAAGGAAGAGCAAAGGAATCACCATTCTCAATCCTTGATAGCTTGAAGGTTTTGTGAGTGTAGTTAACTTAGGGTCAGGAGTTCCAACCATCCCTTTTTATGTTTAATTATCAGAAAACTTGACTAATTAATTACTTGGTTAAATCATAGAAAGTAGGAGTAATTGTTTGCTAAAATTTGTTTGCTGCCATGTCAAATTAGATGTTAGTAAATTCCATGAACATTGTTATACTTGTTTGCATGGATTGATTGAATGCATAATTGTATGTGTGACTTAGAAAGACTAAAGCATGGTGTAGCATGTTGTTTGCAAGGTAAGTAAGTTAAGTTATTCATACATTCTATTGTCTTCATGGATTAATATGTTTGATACTTGAAATATGAAAGACTTGACTACAAAAGAACTATAAATCCTTGGTTGCTAGTTGGTCCTAGGTAGAAAGGCATGCCTAGGGCATTGCGCTCTTTAGTGGTTGTAAGTCACCTACTTGTCTTAGACGGTAAGTCATATTTCTTGTTAACTTGAAAACATGTTTATGATGTATATATATTTTGGTTGAAAGCATGATAACCCTTGTATGCTTAATTTAAAAGTATGTTTATGTTAAATGTCTTAGCTTGTAAGCATAAATTGTTTGTATATCTTGTTTCTTGTTTAATGAAATGTTTAATTGGTTACCTCTAGGAACTACCTCACTAAGTACTCAAAGTACTTATCACTCTTTTATTTTCTTACTTCCTAAAATATCAGGTACACAAGCAAAAGAGCTAAACTAAGGTTGTTCAAAGAGGCAAGCACAAGCAACAAGAAAGAAGAGTATGGTATTTTATATATTTATTAACTCCTAGAGTTGGTGGCCTAGTTATATAAATAGCATGTCATGCATTGTGTATATAAATTTTGTATATGTTGGTAATTGAGTTGGCATGTAAATATTTGTTTAAAGCTTGTTGGTATGTAAAAATTATGACAAGATCATACTTGAAACTAAGTTAACTAGATGGACATTTATATATATGTTAATCTTGATCTTGCTTGTTTCAATGAACATGATTTGTATGCAAGTTATATGATTTCCAAACATGCTTAGATTATGCCCTTAGTGTGTAGGAATAACTTGAGTGGAATGATTGGATTTTTGGATAGAATTATAAGTTTAGAAGCGTAAAACTTGCAATTTCGAGCAGGGATCTTAGGCAAAAAAGTCAAGCATTTTGAAACGTCTAGCCCGTACTTCGGTATCTAGATTTTCAGTAGCAAATTGTATCGATACTCCTGATTGAGCATTTCGATACCAAGGTTTTTCAGTAGTAAATTATTCTAATACCTTCACATGTTCATTTATATAGATGTTGTCAAGTATTACGTTTTTTCAATATTATTATTTTTTTAATTTCATTTTCTCATTCATTAAATTCAATCCATATTTATTTTTTTATCTTTATTTCTACACGTTAATTTTAAATAAACAGATTCACATGCATTATTTTTTTTTTCAAAAGGCCACAATAATTAATAAAAATAGGTTAGAAATAGATATGTTATACTGAGATTTAAAAATTGAGCATAAAATTAATTAAAGTATAAAAATAATTCTATGCTAGTGGTTTTATAACAAACAAAAGACTAAATGATGGATGAGAATGGGCATGAATGGCGATGACGGGTGGGTTTATAGTGGGGGACCGTAAATTTTTTTAACTAAAATTGTTGAAATTATTTAAGATATAATGGAAAAATATTGAGGATTAAGTATTATAAAAGAAGGTGGAGGAGAGACTATCAAACCCAAACAAGAACGCCATAACACTAAAAATTGAACACTTCATTTTCCCTTTCTACTTCTGTTTATTGATAGTGTATGGTTTTAACTTCACATGTTCATTTATATAGATGTTGTCAAGTATTATATTTTTTTCAACATTATTATTTTTTTTTAAGATTTCACTTTCTTATTTATTAAATTCAATTCATATTTGTTTTTTTTCTTATCTGCATTCCTACACGTTAATTCTAAATAAACAGATTTACATGTATTATTTCTTTTCAAAGGTCACAATAATTAATAAGAATAGGTTAAAAATGGATGTTTTATACTAAAATTTGAAAATTGAGTACAAAATTAATTAAAGTATAAAAATGATTCTATGTTAGTGGTTTTGTAATAAACATAAGTCTAAATGATTGATGAGAATGGGCATGGATGAAGATGGTGGGTGGGTTTATAGTGGGGGACCGTAATTTTTTTAACTAAATTTGTTGAAATTATTTAAGGTAGAATAAAAAGTATTGAGGATTAAGCATAATCCTATGCTTGTTTAGTTTCCTTAAACACTAACGGATATCCTGATGTCAAATATATTTTTCACGCAAATATTCTTAGTTTTAAATGTGTGGAAGCTTTTGATCGGTGCTCCAGAGTCTTTCCTTTTTCTTTTTATAATAATCACCATTTTAATTCGAGACTACGTTATTGTTTAAAGTATTTGTGTTCGACATGGTAAAAAAAATTTGAATATAGAATGAGCACTCATATTGTATGCTCACAAGTTTACTAGTTGCTGATAAATATAAATGTTTATGGTATTGACAGGGGAACCTTCCGATGCAAATAAGTGTATTGTTGAAAAATTTTGTAATTGAATAACACTGAAGGTTGTTGTCGTGGGATGTGGAAGATCGAAGAGAATCTAACATTCTTATGAAGACACAAACGTTTTATTCTTCAACACACATTTGAATATATTCGTATTAAACATATTGATATTTGATGTAGAGACCTTGTATGAGCTTTTTATGAAACTAAGCAATTAGACAAGGTATATTTATTCGCGATTCAAGTCGAGCCATAACTGGAAATTAACTAATTTCTGTCATGTTTTGAAAAATTATAGGCTGTTGTTTTGATTAGGAAGAGTTCCGACTTCTACAAAGAAGTTTTAAAGAACAAGTCTTAAAAACATTAAAAAATAATTGTATTGTTTTTTTTACAAAAGTTATAAGAATTTCAATATACATTTTTTTAATATATATCAAAATTCTTATGACTTTTATAAGAAAAACAATATATATAAAAAATTCTTATACTTTTTATAAAAGAATTTGATATATATACTAAAATATTTACATATTTTTTTAAGAAATTTGATATATAATTTTTTTTATAAAAATTATAAAAATTTTGGTATATATTAAAAACTATATACCAAAATTCTTGTAACTTTTATAAGAAGAACAATACAACTATTTTTTTCAACAGTTCATTAGAATTTTCCACTCTTCAGGTACAAAAATCAGAGGAATCTTTTTGCAGACAGGGAGTTGTCTATCCCTTGTACCCCGTCTGAATTTATTTTTTTCAAAGAATAGCTCATACTTGAACCAGTCACACTTTCATCAGGTCCACAATTAGTTTCTTGGCTATTTCTATCGAATTGTTTCAAAGACCTCAGATCCATTTATTACGTTCACAGTTGAATCTACCGTCTTGGCTAATTTTTGGGCTGTGCGAACATATGAATGTGGTGTCAGCTTCATTAGATCGCTCTTAGCTTCTTCGGGTAATTCCAAACCTTCAATAAATTCCCTTATTCGTTCTTTGGTAATAGCCCTTCCCCTGGTTAGCTCCTTCAGCTTTTCATAAGGCTCTGGACCACCGTATCTTCGCATGACCTATAGATCGAGTTAAGAGGGAATGGTGAATCCATTCAAAATACAGAATATGATAAATGTATCAATCTGAGCCGCTATATAGAATAAGCTAAATGAAGATCAGAAGATATGTACAGTCTGAATCGGCTCTGCAAATACCTCACATGCCTTGTTGAAGTCTTCACTTAACCGAGCCTCATTGACCTGGAATCAGAATGGAGCTTAAGAAAGATGAAAGTATGCAGTAAAACACACAAAACTGCAGTTTAGAGAAAAATCAGCAAGGACTACTGCGTCATAGGTGATATAAAGCCGCTAATCGTTACAAGTTAAAGAAAATATACTAATGCTCCTGGCCACAAGTCTTAGATGAATCATGAATCCTAAATTTTCACAAATGAATAACCAAATTCAGCACTAAAATGATCAACATGTACACAGAGATGGGGACTTTTCTGTTGTGCAATATACCTGGAGCTTTTCTATTCCTTGTAGTGCACTATTGTAAGCAAGAAGGGAATGACCAAGTCCTCCCCACCATGTTCCTCAAGACAGTCGAATCAGACAAATCTCGCTGCAAATTCAACACATAAGATGTATTTTGTTAAAACAATTATACTAATTAGTTATGAACTAACTTTGCATGCATAAAATTAATCAGCTATCCCAAAACAGAAACTGTCATACCTGCCAACGAGAAATCGACAACTTCATGCTCAGGTATGTTAGATCTTCATTAGCCTTACCAAGATTACCTTTACTGTTTTCAAAATCGATAGGGTTTACTTTGTGTGGCATTATTGATGAGCCAATCTCACCGAACTTAGTTATCTGCTCGAAATTTCAATCACAACAAGATAATTGGGTTGGGGTAATATCAATGCTTATAAATTTAAAATCAACACGCTACATCAAACAATTGATGGACAATAGGTGGTTAATCTAAGAAAATAATAATAAAATAAAAGAATCTAAATTATTATTATTTAAACGAACAGTAAAAACAAAAACCATAATAAATAAGTTTCGATCAAACCGAGTTTGATTTATCTTTTCTACCACTCCAATGGTGCTGAATTTGTTGGTAGTCTGTTTCCCAAGATACAACAACAAGAAGAACTCCGAACAGTAGCACTTCTGTCGTGTCGAGTTCTCAAATAAAAGCAAGAGAGAAAACACATCTTGAGAGATGTTTTTGATATATTTAAAACTGAGAAATCAACCTCATATTTATAGCGGAAATTAGGGCAACAGTGAGCAGACTTTCTCGAATTAAGATCCGAAAAATTCAGGATTAATTGTCAATTATCTGATATTTAATTTGAATTAAATATCATAATTAACAATTACTTCTCTAATTATCCAGAGCAGTCCGCAAGCCCAAAAAAGGCCCAACCGACCGATCTGGACATTTGCATCGCCCACGTCGTGTACCCCAACCAAGAGTTAAGTCATTTAATGACAACTATGTGGGTAAGTGTATATAAACACTTCCCACTTCATTTATCTCATCAATATGGGATAATGAGGCTTCTCATTCCTTACTTTATTTCAACCTTCTTATTTTGAGCATCAATTTCTCATTCATCACTCAACAATATTGAGCATATGAGCTACCGTTGTAAAGATCTCACGGAGTAGAATAAGAATCAATAATTTCCTTATTCGAATCTTCATCTTTACACTTCCAAAAAATGCTTCAAAGTTGGTCATTTGCTCACTATTTTCCAACAATCCCCCACATGAATGAAATTGATGTTTTTATCAAAACATTTTGGCACAGTGTGGTGATAGGCTCTACGATTGATAGATGCATAAGATAGGTAGGTGTTCACCTTTGAACCTTCCCTTGTGAAAGTATATTTACTTTACTAGCTAATCAGTAGACGCGATGTCCTTGAACTGTCAGTTGTTGGTGTAAACGATGATATACTTCACACACCTATCTCTCTGACAAGAGATACAGCTCTCATGGTTATGCCCTTATGGCCGTGGACATCTTCTGGTTCTGCGAGAGTTTGAGAGAACTATGCCCAATAGTCTCCTTGAAGCGGCCCCACTTCACTCTAACATAGGTGATTTATGTTGCTCGGCTCACCGAAGCACACAATGTTCATTAAAAGCTTTTGCTTAACCTTTACCAAATTCTTGTCACTGTTCACATCATAGGAATGGACTTGGGGAAGGAACCCCACAGTGACCACACAGGTCTATGCAATTAGGTTGTCCCTTTGAACCTAGTTCTTGGGATCTCCAGTCAACTAGGTAGGGTTTTTCCTTCACATAGCGCCTTTATTTTTTATGGGCTTTAGTCACATTCCTTTAGATGTTTTCTCAACTTGATCTCAATTTAACCCTAGGTTAGTGGATCCACAATGTTATCCTTTGATTTTATCAAGTCAGTTGTTTAACGGTATTATATTGATGACCCATATGTCTTAAATTACCGTTTGCTCATAAAATTATGTGCTCTACCAATAACATTGTTGGCACATGCTCATGCCATTCATGAGTATCCTCCAAGACATTTTAAAGTCATTTGACTTTTTCCAGAATTGTCTGGATCTCAAACTCAGATTCTATTTTGAATCTGGTTTGTAAATGTTTGTCTTGAGAAAACACATGACATAGCTTATTCATTCGATGTGAAAATATTCACTTATATCGAAGAATATTTATGGAATAATACTTTACAATCTTGATTAGCTCTGAGATATCTCAAAATTCTCACAATTATTATCCATGGTTTGACCTTGGATTATTTTTTGTTAATTTGCTTAAATTGCTCACAGTGAAAGCACTACTTTGTCTAATACAATTCACTCAGATTGTATATGGCATTTGCATATTCCATTTCAACAAATATTGGCTCATATTTGGAGTTCTGGCTATGCCGGAAACATCCTAGCCAAACTTCTCTTTCCAAGTAGTGTGACTTTGTCAATATGAGACCTTTAAGTGATTGTTTAATTTGAATATCCAGAATTAAATCTTATCAATCTTCATTTGATAGGTCTATGGTATATTACCATTTCATTATATGTCATCAACATAGGATCATATATCCTAGTCTGTTTGACATACCATCATTTGTCACACTTTTCATCATGACAATATCTTTATTTCAACCGTTTGTTGAACATGTGGATTTTTTTTCATATCCATAGTTCGTTTTACGAAAATTGGATCAACTTCTCTAGGAAGTGCATTTAAAGAATGAATCATTCTTTTTTATTATTATATTTTTCTACAAAATTGATATTCGTTGTAATGTTTCACATAGCTAATATAGTCCACTTATTTTCATTTTCTTTGGTAATGGAATATTACCTTGGCATAACACCCCACATTTTTATGTAGTTGTAGGAAAGCTTTATTTCCTTCTATAACTCATATGGTGTCTCACACTTAGTTGATAGAACACCCCCACATGTTAGGCACATTCTGAAGAAGTTATCTTCAAAATCATTATACCTTTGGATGTTGCAACATTACTCATATAGAGTTTCTCCTCAAATTAATTAATTTGGGTTTCAACATCCTTCTTATAAGGAATAATTTCCTTATATCAACTTTGCTTTTAAGCAAAACTAAATTGTTCTATCATGAAGGTAATAAAATTACCTTCAAACAATTGTTTGTCATGTCAATTATTATGACAAAATTTATCATAATATTGATTTCATTTGAAAGTATAGTCCAAAAACTTATTCCATATCTCATAACAATTAAAGCATTTCCTCATGAAATTTAGCTTTTTGAGATATACTCCCTGCTTTGCGGCTTGAATTCATTTTTGACTTTCAATATATTTACTCTAGCAATATTTTCATAGTAATATTTGCTTAGCAAAATATGGTAACCATATTTACCTCATCCTCTCTAGCATTAAGAGGGTTTTTCTTTTGATCAAGTTCATCATGATCAGATATACAACATCTTTGTTGTCATATTTTAAAATTCTTTCTCATGAATTTCACTGATTGTGTCACATAGTCACAATTAAAATATTATAAATTTGTTAATCATTAGAAATTTAGTCAAAGACGAAAATTTAAAAATAAAATTATAATTTCCAACTTTTGTTAAACGATGGGATCTTAGTAAACTATAATCCTAAAACAAAAGTATACAAGGTTTTAATTGAAAGAATAATAATAAACAATGCACCAGGTAGGTAACTTATGATAAGACAGGTGGTGCATTAGGAACACTTAAGAACCAAGTCTTTTCAAAGAACCAATCCTAGACATGCACTTTTAATATTTTCTTTCAATCACCCGTTTATGGAAGTTCTTGAAATCATTCAAGTATAAATGATCAATTAAGTCACTGTCTTTTATTCATTATCATTTAGAATCAATCACTAAGAATTTCTTAGCACCAACACCTTCCATTTATGGTCTAATAACTATCATAATTCTTTAAGCCAATTTTAAACACTGTGTATTTCATAACATACATCACATTAGGCTTTAAGAATTTTAACATAGAAATCTTCTATACTTTGATTTAAGACCTTGATCGAATCAACGTTGTAGAATTAGTAACCAAAGTTACTTCTACTAACAAATTCTGTTAAAACAGATTTGTTCACTTTATTTAAAAAAGAGAGATTTAGTAAATTCGTTATAACAACAAGAGTTAAATTCCTGAAAACATATTTATTTATTGTATCTCAATTTCCAACATTTACAGGAAATAAATTCTCTGATTTATTTTCAAGTTAGAATCATGAAAGATTCTCAAATAAATCTAATAATAAGATTTTCCAAAAAAATAAATTTATGATTTATTTTCCTTTCAAAATTAGAATCAACGCAAGATTCTCTCAAAGAAATAAATTCATTGATTTATTTCTCTTATATCTTCATTTTAAAAATATTGAGATTAATTGTGTTAAAACTCAAACGAAGATATTAAAGCAACTTAATTCTTCAAAAAGAATTAGTCCTTTATTTTAAATTTCTTTGATTGTTGTTGGAAGATCAAGTAAATCCGTTAAAACGGTGAGAAATAATTCCCAAAACGAATTATTTACAAGATCTTTGTTTCCAAAACAATTAAGAAATTCCGTGTTTACACTTTTTCAAGGAAAGTTATTAATTAAAAATAATAATCTAAAGTGTTTCAAATACAAATAATAATTATCGCAATAATTATTATTTCGTATAAAAAGGATATTCCTTTTCATGTCATATAACATTAAGATCAATATTATTTTGAAATAAATAAATTGCCTTAAACATAATAATATCAAAATATTATTATCAAATTAATATCATAATTTATGATATTAAAATTACCATAATACATGCTCACATGTATTTATTAAATCATTAAGGAATATAATCTTAATGAAATATTCATATATATGGTATTATTATAAAGATACCATAACACATATTTAAGAAATCCACGATTACCTTAAATTTAAATATATGGTTTTAATATTATCATATATTATATCAAATAAGCAATTTAATTCTATATTGAATAAACACTTTATTTGATCAATAGACAATATTGTCTAACGCCAAACCTTTATTTTCATAAATAAGGTTTTACCAATACATGCAATCATGGATTCACACAAGGTAAAATTAAATTTACCATATCCATTGTTTCTCTTTTAATAAAGGAAACAAACCTGAAATTAATTATAATTCCAATAACTCGAAAATTAAATTTCCGTTTTTTTTATTTTGGTATTTCACCAAATCCGTAACCTCGGTTACTTTTCAAGACAATTTCTGTAAAACAGATTTGTCCCAGTTTTGAGATTTTAGTAAACCCGTTTAAAAACGGCAGAATTAATTCCTGAAACAAATTGTTTGCTTTCTCAATTTTATTTCGAAGAATAAATTCACCAAACTCGATTTAAAATTCGAGTATCCTGTTCGTCTCTATAAAATTTCTGAAAGAAATTTTTAGTACGAAACAAAATAATATATATTATTTCTAAAATAATATTTATTATAAAAAATAAATATTATTGGAGAAACAAACCAAAAGAAATGTCTTAATTTAAGGCATTTACCACGATTTGAAATCAAATGTGAGTGGCCGAAAATCTTTCCAAATTCGATTTAAAAGAATATTTTAAACCGCATAAGAAAATTGTTCCCCAAAATAATAGTGAGTGGCCGAGAATCATGCTTGACCGGCAGTATTCCGCCAGATTCTCCACGTTTTTTGGAGTGTACATTTGAAACTGTTTCCTTCCAATTTCAATTGGAATTGAAATTTCCAATGTGAGTAAATTCACATGTTAACAGCCCTGAAGAATGCGCCATATGCTTCAACCGTACATTGCTCCAGTAGCAAAAAATCGGTCTGTACTTTTGTATCGATTATTATTTCGATCGATAATACATATCGAGTGATATGCCAATCATAATAATTTGTTCGTCTTGGATCTAACCATAAAAATCTGTCTTAAGATTAATGGACAATAGGTGGTTAATCCAAGAAAATAATAATAAAATAAAAGAATCTAAGTTATTATTATTTAAACGAACAGTAAAAACAAAAACCATAATAAATAAGTTTCGATCAAACTGAGTTTGCTTTTGATAAATCGGAATCATGTTGAGGCCTGCACAATTGCAGTTTCCTTAAGAAAGATTTTCTGCCACTCCGATGGTGTTGAGTTTGTTGGTAGTCTGTTTCCCAAGATACAACAACAAGAAAAACTCCGAAAAGTAGCACTTCTGTCGAGTTCTCGAACTGTTCTTGCCTTCGCTAGTCACCAGAATAAAAAGTAAGAGAGAAAACACATTTTGAGAGATGTGAGATATTTTTGATATATTTAAAACTGAGAAATCAACCTCATATTTTTAGTGGAAATTAGGGCAACAGTGAGCAGACTTTTTCGAATTAAGATCCGAAAAATCCGGGATTAATTGTCAATTATCTGGTATTTAATTCAAATTAAATACCATAATTAACAATTACTTCTCTAATTATCTAGAGCAGTAACTACTAATTAATTCAAATGTAATTCTGAATTTAAAACTCTTTTCTGGATATTTTAAAAAAAATAAATTAAGGAAATATTATTCACAACGGGTAAAATATCCGCAAGCCCCAAAAGGGCTCGATCAGTCCAGACATTTGTATCGCCTACATCGTACACCCCAACCAAGAGTTAAGTCATTCAATGACAACTATGTGGGTAAGTGTATATAAACACTTCCTACTTCATTTATCTCATCAGTATGGGATAATGGGGCTTCTCATTCCTTATTTTATTCCAACCTTCTTACTTTGAGCATCAATTTCTCATTCATCACTCAACAATATTGAGCATATGAGCTACCGTTGTAAAGATCTAACGGAGTAAAATAGGAATCAATAATTTTCTTATTTGAATCCTCATCTTTACACTTTCAAAAAATGCTTCAAAGGTGGTCATTTGCTCACTATTTTCCAACAACAGTCACCTGCTTGAAGTATCCTAAAGATATGTAGCCCCATATATCTCTGTCAAAGTCAATCAATATATTTGTTAAATCGGATGACTGCATATTAAAGATTTACCATATAATCATGGGATGCAAATCGTTTTCCCCCTCTTTATGTTTCCATTTATGTCTCTACTTTAAATTAGAGGGTTTAGGGTTTAGTGTAACGATCCAGATTCGGATCCGAGTGTCGGGTTATCTCGAGGGGCTTGGGCTTCGGTTTTGAGCTTCGGGTTTGTGTTGTTGGGCCGGTTGTTAGGCTTTTGACTTGTTTGGACTTGAATGTTGTTGGGTTAGAGAGGTTTTAGTAAGTGGCTTTTGGTCTTTTCCTTTATGAAAGACAAGGGAAGAGGTTAATGATGTGTGTGCTGTAGAGAGTGTAAGAGAGTGAGGTCATAAGGAAAGCTTTTCTCTTCATCTTTTTCATCTCACCCTAGGAGAAGAGTGAAAATGTTTGATCTTTGTGTGATAGTTTGAGAATCACGTTTTAGTGTAAGAGAGGGAGTTGTTGAGGTGTTTGAGATCTATCCAAAGAGGTAAAAATAGGTTATTTTGGTAAGGATGAAGGTTTTGGTGGGGGTTTTGGTTTGAGCTCGGGTTTGAGTTTTAAGAGCTTAGAATCTGAGTTTTCTAAGTTTTTTAGGCTCAAGAATCATCCCGAGACCTTTCTAATCCGTTCTTTATCTTTCTCTTGTAGAGAAAGAGAGTTGTGAACCATCAACAAGCCTTGGAAAGAAAAAAGCTTGAGGAGAGGAAGAGTGAACGTTTTGAGCTGTTGCTTGTGCTAAGGTTAGTACTCCCAACTCTTCTAGTCTTAATGCAATTCATGGTAGTTAGTATACATGTAAGTTTTGTACATGACTGCTTGGTTTTAAGCTTTGTGTGCTTTAATGGTGAAATCAGTATTAATATGATTAAGGCCTGAAAATTTGTGTTAAAACATCCTAATCACTCTTAAAAACGAGTAGGAAGACTTTGGAATCGAGTAGATTAAGTTTGGGGCTGAAACTCTAGAATTTCTATGTGCAGACCTGCATTTCGTACAGGGGGTATCGATACACGGGCTACCGGTATCGATACCCCCTGAGTAAATTTTGGCTCATCGTGCAGGGGTATACCGAGCCCTCTAGTAATTTTTGCATCGATACCTGTATCGAAACGGTCCTTTCCCTTTTGTTGACTTTTGAATTGGTCAAAAGGTATCGACACTGGCATCGATGCAGGGTGTTTCGATACCCTACCTAAGGGTATTGATACCCCTATGTACTTTGGCCCAGTTTGAGTAGATTTGGAGCCCGGTGATTTTAATAAATAATTTCATTAATCTATAAGCTATGAAATGAACTATTAAACCAAGATTGATGTTATAACCCCGAAAGACTTAAGTATGACAAGCTTTAATATATATATTGTTGTGATAAGATCCTAGGTGGATCGTTTGTATGGTCTGAGTCCTTGTGTGTTGGAAATCCGAATATCCATAAATATTGCAACACGTCGAAGACCATCCTATGTAACATTCCGGGTGATTATTTGATGATCATCCCGAATGTAGGATCCTAATGCTGTGTGGATGCGGGCCTCATTTAAAGATACTCGATGCGATATTCCGAGTATGGGATTTGGAGGATCCCGATGCTATGTGGACGCGGGCCTCAATCCCGGATGTAGAATCCCGATGCTGTGTGGACGCGAGCCTCATCCTTGAGTATGGGATCCCGATGCTGTATGGATGCAGGACTCACTACCTTGTGTGATTTGTTGATTTGTATATGTTATGTGCGAAAATATACATCTCATTTATGCCATGTGATAAGCAAGCATGCGAGACCATCATATCATGCACAAGATTTATATGTCATGCTTTACTGCTTTTGATATGCATGATGTTGGCCAAGTTCGGCGTATCCACTGAGCTTGTGTGGCTCAACGTTTGAAATGTGTTTCGTGCATAGGTTAGGTGAAGCAGGTCTCGTGGAGCACCATCGAGGTTCGGATCTCAACATCGACCGTGTTGTTAGAGTACACTTATCTGATGTAGTGGGCATAGTACTATGTTGAACCCTATATGTAATTGTAACTCTATTTATTTTAATTTGGGTCGAATGTTTTAATGAGTTTGTAATATTTTGGAGCTCCAATTTCTTTAAATAATTTGGGTTATGTTTTAAATCATTTTGAATTTTATAAATTAAGTTAGACTTGGATTTGTTTTATTGTTGGACTTTGAAAGGAAATTTTTAAAATACAAGGCTTGGACTAGAGGCTCAAGGTGACATCCGGGTCAGGGTGTTACATTTAGGGTTTTAGGTTAGGGGTTTTGGTTAGGGTTTAGGGGATTAGGTGTAGGGTGTATTTTTTAAAGTGTAGAATTTAGGATTTAGGATTTAAAATATAAAAAATAAGATTTTAGGATTTCAAATTGAATTTTTTTTAAAAAATTCAAAGGAGACATGAAATGAAGCATAAAAAAGAGGCAGAGAATTTTTCTTCATAATCATGTGTCTCAATCTGCAAACAAGCAAATAGCACGTTATCCCAAGTAAAGTGCATAAGCTCATTAAATATCATACCAGTAGAAGGCTTCATTACTTCAACCGAGGTATATATTTTTACATCATAAGAGAAAGAAGGCATGAAACGTACCTGAGTAACGTAAGGATTAAACGCTAATCCAAGAGAAGTCACAAACTCTTCCGTAATTTGAGGTCAGTTAATATTAGGATATGCAACAAGATGTGCGTTGTAATTTCCAACTGCACCAACAAATTTTCCCATCATCTTAACTCAAGAAATTTCTTGTATTTCTCTTCTTAGCCTAATAGAAAAAATGACCATCTCCTTTCCCAAGGACTGAAAGAAGCCAACTATTTAGGTGACTGAGTAATAACAGACTAACAGTCATCCACAGAGAAAGTAGTAACAATAAATCACAAGCAAATAAAGAAACAAAAAAAAAATCAAGCAATCTAGGTATGTATATGCTCTCTCTCTAGGACGAACTTGAAATGTAACCCCCTAGACTGGCCTATGCGGAAAGGCCGACCTAGAGTAGTCATATTTTTTTTCAATCGAATAAAAAACAAATACAAGTTTCAAATGAAATCAAGATAACCTGTAAAGATGATAATTCCATCAAAATCATAATTTTGATCATAAATCAATATGACCATATAAAACCGTCAATCTCAAAAGTAATATGCGTTTAAAACGTTGTTCATAAAATAATCCATATTATAATGACAAAATATGATAAGTTTAAACCAATCGGTAACAAAATATAGGCACATCAGTAGCAAAATAGAGGCACATGTCACCCTAACTGAAATCCAGAAAATATAAACATTACATCACTATATAATCGGGAAGGTGTAGGTCCTCCGAGTGTCAAATTCGGATGTCTATCTACGGTTATCTAAAAGGGGGAAGAAAACGGGTATGAGCTATAAAGCCCAGTGTGTTCCAACAATGCATCCAAAACACAAGTATAAACAAATATACAGTAATATCAGAAAAACAGATCATGAATATGCATGATATGATATGCTACCCTCCAACCGATCTCCAAAATACAGTTCCCCAGAACAGTATCTAATACAGACATTAACCTAAGCCCGATGGGGCAAAGGTACCGGCCTAAGGAATTACCTTAGAGAATAGGCGGAATTACCCCGGCTATAGCATGGGAACCGATATCAGGACGAAATTACCCTAATCGTAGCTAGGAACCGTAAATAGGACGAAATTACCAGCTGGATCAAGGCTGAACCGTATCTCAAACATTAAACATCATCCCAATCCTAAATTGATAGGCATGCAGTAATAGCAAGATTAATGATGGCAGTCGCAGTAACTAATTTGATATCGTATAATACTAAATAAGAAAATATTATTCAGAATATATCAGGCATACAATAAAATAGAATATGATCATGTTCAAAATATATGTCTATTTAAAATCCGGAAAATATTCAAGTGCACATGCTAGGTTTGTTTAAAATGAGAAAACAGTAGTATACAATTACATAGTACACAAGGAAACACACCTCAAAAAGGCAGAATCACACATGTGGCTTACTGGGCGTTCGAGCCCCGCTCTACAGCAGTACTGGACCCTATAAATACACAATAAAATTTATATCAATACAGGAATCTAGATACTGGATTTATTCACTAGAGTTTAAAATACATACGGGTCACGACCGAATCTCGAGACTGGTCAAAGCGGGAGGAGCCGGGCTGGGTCGGTACTCGATCGGGAGGACTATGAGATCCTACAATTAAACAGGTATCGATATTAAACCCAGATTAAAACTCTGAACTTAACTTAACTTAGAAGAAAAGTTTGACTCGAGACTTTAAAGTCCAATTTGGAGGCTTTCGGGATTAAATTTCAAAAAACGGACTTCACGGATAGACTCAGGACGTCAAAAATTATAAAATAAAGGTTTTTGAAAATTTTAACTTTTGGTCAAAGTCAATACTGACGTCAGCAAAGTCAACGCTGATATCAGCAGCCACGTCAACAGCCACGTCAGCTGCCACATCAGCAGTCAACGCTTACATCATTGGTCAACAGGTTGGGTCTGTCAACGGATCGGTCAATGGGTCGGGTTGATCAACGGGTCGGGTCGGTCAACGGGTTGACTGGTTCGGTCTAGGTTGGACCAGTTCGGTCCGGTTCAGTTTGACCAGTTCAAGGCTGGTTTGACTCGAGTTGGGATGGTTCAGACCGGCTGGCTCTCGGTAACCGTCCATGGTGGCCGGATATCGCCTCCGACGGCACGTGGAGGCCACACGTGGACTAAAACGGCCGAAAACAACCTCTGAACTTGGAAATCACCTCGGATTCAACCCAAAAATAGATTTTAACCCACAAAAGCACCAAAAAACGGATTCAAGGGCAAGAAACTTACCCACTTACCCGAAACTATCACAATCTCCGATGAGGGCTCAAACGGCAGCGAACGGTAGCGGTTAAGGAGGGGTTTTGCCTGCCTTGGTACGGTGAGTACGGTGGTGCTGGCGACGCGCCAAAACGATGTCGATGGCGGCCGAAAAATGCGAAGAACAAAGCTAGGGTTTACACTATCACCGTCGAAGCTTCCGACTTCGATTTCGAGTGATTACGGTGGCCGACGAGCGCGTCCGATGAGGGGTTATGACCCGGAGAAGGTGGCGATCCCAACGGTGCCGACGGTGTTAGCCACGACACAGCAATAACAGAAAACGGACGGTCGATCGAAAGGTTAGGTGAGGAAGAAGTTTTGGTTCGAATGGATAAGATTCAGATCTGATATGGGTATCCAAAGGTTTAATCTAATATATTTCGAATATAATTATTATTTTATTTTACCAGGCCTGATACAGATAAGATTTCTGTGAGGGAGTTCAAGAAACAAGAGCTTAATAGCTCAATTGGCTGGGTACTCGGGCCAAGAACCTTAAGGTTGTGGGTTCAACACCCCACAACCACACTTCTCATACTTTTATTTTATTTTTAAAGGTGTTAAAACTTTCCCCCTCTAAAAAGAAATTTCGTACTCGAAATTTACCTGAACTGAACGGATGCAGGAACTTCTCCCTCATAGATTCCTCGATCTCCCAGGTGGCCTTAGCAGGGCTACGGTTTTTCCACTGAACTTTAACCATAGGGATACGTCTCCTTCTCAGAACTCTCTCATCAAACTCTAAGATCTGAACAGGTTCCTCCTCATAAGACAAGTCTGGACGTAACTCAACATCCTGAACCTGAATAATATGACTCGGATCCGGATGGTACTATCTCAACATGGATACATGAAATACATCATGGATACGGCTAAGCTGAGGAGGCAACTCAAGCTGATATGCAACATGGTCGATTCTTTTCAGAATACGGTATGGTCCAATATATCTCGGGCTCAACTTGCCCTTACGCCCAAACCTCAGGATTTTCTTACATGGAGAGACTTTCAAGAAAACCTGATCACCAACCTCAAACTCGATATCCTTTCTCCTCCGATCAGCATACGATTTCTGTCTATCAAAAGCTTCCTTCAAGCAATCTCGGATCAATCTGACAGTCTCTTCGATTTCCTGAATCAACTCGAGACCCAAAGTCTTCCGATCATATAACTCTGTCCAACAAATGGGGGTACGACACTTACGACCATACAAAGCCTCGTGAGGTGCCATACAGATGCTAGCTTGATAACTGTTATTATATGAAAACTCTGCCAAGGGCAAGAAATCTTCTCAACTGCCTCGGAAGTCTAAAACAAAACCCCGTAACATATCCTCCAAGATCTGTATCACTCTCTCAAACTGACCGTCTGTCTAAGGATGAAAAGATGTACTAAAATTCAGACGGGTACCCAAAGCAGACTATAAAGCTGTCCGGAAACGGGAAGTAAACCTCGGATCTCGGTCAGAAATGATAGATAAGGGCACCCCATATAATCTAAAAATCTCAAAAATATACAGTCTAGCCAGCTTTTCCAGAGAATAAGTAACCGGAACAGGAACAAAGTGAGCCGATTTTGTGAGTCTATCAACAACAACCCAGACAGAATCTTTCTTAGATGGGGTCAGAGGCAGTCCAGTAACAAAATCCATCATGATACGTTCCCATTTCCATTCAGGAATCCTGATAGGTTGCAAGAGTCCAGAAGGATGCTGATGTTCCGCTTTCACCTGCTGACATGTCAGGCATCTGGATACATAGTCCAAGATATCCTTTTTCATACCTAACTAACGGTATCTCTGTTTTAGATTCTGATACATCTTATCTCTCCCGGATGCATAGCATAAGGACTACTATGAGTCTCTTTGAGAATGGTCTGTCTCAACTCGATATCGTTGGGTACATAGTATCGACTGTTAAAACAAAGAACTTCATCCTGGTCAAAAGAATAAACAGAAGTGGATCCTTGCTCAACTTGCTGCATAACAGAAAGTAAAGAGTCATTTAACGCTGTTTGGCCTTAATCTGCTCGGCTAAGGACGGTTTAACCTGTAACTCAGCAAGTAGGCTACCATCATCATATACACTCATCCTGAAAAAAAGAGATCTCAGGTTTGATATGGTCTTATGACTCAAAGCATCAGTCACTATATTAGTTTTCCCCGGATGATACTCAATCTCACAGTCATAGTCCTTAAGAAGCTCCAACCAACGATGTTGTCTCAGATTAAGTTCCTTCTGGGTAAGGAGGTACTTCAGGCTCTTATGATCGGTACAGATATAACACTTCTTTCCATAGAGATAGTGTCTCTAGATTTTCAGAGCAAAAACCACTGCAGCAAGCTCAAGATCATGGGTGGGATAGTTACACTCATGTGATCTCAACTGGCGTGATGCATAAGCAATCACCTTACCATCCTGCATCAAAACACAACCAAGTACAGAATGCGAGGCATCACTGTAAACTGTAAAGTCTTTTCCTAACTTAGGTTGTGCCAAAACTAGAGCTTGAGTCAAAGATGACTTCAATTGGTCAAAACTAGACTGTTGGGCCTCAGACCATACAAAAGGAACATCTTTCCTCAGAAGCTTTGTCAAAGGGGCAGCAATGATGGTAAAACCCTCGACAAAGCGTCAGTAATACCCAGCTAAACCCAGAAAACTACGGATCTCAGACATGTTTCTAGGAGACTTCCAACTGGTGATTGTATCAATTTTACTCGGATCCACATAGATACCTTTTGCTGAGACAACATGTCCCAGAAAAGCCACCTTACTAAGCTAAAACTCACATTTACTTAGCTTAGCATACAGTCGATGCTCTCTGAGAGTCTACAAAACAACTTTCAGATGTCCCACATGCTCGTCCTCAGAGCGAGAGTAAACCAGGATATCATCAATGAACACCACAACAAACTGGTCTAGATAGGGTAGGAAGATACGGTTCATCAGGTCCATAAAGGCAGTAGGAGCATTAGTTAACCCGAAAGGCATCACTAAGAACTCGTAATGCCCATACCTAGTGCGGATAGCAGTCTTAGCAATATTCGAGCCCTTAATCTTTAACTGATAGTACCCAGATCGAAGATCAATCTTCGAGAAAACTATGGCTCCCCGAAACTGGTCAAACAAGTCACCAATCCTGGGTAAAGGGTATTTGTTCTTTACTGTTAGCTTATTCAGCTTCCGGTAGTCGATGCACAACCGAAGGAAACCATCCTTCTTTTTAACAAAGAGAACTGAAGCTCCCCAAGGTAAAGACCTAGGTCGGATGAACCCTCGGTCAAGTAGTTTCTGCAACTGAACCTTTAACTCTTTTAGCTCTTTCGGAGCCATACGATACGGGACCATAGAAACTGGTGCTGACCCAGGACAAGTCTCAATCTCAAACTCAACCTCCCTGATTGGAGGGAGACCCGGTAACTCCTCTTGAAAAACATCAGGAAACTCACTAACAGTGTGAATTTCTTCGATCTTAGATAGAGATCCTTTGTGTTAAGGAAACAAGCAATAAAGGTATCATATCCCTTACGGATCATCCTGTCAGCAGACAAAACTGATACCACATTGGTCAGATAGCCTCGTCGTTCACCAACCAAAACTACAGATCGTCCATCCTGAGTCTTTAAAGTGGCCTTTTTGGCCTCACAGTCTAGACTAACATGATGCTCAGATAACCAATCCATTCCTAGAATGAGATCGAACTCCTGTAAAGGAAGTTCCATAAGATCCGCCAGAAATAGTTCCCCTTCCATAACGAGAGGACATCTCCGAAACACCTAATTCACAGATAAAGATTGACCTACAGGGCTTATAACGGTAACAACACTCTCGGTGTCCTCAATAGAGATCGAAAGATCACTAGATACTGACTTGGATATATAGGAGTGGGTGGAACCATTGTCAAGCAAAATAAAGTACGGAATAGAAAAGATGGTAAATGTACCTACAATAACATCTGGCTCATCTCGGCCATCCCGACGTTTGGTGTCATATACAAGCGCTGACTAAGCCTTAGAAACAGATGGTCCACCACTTTGGTGGCCTCGACTCCGGGTAACGAATCTAGTAGTAGACCTAGAAGCTCTACCCTGAAAACACCCCGAAATAGGTGTCTAAACAGATGTTTGAGATCGAGAATGAGTTTGAGTGTGTACCGGGGTATGGGTCGGTGGTCGATTGACAGAAGGTGGATGAGGGCAGTCTCTCAGAAAATGCTCGAAAGATCCACATCGGAAACATGCTTCAGTCTTCTTCCTACACTCGCCCTTATGCAGGTTGCCACAATAGTCACATGCTGATACAGACGGGAACCCAGAAGAACCACCTCGGCTAATAGCAGAGTCCTGAGGTGCCACGGGCTGATGATAGGAACCACCTCTCTGACTCGGTACAGATCGAGCCCTCTTATCAGGGCGACTATAAGACTCACCATGTTTGTGTCCCCTAGATCGGTTACGATCCTTTCTGCAGTCCCTATATCTTCCCTTATCTCGGTCCTGATCTTTGATGATCTAGCTATCAAAAAGATTCTCTAAATCCTCAGTTGTCTTTGTACGGTTCACGAGATCCTCAAATACTACATCATGGTACCCTGAACCAAGTTCTTGAAGGCCTGACGCCTCTCTCAGATATCGCTCGCGTAGGAAACGATTCTTGAACCATTCCTTCAAAAAGTCTCAGGTCAACATATCAGGGGATACACTGCTAACCATAGACTCCCACCAGATGCGGGCACTACCATTGAGCATAGACACAGCTACTAAAAATCTCTTAGCTGGCTCCAAACCCAGCTGATCCATACGTCTTTCAGTATCATACAACCATGACTCAGCATCAAAAGGTGCACCTGTCAAGGATCCAGAAAAAGTCCTCACTCCATTGGCGATCAAGATCTGAGAGATAGGAGTATCTGGCATAGCACCTGGAGCTCTAAAAGCTCTATGTATCAGCTGAAGGAACTGTCTACTGAGGGTATCATTTGTAACAGTGGCAGCAGGCTCGGTGCTCGGTGCTGATGTCCCTCTGACCGGGGTAGACATACCTATTCCCGTAAGAGGATGTGGGTCAGGCGGTACGGTGGTACTGGCAGGAATAAGAGGGTCTAAAGGAGTGATGGGCGGAGGGTGACTGATAGGCATCTCTATAGGATCGACGAAACTAGTCGTTCGACCATATCCTCGGGTGGTTCGACGAGCTCTACGGACACTCATGAGTCTCACATAATCTACAAGAATAAAGTTTATGGGATTAGAATTGACACTGGAGAATCATACACAATACAAACAGATATCGGTGACATAGCCCTTCAGATATTAATTTATAACGGTTTAACAGAAAAAGTTTTATTTAGGACCCATCACAGTCCGAGAATCTTAAAACCAAAAGCTTTGATACCAACTAAATGTAACCCCTAGACTGGCCTATGCGGAAAGCCCGACCTAGAGTAGTCATATTTTTTTTCCAATAGAATAAAAAACAAATACAAGTTTCAAATGAAATCAAGATAACCTGTAAAGATGATAATTCCATCAAAATCATAATTTCGATCGTAAATCAATATGACCATATAAAACCGTCAATCTCAAAAGTAATATGCGTTTAAAACGTTGTTCATAAAATAATCCATATTACAATGACAAAATATGATAAGTTTAAACCAATCGGTAACAAAATATAGGCACATCAGTAGTAAAATAGAGGCACATGTCACCTAACTGAAATCCAGAAAATATAAACATTACATCACTATATAATCGGGAAGGTGTAGGTTCTCCGAGTGTCAAATTCGGATGTCTATCTACGGTTATCTAAAAGGGGGAAAAAACGGGTATGAGCTATAGAGCCCAGTGTGTTCCAACAGTACATACAAAACACAAGTATAAACAAATATACAGTAATATTAGAAAAACAGATCATGAATATGCATGATATGATATGCTACCCTCCAACCGATCTCCGGAATACAGTTCCCCAGAACAGTATCTAATACAGATATTAAGCTAAGCCCGATGAGGCAAAGATACCGGCCTAAGGAATTACCTTAGGGAATAGGCAGAATTACCCCGGCTATAGCACGGGAACCGATATCAGGACGGAATTACCCTAATCGTAGCTAGGAATCGTAAACAGGACGAAATTACCAGCTGGATCAAGGTTGAACCGTATCTCAAACACTACACATCATCCCAATCCTAAATTGATAGGCATGCAGTAATAGCAAGATTAATGATGGCAGTCGCAGTAACTAATCTGATATCGTGTAATACTAAATAAAGAAATATTATTCAGAAAATATCAGGCATACAGTAAAACAAAATATGATCTGGTTCTAAATATATGTCTATGTAAAATCCGGAAAATAGTCATGTGCACATGCTAGGTTTGTTTAAAACGGGAAAACAGTAGTATACAGTTACATAGTACACAAGGAAACACACCTCAAAAAGGCAAAATCACACAGGTGGCTTACTGGGCGTTTGAGCCCCGCTCTACAGCAATACTGGACCCTATAGATACACAATAAAATTTATATCAATATAGGAATCTAGATACTGGATTTATTCACTAGAGTTTAAAATACATACGGGTCACGATCGAATCTCGAGACTGGTCAAAACGGGAGGAGTCGGGCTGGGTCGGTACTTGATCGGGAGGATTATGAGATCCTACAATTAAACAGGTATCGATATTAAACCCAGATTAAAACTCTGAACTTAACTTAGAAGAAAAGTTTGACTCGAGACTTTAAAGTCCTATTTGGAGTCTTTCGGGATTAAATTTCGAAAAACGGACTTCACGGATGAACTCAGAACGTCAAAAACATAGAATAGGGGTTTTTGAAAATTTTGATTTTTTGGTCAAAGTCAACGCTGACGTCAGCAAAGTCAACATTGACGTCAGTTGCCACGTCAGCAGTCAACGCTGACGTTACTGGTCAACGGGGTGGGTCGGTCAACGGGTCGGGTCGATCAATGGGTCAGTTCGATTAACGGGTCGAGTCGGTCAACGAGTTGGTCAACGGGTTGACTGGTTCGGTCTGGGTTGGATCGGTTCGGTCTGGTTTAGTTTGACCAGTTCAAGGTCGGTTTAACTCGGTTTAGGCCGGTTCGGACCGGATGGCTCCCGGTAGCCATCCACGGTGTCCGGATATCGCCTCTGGCGGCGCATAGAGGCCACGTGCGGCCTAAAACGGCCAAAAACAGCCTCTAACTCAGAAATCGCCTCGGATTCAACCCAAAAACAGATTTTAACCCATAAAGCACCAGAAAGCGGATCGAAGGGTAAGAAACTTACCCACTTACCCAAAACTGTTGCGATCTTCGGCGAGGGCTCAAACGGTGGCGAACAGCAACGGTTAAGGAGGGGTTTTGCTCGCCTTGGCACAGTGAGTACTGTGGTGCTGGCGACATGCCAAAACGACATCGATCGCAGCCTTAAAATGCGAAGAACAAAGCTAGGGTTTATACCATCATCGTCGAAGCTTCCGACTTCGATTTTGGGCGATTAAGGTGGCCGACGAGCGCATCTGATGAGGGGTTATGACCGGGAGAAGGTGGCGATCCCAACGATGCTGGCGGTGTTAGCCACGGCACGGCGGTGATGGAAAACAAACAGTCAATCGAAGGGTTAGGTGAGGAAGAAGTTTTGGTTCGAATAGATAAGATTCAGATCTGGTATGGGTATCCAAAGGTTTAATCTGATATATTTCGAATATAATTATTATTTTATTTTACCAGGCCTGTTACAGATAAGAATTTTTGTGAGGGAGTTCAAGAAAGAAGAGCTTGATAGCTCAATTGGTTGGGTACTCAGGCTAAAAACCTCAAGGTTGTGGGTTCAACACCCTACAACCACACTTCTCCTACGAAACATAAAAGTGAGGAAATACTTTCAAGAATGAAAGTACTCATCTATCTACCTAATCATGTGTGCGAGAAAGCATAGAAATGCTGGAAGCATGACTTTGGTCATTGCTTCTTTCAACATCAATGCATGGGCAAAAATTCAAGGATCTGAAAGCAGAGAGAGAATGTCAGAATGAATAAAACCTGAGTCAGACAGAAAGGACAGTGTGTAGATATGTAAACAAAATAGTAAAGTCCAAACCTTGGCAATCTTTGGCTGTGATTGATATTTCTGCTTCAAAAAGTATTTAACTGCTTTTACATCATGGTTAGTTACTCCCTCTATCTTTTTAACTTCCAAGGCATCTTCCATGCTAAAATCATCAATAAGTCCTTGCAAATAAGACTGAGCTTCTGCACTAAAGCTTGGTACCTCAATGACTTCAGAAATTTGTGAAAGCTTCAGCAACCACTTAATCTGACAGAATTTATGATCAATAAGTATCCTTCTAGAAAGCAAAGAGGAAAATACACCAAGTTCATCGACATCGATTTTAAGTTTATTAGATTTGAAAACAAGTTATTATACTTCATACATCAACCAAAAGTGTGTTCATAACATTTGCATTCTATGTTCATTTTCTTCAGAGACCTGCTTCTAAAATATGTCCTTCTGAAGTGAGTATGATTGTAGAAAATATTGATCATACCACAATCAAACACATACCATATCTAACACTCAACTTGAAGTCAAGTATCATAAGTTCATTTCACAAACTCATTTCTAAGTAGGTAATATCCAGTCCAGTGTTGTAGGTTGCACTTGCACCCTAACTTTCACAATATTTCCCATGAAACTAAGTCGGCCAGCTTATGATTTATCACATAAAGTTAAATGAAGTCACTTAATTCAACTATGTTAACCGAAATTCGTATTATCAATTCAACTTCTCAGATGTATATGAGTTGAATTCAAACAATTTACAATGAGACCTAATACAAAAAGTCGCAAAGGCCAAGCTACTACATAAATTAAAAAAAAAATACAACGAAATTACATTAAAAACGAATATATAAAGAGAATGTTGATGAGAAACTTACCTCAACAAGAACCCTAAAGTCAATTAGCCTCTATTCACTCATATAGGGAGCTAAATCCTTCACTTTACCCCAATAACGACCATCCAAAGGTGATAATGCTACTAAAGTTGACAACTCAAACTCACAAGAATTACCTTTAGAACCACCTGTAACAAAATAAAAAAAATTAGAACAAAAGATAAACATATATCGAATCTTCAACCAAAACAAACCAATTAAAATACAACGAAGAATCTTATATACCAACGTTTCCCACCTTAATAAGCTAGACATTATTTTCAAAACCCAAGCAGAAACAGAGCTCCAATATTAAAAGAAATCAATATTGAAAATATAAATCGCGGAAAGAGAAAAACCTGCTTGAAACCATAGTTTCTGCTAGAAAAAGTAGTGCAAAGAAGAAAGGAAATATTTAAAATATGGTGGATTTTTTAGTATTGTTCAAAGTAGAGAAGCTTCTTAAAGTTTGGAGTTTTCTTGGTTGTAAATTGCTTAGAAAGGAAGCATGATTGCTGGTAAAAAACCCAGAAGAAATCCTGGCATCCATAGAAAGAGAGTAGAGTTTCAAGCGGAAGAGTAGACGAAAATGGTGAGCTTTTATAAACCATAATCTTCAAAACTCAATTAAAATTGGGCTCTTTTCTGGGTTTAATTTTTTTAATTAAAAACGACCCAAAATTAGAATTATTACGGATCCACATCAATCTATGATTATGTTACCATCTATAGGGTGAGTATTCGATCGAATCGAACAGAGTCAAAAAATTTTAAGTTATTCGAGCTGACGAGTCATATTTTATAAATCAAATTTTATTTAAATTTTTCGATTTAATTCGAGTTTAAGAAATTCGAGTAGAGTCAAATAAAGTCGAGTTTAAGAAATTCGAATTGAATAGAATCGAGTTTAAGAAACTTTATTTATCATATTATAGTATGATTTGATTATAATTTAAACAATTTTCTCTAACCATATAAGATATATATATATATATATTTCTCTATATTTTTTCATACGTAACAATATTTCTTCATATTTTTATATATCAAAATATATATTATAAAATATTGAGATATTTGTCTCCAACTTAAAAATAATTTCTTTAATTATTAAAAATTTCAAGTTATTCGAGTTATTTGAATTTTCATTTTATAATTTGAATTTTATTTAAAATATTTTCGAGTCGAGTTTATGAAATTTCGAGTCGAGTATTTTCACCTCGAGTCGAGTCAAGTTTATGAAATTTCAAATTGAGTATTTTCACCTGGATTCGAGTCAAATTATTTAGTTTTTCGATTTGAGTATTGCTCACCCCTAACGATACGCACTCGTTGGAGAAATTATATCATGAGTAATTTTCACTACGTCATTTATAGGACCAACCAATCAAATGTATCAATTTAATATTTTTTCTACCGCATATTATTTTATCAAATGAATCTTCACTGATATTTATTATATAAAATTAATTTTACCAAGTGAAGATTCACTTGATAAAAATTTAGATAAAAATCTTAACTAAATTGATATATTTAATTGGTTAAACTCATCAATAAAGTGACGAGAATGACCCATAATATAACTTTTTGATCTGTTGGATTAGGTAATAAACTTTTTGAGTGTTAAATACTTAAATATATTACGATAAATATAACATATTAGCTTATAATCCTACTTAAAAAATAATAATTCATGGCAAGGATGGGAATAAATTTAGTATTACCTCCGTCTCACTTAAGATAATCATTATTGATTTTTTAAAAGTTAAAACTTTTAAAGTTTGACTTTATTTATATTAAATATTTTAAATAATTAATTTTTATAAGATATAGATTTAAGAATTTCTTGATAAAATATTTTTAAAATATATTTTTATATATTTTTATTAATAATAAATTTTAAATAATTATAAATAAAAAAATCAATAATAGACATTAAATTTGGGACAAAGAGTATGAATTTTATAGAATTAATTTTTGTATAAACAACAATTATAAAAAAACATTCCAATCTACAAAATTTATTCTACCAAATCTAAATGATACATTGGTAATAATCCTTGTAACGATCCTTCCTACGGGGTCACTAATAAAAACTTTTATTTGTAGAGAAAATTAGGAATTGTTTAAAGAATCGAGAATTTAGGTTAAAATCGATGAATTTGAGATAGGTTTAAAAATTAGGGTTCAAAATTAGTGAATTAGAGATTTTAAAAGTTAGGTTTAAATTAAAAAATTGGAGTTTTCCAAATTAGGGGGCAATTTAGAAAATTAAGTATTTATTTGAAAATATCGGGAATTTAAGTTAAATTTGAAAAATTAAGAATTTTATGAAAAATGAGAATTTATTTTGGAATAAAAAGGATTAATTTTGAAAAGAACGAAGTCTCCATCGGTCACTTTGGTAGAGCAGACACCGTTGAAACCAGAGGTTTTAAAAAATGGGTTTGAGAGTCGATTACAGATGGGATATAAAAATACTCCACACTACCCAAAAATTGGTACCTAATCAAATATAATTCCCCGAATTGAAAATTTACAAGTTCGAATTTTTATTAATTTATTATCCGTTTAAGAATGCGAATATATTTTAAAGACTTCAATATTCAAAGGTAAGAGCCCTGTAACACCCCATACCCGGGTGCTACATTCGGGCCATAGTCACAAACTCGTATTTGTAAAATTTCAAATTAAATCCAAATCAATTCGTGAAATATAACACAATTTAAAAACGATATTAAAATTCGAGTGGTTTCATAATCCAAAATATTATCGGAGCTTCAAATACAAGTTTAATAAAATATTTGACCATGATAAATTAAAATAAAATAGAGTTACAATTACAACAAATGGTCCTACTAATACGTAGCCCAATAATCTAGAAACTATACTCTACCAACTGGTCAATGTTGAAGTCCTAAGCTGATGGTTCTCCGCAACGTCCACACGATCGTCGCCTATAAACCTACGCATAGAAACAAATCCCAAAACGCTGAGTTACGAAAGCTCAGTGAGTACACAACCTATCGACTGTGCTTTCAAGTGAATCATAACTATAAACATGTGAGATAAGACAATATGATGATATATCATGCCAAATGCAACCAAATGTGTAAAGTAAACAAATCAAGAGTGAGGCCCACTGCTAACCCGACACTAGAGAATTCACCCGGCCCGAAATCTCACATCGAGCTAGTATACTCGGAATCTCGGATCGAGTCCTCACTCGGAATCTCTCATCGAATGGGGATCGGAATATCGTATCGAGCAAAGTCATCACTCGGAATCTCACATCGGATGGCCTTCAATACATCACCCGAAATCTCATATCGGATAGTCTTCATTGTTGTAATCACTAATTTTATCCGGTGTCTAAATTCGGGTTTAATTTTAATTTTCATTTCAATAACGGGCTTGAGAATGTCAGAAAAAAAGAATCAAAAATTACTTCATTAGCGTATATGTGTTTTTATCCAAAAAATCACAAAAATATTACTTTATGTATATATATTAAAATTATACATACTAATATTTTGTTCTTACTACTTCCTTTTAATATATATATCTTAGGTTATTTTTAATCTTAATTTTCGGTAAACCGGTTTATTATTTAAAAGCTTTACTCCATTTTGTTTATTATTATTAATATGTTCATTCCTACTGTGATATGTATATATTTCTCTTATTTTATTGGTTTATTTGTTAATATTATTATTAATACTTTATTGCTTTATTTTATTATCATCCGTTATTTGTTTTATTATTATTGTTATTTTATATTATTATTATTATCTTTTGTTATTATTATTATTATTATTTAATTTTATCTAGTATTTTATTATTATATTTTAAATAAATAAAACATAAATAATAAATCCTTAAATGAATAATCAAGCCCAAATAATATAATAATCCATACACAAATTCAATATTAAATATTACAAAGCCCACAGTAATTATTAATACAAAGCCCGATTTAAATATATTAATTCAAGCCCAAAACCGGACTAGCCTAGACCCAAAATCATAACAAAAAACCCTAATCCAATGTTTCACTCATGCGCAGCCGGCTGTGAGCCGTTGGATCAGATCTGTGATCCAACGGCCACGACCACAAGGAAGAAGCTTCTGGACGCTTGCACGCGCTCCACGCGCAGTGACTGCTCATCTCCCACACGCGCGTGCTGAGCACGCGAGAGACCATTCGGTTCCTAGACGACCTCTCGTTTCTCCGGTTATCGTCCGTTCGATTCCTTCATCACCGGCGATGCTCCGATGGTCCCCCCCTCTCGTAAATCAGCCACGGATGCACAAGAAAACAAAAAGGGGATCAAATTCGTACAATGGCAACAGTATTCAGAAAAACGAAAAAGAAATTGAACTGAAAAATTCAGAATGAATTACAGCCAAAAATCAGAGACTCCCCAATACATATCGGACAATTTCAGAGCAGCAGAGAGGATATTAACCAAATCACATTTCTTTTTTTTCATGTAATATTCGGCTATAAAGTCCAAAGAACAGAACCATGTAAGGGGATTCCCATCATCATCATCAATATAACAGAAATTTTGAGAGGTAAAATCCTCTGTTCTTATCGCATGCAATAACAAAAATAAACCAAAAAGTTTTCGAGTTTTACCATTCGAATCTCAGCCCTTGTTCGCCGATCTGAATCCCTTCGATAATAAACCGCGGCCTTTGCGCCAAGGGTGCATCCATAAAGGAGAAAAGATCGAGTCTTCGGGCTGATGTTTCGAACAAAAGGGGGCTTATTTAGGTTTTAGATCTTCAAAGAAAACAACTTTTTTATCGATTTTGGGGGTTTAAAAAAGAAAAGGAGGGGCTTTTAAGTTGTTTTGGCTTCGCTGGAGTTTGGTTTTCATGGTGGTTCTTGGGTTTTGTGAAGAACACCAATCGTGTTCTTGTTTTATTCTGGATTCGGTTGAGTTTTCCTGGGTTTAAAGATGAATGTTCATCTTTTCCCAGATGAATGTTCAGAGGAAATGGGGGTCTGGTTGAAGGAAAATAAGAGAAATGAATCTCATTTCTTTTTTTTTTATGTTTTATACTCAGGGATTAATTTGAAAAAGGTTTTTTTACACTCATAAATGCCTCCGTGTCACCTTAATAACACATAAGGTCCCTTGACTTTTATTCCGTATTTTAATTTAGTCATTGATTGTATCATAATCACCCTTTCGATTTGGTTTATTTATTTCTGAGTCCCTCCTTGTTTTGATGGTTACTTTCAGGCCATTCCTTGTTTTGAAATAACGGTTTGAGGGTCTAGATAATTTTTAATCTTTTCAATTCAGTCCCTATTCGAGTTTATTTTATTTTATTTTATTTATTTTATTCAAATTTATTTTATTTCTGTATTATTGCTCATATGCATTCATACTTTGTTTTTTTTAAAATATGCTTCTGATTTATTATTTATTTCATGCATTGTGTATTTGTTTCCGTTTTATTGTTCATGCATGTATTTTAGTTATCTTATGTTTAGTGTTATGCATATATCTCATCTCTACATATGTTATGTTGTCATGCATATTTCATTAAGGCCTCATGTATTTACCTTGTATTTCATGTTTTATTTTTATTTACATGGTTCATTTGTACTTTTCGTCGGTTTACATATACTTGTTTTTATATTCGTGTATTTACTTATCATGTTCGTCTCTCTTTGCTAAGTTACATCTCACGCTTCTGTAAATTAATGAACCTAACCTCGAACGTCGATATTCGGTCGTAACGGGCCCGCGTTCCAGTGTAATGGTCGCGGTGTATGCGTTGCCTTCGAATAAAGACACGGTAAAAGTAAAATTGATTCGAATCTTTAAACAAAAACTAATTTAAATGCCACTTTAATTCGAAAAATCCAAAATTAATTAAGCAGTAATTTATTTTAAAGGTGCCAATTTTTGGGCAGTTTTTAAACACTAAACCTGTTTTTAAGCCGTAACCGACTCTCGAACCCAAACACTTCGAATCTCTGGTTTTCCGGTGTCCGGTCTACCCAAAAGTGACCGGTGGCGACTCCACCCCTTTTTTAAAATCCCTAATTTTAAAATTTCCCTTTTCAATCTAATTTTAAAATTTCGCTATACTTAATTATTTTCGATTTTCAAAAAGGGTCGCTACAGTTGGCGACTCCGCTGGGGAATAAATTTTCAAATGAGTCAAGCCTTGTTTTTAAATACCGCTTAATTAATTTCGAAAGTTTTGAATTAAAGTGGCAATTAAATTATCGTTTGTTTATTAATTCGAAGCTATATCATTTCAACCCGTCTCTCTAAGTGGGGGGAAAATACTAAGGCTTTCGTGAGGATATTGTTCCTTTGTATGGGCCTAGTAAAGTACCTTCGGGGCTCGACTACCCTATGCCTTCGTGGGAATATCGTTTCCTCGTATGGGCATAGCGAAAGGGTCCTCCCAAATTGAACTCGATTGAGATGAGCCTATAATGGGTGATGATCGGGGGCCTTGCTACTCTTAGAAGAGGACAGCAAGGACAATTCGGGTACCTCCTAGAACCAAAATTGCATTTAGAGAACTAGTAAGCCCACCCCATTAGAGCCATGCGGATAACCTAGGTGAATTAGGTATGATATCTAGATTCTGTTTATCTTTCTCTTTTTTCGTGCCATTTATTTGTGTAATTTATTTATGCTTCTGTTATTTATGTTATCCTTACTAACACATTTCCCTTTTCTATTGTTTGTTTTGTTTCTTCCTTTTCTCGCATTCTTTTTGCATTCTTTTTTAAAGGTGTTGATTCGAGTGGTTTGCCCGCATTGAGAGCTTTCATTATGGATAAAAGTCTTCTAGGTTCCCAAGATAAGAACTTAGCAATCCGACACTGGTCCGAAGTAAATCAAAAGGCCTTTGGGGATAGTCAACCAAGTGAGCGCATAGTGCCCGGTTACACGTATATCAGTCTACAACAGAACGATCTGTATGAGCTAAAAGAAATATGGGAATGTTGGGAAGCAAGAGTGCAAAACTTGTTCCGTGAGAATTATGGGGATATAGCTCAGTTAATATATGTTAGAATTAATCAGCCTTTGCTTAGAGCCGCTTTTCAGTTCTAGAATCCTGCTTTCTGCTGTTTCACCTTCAATGGAAACGATTTAATGCCAACAATAGAGGAATACACAGCTTTGATAAATAGAAGGAATGTCAACAAGGATTGGATCTATTCGAAGCCTCCTAAGTCTTAGAACTATCATTTGAAGTTGAGTTCTCTAGCCGGAATGAGTGACGCGTGGGCTAAAGGAATAATTCAGGTTCGGGGAGAAAGTATCGCATTTTCATGGGAGAGCATTCGGGACATAATACCCGTGCATCCAGATGAGGAAATGAAGATGGATTTGTTTGCCATAGGCATATACGGGTTGATTATTTTTCCCCGAGTGTTGGGTAACATAGATGTGGCCATTCTTGATTTGTTCGATCGTTTAAAGAAGAAGGCTAATCCGGTAATGGCCATATTGACAGAAACCTTCATTTCTTTCAATGCATGTCGAAAACACGAAGAAGGACGTTTTAGAGGGTGTGCACAACTTCTTCAGATATGGATACAGAGTCACTTTTGGAGGAGCCAACCCAGGTCTTGTCTGGTATCTTCCAGGGAAGTTTCTCCCCGGTACGAGAGTACTTAGCTAGATAATGGCGAGAGGATCTCGATAAAAGAAAATGGTCAAAAATCTTCAGGAATCTGCGGGATGATGATATTGTGTGGAGAGTCCCATGGATGGGTCATGAGTTTCATTTCCTTTAAAGAATCGGTGACTACGATTGGGTCATGATGATCGGCTTACACGGAGAAATTGCCTGTGCACCCCTTCTGGTATCTAGATAGTTTGGATCTCGTCAATTTATTCCTTTTACGGCAGGTTTGAGTGAAGCCGAGTTCCCTTTTAAGAATGAGTATCGACCTAAGGTCCAAAAGATAACAAGGGCGTGGGGTTACTGTTACCGTATCCGAGTTCCCGTTGGAGATGTATCAGGGTTAATAACAAAATCCCGATATCCGACCACGGGCCTACGATGACGTTAGAGGAGCACATGCGCATTGTCCCTTCTGAAGCCGATATACTAAGAAGTGAGATGGATGAAGTCAAAAAATAGATGGAGGAAATGAAAGCCCAGTATGTGGAAGAACTATACAAAGTAAGTTTGGATCTCGATGTCAAGGATGGGACAATTAAACAGCTAAAGAAGGCTAATGAAGATTTAAGTGAGAAAAATGCCCTCTACCAGAAAGACACCATCAAGATGTATACTCAGGTGCAAACTGCTAATCGAAAGAAGTTTCTCGCTGTGGAAAGGGAAAGGATGAACGGGATTCGTATCCTAGAAGAAGAAAAGGAAAGGGGTAAGCAAGCCATGAATAAGGAAATAGAAATCCGAGAGGCTGAAATTGAGAAAGAAAAGAGGGATGCTAGGAGAGCAATCAGCCAAGAGAGGGAAAGGTACCGGGAAGAAAAAGAGAAAGGAAAGCAAACTGTAGTATGTGAAAGGGAAAATACTAACGCATGGAAGAGAAGGGCTTAGGAAAATAAGAACCGTTTCTGTGAGATGTAAGATTTGTATGTCTCAACTTCTGAAATTCTGAAACAGTGTCAAGCTCGGAATGCTCTGTTGGAACACAAGGTCGAGGATTTGGACCGCTCTTTAGAGAAATATGTGGCCAGAAATGGGTTTTTGGAATTACAGCTCAGTCAACAAGAGAACGCATCGCTTCAAGCACGGATAGGAGAGTTAGAAGCCAAGGTTCAAGACTATTTGGGACGACTAGTGGTCCTCGAGGGAGCTACACAAGGAGGAGACAATTATCGGTTGCATCGCCTTCGTGATGCCACCCGCATGATACAAGACCGAGATGATTATAACACCACTCTAATGGTGCAAGTACAAGAAGTGGCCCAATATGTGAAAAACTTAGCCGCGGAAGCTGAAGCCTTAACACCCTTTGTGGCACAGGACATGAAAGAAGCCGCCCGATTCGTTCAACTACTCAAGGCAATTCAAGATTTAGGAACTAGGGATGATGCCTATTTGTAGTTTCTATTTCCCTTTGTAATGAAGACTTTTTAAAGTTTAATGAAAGTTGGTTCAAGGACGATCACTAAATGAGTCAACACCTTTACTTGCATACCTTTTTCTTTTTGAAGCATCTCATCATTTGCATGCATCCATTCATGCATTTTATATGCATTAATCATGTATACAATTAAATTAACCTAGAAGATGTTGTAAAACAGAATTTGCAATTATTCCGCATTAATATTGCACTCGATCTCAAGTGAGAAAAATGGAAGAACACTTCAGTAAGTTAGAAGAAGATCTGAGAGCCCAGATAGAAAGATCGCAGTTGGAACTGAAAGAATCCATGTTGAAAGCTCAGCAAGACATGATGGAACAGCTCACCCAAATGTTAGGACTTAAGCCATCAGATGATGCGAAAGGAAAAGGAACGGTAGAGAATCCGCTTCAAACCGGGATAGAACCAGCATATTCCCCCATCGTAATCGGCTCAGCCCCTGTCCCACAAAAGGGAGCAACGTTTAGTTTCCGAGCCGGAATATCGATCCAGAATCCGTTATTTAGAGCGGCTGAAAATGATGAAAATGCCGGCGACAATGTGCCCGATTTGGATGAGCTCGAGAAATTTAGTAAAGTAAAAGTAGAATTCTCTAAACAGCTCGAGGAGACTAGGAAAGACCTTGAAGAAAAGCTCCGGGTTAGAGAAGTAGAGGAGGATTCTCTTGGTTTAAACGCGGGCGACCTTAGCCTAGTCCCCGATGTAGAGATTCCCCCGAAATTCAGGACGCCTGAGTTTGAAAAATATGACGGCACAACATGCCCCACCGTACATGTGACCATGTTCTGTCGAAAGATGGCCGGATTTACCAGCAATGAAAAGCTTCTCATTCACTGCTTTCAGGACAGCTTGATAGGATCTGCGGCGAGGTGGTATAATCAGTTGACCCGTGCACAGATTAAGTCATGGAAAGACTTAGCAAAAGCTTTCATTGATCAGTACAAGCATGTTACTGATATGATTCCTAACAGACTTATGCTGCAGAATTTAGAACAGAAGAAAAGTGAAAGCCTTCGTGAATATGCTCAAAGATGGCGAGATCTCGCGGCACAAGTACAGCCACCGCTTCGTGAAAACGAAATTGCTCCCATGTTTGTGGATACTTTGAAAGGAGTGTTGTACGATCGACTCATCAGTAATCCGATAAGTAACTTTGCTGAATTAGTCATGACCGGAGAGCGCATTGAGGCAGCCATCAAAAGTGGTAGGATTGAGGGAGGTGAACCGCTCAAAAAGCAATTTAAGAGAAAGGAGCATGAAGTAAATGCCTTCGAAACATGTCAGAATTTAACAATATCGCAACCAAAACCGGCCGACAATACTCAAGGAGGCGGTAGAAGAGATGACAGGAAGCCGAAGAAAGAATTTGAGAAGACGACCTTCACCCCTATCTCGATCCCGTACAAGGAGTTGTACGCTCAGTTACACAAAGCTGATTTGGTGCGACCTTTCCATGTGACTCCTTTCAGTCCACCATATCCAGCATGGTATGATGCAAAAGCACATTGCGAATATCATGCCGGCGTTCCTGGTCATAACGTTGAGAATTGTATAGCTTTCAAGAAGCTTGTTCAGAATTTCTTGAATACAGGAGTCTTACAATTGGGAGAACCAAGTACCACAAGTAACCCGCTTCCTAACCACGGGAGTTAGGGGATTAATAGTATCAAAAAAGAATCCCCTAAAAAGACCATATCTATGGTGTCAGAGATACGATCCCCTTTAAGGTGGGTGTTCCGACATTTGTGCATGGCCCGTCTAATTGACCGAGGGATGATAATTGTAAAGGAGGGATGCGGTCGATACTGCGAATACCATCAATCTAGTGATCATGACATCCAAGTCTGCACGGAATTTCGGAGTAAGGTGCAAACACTCGTGGATACCAAAGAAATTGAGTTCTTTGCAAAATGCGAGGAGGAAAAGCCAGAAATCTGTATGACGGACATTCCAAGCAACAAATACACAGCTTAGAGACCCTTTATCATCAGTCGTAGGGTGGACGAAGGGGGGTCTTCTAGCCAAAATGCTCCGAGACTCATAATTTCTCCTCCTTCGACCTTTCCCTTTAAAAGCACACAGAGGGTGCCTTGGAATTACACCGCCAATATCTCTACACCTGGAAATCCAGGAGCACAAGAAGTCGTCACACCAGAAGAGGGGATGCTAGTTCAGGAAGGTGATGCATTGGGACAGAACTCCGAAATCGTGAATGAAGTAGGGCACTTTACAAGGAGCAGGAGATGTTATTCTCCTCAGGAGGAGAAGAAACCCGACGAACAAAAAGGTAAGGGCAAACTCGTTGAGCAAGAAAAAGTATTCGGGGATGATCCCCCCTCAAAGATCCTCGAGCCCGTGACTGAGGCTTAGGCCCAAGAGTTTTTAAGGTTCCTGAAGCACAGTGAGTACAATGTGGTTGATCAACTCCGAAAACAACCGGCCAGAATCACGGTGCTCGACCTGTTACTGAATTCGGAAAAGCATCGAGAAGCGTTACTAAAGGTGTTGAATCAAACTTTTGTAGAACAAGATATCACTGTCAAGAAGCTTGATCAGATTGTGAATCATATAGCTGCCGATAATTATATCACTTTTAGTGATGATGAAATCCCAGAGGAAGGAAGAGGTTCAACTAAAGCTCTCAATATCATAACTCACTGCAAGGGGCATATTTTGCCAGGAGTGCTTGTCGATAACGGGTCTGCCCTTAATGTTATGCCCATGACTACTTTACAACGACTGCCTATTGATAATTCCCATATGAAGTTTTGTCAGAACACTGTCCGGGCATTTGACGGCACTCAGAGGGAAGTGGCCGGGAAGATCGAGATACCTCTGCTTATAGGCCCAGTCGAATATGTCATAGAGTTCGTGGTTATGGATATCCGACCGTCGTACAATTGCTTATTAGGAAGGCCATGGATTCATGCAGCCGGGGCTGTCCCTTCTTCTCTTCATCAAAAGCTGAAATATGTGATGGAAGGAAAACTTGTGACACTCAACGCGGAACAGGACGTCATTGCTGCTGTAACTTCGGATGTTCCCTATGTGCCCCCTACTGAAGATGCTCTAGAATGTTCCTTTCGAGCCTTGGAATTCATCAATGTCACTTTTGTGGCGGAGGGGAGTCGGATTCCAACCCCGAGATATTCGAACTGCACTAAGATGGTAGTGATTGAGACTGTTGGAAAGGGAGCTAGGAAAGGGAGAGGACTCAGAAAGAACTTACAAGGATGTCTAAAAGTCAGAAGTGTTATTGACAAGAGGGACAAGTTTGGGTTAGGCTTTCACCCTACCTATCTGCAAAGGAAACAAGAAAGAAAGAGGAGGGAAGAGCAAAGAAGAGCCCGACTTAGGGGAGAAGACATCCCATGGAAACCAATAGTCAAAACTGATCTCAAGAATAGTTTCACCTTCGGAGGGATTGAGAATTCTGGGGAGAAAGTGCACCAAGCCAATTTAGAAGGACAGAAGTTTTATGAGGATGAGCTTATGAGTGAAATTTTCGAAATAATGGATGTAAATATGATCTCCCAGAATGCCAAGGGAAAGTCTGCTCTATGTGTCATTCGTCCATGTCTCCCGGATGAAAAGCTCAACAATTGGACAAGCATCGATCTGTCTGTAGTTGCTAAGAATGAATCAAAGTAATGTCTAAAAAACACCTCCCATTCGCTTTCGCCCCAAAGCAATGGGATTTCTTCGTAAAGGGCATCTATGTTAATCTGCATTTCAATGAAAACAAAGGGCTTCATGCTCTTTTTCTCAAATGGCAAACAATCTTCTTTTCATACATTTTGTTCTTTGCATTCTTTACCTCTTTATTCTTTATTTGTAAAATATGTATACTATTTCCCAACATAGGAAATTTAAATTCTTGCAGGTTCGATAATATCGACTGTATGAATGATACTGAACTTAATCTTGTACCGAATTTCGAATAACCCGTACTTGTCGTAGAAGCCGAAGAAGAGGAAGAGGAGTTAGAGATCCCCGATGAGTTAATAAGGTTGATGGCCAGTGAAGAAAAGCAGATACTGCCCCATCAGGAGGATCTGGAGATAATAAATTTGGGATCCGAAGAAGAAAGAAGAGAGGTAAAAATAGGTACCACTTTAGCATCAGACTCAAGGGAAAAATTAATTGGGTTGCTTTCAGAGTTTAAAGATGTTTTTGTTTGGACATATCAAAATATGCCAGGTCTAAATACAGATATTGTTGTACACAAGCTACCCACACGACCGGAGAATAAGCCCGTCCAACAAAAGCTCCGTAGGTTGAGGACGGATATGTTGTTGAAAATTAGAGAAGAAGTGAGAAAGCAGTTCGAAGTCGGGTTCTTGAATGTAGCGAAGTACCCAGAGTGGGTTGCGAATATCGTGCCGGTACCCAAAAAGGATGGGAAAGTACGCATGTGCGTAGATTATCGTGATCTCAATAAGGCCAGTCCCAAAGACAATTTTCCTCTCCCGCATATTGACACCCTTGTTGATAATACTACGGGGCACTCATGGTTTTCTTTCATGGACGGTTTTTCGGGTTATAATCAGATCAAGATGTGCCCTGATGACATGGAAAAAACCACCTTCGTAACACTGTGGGGCACGTTCTGCTATAAAGTAATGCCTTTCGGGTTGAAGAATGCCGGGGCCACATACCAAAGAGCAATGGTGACTCTTTTTCACGACATGATGCACAAAGAGATTGAAGTGTATGTGGATGACATGATCGCCAAATCCAAGACGGAGAATGAACATATTCAGAATCTGCAAAAGTTGTTTCTGAGGTTAAGAAAATATCAGTTGAAGCTCAATCCCGCCAAATGTACTTTCGCAGTAACATCCGGAAAACTCCTCGGGTTCGTAGTCTGCCGAAGAGGAATAGAAATTGATCCGGATAAGGTCAAAGCCATAAGGGACCTCCCGCCACCGCAAACCCAAAAGGAAGTTCGTGGTTTCTTAGGAAGGCTGAACTACATCTCCCGTTTCATATCTCAGTTAACGGATAAATGCGACCCCATTTTCAAACTCCTCCGTAAAAATGACCCAGGAACATGGGATGAAGATTGCCAAGCAGCGTTTGAGAAAGTTAAGGATTATCTAACTAAAGCCCCAGTTTTAGTGGCTCTCGTGCCCGACCGACCATTGATTTTATATTTAACAGTTTTTGAGAACTCAATGGGCTGTGTGTTAGGCCAACAAGACGAGTCAGGAAGGAAGGAAAGAGCAATCTACTATTTAAGTAAAAAGTTCACAGAAGGCGAATCTCGATATCCACAGACCCAAAAGTTGTGTTGTGCCCTGGTTTGGGCAACTAAAAGGTTGAGACAATATATGTTGTATCACACCACTTATTTGATATCACGGTCTGATCCCTTAAAAGCCCTAATGGAAGCACCGACATTGACAGGAAAGATGGCTCGATGGCAGATGCTTTTGTCTGAATTTGATATTGTGTATGTGAACCAAAAATCCGTAAAGGGCAGTGCGGTGGCCGATTTCTTGGCAAGTCGGGTTGCGAAGAATTATGAACCTCTAAACTTTGATTTCCCGGATGAAGATTTGGTATCCGCCATAGCCGAGGGTGGAATAACCGAAACCGCGTTGCCATGGAAACTATATTTTGATGGGGCTTCTAATGCCCTCGGGCACGGCATAGGGGCAATGTTGGTCTCCCCGGAGGAAGTTCATTATTCGCTCACGAGCAGGTTGAATTTCTTTTGCACTAATAATATGGCAGAATATGAAGCTTGTATAATGGGTCTGTACGCAGCTATCGAACGGAAGGTTCGTGTCCTTCAGGTGTTCGAAGACTTTTCGTTAGTCATTTATCAGTTACGGCAAGAGTGGGAAACCAAGGACCCTATGTTGTTCAAGTATTATAATCTGATTCAGGATTTGATTCAGAATTTTGAAAGAATCAGTTTTGAATATCTACCGAGGGAGGATAACCAAATGGCTGATGCTTTGGCCACTCTGGCCGCGACTTTCAAGACAAACACGAAGGCTCAAATGAGGTCACTAGAAATGCAAAGCATCGAACTGCCTGCCCACTGTTATGGAGTGGAAGAGGAGAAAGATGGGAACCCTTGGTATCACGATATTCTGCAGTACATCAAATCTCAGGTTTATCCTGAAGGAGCCACAGATATTGATAAAAGGACTATTAGGAGAATAGCATCAGGGTACGTCCTCGATGGGGATATCTTGTACAAAAGAGGGAGTGATCAGGTATTAATGAGATGTGTTGGCGCCCAAGAAACTAAAACCATAGTGACAGAAATACACGAAGGCATATGCGGGACTCATGCTAATGGTTTTGCAATGGCTAGAAAAATCATGAGATGTGGCTATTATTGGTCAACGATGAAAGGAGACTGTATTAATCATGCCAAAAGATGTCACAAATGTCAGATCTATGCGGATAAAATTCATTCCCCACCATTGCCGTTACATACTTTGAACGCACCGTGGCCTTTTGCCGCCTGGGGGATAGATGTCATCGGACAGATTCATCCTAAGGCATCTAACGGACACCGTTTCATTTTAGTAGCAATTGATTATTTCACTAAATGGGTAGAGGCCGCCTCCTACGCCAACATCACGCGAGCCACGGTCTGTAGGTTTTTGAAAAAAGAGATCATTTGTCGTTATGGTTTGCCAGAAAGAATCATTACCGATAACGCCACAAATCTGAACAACAAGATGATTTCTGAGGTGTGTGAACAGTTTAAGATTATGCATCACAACTCTACCGCATACCGACCCAAGATGAACGGAGCAGTTGAGGCTGCTAATAAGAACATTAAGAGGATCATAGTGAAAACTACAGATACTTTCAAGGATTGGCATGAGAAGTTGCCTTTTGCGTTGTTTGCTTATCGAACCTCAATACGAACCTCGACCGGGGCAACCTCATACTCACTGGTTTACGGTATGGAAGCAGTCCTACCACTCGAAGTTGAAATACCTTCTCTCCGAATTCTGAGTGAATCTAAATTGGAAGATGCTGAATGGACACAAGTCAGGATAGACAATTTGAATCTGATAGAGGAAAAGAGACTGAACGCCATTTGTCATGGCCAGATGTTTCAGAAAAGAATGATGCGAGCCTATAATAAGAAGGTTAGGCCTCGTGAATTTCAGGAAGGGGATATGGTGCTAAAAAGGGTTCTACCTATTCAAAAGGATTTCCGAGGAAAATGGATGCCTAACTGGGAAGGGTCGTACATTGTGAAGAAGATCTTTTCAGGGGGAGCTGTCATTCTGACAGAGATGGACGGGAATGAGTTGGGTAATCCTGTGAATTCCGATTGGATCAAGAGGTATTATGCTTGAGTTAGAGAAAGAGAAAAAAAGAAAAAAAGAGAAAGAAAAAAAAAGAAAAAAGAAAGAAAAAAGAAAAAAAAGAAAAAAAAGAGAAAGAAAAAAAGAGAAGAAAAAAAGAAAAAGAAAAACGGAGGGTCCAGGGTGAAAACCCGAAAAGGGCACCTTAGGACCATAGGAGGGTTTAAGGTGAAAATCCGAAAAGGACGCCTTAGAACCGAAGGAGATTTTGAGTTGAAAACCCGAAAGGGCGGCTCAAATATTTACAAGGCCCGACACTTCGTCAACCCTCTCGGAGGCTGGTGTAATCAAGTCGAGGAGTAAGATCTTCGATGCGGTTGATGAGTTCTCGTATCATTCATACCTTCAATATTGTGAAGTCTGTTTTGAGTTTAATTCTCCTCCTTCTCTTGCATATTTCGTGTTTGCCATGACTTTTGAAATATAATAGCTATATTAAATATTTCTTGTTGCATCATATTCATTCCTTTTTGGTATATTCATAGATAAATCAACCCGGAACATCAATGAATAAAGTTTTTTCGAAGTTGCTATGATTTATCCCATTAGCTACAGGTCGGAGAGAAGCGAAGTCCAAGTCAATCCACAGTAACCAACAGAGATCATCGAAGATTCAACTCTACAAGGTGAAAACCCGAAAGGGCGCCTAAAAGGAAAAAAGAAAGAAAAAGAAGGAAAAAGAAAAAAGAGAAGAAAAAGAAAGAAAAAAAGAGAAAAGAAAGAAAAAAAAGAAAAAAGAAGAAAAGAAGAAAAAAAGAAAAAAGAAAAAAAAGAAGAAAAAAAGAAAAAAGAAAAGAGGAAAAGGGGAAGGAAAAATCGTCAAAGTGAAAACATGCGAACGGGTGTTCTAAAAGAAGTAAATTTAGGAATCTCGTTTTTGGAGGCGAAAAACAATGTCAGCAGATGGCTTGAGTCCTAACATAAGGAGCGTTTACAGAGAAGACATGAAATTAAAGAGACCAGATCCGGACAACTTTCATCTATGACCTGAACATGTATCATGTAGAATAGGCGCATGCTAACCCATACCATGTCGCATCATATGCATTTACAAGAAAGAAGAACACGAGCACTTTAATGTGTGCCCACTACGGTATACGCTCGAAGAGAGGGACCGTCAGATGCTACAATGATCAGAAATTAGAGCATCTCGATGATGTGGATTCTATGGAGAAGGGATCAACATCGTTTTTGCGACATAGACTCGAAGAGAGGGGTCGCCCACCACGGTATACGCTCGAAGAGAGGGACCGTCGGATGCTGCAATGATCAGAAATCAGAGCATCTTGAAGATACGAATTCTACAGAGAAGGGATCAACATTCTTAGAATTCTAGATTTAGGGTCTCATATAGGAGAGACTCGGATCGAAGACTATTGCGAAGAGTTTTATATAGGAAAGACTCGAGGTTTTTTTAGAAGTTGGTTCCTATAGGAAGGGTCAATTTCTTCCATAAGTTCAGAGCTTAGAGTCTCGTAGAGGGTAGTCAGGTTGCCGGTTATGGATCACGGGATCAAAGAGTAAAAGATCTATCAGAGTTATGGAAAAAGGGCTTTCAGATCAGAGTCTCCAAACAGGGAAGTCGGATAAAATTAGTGTTTTTTGTCTTTGCTTCATCATTGTTTTACAACGATAAGCAAAAAGGGGTAACTGTAATCACTAATTTTATCCGGTGTCTAAATTCGGGTTCAATTTTAATTTTCATTTCAATAACGGGCTTGAGAATGTCAGAAAAAAAGAATCAAAAATTACTTCATTAGCGTATATGTGTTTTTATCCAAAAAATCACAAAAATATTACTTTATGTATATATATTAAAATTATACATACTAATATTTTGTTCTTACTACTTCCTTTTAATATATATATCTTAGGTTATTTTTAATCTTAATTTTCGGTAAACCGGTTTATTATTTAAAAGCTTTACTCCACTTTGTTTATTATTATTAATATGTTCATTCCTACTGTGATATGTATATATTTCTCTTATTTTATTGGTTTATTTGTTAATATTATTATTAATACTTTATTGCTTTATTTTATTATCATCCGTTATTTGTTTTATTATTATTGTTATTTTATATTATTATTATTATCTTTTGTTATTATTATTATTATTTAATTTTATCTAGTATTTTATTATTATATTTTAAATAAATAAAACATAAATAATAAATCCTTAAATGAATAATCAAGCCCAAATAATATAGTAATCCATACACAAATTCAATATTTAATATTACAAAGCCCACAGTAATTATTAATACAAAGCCCGATTTAAATATATTAATTCAAGCCCAAAACCGGACTAGCCCAGAACCAGAATCATAACAAAAAACCCTAATCCAATGTTTCACTCATGCGCAGCCGGCTGTGAGCCGTTGGATCAGATTTGTGATCCAACGGCCACGATCACAAGGAGGAAGCTTCTGGATGCTTGCACGCGCTCCACGCGCAGTGACTGCTCATCAGTCCCTTTTCCACTTGAAGGCCGAGCTTTTTGGATATTCTTTCGGACACAAACAAGTCTGAGGCGCCGGTATCGACTAACGCACTGATTTGCTGGCTTTTTATTTCGATGTTCACGAACATCAGTCCCTTTTTGTTGGAACCCTTCTTAATTTCCATGGAACTTATGATGGAATTAAGTTTAGGGATTTCACCTTCGACAGAGGCTTCTTCCTCTTCTTCTTCTTCTTGAATTGCTGTCGCTTTCTCAAGTTGGGGGCAATCCCTTTTCATGTGATTGCCACCGCAATTGTAACAACTAAAGTTGTTCTTTTCCCACGGCTTACGGAGTTTAGCATCTCCCACGCGCGCGTGCTGAGCACGCGAGAGACCATTCGGTTCCCAAACGACCTCTCGTTTCTCCGGTTGTCGTCCATTCGATTCCTTCATCACCGACGATGCTCCGATGGTCCCCCCCCTCTCGTAAATCAGCCACGGATGCACAAGAAAACAAAAAGGGGATCAGATTTGTACAATGGCAACAATATTCAGAAAAACGAAAAATAAATTGAACTGAAAAATTCAGAACGAATTACAGCCAAAAATCAGAGACTCCCCAATACATATCGGACAATTTCAGAGCAGCAGAGAGGACATTAACCAAATCACATTTCTTTTTTTTTTCATGTAATATTCGGCTATAAAGGCCAAAGAACAGAACCATGTAAGAGGATTCCCATCATCATCATCAATATAACAGAAATTTTGAGAGGTAAAATCCTCTGTTCTTATGCATGCAATAACAAAAATAAACCAAAAAGTTTTCGAGTTTTACCATTCGAATCTCAGCCCTTGTTCGCCGATCTGAATCCCCTCGATAATAGACCGCGGCCTTTGCGCCAAGGGTGCATCCATAAAGGAGAAAAGATCGAGTCTTCGGGCTGATGTTTCGAACAAAAGGGAGCTTATTTAGGTTTTAGATCTTCAAAGAAAACAACTTTTTTATCGATTTCAGGGGTTTAAAAAAGAAAAGGAGGGGCTTTTAAGTTGTTTTGGCTTCGCCGGAGTTTGGTTTTCATGGTGGTTCCTGGGTTTTGTGAAGAACACCAATCGTGTTCTTGTTTTATTCTGGGTTCGGTTGAGTTTTCCTGAGTTTAAAGATGAATGTTCATCTTTCCCCAGATGAATGTTCAGAGGAAATGGGGGTCTGGTTGAAGGAAAATAAGAGAAATGAATCTCATTTCTTTTTTTTTTTTATGTTTTGTACTCAGGGATTAATTTGAAAAAGGTTTTTTTACACTCATAAATGCCTCCGTGTCACCTTAATAACACATAAGGTCCCTTGACTTTTATTCCGTATTTTAATTTAGTCACTGATTGTATCATAATCACCCTTTCGATTTGGTTTATTTATTTCTGAGTCCCTCCTTGTTTTGATGGTTACTTTCAGGCCATTCCCTGTTTTGAAATAACGGTTTGAGGGTCTAGATAATTTTTAATCTTTTCAATTCAGTCCCTATTCGAGTTTATTTTATTTTATTTTATTTATTTTATTTATTTTATTCAAATTTATTTTATTTCTGTATTATTGCTCATATAAATTCATACTTTGTTTTTTTAAAATATGCTTCTGATTTATTATTTATTTCATGCATTGTGTATTTATTTCCGTTTTATTGTTCATGCATGTATTTTAGTTATCTTATGTTTAGTGTTATGCATATATCTCATCTCTACATATGTTATGTTGTCATGCATATTTCATTAAGGCCTCATGTATTTACCTTGTATTTCATGTTTTATTTTTATTTACATGGTTCATTTGTACTTTCCGTCGGTTTACATGTACTTGTTTTTATATTCGTGTATTTACTTATCATGTTCGTCTCTCTTTGCTAAGTTACATCTCACGCTTCTGTAAATTAATGAACCTAACCTCGAATGTCGATATTCGGTCGTAACGGGTCCGCGTTCCAGTGTAATGGTCGCGGTGTATGCGTTGCCTTCGAATAAAGACACGGTAAAAGTAAAATTGATTCGAATCTTTAAACAAAAACTAATTTAAATGCCACTTTAATTCGAAAAATCCAAAATTAATTCAGCAGTAATTTATTTTAAAGGTGCCAATTTTTGGGCAGTTTTTAAACACTAAACCTGTTTTTAAGCCGTAACCGACTCTCGAACCCAAACACTTCGAATCTCTGGTTTTCCGGTGTCCGGTCTACCCAAAAGTGACCGGTGGCGACTCCACCCCTTTTTTAAAATCCCTAATTTTAAAATTTCCCTTTTTAATCTAATTTTAAAATTTCGCTATACTTAATTATTTTCGATTTTCAAAAAGGGTCGCTACAATTGTGTTGCAACATTATCACTTACTGGGTATCCGGATCCCATTAAACAAAAGATTCATAACACAAGGTGATCCATCTAGGATCTCACATCACAGTAATACCACAACCAAGCTAACACTGAATATGCAAGAATAATTTCTCATAACAAGTCTTATAACGACCCATCAAAACTTAGTCTTTTGAGGTAAAATTATCATTAGTGGTTTACGATTCATTTCATTGGTTTAAGATTCATTAGGAACTTTAATTTCCCTTAACAGACCTCGAATACCACTTCTCTTAGCAAAAGTTCACATGGGTATCGATACTCCTAAGTGGGGTATCGAAACACCCTATATCGATATCCACCTAAAGAGAGTATCGAAACATGGGTATCGATATTGGCATCGATACCCTTTGACCACCTTAAGGGTCAACTGAGAAGGCCCTCTGGATTCGATACCAGCGTCGAACCGGAGATGCCACTAGAGGGTTCGGTATCAAACCATGGTTCACATAGCCTATTTTTCTCTCAAGGGTATAGATACCGGTTGCCCTTGTATCGATACCTCCTGCACGAAATGTAGGTCTATTACATCAAAATTTAAGACCCTTAACCAAAACTAGCCCAATCGATCCCAACTTGTTCCTACTTATTATTGAAGTAGTTTAGGTGAGATTTTAATCAATTTTACTCATTTTCATCAACCATAAATCAAGTCAATATTAAAGCATGCAAAGGCTCTATCCTAACTAAACCGTCACACAATCAAACAAGCATGCTAAAATGATGATGCACATGAAAAATGCAAAGGATTTGGAAGTGTACCAACCTCCAAAATAAGTTGAAGAAACTCTACAACCAACCCTCAAACCTTCTCCTTGCCCAAGCACCTAGATGGCTCTCCTTGCCCTCCAACTACAAGGAAGATGATCAAACGATTACCACACTACCTAGATGATTTAAGGAAGCTAAGACAACCTTTAAAACACCCTAAAACCTTCCCAAAATCCAAAACCCGAACTTACCTCAAAACCCTACTAAAACCTTACCCCCACCATAAAAACCAAACATACTTTGTTAGAAAGATCTCCCAAAGCTGAACAAAAGTCTCTCCTAACTTAAAACAAGATTCTACAAGATAAACCATAAAAACCTTACCTTTGGTGGCTTCTTGAAATGACAAAAAGGATAAAGAAAGAGGGTTTAAGGGGGGTGATCACACAATCTCTACAACATGCTGAAATTGAATGCCAAAGACCTCTTTTTCATCTTTTTAGCCAATTACCAAAAATCCCCCAAGGCCTTCACTTCTTGACCCTATCCAAAGCCCAACAAGATAGCTAAGGCCCAAACACGAGGCCTACAACCTTTGGTTAACCCGACTCTGAGTTCCAAAACTCGGTTCGTGACAACTCTCCCCTCCTTAAAGAAAATTTCATCCTCGAAATTTACTTGGGGGAAACAAGTGCGGATAGAGCAACCTCATGTCCGCTTCAATCTCCCAAGTAGCTTCCTCGACTCTGTGGTTTCTCTAAAGCATCTTAACCAAAGGGATACACTTGTTCTGAAGCTCTTTGACTCCATTGTCAAGCACCCTTACCGGTTGCTCTTCATAGGTTAGATATGTATTAACCCCAATATCCCCAGAAGATAACACATGCGACGGGTCTGAACAGTAACACCTCAGCATCGGTACATGAAACACATTGTGGATGTGTGCCAAGTCTAGAGGCAAAGCCAATCGATAACCCACTGGCCCAACTCTCTCAAGCACCTCATATGGTCCAATAAACCTTAGACTCAACTTGCCCTTCTTTCCAAAATGGATGATCCTTTTCCACGGTGACACCTTTAAGAACACTTTTTCTCCAACCTCATACTCGATCTGTATCATTTTCTTATCCGCATAAGCCTTTTGGCGATCAAACGCCGCTTGCAACCTTTCCTTAATGATCTAAACCTTTTCCTCCGTTTGCTTAATTAGATCGGATCCCATAATCTGCCTTTCGTTGAGCTCGGTCCAACATAAAGGTGTCCTACACTTGTGTCCATACAACGCCTCAAACGGTGCCATCTTGATACTAGACTGATAACTATTATTGTAAGCACACTCAACCAACAGTAGTTGCTCCTCCCAACTACCCTCGAAGTCTACAACACAACACCGAAGCATGTCCTCAAGAATCTGAATAACCCATTCAGATTGACCATCGGTTTGTGGATGAAAAGTTGTGCTGAAGTGCAACTTAGTATCCAAAGCACTGTGGATCTTTTTCCAAAGCCTTGATGTGAACTGCGGATCTCTATCCGATATGATCGAGGATGACACTCCATAAAATCTTACGATCTCCCTGATGTACAACTGAGCTAACCTTTCTAAACTAAAGTCCTTGCGCATAGGCAAGAAGTGTGCAGACTTGGTCAACCGGTCAACAACAACCCATATAGCATCATGCTTCCTTTGCGTCAAAGGCAACCCTGTAACAATGTCCATAGTGAATCGATCCTACTTCCATTGTGGAATCTGGATAGGCTGAAGCTACCCCGAAGTAACCTGATGTTCTGCCTTTACCTGCTGATAAGCTAAGCATCTCATCACAAACTCTGAGATGTCCTGTAACCCCCTAGACAGGCCTATGCGGAAAGCCCGACCTAAAGTAGTTACATTTTTTTTAAAACAAATATATAAAACAATTACAAGATTCAACCAAAATCAAGATAACCTATAAGAATGACAGTTCCATCAAAATCATAAATTCGACCATAATCCATATGATCATAATAAATCGTTAATCTCAAAAATAATATGCGTTCAAAACATTGCTCATAAAACAATCCATATCACAATAATAAAACATGATGAGTTAAAACCATTCAGTAACAAAATATAGGCATAATAGTAGCAAAATAAAGGCACATGTCACCCTAACTAAAATCCAGAAAATATAATTATTACATCAATAGATAATCTGGAAGGTGTAGATCCTTTGAGTGCCAAATCCGAAATGCCTATCTACGGTTATCTGAAAGGGGGAAGAAAACGGGTATGAGCTATGGAGCCCAGTGTGTTCCAACAGTGCATAATAATCACAGGTATAAGCAAAAATATAATAATACCAGAAAAACAGAGTATGAAGATGCATGACATGATATACTACCCTCCAACCGATCTCCAAGATACGGTTCCCCAGAACAGTATCTAATACAGGCATTAACCTAAGCCCGATAGAGCAAAGATACCGGCCTAAGGAATCGCCTTAGGTAACAGGCGGAATTACCCCAGCTATAGTACGGGAACCGGTATCAGGACGAATTACCCTAACCTTAGATAGGAACCGTAAACAGGACAGAATTACCAGCTGAATTGGATCAAGGCTGAATCGAATAACAGGCACTACACATCATCCCAAACCTAAAGTGATAGACATGCAGTAATAACAAGTATAATGATGGAAGTGACAGTAATTAATTAGATGTCATGTAATGCTAAATTAGGATATATCATACGAAATATATCAGACATACAGTAAAACAGAACATGATCAGATTCAACATATATATCTAGGTAAAATCCGAAAAATAGTCATGTGCATAAACTTGGTTTGTTAAAACGGGAAAACAATAATATACAATCATATGGCACATAAGGGAACACACCTCAAAAGAGTAAAAGCAAACAGGTGGTCTACTGGGCGGCTAAGCCTCGCTCTGCAGCAGTATTGGACCCTATAGGTACACGATAAAATTTTATATCAACACAGGAATCTAGATACTGGATTTATTCACTAGAGATGAGAATACATACGGGTCACGATCGGATCACGAGTCGAGTCGAATCGGGAGGAACCAGGCTAGGTCGGTACTCGATCGGGAGGACTATGAGATCCTACAAGTAAACAGGTATCGATATTAGACCCAGATTAAAACTCTAAACTTAACTTAACTTAGAAGAAAAGTTTAACTCAAGACTTTAAAGTCCAATTTGGAGGCTTTCGGGATTGAATTTTGAAAAACAAACTTCACGGATGGACTCAGGACGTCGAAAAATATAAAATAAGGGTTTTTGAAAATTTTGATTTTTTGGTCAAAGTCAACATTGACGTCAGCAAAGTCAACGCTGACATCAGCAGTCAACGCTGACATCAGTTGCCATGTTAGTAGCCACGTCAGCAGTCAACGCTGACGTCAGCTGCCATGTCAGCAACCACGTCAGCAGTCAACGTTGAAGTCACTGGTTAACGGGTCAGGTCTGGTCAACGGGTCGGTCAACGGGTCGGGTCTGGTTAACGGGTTTAATTTGACCGGTTCGGTTTGGGTTGGACCGGTTCGGTTCGGGTTGGACCGGTTTAGTTTGACTGGTTCAAGGCCGGTTTGACTCGGGTTGACCGGTTCATACCGGCTGGCTCCCGATAGCCGTCCACGGTGGCTGGAAATCTCCAGCGACGGCGCGTGAAGGCTATGCGCGGCCCTAGGCGGCCGAAAAACACCTCTATAGGCTCGAAACATCTCAGAAACAACCCAGAAACCAGTTTTTAACCATAAAAACGCCAGAAAACAGATCAAAGGCAAGAATCTTACCCCTTATCCAAAACTACCAAGATCTCCGGCGAAACGTTGAACGGTGATGAACGGCGGTGAAAACGGAGGCGTTCTGCTTGCCTCGACGTGGTGGTCACGACAACGGTAATGACGTGCTGGTGCAACATCGTACGGAGGCCGATCGGGAGAAAAACCGAAAGAGATTATACCTTAGGTTCGTCGAACCTTCCGAAGGGGATTGTCGGCGATGCAGACGGACAACCGGCGAGTGGCTTGAGGGGTTTTGCTCAGGGGAGGGAGGCGGTCACGGTGGCGGTGGCGGTGCACTGCACGGTGCGACGGTGGGCGAGCAGGGCGGTGGCCGGAGGCGGGGGCAGGTGAGGGGTTTATTTCGAATGGTTAGGGTGTTTTTTGATCTAAAAGGGTTCTAACATGAAACATCTGATATAATTCGAATCTAATATTATTTTATTAGAACTAATACAAGTACAGGTTAAGAGAAGGGAGAGGGAGTTTAAGACAAAAGAGCTTGGTAGCTCAGTTGGTTGGGTACTAGGGTTAAAAACCATAAGGTTGTGGGTTTAACACCCCACAACCACACTTTACTCTTTGATTTTTTTCTCTTTAAACTTTCAGATGTTACAACTCTCCCCCTCTAAAAAGAAATTTCGTCCTCGAAATTTACCTGAACTGAACAGATGCGGGAACTTCTCCCTTATAGATTCCTCGATCTCCCAGGTGGCATCAGACGGGTTACGGTTCTTCCACTGAACTTTAACCATAGGGATACGTCTCCTTCTCAGAACTCTTTCATCAAACTCTAAGATCTGAACAAGTTCCTCCTCATAAGACAAGTCTGGTCGTAACTCAACATCCTGAACCTGAATGATGTGACTTGGATCCGGATGGTACTATCTCAACATGGATACATGAAACATATCATGAATACGACTAAGCTGAGGAGGTAACTCTAGCTGATAAACAACAAGCCCGATTCTTTTCAGAATACGGTATGGTCCAATATATCTCGGGCTCAACTTGCCCTCACGCCCAAATCTCAGAACTTTCTTCCATGGGGAGACTTTCAAGAAAACCTGATCACCAACCTTAAACTCGATATCCTTTCTCCTCCGATTAGCATACGATTTCTATCTATCAAAAGCTTCCTTCAAGCGATCTCGGATCAATCTGACAGTCTCCTCAGTTTCCTGAATCAACTCGGGACCTAGAGTCTTCCGATCATACAACTCTGTCCAATAGATTGGGGTACGACACCTACGACCATACAAAGCCTCGTAAGGTGCCATACGGATGCTAGCTTGATAACTGTTATTATAAGCAAACTCTACCAGGGGTAAGAAATCTTCCCAACTGCCTCAGAAGTCTAAAACAAAACCCCGTAACATATCTTCTAGGATCTGTATCACTCTCTCAGACTGACCATCTCTCTGAGGATGAAAAGATATACTGAAATTTAGACGAGTACCCAAAGCAGACTGTAAAGTTGTCCAGAAAAGGGAGGTAAACCTCGGATCTCGATCAGAAATGATAGACAAGATCACCCCATGCAATCTGACAATCTCAGAAATATACAGTCTAGCCAGCTTTTCCAGAGAATAAGTGGCCCGAACAGGAATAAAGTGAGTTGACTTTGTGAGTCTATCAACAACAACCCAAACGGAATCTTTTCTAGACAGGGTCAGAGGCAAACCAGTAACAAAGTCCATCGTGATTCGCTCCCATTTCCATTCTGGAATCTTGATAGGTTGCAAAAGACCAGAAGGATGCTGATGTTCCGCTTTCACCTACTGACATGTCAAGCATTTGGATACATAGTCCAAGATATCCTTTTTCATACCTAACCAACGGTATCTCTGTTTCAGGTTCTGATACATCTTATCTCCTCCGGGATGCATAGCATAAGGACTACTATGAGCCTCTCTGAGAATGGTCTGTCTCAACTTGGCATCATCAGGTACACAGTATCGACCGTTGAAACAAAGGACTCCATCCTGATCAAAAGAATAAACGGAGGTGGATCCTTGCTCAACTTGCTGCATAATAGGAAGTAAGGAGTCATCTAACCACTGCTTGGCCTTGATCTGCTCGGCCAAGGTCGGTTTGACCTGTAACTCAGCCAGTAGGCTACCATCATCATATACATTCATCCTGGCAAACAGGGATCTCAAGTCTGATATGTTCTTACGACTCAAAGCATCAGCCACAACATTAGCTTTCCCCGGATGATACTCAATCTTGTAGTCATAATCCTTAAGAAGCTCCAACCAACGACGCTGTCTCAGATTAAGTTCCTTCTGAGTAAGAAGGTACTTCAGGCTCTTATGATCGGTAAAGATATAACACTTCTCTCCGTAGAGATAGTGCCTCCAGATTTTCAGAGCGAAAACCACTGCAGCAAGCTCAAGATCATGGGTGGGATAGTTACACTCATGTGGTCTCAACTGGCGTGATGCATAAGCGATCACCTTACCATCCTGCATCAATACACATCCAAGTCTAGAGTGCGAGGCATCACTGTAAACTGTAAAGTCCTTTCTTGACTTAGGTTGTGCCAAAACTGGAGCTTGAGTCAAAGCTGATTTCAATTGTTCAAAACTAGACTGCTGGGCCTCAGACCACACAAAAGGAACATCTTTCCTCAGAAGTTTTGTCAAAGGGGCAACGATGATGGAAAAACCCTCGACAAAGCGTCGGTAATACCCAGCTAATCCCAGAAAACTGCGGATCTCAGACACGTTTCTAGGAGGCTTCCAACTGGTAATTGCATCAATTTTACTCGGATCCACCTAGATACCCTTATTTGAAACAACATGTCCCAGAAAAGCCACCTCACTAAGCCAAAACTCACACTTACTTAGCTTGGCATATAACCGATGCTCTCTAAGAGTATGCAGCACTACTCTCAGATGCCTAACATGCTCGTCCTCAGAGCGAGAGTAAACCAGAATATCATCAATGAACACTACAACAAACTGGTCCAGATAGGGTCGAAAGATACGGTTCATCAGGTCCATGAAGGCAGCAGGAGCATTAGTCAACCCGAAAGGCATCACTAAAAACTTGTAATGCCCATACCTGGTGCGGATAGCAGTCTTAGTAACATCCGAACCCTTAATTTTCAATTGATAGTACCTAGATCGAAGATCAATCTTCGAGAAGACAGTGGCTCCCCGAAACTGGTCAAACAAGTCATCAATCCTGGGTAAAGGGTACTTGTTTTTCACCGTTAGCTTATTCAACTTCCGGTAGTCGATGCACAACCGAAGGGAACCATCCTTCTTTTTAACAAAGAGTACTAGAGCTCCCCAGGGTGAAGAGCTAGGTCAGATGAACCCTCGGTCAAACAGTTCCTGTAACTGAACTTTCAACTCCTTCAACTCTTTCGGAGCCATACGATACGGGGTCATAGAATCTGGTGCTGACCTAGGGTAAGTCTCAATCTCGAACTTAACCTCTCTGTCTGGAGGGAGACCCGGTAGCTCCTCAGGAAAAACATCAGGAAACTCGCTAACAGTGTGAATCTCTTCGATCTTAGATAGAGACCCCTTTGTGTTAAGGAAACAGGCAATAAAGGTCTCATATCCCTTACGGATCATCCTGTTAGCAATCAAAATTGATACAACATTGGTCAGATAGCCTCGTCGTTCACCAACCAAAACTACAGATCGTCCATCCTGAGTCCTTAACGTGGCCCTTTTGGCCTCACAGTCCAGACTAACTCGATGCTTAGATAACCAATCCATTCCTAGGATGAGATCGAACTCCTATAAAGGAAGTTCCATAAGATCCGCAAGAAACACTTCCCCTTCCACAACGAGGGGGCATCTCCGAAACACCTTATTCACAGATAAGGATTATCCTACGGGGCTCATAACGGTAACAACACTCTCTGTGTCCTCAACAGAGATCGAAAGATCACCGAATACTGACTTGGATATATAGGAGTGGGTGGAACCATTGTCAATAAAGGAAAAGTACAAAACAGAAAGGATAGTAAAAGCACCTGCGATAACATCTGGCTCATCTCGGTCATCACGACGTCTGGTGGCATAAACTAGCACTGGCTGACGTGCCTCAAAAACAGGTGGTCCACCACTCTGGTGGCCTCGGCCCTGGGTATCGGATCTAGCAACAGACCCAAAAGCTCTACCCTGAAAACGCCCCGTAGCAGGTGTTTGAACAGATGTCTGAGATCGGGAAGGAGTCTGAGTGTACATAGGGGTATGGGTCGATGGTCGACCAGCAGAAGGTGGGTGGGGATAGTCTCTCAGAAAGTGCTCGGAAGAACCACATCGGAAACATGCCAGTCTTTTTCCTATACTCGCCCTTATGCAAGTTGCCACAATAGTCACATGTTGATACAGTCGGAAACCCAGAAGAACCACCTCGGCTGACGGCAGAGTCCTGAGATACCGTAGGCCGATGATAGAAACCACCTCTCTAACTCGGTGCAGATCGAGCCCTCTTATCAGGGCAACTATAAGACTCACCACGGCTGTGTCCCCCAGATCGGTTACGGTCCTTCTTGCGGTCCCTATCTCTGCCCTATCCCGATCTTGATCCCTGATAATCAGACTATCAGAAAGCTTCTCCAAGTCCTCAGCTATCTTTGCACGATTCACAAGATCCTCAAATACTGTATCATGGTGCGTGGCTACTCTATCTCTAATACAAATACGGAGACCCTCAAGAAACTTGTCGCACCTATCCTTCTCCGTAGCCACTAACCCAGTACCATACCTCATCAGATCCAGAAACTGTAACTCATACTTGGCCACTGTCATGGTACCCTGAATCAAGTCCTTGAAGGCCTAACGCCTCTCTCTCAGATAACGCTCACCTAGGAAACGGTTCCTGAACCGCTCCTTGAAGAAGACCCAAGTCAACATATCAGGGGATACACTACTAACCACAGACTCCCACAAGACGTGAGCACTACCATCGAGCATAGACACAGCTCCTAAATATCTCTTAGCTAGCTCCAAACCCAGCTGATCCATACGTCTCTCAGTATCATACAACCATGACTCAGCCTCAGAAGGTGCACCTGTCAGGGATCCAAAAAAAGTCCCCACTCCATTGGCGATCAGGATCTGAGAGATAGGAGTATCTGGTATAGCACCTAAAGCTCTGACAACTCCCTGTATCAGTTGAAGGAACTGTTTACTAAGGGTCTCATCTGTCACTGTGATAGCAGGCTCGGTGCTCGGTACAGGTGCCCCTCTAACCGGGGTAAACATACCTATGCCCATAGGAGGATGTGGGTCAGGCGGTACGATGGTGTTAGCAGGAATGGGAGGGTCTACAGGAGTAATGGGCGGAGGGTCACTGATAGGCTCCTCTACAGGATCGGCGAAGTTAGTCGCACAACCACGCTCTTGGGGGGTCCGGCGAGCTCTACGGACACTCATGAGTCTCAAGTAATCTACAAGAATAAAGTTTATGGGATTAGAATTGGCACTAGAGAATCATACACAATACAAAAAGATATAGGTGACATGGTCTTTCAGATATTAATTAAAAACGGTTTAACAGAAAACGTTTTATTTAGGACCCATCACAGTCCAAGAATCTTAAAACCAAAAGCTCTGATTGCAATTAAATGTAACCCCCTAGACCGGCCTATGCGGAAAACCCGACTTAAAGTAGTTATATTTTTTTTTCAAGACGAATATATAAAGCAATTACAAGATTCAACCAAAATCAAGATAACCTGTAAGAATGACAGTTCCATCAAAATCATAAATTCGACCATAATTCATATGATCATAATAAACCGTTAATCTCAAAAATAATATGCGTTCAAAATATTGCTCATAAAACAATCCATATCACAGTAATAAAACATGATGAGTTAAAACCATTCAGTAACAAAATATAGGCATAACAGTAGCAAAATAAAGGCACATGTCACCCTAACTAAAATCCGGAAAATATAATTATTACATCAATAGATAGTCTGGAAGGTGTAGATCCTCCGAGTGCCAAATCCGGAATGCCTATCTACGATTATCTGAAAGGGGGAAGAAAACGGGTATGAGCTATAGAGCCCAGTGTGTTCCAACAGTGCATAATAATCACAGGTATAAGCAAAAATATAATGATACTAGAAAAACAGAGTATGAAGATGCATGACATGATATACTACCCTCCGACCGATCTCCAAGATACGGTTTCCCAGAACAGTATCTAATACAGGCATTAACCTAAGTCTGATAGAGCAAAGGTACCGGCCTAAGGAATCACCTTAGGTAATAGGCGGAATTACCTCGGCTATAGTACGGGAACCGGTATCAAGACGGAATAACCCTAACCTTAGCTAGGAACCGTAAATAGGACGGAATTACCAGTTGGATCAAGGCTGAACCGAATAACAGGTACTACACATCATCCCAAACCTAAAGTGACAGGCATGCAGTAATAACAGGTATAATGATGGCAGTGACAGTAATTAATCAGATGTCATGTAATGCTAAATCAGGATATATCATACGAAATATATCAGGCATACAGTAAAATAGAACATGATCAGATTCAACATATATATCTAGGTAAAATCCGGAAAATAGTCATGTGCACAAACTTGGTTTGTTAAAACGAGAAAACAATAATATACAATCATATAGCACATAAGGGAACACACCCCAAAAGAGTAGAAGCAAACAGGTGGTCTACTGGGCGGCTGAGCCTCGCTCTGCAGTAGTATTAGACCCTATAGGTACCCGATAAAATTTTATATCAACACAGGAATCTAGATACTGGATTTATTCACTAGAGATGAGAATACATATGGGTCACGATCAGATCACGAGTTGGGTCGAATCGTGAGGAACTGGGCTGGGTCGGTACTCGATTGGGAGGACTATGAGATCCTACAAGTAAACAGGTATCGATATTAGACCCAGATTAAAACTCTGAACTTAACTTAACTTAGAAGAAAAGTTTAACTCGACTTTAAAGTCCAATTTGGAGGCTTTCGAGATTTGAATTTCGAAAAACGGACTTCACGGATGGGCTCAGGACGTCGAAAAACATAAAATAGAGGTTTTTGAAAATTTTGATTTTTTTGGTCAAAGTCAACATTGACGTCAACAAAGTCAACGCTGACGTCAGCTGCCATGTCAGCAGCCACGTCAGCAGTCAATGCTGACGTCAGTAGCCACGTCAGTAGTCAACACTGATATTATTGATCAACGGGTTGGTCAATGGGTCGATCAACGGGTTGGGTCTGGTTAACGGGTCTGGTCAATGGGTTTGGTCAATGGGTCGGGTCAACGGGTCGGTCAACGGGTCGGGTCTGGTTTGACCGGTTCGGTTCGGGTTGGACCAGTTTGGTTTAACCGGTTCAAGACCGATTTGACTCGGGTTGACTGGTTCAGACCGATTGGCTCCCGGCAGCTGTTCATGGTGGCCAAAAATCGCCAGCGATGGCACATGAAGGCCACGAGTGGCCCTAGGCGGCCGGAAAACACCTCTCCAGGATCGGAAACATCTCAGAAACAACCCAGAAACCAGTTTTTAACCAAAAAACGCCAAAAAACAGATCAAAGGCAAGAATCTTACCCCCTTATCTGAAACTGCCACGATCTCCGATGAAGCGTTGAACGGTGACGAACGGCGGCAAAAACGGAGGCGTTCTGCTCGCCTCGACACGGTGGTCACGGCAACGGTAATGACGCGCCGGTGTAACATCGTACGGAGGCCGATTAGGCAAAAAACCGAGAGAGATTATACCTTAGGTTCGTCGAACCTTCCGACGGGGATTACCGGCGATGCAGATGGCCAACCGGCGAGTGGCTTGAGGGGTTTTGCTCAGGGGAGGGCGGTGGTCACGGTGGCAGTGGCGGTGCACAGCACGGCAAGGCGGTGGGCGAGCAAGGCGGTGGCCGGAGGCGGGGGCAGGTGAGGGGTTTATTTCGAATGGTTAGGGTATTTTTTTATCTAAAAGGGTTCTAACATGAAACATCTGATATAATTCAAATCTAATATTATTTTATTAGAACTAATACAGGTACAGTTTAAGAGAAGGGAGGGGGAGTTTAAGACACAAGAGCTTGGTAGCTCAGTTGGTTGGGCACTCGGGCTAAAAACCATAAGGTTGTGGGTTTAACACCTCACAACCACACTCTCACTCTTTTATTTTTTTTCTCTTTAAACTTTCAGGTGTTACATGTCCCTTTTCATACAAGGCCACCAATAGAACGGTCTAAGATCTTGGTACATTTTGTTGCTCCCCAGATGTACGGTATAAGAGCTACAATGTGCCTCTCTCAAGATACGATCCCTCAGATCCTCTAGAGCAGGAACACACAAACGTCCCTTGAAGTACAAGTAACCACCATCTCGTACATTAAAGTACGTACTCTCACCCCTCTAAACTATCTTTATCTGATCTACTAAGTCTTTATCCAACACTTGGGTCCTCTTTATCTCTTGAACCAATGTAGGTTCCACTCGAAGCTCGGCCAAAATATCACCATCATCAATCAACCTCAAACAAGCAAACATGCTCTTGAGCAGATTTACCAAAGTTCGGCAAAGTATCCTTTAATAGCTTCGCTTATCCCTAATTCGAAACACTATTGATGGTCAGTCCTTGATGATATCTCCCGGCGTTAATCAATTATAACCAACAACCAATCCCATACTTCTTTTAGCCGCTGAAACTCCAACCTATCCCTAGGTCGAGTTAGTATCCTCCAATCAAGTCGAATACCGCACTTACTTCTTTCATGAGTCTAAGTCTCTCGAGTCTAGACAAATAGATTACTTACAAACTTCCCTCCCGGGCTTGAATGCAAGAACAAAGAATAACAAAGAGTAAGCAAACATTGATATTTTATTGTATTGAAACAAGAAACAAGATACAATCTCCTTTCACTAATACTCAACAACTTTCACCTAAACCCTAAGAAAGCTTAGAACATAATGGGAAGAATTGTTCCTAGGATAAACTCTCTCAAAATTGGCTCTCCTAGTCCCTTGGATGGTTATGCCTTATATAAGCTTAGGCTAGGGCAAACCTTTCCTAAATAGAGTATAACTTAAAGTAGGAAATAAGTTATGTGTTTAGATTACATATTTCCAAGTTTAATTCTTCTAGAAGGTTTTTTCCCGTGTGGCCTTATCCTTGGGCTTTTGATGTGTTGTTTAGCTTTGATCCTTGGGCTTCTTGTCCAACAACGTTCTCCTCTCTTTTCTCCTTGGGTTGTCTGCCATATTGCATTTTATCCTCTGCTGCCTCAGCATCAGGTCCTACCTCAGCCTCATTATGCTGCCTCGGTAATACTTGTTCCTTCACAGATACGAAATGCAGTAAAGTACGCCTTTTATGTAAATATAATCTTTAATAGCATCATCCCTAAATATATTACATTAAGTACATGCATTGGTTCAAGTAGGTGTAGATTTGATGATAAGTGCCCATGAAAAGTGTAGAAAGTGATAGTGAGTTGAGCACTTATCACCCTCCAAACTCGAACTATTGCTTGTCCTTAAGCAATGCAAACCATCAATTTGTCAAACTCTATTCTCTTTTGTTCTTATTTTTCCATCTATTCCTCCCAGATTAACTATGTCTATTCTTTATACATAACCTTTCGATTACCTAAGGGTGTACCTAGAAGATAAACTATAAGGTTAGTGTGTGTGTGTGTGTGTGTGCGTTTTTGTGGATAAGTTTGATTAAAGGCCTTCTTAGATAAACTCTAAGTTCAAGACAAATAGACTTGGATTTAGTGTACTCTTCTTAAAACAACAATTCCTTGAGCCAATTTCGGTCACCTCAAGTATTGTGTCTTCTTCTTCTTATCTCCTTATTTCTTTTTCTATTCTTTTATTTATACTAGAGCCAATTTCGGGCACCTCTAGCATGAAGAAGAGTATCTCTTAGAGCCGGTTATAGGCACCTCTAGTCACCTTTTAAAAGATCTAAGTCTTTATCACCTAAGTTTATTAAAAGAATTCCTATAGTCAAACAAGTCCTAAAAGTGTTTTAAGTTCAAACTTATAGTAAGCTTCTAGGTTTTCTCCTTAAGTATCCTAGAATTAAGCCTTCAAAATAGAACCTAACTATGGTAAGGAGAAAGATTTCTATTGCCTTCAAGAATAAACTAAGACAATACTAAACTAAGACAATACTGATAATGGGCAGTGCAAGAGTATAGCAACAGTTTCAAGTAAAGTGGTGGACATAAAACAAAAATTTTATCACTAAAAACTTCCTTTTCATGGCAAGGCCGCGACAGTAGATTGCCTCGTCAGTGGTTCTACACCCTTAAACTCAAACCAAGCATTATCCTCAATGCTTAATTTAGGGGCAGGCGGTAGACAACAAAATATAAGCAGTACAAAAAACAATTATATGAGTAACAATTAAAAGAAAAAAGAGAAATTATAATGATTCGAAAGAGCTTTCTTCCATAATTTATTTTCTCGATCTTGTTGTTGATTGTTGTTCCCTTGGTGATGGCGATGGCTTTGCTCGTCTTGGTGGCTGAACTCTCGTTGGCGTTGCTCATTCCATGGAAGAATTAACCTCTTCTCCTCCTTCATCTTCAGTGTCCATTATCTCTGTCTCCTTCATTCTCTGGATCTGCCCTGATATTCTGGATGTTTGGCTCGGCAGTGTCTGAGCTCTGATTTACGTAGGCATCTATCTCAGCTGATAGACTGCCCATTGGGATTGTAGATCTTGGAGGAGTGCTGAAGACTGCCCTTCACTTGGAAGGTCTTCTACTGGCGGATGATGTCGCGGCAGAGATTGCTGCCCTAGATGGGCCAGCTGTATCGAACTGTTGTTGTGGTTTGGAGGAGAAGAATAGACTCAGCCCTGAGGCTGAAGTGGTTTCTGTGTAGGGCACTGCTGTGACGAATATGTTTGTAGGGAATTCTGGAAATTGCGCCCCTTGACTGGGAAAGTTTTGAATCATCATTTGGGCAAGAGTGTTGTTGAAGTCTCTCTGATATTCCATATATCTCTGCTAGCGAAGGTCCATAGCTGTCATCCTCTAAAGAATCTCTTGGTAAAGGTCTCTTGCGGCAGTGGCTTAGGCAGTGCCAGGCATCTCTACCGTGTACTGGGAGTCGAAAGTGAAGTCATCAGTGAACTGCTGAGGGATTGCCTGGACAGGTTCTGCATGTGTGATTTGCATAACTCTGTGGTAGAATTCTTTTGTCCATCTTTGCCGATTTGGTGTGTATTCATCCGTATCTTCGATTGGTAGTCCTTCAGTAATAGACAAACCAGATATTAAACAGGGGAAATATAAAGGTCCACGTTCCTTCTTACTACAATCGTGTATTTTTCTTAAAATAATCTCTCCAACATTTATGCTCCTCTGGTTGATGATGGATTGAATGAGAATCAATCTCTTGTGGTCCACTATGCTATTGTGAGAGGTGGGGATGAGGCGTCTCTTGACAAAGGTACACCATAGCTTAGCCTCGGGCTTTAGACTTTGCCTTGTTACAGAACCCTTATGGGCACTGGTTTCCCATGGGGTGTTGTTGTAACAAAGGTCATCTTTGATCAACTCGTAGTCATGGGTGGTCATGTCTTCATTGAACTCGGCATGAACATCATGGATGGGGATGAGTCTATAGAAATCGTTGATTACCTCGACATCAAGATGGACAGGCTTGCCTCATTAGTGGACATAGAAATTGTCCTTGCTTGGGCCATGTGCATAAAATTCCCGCACTATGGTGACATTTGCTTGGGGAGGTTATAGGCAGAAAATCTCTCATTCTTGGTATTGAATCTTGTTGAAAAAGTAATGTTCGATGCCTAAGTTTTTCTCCTCAGATTATTGAAACCCTTGCTCCTCCCACAACTATCGAGCGAAGAATGATCTGTTGAATCGGTCTGCAACAATGGCGGGGCAAATCGATTGTATGCTATGATGGATGAGTTGTAAAGATTGAGAGTTTTAGAAAGTTTCTGAAAAATTCAAGAAGACTTGTGATTAAACAGAGAGTATTGTGAGAGCAAGATTTAGTAGAATTCTAAGGAAATCAAGAATGCAAAAGTGAATAGTTCAAAAAAAGGATGTTGCTTATATAGGCCTCAGCCTTGTAGCCCTTTAAACTACTAGTTGTTTTGTAGTTGTTTTGAATTTACTGCCCGTTGGTATTTACTACCACTACGTAAAACTCGGCAGATAGCCGTTACACTATTTCTGCCCGTTGGGACTGCTGCAGCTTCTGACACTATTTACTACCTCGATAGAATTCCTGCTGTGAACTATTTCTCCCTTATTCTTGATTTTATTGTCCAAAAAAAACTTAACATAAAAATATCAATAACAAAAATTAAAAAGAATAAAAACATAAATTCTAAATTTAAAACTAATCATAATATAATAAATAGAGTATAAGAGAAGAGATTATGTTACTGGTGGAGTGCATGTAAATGCATCTCCCAATTTGCTTATCTCTTGTTGGCCTAGATTTTTCTTCAAGTGTTGGCCTTTCCCTTCTGTTTTGTGTCCATCCATATTTTCTGCCTCTACCTTGAGCTTAATTTTCTTACCAAATAATCTATCGAGCGTGCAGCCTAGGCAGGATACTTTGATGTTTGCATCTATTGTGTGGAGGACTTTGCACTCTTTTGGATCATCAAATTTTTTCAAATTTTGGAATGCATTAAGTTTGACTTGTTGGTCATTGACCCTTATTGTCAATTCTTCATTCTCCACATCTATTAAGGTTCGTTCAGTAGCAAGAAAAGTTCGTTCAGTCGCAGTTCATTCATTATAAGTAAATCAATCGAACGCATACATGATTAGGAACCAAAAATGTAAGGAACTAATTTACATCATCATATTCATAATCAATCCACCGGATAACAAATAAACAAGCTTAACACATTCAACATACAGTTCAGATCATACAAGGTATCTTAATTAATCAATTTTACGTTCTAGCATTTATGGATTTAATTGCATAGTATGTAATATTAGGTATTTCATCCATCTTAAATCATACGATATGTATTCAGATTAAAACATGAATCAAGGTGTCACAACATCACCTAAAATTACACATAAATTCACTGTATTTGTTACTAAATTAAATCCTACGTTTCATGCATTCAGAACTCTCGAATTGCCCTTTTTAAGCCAGGTGTTTCGAAACAGCCCTTGGAGTGTTTCGGAACACGTCACCTGTTTCGAAACAGGCCATAAAGTGTTTCGGAACAACCAATTCCAGTAGCATTTGGTACCGAACACTAGTTCGATACAGGCATATCTAGTAGCATAAGGGTATCGATACTGCCACAGGGTGTTTCGATACCCCATGTGCTCGGAACTGGGGTATGACGTTTCAAGTTCATTTAAGCCACCCAAGCATAAACATTAATAACCCAAAACTATATGAAACATTCCTAGGCATATTCATCAACATAAACACACCTTAAACCATTTGTAAAGATCACAAGGAGATCTATAGGCATGCTTCCTAAAGATTGAATAGCAACATAACAAACATGCTAAGCCATGCTTCACAATTCAAACATATCCAAAGTTCAACAAATAACAATCAATTAATAATGGTCTTATTACAACATGAAACAAAGTCTAAAAGCTCACTCCTCTCATAGATTGTGTTACACATTGCCTTGCCCAATTTATTTGCCAAAAACATACCAAATTTAAAGTGATCTTCCCCTTGGTTTCTTTGCCTCGAACGAAGCTCCAAGTGCCTTTATTTTTCTGCAAGGATGAAAGAAAAGCTTAAGAAACTTGCTTAGTGAGGTAGCTCCACAAAAGATCATCTATGCATCTATTTAAAACCATGTTGAAACCATAATTTGCAATACTTTGTCAAATCATACATGTCAATATTACATGTCCAAATTCATTAAATCATATGCATCCTTGAGTTCACATAACCTTATCAAAACAATTTATAAATGATGCTCAAACCTTTTTTCAATTTCATGTAGGTATATTGGCTTTCTAGTGATCACTTAATGTGAACCTTAAGTTCACCGAATACACAGATCCTTTTCCCAACATGCATCGATCGGACACTTAGTCACCCTTGTATACATGTTATCCCCCACTACGCACGGTTGGACACAAAGTCACCCTTGTTTACGTATGGGTCGACTATATGCACGGTCGGACAAAAAGTCACCCTTGTTTACATATAGGCAAGCTCTACACGCACGGTCCGACATAAAGTCACCCTTGTTTACGTGTAGGCGACACTACCACGCACGGTTGGACACAAAGTCTCCCTTGTTTACGTGTAGGCAATATCATTGTTCTCTTTATTTTATAGTGCACTCAATCCTAATGACATGTAATTCGTATTCGAATCTAAAGTTAGTGCCACTAAGCCAATATCATAATCAAATATGCACGACAACTTGCTACTCATAATGCATGCATAAAATGTTCAATAAATGAACCAAAGCCATGCCCAAAGGCACCATCATGTATAAGGCAATTAACCACATTGTATTCCAAATCATTTCTCATAATTTTCCATAATCATGGATGCTAAATAAGCTATGCATTTCAGCAAGTAATTCTCATGTATGCATCATTTCAAATCATGCTCATGCATTTGCATAAATCTCATTGCATTACCAACATAATGTCTTTGTAAAATATAGCCGAAACTCATACCGGTTTATCAAAACAAATACTTCACTTACTCTTGAACTATAGAAGGTTTTCACACTCTTCCATAGCCTCCAAAAACAGAACGTACCAAACGCGATTCGCTTTAAATCCAAAATCACTCACCAACAAGCGAAACGAGCTTTCGCCGCTATCCGATAATCGCACCAACGCACCAGCAATCAAGCTTCTTCTTGTACCTCTTCTATAACATTAAAAACAGAGCATCTCACATCATTACATGCTCAAACCAACATCCATATCCGAACACCGTTAAACTACCGAAAACTTAGCCGAAAAGACCAAAAACTAAGCCGAAACGCAACCGAACAACATCAGCTCAAAACCTAACGAATCTAACATCTAATCTACCTCAATTATGATCCAAAAATACATCCAAACCATCCTTATATCTCCAGCAACATTTAAGCATCCAAAACAGCCCATAAAACAACCGAAAAACACCTTAAAACTACACCAATTGTATTATTCCGGGATTAAATTAATGTGATATCAAATCAAGACTCAATTAATCATTAAATCAATATAAAAACATGATTGAATTCATCTAATTTCCAGCATTAAATGAGATCCAAAAAGATTTCACAAAAACATCACAAAATCACTAGATCTAACATTAAAAACATAGAATCAAGTTTTTATTCAAAGATTAGCAAGCTAATACTTGGGAATTTCAATAAAGAACCTTAGAAAAGAATAAAAATCCAGAAAATTATCTTCAAGATCTATTCACCAAAAATATGAGATTTTCCCCTTCTTGATTCCTTGCAATTTGATGTAGATTCGATGAAATCGATGCTTAGGTTTTGTAAAGGATGGAAAGATGATGCAAGTGATGTAATCTTTATGGAAAAAAGATGCAAAAATCAGCAAGGAATTGAAGAGAAAAGATGAAGAGAAAGTGGAGAAAAAATAAGAGAAAAAGATGAGAGAAAATATGAGAAAAAGTAGTTTTAAGAGAAAATGATTAAAAACCAAATTAAAGTAATTAAAAATACCTTTCTGGTGAATAAATCATCATTAAAAATTAGAAATGGGTTTATGGATCTCTAAGGATTCTAAGTTTAGCTTGCTTTTTAATTTAGTCACTAAAATACATTAATTGCCGAAAATCACCAAATTGGCCCTCCAATTTTTCCAAAAATTACAAATTGATCATTTATGCATAATTAAGCATAATTAAAAATAATTATAAAATCCAAATCATTTTCTTTTAATTTTGAAACATATTTTTAATATTTCAAAACACCTTCCTAATTATTATTTTTCTTAATTAAAAATATCTTTATTTTATTTTTTTCCCGGAATTAATGAACTGAAAAACCCGATTCAACCCGAATCGAATTCACCTAACTAAGCCTAACTAATAACCCCAAAAACGGGATGTTACAACTCTCCTCCTCTCAAGAAAATTTTGTCCTCGAAATTTACCTGAAGTAAACAAGTGAGGAAACTACTCCTCCATGTTTTCCTTGTCTCCCAAGTTGCTTCTTCCACACCCCGGTGTTTCCAAAACACCTTAACCAAATCTATGGTCTTCCCTCGAAGAACCTTTGTATCCACATCCAAAATTCTCACCAGTTCTTCCTCATAACTCATATCCTCTCTTAACTCGATCTCCTCAACGGGCACAACATGAGAAGGATCCGATCTATATCTACGAAGCATTGATACATGAAAAACATCATGCATCTTACTCAACTCCTCCGGCAACCCCAACCTATAAGCAACAGGACCAACACGCTCCAACACCTCATATGGTCCAATAAAACGAGGACTCAACTTACCCTTACGTCCAAACCTCATCACCTTCTTCCATGGAGAAACCTTAAGAAACACTTTGTCCCCAACATCATACTCTATCTCCCTACGCTTCAAATCGGCAAAGGACTTCTGCCTATCTGAAGCTTCCTTAAGCTTAGCACATATCAACTTAACTTTCTCATTCGTATCCTTCAACACTTGAGGCAAAGAAACATACTTCTGTCTAACTTCCTTCCAACACAAAGGTGTACGACACTTACGCCCATACAACGCCTCAAACGGTGCCACTTGTAAACTCGTCTGAAAACTATTATTGTAAGCAAACTCTACCAATGGCAATTGCTTCTCCCAAGATCCTTGAAACTCGATGATACAACACCTCAACATATCCTCCAAAGTCTGAATAACACGCTCAGACTGTCCATCCGTCTGTGGATGATAAGCCGTACTAAAACTAAGCCTCGTACCCAAAGTTGTCTGCAAACTCGTCCAAAACTTGGATGTAAATCGCGGATCTCTATCCGATATGATCGACTTAGGCACACCATGCAATCTCACCACCTCAGAAACATACAAATCTGCCAACTTATCCATAGAGTACGTTGTATGCACGGCAAGAAAATGTGCACACTTCGTAAACCTATCAACAATCACCCATATAGAATCCTTTTTGGACGGTGTTAAAGGTAACCCCGTCGCAAAATCCATGATAACTTTCTCCCATTTCCATTCCGGAACTTGAACTGGTTGCAACAAACCTGCAGGGAACTGATGTTCAACTTTCACCCGCTGACACACCATACACCGAGAAACAAACTCCGTCACATCTCTATATAAACCAACCCAAAAGTACACACCTTTGAGATCTCTATACATATTCACACTACCCGGATGCATAGCAAACGGACTAGTATGAGCCTCCACCAAGATAGCTTGCCTCAAATCCTGATCATCCGGCACCACAATCCGACCTCTAAAACACAACACCTCATCATCATTAAAATGATACTCGGTCGGTCTACCCTCGGCAATATCCTCCACAAAAGGTACCAAAGTCTCATCCTCCAACTATTTCACCTTGATCATCTCAACCAAAACTGGTTTTACTTGCAACTCCGCCACTAAACCACCTTCCTTAGAGATACTCAGTCTAGCAAACATTGCTCTCAACTCAACTGCCGCCTTACGGCTCAAAGCATCGGCCACTACATTGGCTTTCCCTGGATGATACTCAATAGATAAATCATAGTCCTTAAGCAACTCCATCCACCTTCGTTGCCTAAGATTCAAATCCTTTTGTGACATGAGATACTTCAAACTCTTATGATCCGTGTATATAGTACACTTCTCTCCATACAAATAATGTCTCCAAATCTTCAAAGCAAAAACCACCGCTGCCAACTCCAAATCATGTGTCGGATAATTCTTTTTATGCACCCTCAACTGTCTAGAAGCATAAGCTACAACTTTCCCCTCTTGCATCAAAACACACCCAAGACCAACATACGATGCATCATTATAAACCACAAAATCCTTACTGGATTCGGGTTGTACCAACATCGGTGCACTAGTCAACACTTCTTTCAACTTCTCAAAACTCTTTTGTTGACTTTCTTTCCACTCAAAAGGAACCTTCTTTTGCAACAACTTGGTCATAGGAGCAGCAATGCTCGAAAAAACCTCAACGAACCTACGATAATACCTAGCCAAACCTAGGAAACTCCAAACCTCCGACACCGATCTTGGTTGCTTCCAACCCATAACAGCCTCTATCTTATTTGGATCCACACTAATATCCTTTTCCGACACCACATGACCAAGAAACACCACCTCTTTTAACCAAAACTCACACTTACTTAACTTAGCATACAATCGGTTCTCTTTCAACGCTTGCAACACCAACCACAAATGTCGATCATGATCTTCCTCGGTACGTGAATACACGAGGATATTATCTATAAACACAACCACAAACTGATCCAAGTACTCATGAAACACCCGGTTCATCATATCCATAAAAGCAGTAGGGGCATTCGTCAACCCAAACGGCATCACCAAAAACTCATAATGACCATACCTTGTCCGAAAGCCATTTTCAACACATCCTCCTCTTTCACTTTCAACTGGTAGTACCCCGATCTCAAATCAATCTTCGAGAACACACTTGCTCCTCAAAACTGATCAAACAAATCATCAATCCTCAGCAAAGGATACTTATTCTTCACAGTCAACTTATTCAGTTACCGATAATCAATGCACATCCTCATTGTGCCATATTTCTTATTCACAAACAACACCGGTGCAACCCAAGGTGACACACTCGGTCATATAAAACCACGGTCAAGCAACTCCTGCAACTGCATCTTTAACTCCTTTAACTCCTTAGGTGCCATGCGATAAGGAGCAATGGACACCGGATTAGTACCAGCATAAAGCTCGATGCTAAACTCCACCTCACGATCGAGAGGTAATCCTGGCAACTCCTCAGGAAACACTTCCGGAAAGTCACATACTGTTCGAATGTCCTGCACCCGAACCTCTTCTATCCTTGAATTCATCACATAAGCTAGATATGCTACACCACTATGTTGCATCAACTTTTCCGCTTGTAAAGCCGAAATCACATTGGACAGGAATCCCGTATACTCACTCTTAACTACCTCATTACCCTCCAACAACCTCAAAGTAACCCGTTTCTTTTCAAAGTCCACCACGGCTCTATGCTCCGTCAACCAATCAACCCCCAAGATAAGATCAAAACCATGAAACGGTAACTCCATCAAGTCAACCTCAAAGACATGCCCTTCCACCTCCAACGGACATCTCCTATACAACCTCCTAAAGGTCACTGTCTCACCCAAAGAACTAGTAACCACAACTCCCACATCCAAAACATCAACAGGGGTATCCAACATATATGCATGCTCACTCAAAATATAAGAATGCGTAGATCCCGAATCTATCAAAGAAAACAACGGTACATTCCCTAAAGAAAAAGTACCTGCAACCACATCTGTAGCATTACGGGTCCCACGCTGAGCATAAACTCTACGGCCATCTCCCTGTCTCTGGAAAGGACCTCTACCTCCGCCGCGTCCTCTACCAGGCACCACAACAGCCTCATCTCGGTTACCAACCTCACCAACAAACCTCGGACAATCTCTCCTCCTGTGATCCTTAGATCCACAACCCATACAGGCACCAATGGCCCACCAACACTCTCCCGGATGGCATCTAGAACACAAGTTACAAACTGTTGTATCACCACCTCTACCATACTACTGAGCACGTCCGCCGTGTCCAAAATCACCCCAGCGTCGATCAACTCTATATCGGTTGTCCCGAAACTTCTTACCCTTACCACCTTGAGTACCAGCCTCAGCAGGCCTCTTTCCAACATCGGAAGACTTCCTAGCCTCCTCAAAGACTCCTCGACATCCTTAGCCTGATGAGCACATCAAACTCAGTGTACTCCGCAGCCAACAAGTATGTCTTGATCTCCGGATCCAACCCATATCGGAACCTATCACATCTCTTACGCTCCGTAGGAACCTACTCTGGCGCATAGTGACTCAACCTGATAAACTGTATCTCATAGTCAACCACACTCCTAGTGCCCTGTACCAGGGACATAAACTCCCTCTTTCGCGCATCCCCGTACTGCGGACCCAAGAACTTCCATACAAAGGCGGTCCTGAAGTACTCCTAAGTTAGGTTAGCAACTACTACACCCGCTCTCGTGGTAGTCCACCATCTATAAGCATCCCCCTGAAGCAGAGAGACCATACAACCCAACCTACGGGCATCCTGACAATCCATCTGATCTAGAATCCTCTCGATACTGGCCAACCACTCCTCAGCTGCACTCGAATCAGATCCACGAAACTCAAAACCTCCCAAGCTACGCAAACGCTCTAGCGGTAGTCCTAGGGTAACAACAACGGCAGGTGCGGGAGCTGGTACTTGCACTCCAGCCATAACTGCCTGAAACGCACCCGTCATAGCCTGTATGAACGGTGAAAAGTCTTCGAACTGGCCTCCCACTGGAACCGGAGGCACACCAACTGGTGGAGGAGGTGGAAGCGGTTTCTCCTTCACATTAGCCTCTCCCTCGGCCTGACCATCGGTGATCAAGCTCGCGGTAGCACGTGTCTCACGTCTCGGAGGTATATCCAAACACTTCAAACATGTAGTTTTAAAACATAATATCAAAACATAATAAACTTACATTCGGGCAAGATCCAAGGGAAACCAAAGAACATCTAAAAACATATTGGCATAGGCAATGTGTAACTGACCACCTCTTATACTCATAATTATTCTAGATGCACTCTCAATCTATGCGTATACCCCACAACAAAGCATGTCACACTCAATCTATCATCCCAATATACCAACACAAAACATGGCAATCAATACATACTTGACAAACCAACTACACACTCAACAAACCAATAACGCATTTTATTCAACCTAACAACACACTTTTCTAACCTGGCAACACACTTTTCAAACCTACCACACATTTTACAAACCTGGCTCTGATACCACCAAATGTAACCCCCTTAGCCCGGCCTGGACGAAACTGGCACTAATGGGTCACACGGGGAATATCAAACCAAACCCGCGAAGGTTTGATTCGATAAACAACCCTAAAAAACGTAATATTTTTTATCTTTTTATTTTATCTTACCTAGATGCACGATTAACCTCCTATGTGTAATTAACTCAAGTAAGACAGAGACAGTCGCAGTTCATTCATTATAAGTAAATCAATCGAACGCATAAATGATTAGGAACCAAAAACGTAAGGAACTAATTTATATCATCATATTCATAATCAATCCACCGGATAACAAATAAACAAGCTTAACACATTCAACATACAGTTCAGATCATACAAGGTATCTTAATTAATCAATTTTACGTTCTAGCATTTATGGATTTAATTACATAGTATGTAAGATTAGGTATTTCATCCATCTTAAATCATACGATATGTATTCAGATTAAAACATGAATCAAGGTGTCACAACATCACCTAAAATTACACATAAATTCACTGTATTTGTTACTAAATTAAATCCTACGTTTCATGCATTTAGAACTCTCGAATTGCCCTTTTTAAGCCAGGTGTTTCGAAACAGCCCTTGGAGTGTTTCGGAACACGTCACCTGTTTCGAAACAGGCCATAGAGTGTTTCAGAACAGCCAATTCCAGTAGCATTTGGTACCGAACACTAGTTCGATACAAGCATGTCTAGTAGCATAAGGGTATCAATACTGCCACAGGGTGTTTCGATACCCCATGTGCTCGGAACTGGGGTATGACGTTTCAAGCTCATTTAAGCCACCCAAGCATAAACATTAATAACCCGAAACTATATGAAACATTCCTAGGCATATTCATCAACATAAACACACCTTAAACCATTTGTAAAGATCACAAGGAGACCTATAGGCATGCTTCCTAAAGATTGAATAGCAACATAACAAACATGCTAAGCCATGCTTCACAATTCAAACATATCCAAAGTTCAACAAATAACAATCAATTAGTAATGGTCTTATTACAACATGAAACAAAGTCTAAAAGCTCACTCCTCTCATAGATTGTGTTACATATTGCCTTGCCCAATTTATTTGCCAAAAACATACCAAATTCAAAGTGATCTTCCCCTTGGTTTCCTTGCCTCGAACGAAGCTCCAAGTGCCTTTATTTTTCTACAAGGATGAAAGGAGATCTTAAGCAAACTTGCTTAGTGAGGTAGCTCCACAAAAGATCATCAATGCATCTATTCAAAACCATGTTGAAACCATAATTTGCAATACTTTGTCAAATCATACATGCCAATATTACATGTCCAAATTCATTAAATCATATGAATCCTTGAGTTGACATAACCTTATCAAAACAATTTATAAATGATGTTCAAACCTTTTCTCAATTTCATGTAGGTATATTAGCTTTCTAGTGACCACTTAATGTGAACCTTAAGTTCACCGAATACACGGATCCTTTTCCCAACATGCATCGATCGGACACTTAGTCACCCTTGTATACATGTTATCCCCCACTACGCACGGTTGGACACAAAGTCACCCTTGTTTACGTATGGGTCAACTATATGCACGGTCAGACACAAAATCACCCTTGTTTACATATAGGCAAGCTCTACACGCACGGTCGGACACAAAGTCACCCTTGTTTATGTGTAGGCGGCACTACCACGCACGGTTGGACACAAAGTCTCCCTTGTTTACGTGTAGGCAATATCATTATTCTCTTTATTTTATAGTGCACTCAATCCTAATAACATGTCATTCATATTCGAATCTAAAGTTAGTGTCACTAAGCCAATATCATAATCAAATGTGCACGACAACTTGCTGCTCATAATGCATGCATAAAATGTTCAACAAATGAACCAAAGTCATGCCCAAAGGCACCATCATGTATAAGGCAATTAACCACATTGTATTCCAAATCATTTCTCATAATTTTCCATAATCATGGATGCTAAATAAGCTATGCATTTCAGCAAGTAATTCTCATGTATGCATCATTTCAAATCATGCTCATGCATTTGCACAAATCTCATTGCATTACCAACATAATGCCTTCGTATAATGTAGCCGAAACTTATACCGGTTTATCAAAACAAATACTTCACTTACTCTTGAACTATGGAAGGTTTTCACACTCTTCCATAGCCCCCAAAAACAGAACGTACCAAACGCGATTCGCTTTAAATCCAAAATCACTCACCAACAAGCGAAATGAGCTTTCGCCGCTATCCGATGATCGCACCAACGCACCAGCAATCAAGCTTCTTCTTGTACCACTTCTATGACATTAAAAACAGAGTATTCTCACATCATTACATGCTCAAACCTACAGCCATATCCGAACACCGTTAAACTACCGAAAACTTAGCCGAAAAGACCAAAAACTAAGCCAAAACGCAACCGAACAACATCAGCTCAAAACCTAACGAATGTAACATCTAATCCACCTCAATTATGATCCAAAAACAAATCCAAACCATCCTTATATCTCCAGCAACATTTAAGCATCCAAAACAACCCATAAAACAACCGAAAAGCACCTTAAAACTACACCGATTGCATTATTCCGGGATTAAATTAATGTGATATCAAATCAAGACTCAATTAATCATTAAATCAACATAAAAACATGATTGAATTCATCTAATTTCCAGCATTAAATGAGATCCAAAAAGATTTCACAAAAACATCACAAAATCACTAGATCTAACATTAAAAACATAGAATCAAGTTTTTATTCGAAGACTAGCAAGCTAATACTTGGGAATTTCAATAAAGAACCTTAGAAAAGAATAAAAATCCAGAAAATTACCTTCAAGATCTATTCACCAAAAATATGAGATTTTCCCCTTCTTGATTCCTTGCAATTTGATGTAGATTCGAAGAAATCGATGCTTAGGTTTTGTAAAGGATGGAAAGATGATGCAAGTGATGTAATCTTTGTGGAAAAAAAGATGCAAAAATCAGCAAGGAATTGAAGAGAAAAGATGAAGAGAAAGTGGAGAGAAAATGAGAGAAAATATGAGAAAAAGTGGTTTTGAGAGAAAATGATTAAAAACAAAATTAAAGTAATTAAAAATACCTTTTTGGTGAATAAATCATCATTAAAAATTAGAAATGGGTTTATGTCCCTCTAAGGATTCTAAGTTTAGCTTGCTTTTCAATTTAGTCACTAAAATACATTAATTGCCGAAAATCACCAAATTGGTCCTCCAATTTTTTCAAAAATTACAAATTGGTCATTTATGCATAATTAAGCATAATTAAAAATAATTATAAAATCCAAATCATTTTCTTTTAATTTTGAAACATATTTTTAATATTTCAAACCACCTTCTTAATTATTATTTTTCTTAATTAAAAATATCCTTATTTTATTTTTTCCCAGAATTAATGAACCGAAGAACCCGATTCAACCTGAATCGAATTCACCTAACTAAGCCTAACTAATAATCCCAAAAACGGGATGTTACATTTAATACCTGGAATCACTGTGTTTCTTATTGTTTCGGCAGCTTGTTCAGGTGCTGCCGAGCTCTCTGCTAGGGCAGTATTCTCATATTTAGTTTGTTCAGTATCCAAGTCCTCCTAGTCTGATTCCTCATGTGTTACTGGTGGAACTTTGGTTACTGCTTTCCCATTGTTTCTTTAAGTAGTAGACCACTTCTTGTAGTTATTGATTTGCATTGTTCATGGCCCATCCCCTGAGCAACTTCAGTATTGCTAGGTAGTCTCCCTTGTGGTCTAGTATTCTGTCTTTGAGCAAATTGACCAACTTGGGTTTCTAGTAATTTAATAGTAGCTTCCTGGTTTTGCAGCCTCATCTCTATTCTATTCATTAAGTCATCAGTTCTCTTCATGAAACTATTGTTCTCCGCCATGTATGATTCTGTTTTCATTATGAAGGCCTTGAGAGTATTTTCTAATGAGATCATAGATTTCTGCTGATTCATCTGCTGCTACGGCAGTGAATGTTGTATCTGCTGCTACGACAGTATATGCTGATATCTCGAGGCTTGGTTAGTGGGGTTCAAGGTATTATTAGGATTGCTCTATGAAAAATTCAGGTGCCTTTTCTATACTAGATTGTATGTGTTTGACATCATTTTATTGTTTCGGTTGTAGTTTCCCATATAGAAACCAAATTCCTCATCTTGCATATACTCAGAATAATTGATTGTTTTTACCTCATGAGTATTTTGATGTACTTGCATGTTCTGAACCATCTTGGTTAAAGATATAGTTGTGTTGCCACTGAATTGGTAGTTTCTAGTTCATTCACTGTGGCTTGGCGTCTTACTCCTCCTCGCCTAGAAGTAGGGAATTGAAAATCGTTCCTTGCGAGTTTGTTCAGAATTTCAATAACTTCTTCCGGAGCCTTGTCAAGGAGTGTTCCATTTGCCGAGGCATCTAACATCATCCTTGCCGGGGCATTGGGAGCATTGTAAAACATTGTTACTTAAGTCCATAGTGGAAATCCTTGCAGTGGACACTTGTTTAGTAACTCTCTGTAGCATTCCCAAGCCTCGTACATAGGTTCGTCATCAGCTTGTCTAAAAGAAGTAATTTCATTATGGATTCGATCATATAAGTTTGTAGGGTTAAATCTCGTAACGAATTCTTGGCAGAGTTCACTCCAAGATCTAATAGATCCTGCTGAAATGCTATTTAACCAAGTCTTGGCCCTATCCCTCAGTGAATAGGGGAAAAGTTTTAATCTCAAGATATATTCATGGACTCCTTGAATTTTGAATGAGTTGCAAACTTCCATGAAGGACTTGAGATGTTGCCTTCAGTTGCAGACCCACTAAATTGTCCAATAGTATTAAGCATATTGAACATCATTGGTTTGAGTTCAAAGTGGGTTGGTTCTATCTCTAGTGTAACAACTCCATGGCTCAATCCATTCAGATCTTTCACCAGAAAATCTCTGACAGTTAGCTGCCACGGCAGTGGTTGCGGTAATGGCTGCTATGGAAGGCCTCCATTGTCATCAGGTAAGTTTTAATTCCTTTGATTTACTGCCATGACTCTTTGGATCTGTCTTCTCAACCCTTAATAAGTTCGTTCTATTTCTTGATTGATCTCGTACAGTGGATTGCTTGGGTTGGCTCTGGTCATACACCAAAAATAAATCAAATAAAAATAAGAAAAATTAAAATAAGAAAAACTAAAATAAAAGCAAGAAAATAAAGAAAACAAAATTTAGTTGTCAATCCCCGGCAATGGCGCCAAAAACTTGATGCGTATAAAATATGCGCAATTAGTGCAAGTGAACACGTCGCAAGTAATGAGTGATAAGTATTATCGAGTTATCGTCTTCTCAGGGATTGGTATACTTAATATGCTTCCTTTGATCTTCTTGCTCTGTAAAACAAAAGTAAAAACACAAGTAAATTGGATGTTAAATAAAATAATTAAAGTAAACTAAATAGGATGAGATCAAATTTAAGAAAGAGGGCAAGATCCAGTTGTGTTGTATAGTGGATTTAATTTATCTGTTTTTGTCCAATATAATTTCACTGCACTGCCTCGGTAGTACTACAGATCACTATCTTCGGCAGCGACAGTGTCTTCTACCGTGACAATCCCTTGCTCTTGGGCAGATTTACCAAAGATATTACCCTTTTGAAATCGAAACGACAAGGGAAAACAGGGGTTGAGTCCATGATTAACCCATTGACCTATATGCGTAGATCCTTCCTCGAATCCTGGTCACCGCGCAAGTCATAGACTTTCAAAATGAAGCCATTTTAACTTAAATATATATTAAAAAACAGGAGACCAAAAATGGCCTGACTCCTTCATTTGTTCTTCCCCCTATCAGCAACCAAAATGAAGAGCGAAAACGCTATGAAATAAACAGAATCCTAGCCCCTTTTGAAACTCAAAAATCGGCGAAGCTCCGTCGTTGTTCTATCGCCTCGACGACAGTGAAAAAGCTTTAAAACCTTTTTTTATTCGAAAATCCGATTTGAAATTCTTTTTCCTTTTAAATCTTGTAAAACTGAAAAGAAAAACCCCTTTATTTATGTTGAAATTTAGAAATCAGAGTAATTCTATGTATTTTCTTATTTATTTTAATAGGACATATTACATATTTATATACAAACTATATTTTTATCTTAGGAAACTTATATTTAAGAAAGAAACTAATTCTAAGATATATAATCCCTTAGAATAAGGGATTGTAATAATAAAAGATATTTATAGAATCTGGAGAATATATTTCTATAATTCCTACACTCCCCCTCAAGCTGGTAAATAAATATAGTAAAACACCAGCTTGGATCTTAGATGATGTCTTTTTTGTAGGAAAAAATTGCTTTATTGATGACCTTCTCTGAGATGGAGGTCTAAGATTTTACATTCAAATGCAAATATATCAGCATCTTTGCTGGAAATAGTCTCTTTGACAACAACTCAACTTTCATGTGATGTTCCATAGAGAAAAAATACTCCCCTTTTTGGGAGTCATTGATTTGAACAATCAAGACAAAAGCATGAAATTATCTATTTTTTTAGGCTAAACTAGAACCTCTTCTCCTATCTTTTATAATGGACGGCTAAGATAGAACCATATAGTTTTTTTAAGGCTAAACTATAACTCTTCCCTATCTTTTACATTGGCTAAGATAGAACCATTAAACAGGAACACTACTAGGCATCTTGCTGAGATTTTTTAGATTTTCCTAGCTCTGATACTATGTTGAAATTGAAGAAATGAGAGTAATTCTCTGTATTTTCTTATTTATTTCAATAGGACATATTACATATTTATATACAAATTATCTCTATCTTAGGAAACTTATATTTAGGAAAGAAACTAATTCTAGGATATATAATACCTTAGAATAAGGGATTATAATAATAAAAGATATTTACAGAATATTAAAAGATCATTATAGAATCTGGAGAATATATTTCTATAATTCCTACAATTTACTTTGAATAAAAACCCTATTAAAATTTGATTTTTGAGGGTTTCCTTTTTAAAATTAGAGTCGATAAGAAGAGAAGAGATTTCTCTAGAATCTGTTACTCTTTGATCACTGGCGATGGGTAACCAGATTCCGATCACAAAGGTAAAACTCTAAACATTTTCTGTATATTCGAATATAAAAAAAACAAATGCTCTAGAATCTGTTATTCTTGTATTGATTTTTGATGAAGAACCCTTTGAAATTTACATATCGATTGCTTTAGGCTTTATAGCCGATTTATACTGAAAAATAAAAATAAAAACTCTGATTATTCTTCTAATTTTGCTGGCTCTGATTTCTGGGGATTTTACTTGTGATTGTTGTCCTTGTACAATGAGGGAGGGGATCATTCCTTGTCTGTTTTTGGCTCGATTCTACAGAGAAAAAAGGTTATCAACGTGATTGCTTGCGTGGATATATGGAAATAAACATGTCACTGATGTGTCTAGACATGGCTGGAGTTGCTACTGGTGTGGCTGATAGGTCGGGAAGTTGAACAGTTGTTTACCAGAAGGTTTTGGAATCCTCAGAAACTAAGGAGTTGAGCAAAATAAGAGGAAGATTTAGGGGTTAACTTGGTTGAATATTCAGGTTATAGGTTACCATTTATGGTAACCGATTTGTAATCGGGTTTGGGGATTATAACTGGGTCAACCAACTATTGGGTTATTCGGTTCTGGTGGGTAATGATGTAGGTTTAATTTGTATTGGGTTTGGTTGTTGTAATCGGGCTTGGGGACTAAGTTGTTGGATTCTGGTGTAAATGAGTTATGCAAATATGGGCCACGAGTTTTGATTGTTAGGTTTGGTCAGATTTGGTTCAATGTAATGTGATGGGCTATGGTTTGTAAAATGGGTTTAGGATAGGTGGGCTAGTAGATTGGTATAATGATAGGTAATTGAGTTTGATAATTTATAATAAAGAATTTTTTTATTTAATATCGTTATTTATGGTGATATCCATATATTAAATAATACTTTAATGTACTTTATTATTAGAGTTTAATTCACATTGAAATTAGAACTTTCATCTACTTTATTATTAGAGTTTATTTCTCATTGGAATTAGGACTTTCATCTTATGCCTATAAATATAAACTTTTAGAGCATTGAATACCCTACTTTGGGAATATAATTTTCTCTTTTTTGTCTCTCATCTTTGTTCATCTATTTTGATCTTGTTCTTTACTTTATGCATAACACACTTATCAGCACGAGACTCTAACCAACGGAGGTTTTTGTCGTTCGAATCTTAAAGGAGTTATTGAAAAGAATTTGTTATTAACATGAATCAAAGATAAGATACTCTCCCTTTATTTTAATTTTATTATCGATTATTTTTCTCTCTTGATCTTTAACTTGATTTTTAATTTTTGAAAAATTTTTGGTTATTTGATGTTTATGTAGCGATAAAGTGACTCAATTACCGTAGTTCTTATCGATAATTCCCGAAAAAGATTTTAACAAGATATTGATAACTAAATCTACCATATATTCAAATTTTTGGAAAGTATGGTATATTTTATTTATTTAATTTGAGGTATTTTTGTCTTTAGTTACAACCAATATTTGTTTATTTTGATGATAAAAGTTTTTATTTTTAATTATATTTTAAGTATTATATAAAATTGAAACAAATATTCAACCTTTAATTAATTAATTGATTAATTAATTAATTAATTCTCTGTTATGTTAATTTAAGCCGAGTATATTGGTTGGACATCCCATTCTGTGAGGCTACTGGTCTCAAAGGGGGTTCTTTTTAAAGGATCTTGTGGACTGGTTTAACAATGTCGCGTATGATGATTATTTTTTGTTATTTATACGTATTGTATATATATTGGTTGACAATTACTATTTAATAGTATGAATGTTATAAAGTCTGTATTTGCTTGAAAGTAATGTTTTTTGTGTTAAAAAACTCAATAATAGACTTCTTTCAGGTTTAACCTACGAAAATCGTCTTGATTTAAGAATTTTTATAGTAGGCATTCCCTGAAGTGAATGCATGCATGATGCTTATTTCATGCAATTATTAGATTTATATCAATCCTTGAAGTGAATAGAAGCATAATGTTTATTCCATGCGATTATTGGATTTATCTCATTCCTTGAAGTGAATGCAAGCATGATGTTTATTACATGCGAGTATTGAATTTATTTCAATCCTTAAAGTGAATGCAAACATGATATTCATTATATGGTGTGATGCGTGCTAAATATGCGCAATTGGAGTGCAAGTGTACACGTCAAGTAATAAGTGATAAGTATTATCGAGTTATCGTCTCCTCAGGGATTGGTATACTTAATATGCTTCATTTGGTCTTCTTGTTTCTGTAAAACAAAAATAAAAACACAAGTAAATTTGGGTGTTGATTAAACTAATTAAAATAATTAAAGTAAACTAAATAAGATGAGATCAAATTTGAGAAAGAGGACAGGATTCAGTTGTGTGGTATAGTGAATTTGATTGATCTACTTCTGTCCAATGCAATTGCACTGCACTGCTTCGACAGTACTACAGATACTGTCTTCGGCAGCGACAGTGGTCTCTACCGCGACAATCTCTTACTCTTGGGCAGATTTACCAAAATTCGGCAAAGTGTCCTTATATGGCTCCGCTTATCCCTAAGTCGAAACACTGTTGAAGGTCAGTACTTGATGATACCTCCCGGCGTTAATCAATTATAACCAACAACCAATCCCACACTTCTTTTAGCCACTGAAACTCTAACCTATCCCTAGGCCGAGTTAGTATCCTCCAATCAAGTTGAATACTGCACTTACTCCTTTTGTGAATCTAACTCTCCCGAGTTTAGACAAATAGATTACTCACAAACTTCTCTCCCGGGCTTGGATGCAAGAACAAAGAATGGCAAAGAGTAAGCAAACTTTGATATTTTATTACATTGAAACAAGAAACAAGATACAATCTCCTCTCACTAATACTCAACAACTTTCACCTAAACCCTAAGAAAGTTTAGAACATGATGGGAAGAATTGTTCTTAGGGTAAACTCTCTCAAATTCGACTCTCCCTAGTCCCTTGGACGGCTATGCCTTATATAGGCTTACCCTAGGGTAAACCTTTCCTAAATAGAGTACAACTTGGAGTAGGGAACAAGTTATGTGCTTAGGTTATATATTTCCAAGTTTGGTTCTTCTAGAAGGTTTCTTTCCTGCGTGGCCTTGTCCTTGGGCTTTTGATGTATTGTTCAGCTCCGATCCTTGGGTTTCTTGTTCAGCAATGTTCTCCTCATTTTTCTCTTCAGTTTGCCTACCATATTGCTTTTTATCCTTTGCTGCCTCGGCAATACTTGTTCCTCAACTAATATGAAAATGCAGTAAAGTATGCCTTTTATACAAATATCATCTTTAATAGCATCATCCCTAAATATATTACATTAGGTACATGCATTGGTTCAAGTAGGCGTAGATTTGATGATAAGTGCCTATGAAAAGTGTAGAAAGTGATAGTGAGTTGAGCACTTATCATGGTGAATGAATAAAAACTCAGCTATGTGGTAGAGTATATCATTGATGAAGATATATAGAAAAACATACTCTTTTTTTTACACATTAATGTTGTCCTACAAACACAATTTTATGAAAAAGTTTTAATTACCTATTAGTCTCCGCTCCATTTCCTAAAGAGAATGTGATATTTTATAGCGGAAAGAATAAATGTTACATTAGTAATTGTGACCGCAATTGAGGTCATAAAGTAGACATTGATAAGATGATTTTTTGAGAATGCTTATATCCATCAGAAGTGAGATTATAAGGATGACAAGAATGATAGATATCATATCAAAATATTTATGCTATCAATACAATGGTATAAACCATTGGTCTCGTACTTGTCAAACGCCAAAGTATTATGGACTTTATCCTTAATCATGAATGATAAAAGAAAAAAAATATAAACAGATTTTGTTTGTGGCGTAAATAATTATGATGTTGTTGGTCCACCTCAATTGGATATTATTAATTTTCTCATAATTCTTCAAGAGAATAATTCATCATTTATCTTGTTTCCCTTATAACCTCTAAAGGGAATAGTTGATCTTTATTTATTTGGTTTTATGTTAATTTATTTTTATTTACTATTTATTTACGTTAATTTACTTTACATATTATTTATTTACGCTTTATGTTAATTTATCCTTTGAAGGATATTATTACTTCTAGAATAAAATATACAATGAATTGTGCTATTTATGCCAAGAAGACAATGCAAGTACTCATATTGTACTTAAGCATAAGAAATATTTTTCATTTTAAATGCAAGAGAAAAGCATGAAAATATGAGTACTATATCTCAAACTACTAAAATATCAATGCTTCAGATGAGCTCTTGAAAGTTTATCTTTGATAAACAATGTTATATTTAATATTTTTTCATTCCCCGTAGTGAATGGTACAAAGAACATATTTTCATTCCCCTAAGTGAAAGAAATAAAGCACATATTAAAAGGTGCATAATTATGCATATTTTCCTATTTTAAATGCAAGATAATAATGTGAGTACTATATCCGGAAGTATTAATATCATAGAAGGCTCTGACTGAGCAAATATGTTATTGTCAAATGGACTTTATTCCATATTTACAGTGCATTATACTCGTCAAAGCCGCAAAAAGACTTCTTAAAAATATTAGTCAAGAAGATATTAATTATCTTAATATTACGAGTATAACTCAAGGCAATAAGAAAATCTTGATAAATTACATGCACCTTCATCCATATTGTACTACAGAAGAATTAGTACAAATTGAAGATCATACTATGGTAAACTAGATGTTTACTAATAATTTTATTTGGCATGACCGACTAGGCCATCCCGGTTCAATTATGATGTAAAAATTTATTGACACTTTCATATGGTCATTTATTGAAGAACTAAGATTTTCTTCAAGATATTTTTATGTGATACTTGCTATGAAAGCAATTTGATTATTCAATCATCAACACCTAAGATAGAGTATAAATTTATTAATTTTCTAGAATGGATACAAGGTGATAGATATGGGCCCCTACACCTTTCTTACAATTCATCTAGATATTTTTATAATTTTAATCGATGCATCAACTAGGCGGTCATATGTATCCTTGTTATTAACCCATAACTAGGTATTTGCAAAGCTACTTGCTCAGTTGATAAAATCACAAGCACAATTTTCAGATTATCTTATAAATATAATCGATCTTGATAATGTTGATGATATATTCTTTTACATGTAGTATCATTAATTCGTATCAAGCCAACAAATGATCATAAGTTATCCCCATTACAAATGGTTTTTGTTCAAGAACCAAATATTTCTCATCTTAAATTTTTTGGTGTGCGGTATATGTTCTAATTTCTCCATCACAACGCAAAAATATGAGTTATTGGGAATATATGTCAAATTATGTTCTAATTGCTCCATCACAACGCAAAAATATGAGTTATGTTAGGAATATATGTCAAATTTAAATTCTCCTTGATAATTAAATATCTTGAGTTTCTGATAGGGAATTTACTTACAGCTCGATTTACCGACTATCATTTTAATAAGTCAGTTTACTCAATATTAGGGGGAGAAAAATAAAATAGCTAGAAAAAGAAATAAGTTGGAATGAATTATAATTTTTTAGTTTGATCCACAAATTTAACAATATGAACTATAAGTTCAAAGGATAATTCATTTAGCAAATTAATTGCTAGATGATTTTGTTGACCCGAAAAGAGTGACTAAGTTACGTATACCAACTATAAATGTTTCGATTAAATTTGATGTCTTGGAAGAACAAACTCTAGTTGCTAATGAGTCTAACTTACACTTGAAGCGTGGTAGACAAGTAAGTTCCAAAGATAAAAATCCTAAAAAAAAAAGAAAAAGAGTTATATTTTATGATGGTATGATTGAGGAATTAACATATTATGAAAATCTCTAGAAGAGATTAAAAGGTCCCTAACAGAGATAGTGACATGACTAAGGTAACTGATAATAAAGAGATCCCAATAGATTATGTCATATCTGGTAATAAGTGGAACAGAAATTAAATCGATATCGTTAATATATTTGCATGCAATATAGCACTAGATATTTTATTTGATGATGTGGATCATGAACCATTATCAATTGGGCAATGTAAACAAAGAAATTATTGGCCAACATGGAAAGAGGCAAATGAGGCAAAACTAAAATCTCTTTCGAAAAGAGAAGTATTTAGGCTTATACCCCGTATATTGAAATGTGCAAAGCTCATGAATATAAATGAACATTTGTGAGAAAGAGAAATTAAAAGGGAAAATTACAAAATATAAGCTCATTTGGTTGCACAATGATTCTCACAAAGACATGAAATTGAATATGAGGAAAATATATTCCTCAGTGATAGATGTAACTACTTTTAGATTTTGATCAGTCTGCCAATAAATAATATTACTTAGTTTCCGTTTAATGGATGTTGTTACATCCTATTTGTATGAGCTTCTTGATAGTAATATTTACATGAAACTTCTGGAAATATTTAAATTGTCATAAATAGTTAATTCAAGTTCTCTAGAACATTATTCAATCATATTGGATATATCTTTTTATAACTTGAAATAATTTAGGCGTATTTGGTATAATCGCCTCATTGAATACTTATTAGCATAATGCTATATGAATTATTTAATTTCCCTAAGTATTTTTATTAAGAGGTTTAGCTCTGAATTTTTTATTGTTGTACATGTCAATGATTTGAATATCGTTAAGAGTTGTGAAAAGATCTCATCAAATCCTTTTGCATCAACCGACAAATAAAAAAATGTTTAAAGAGACTTTACATGCATAATGCATATTCATTGATCACCCTTATGGTTGCTAGGTCTCTTAATGTAAATGATCCATTCCACCCTCGAGAAAACGGTAATGATATTTTTGGTCTAAAAGCACCATAAATACATATTTGATCTGGAAGTATCGTATCTTAGCTAGTCCAGAAATATTATTTAAGTTCTACAAGATCATTACCTTTAAATAATTGTTATGCATGAGGTAAAGCGAAGTGTATTTGGCTAAACATATCCAAAAGATATGCGAATTGTTTTCACAAGATAAGATGCAAGCTATCTTTTGTAGAGATAATGCAAAATTTATATCTCAAGGTGGATACATCAAATGTGATAAAATGAAATATATTTATTTCAAGTTTCGTCTCTCATGATCTTCATAAGAATAGTATTCGATGAATCATTTCAATCAATAATTTGGAAGATTTATCCACTAATGCACACTCTATATCAACATTTGAAGATTGCATTCAAGATTAAATTATGAAGATTAAAAGATCTTATATGATATTTTTATGAGTGAGAGTAAATACGCGTTGTACTCTTTTTCCATTAACCGAGGTTTTGTCCCACTAGTTTTTCCTGGTAAGGTTTTTTTCCACGGGGTTTTTATCTTAGTAAGGTTTTAACGAGGCACATTATCTTTATGGATATCCAAGGAAAAGTGTTATGAATATCTTTATTTATGGTGGATATCCATATATTAAATAATACTTTAATGTACTTTATTATTAGAGTTAATTCACATTGAAATTAAGACTTTCATCTACTTTAATATTAGAGTTTAATTCCTATTGGAATTAAGACTTTTATCTTATGCTTATAAATATAGACTTTCGGAGAAAATATTGGATACCCTACTTTGGTAATATAATACAAGTTTGTCTCTTTTGTCTCTCATCTTTGTTCATATATTTTGTTCTTGTTTTTTACATTATTCACAACAAAATAATATTTTTTTGAATTTTTAATTTATTTTTTATTTATTATAGATATATAATATGGTTTAAGGGTTTTGGTTTAGGGTTTAATTTAAGAAATTGGTTTATAATTTTGATTAACCGGACAAAAATAGTTATTACAGTCCTTTAATGGGTATTATTATGATTCGTTTCACACAATTATTAAATTGTTGATTAATATCATAATCAAGTATAGAGCTTAACAGTTTTAGAAGGGTTGTTGTCCCTAACTTGTAACGACCCAGATTCGGATCCGAAGGTCAAATTAACCCGAGACGTTGGGCCTTGGTTTGGGGCTCGGGTTTTATGGTTTGGGGCTTCTTGGGCTTGTGAGATGTAAAAGAGGGCACTTTGGTAAATGCCTAATTAGATGACAAGGAGGGGTGTGGGGGAGCTAATTCCTCTTGTAGAGTGAGCTCATCTCCTCCTTTTTCTTAATCTTCTTCATCTTTGTAGCAAGGTAACAGAGAACAAAAAGGTGAGATTTTTATCAGTTTGGTTAAGAATCTCGTTTTTGGCTGGGAAGGAAGGTTGTGGGGCTTCCAAGGATCTATAAAACAAGTTAAGGAAGAGCTAGTTTAGTGGAGAGAAGGGTTTTATGGGGATTTTAACTTGAGATCGGGAATGAACTTTTATGGGCTTAAATATATGCTCTTTTAGTGTTTTAAGCTTCTAAAATCTTCCCCAAAGTGTGTCTAATCCGTTCTTCATCTTTCTCTTGTAGAGAAAGAGGCTTGTGAGCCATCATCTAGCATTGGAAGGGGAAAAGCTTGAAGAGGTGTGGAGCTTATGTTGGTTGCTGAGTTTGCTTGAGGTTAGTACTCCCAACTCTCTTATTCATCATCCTTATCATGGTAGAATGCATTTCATATAAATACATGTATGTATGCTTGGTTGTATGAGCTTGATGAGCTTTAATGGTGATTTTCGTATTAATGGGTTTAAGAACTAAAAATTTATGTTAAAACCTCCTAATAACTATTAGAAATGAGTAGGAACACTTGAGGATCGATTATATTAAGTTTGGGGGTTGATTCTTAGAATTCTCAGGCGAAACCTTTAGTTTCGTGTAAGGAGTATCGATACCGGTGGCCCGTGTATTGATACCCCTGAGTGGATAATAGGCTTTGAGTGAAGGGGTATCGAACCATGGTTAGATACTGAGGTTTCTAGGAACTTTTTATATCGATACCTATATCGAAACGGTCCCTTCCCCTTTTGTTAACTTTTGAGGTGGTCAAAGAGTATCGATACTGGTATCGATACCCTTGTGTTTTGATATCCTCTTTGAGTGAGCATCGATGTTGTATGTTTCGATACACTATATAAGGGTATCGATACCCCTATGTAATTTGGTTAAGCTTGAGTAGAGTTTTGGGGCTTGGTGATCTTAATAAATATTTCATTAATCTATAAGCTATGAAATGAACTATAAACTAAGATTTATAATCATAAACCTGAAAGATTTAATTATGATAAGGTTTAATATGTCTTACGGTGATAAGATCCTAGGTGGATTGATTGTGTGGTTTGAGTCCTTGTGTGTTGGAAATCCGGATATCCATAAGTGTTGCAACACGTTGAAGGCCATCCGTTGTAACATGCCAAGTGATGATTGAAGACTTTTATTCCGAGTGTAGGACGACCTCACTCGAAGATGTTCGATGTAATATTCCGAGCATGGGGTTGGTTGAGCGGCCTTCACCCCTTTCCAAATGTTGGGCGACCTCGTTTGAAGATGTCCGATGTAATATTCCGAGCATAAGATTTGAGGGCGGCCTCAATCCTGACTGTAGGATCCCGATATTTTGTGGACGCGGGCCTCACTCTTGTATGTGGATTTGTATGATTATATATGCTGTGTGTGATAGTATATATTCATTTATACCATGAGATAGGCAAGTATGCTAGACCATCATATCATGCACGAGATTTATATGGCATGCTCTACTGCTTCTGATATGCATGATGTTAGCCGAGTTCCGCGTATCCACTAAGCTTGTGTGGCTCACGTTCAAAATGTGTTTTCGTGTGTAGGTTAGGCGAAGCCGATTCCATGGTGTACCATCGAGATTGGATTTCAACATCGACCGTGTTATCAGAGTACAGTTATTAGATGTAGTGGGCATAGTATTATGTTGAACCCTATTTGAAATTTGTAACTTTGTTTATTTAAATTTGGTCGAATGTTTTAAATGGTCTATAATATTTTGGAGCTCCGATTTCTTAAACTATTTTAGGCTTATGTTTTAACTCGTTTTGAATTTTTATGAATTATGTTGGACTTGGATTTGTTTTACTTGGTGGATTTTGGAAGGAAATTTTGAAATACGGGTTTTGGACTGCAGGCCCAATGTGACATTCGGGTTGAGTGTTATATTTAGGGGTATCAAAGCCCAGGTTGAGTCGGTTCTAGGAGTCCCGGGGGAGTCTAGTGTGTTATATAGGTGTTAGACTAGTACTTTCCCATGATTCGATATAGTACTTCTTTTAAAGCTAAAATTTCGATGGTGTAATCCTGTTTGTGGTTGTTGTGTAGAGGTTGTTAAGCATGCCTAGACGCGTGAGAGATCAGGAGGAGAGCCTAGGTTCTTGAGGAGGAGACTTCGACTATGAGTATGAGCCCGATGAGGAGGTACCATCGGATGATACAGTTGGTCAAAGGGCCAACTACTTTGCGTAGGATAGTGAGAGCTATATCGAGGCCATCTTTTACGTCTCGTGAGGCACCGATTGAGAGGGTACGAAGATAGGATGCTGTTGACTTCTTTGGTATGGGACATGATAATCCCGTATAGGCAGATCAGTGGTTGCACGACACAAGGTGGATCATGAGACAGATGAGGCTGAGGTCAGAGGATAAGCTATCGTGTGTGTTGTCGCTTCTGAAGGGCAATGCGAGAGAGTGGTGGGAGACTGTTGAGCAGGGTTGGTATCCCTACCGTTCTAAGTGGGAGAACTTTCTTGAGGAGTTTGAGAACAAGTATGTGGGCGAAACTCACATTGATACCCTGAGGGAGCGGTTTATCCATCTAGTTCAGGGGAACTGTTCGGTCTTTGCTTATGAGCAAGAGTTTCTACAGTTGAGCCGGTACGCCCTAGAACTTGTTGCCACAGAGAAGATGAGATGTAAGAGGTTCTTGAGAGGTCTGAGGAAGAAGATCCAGACTTATATCACTGCTAGACCACCCACAGTGTTTTTAGAGTTGGCTGCCAGTGCTAAGTCCCTTGAGTAAGTTCAGGGTTTAACCTATGGGTCGTCTATTGGCCAGAGAGTCTCTGGTGGAGCCAATTAGAGTCGTGCGGGTAAATCTCAGTCTCACTCTGGTAGGAGTAGGAACCGTTGGAGCCAGAATAGAGGAGCATCAAATCAGAGTTTGAGGTCAGATCAAAGGTCAGAGTCTGCGGGACGTAGGAGGCAGTCTGTGTATTCTTCTGCTGGGGGTCCAAAGAGTTTACAGAGGAGTATCAGTGTCAGTTTTCAGACTTGCAAGTATTGTGGCCGGAGCCACCGAGGAGAAAGTTGGGGTAATGCTAGAGTTTGTTTCCAATGTGGGTCCCCGGATCACCTTGTTAGGGACTGTCCTGAGGTTGTGACGTCTCCTCCTGGTCAGGCTCAGAGGATTGTGTTTCAGGCTCAGAGGGGTCGTGGGTTCTCTCGTGGCGGAGCTAGCCATGCTTTAGGAGACAATTTTCAATCCACCGTTAGAGCACCAACGAGACAGTATGTTGTGAGGGCACAGGAGAACTGTGTTGCTATCGATGCGATCTCAGGTACGTTCAGTTTGTTTTCTGTACCTATAGTTGCTCTTGTGGACTCGGGGTCTACCCACTCGTATATCCGTAGTGGGATATCTCAGCAGTGTGGGTTACCAGCGGAGGATCTTGAGATAGGGGGTTTGTGTGACAAGCTTTTGGGGGTTGGATGTGTTGGTGGATAAGGTGTATCAGAGGTGTCCGATCGAGGTGCAAGGATTTATCTTTCTAACCGATCTTATGGTCTTGCCGTTTCAGGAGTTCGACGCAATCCTAGGGATGGATTGGTTGTTCGAACATGATGCAAGTTTGGGATGCAGATCTAAGAGTTTAAAACTCAGAGTAGCAAATGGTTTTAAGCTTGCGGTGAGGGGTGAGAGAAACCCGTGTTTACCGAATGTGGTATCAGCATTGACAGCTCAGAGGTTGATCCAGTAAGGTTGTGAGGCTTTCTTAGCTCACGTGGTGGATGTGAGTGTTGGCAGCTCAGCTTTAGAGAACTTGAGGATAGTTTGCGAGTATCCCAACGTTTTCCCAGAGGAGTTGCATGGGTTACCTCTCAATCGTGAGTTGGAGTTTCGGATAGAGGTGTTGCCTGGTACGACACTAGTGTTCATAGCACCTTATCGTATGGCACCGACGAAGATGAAAGAGTTAAAGCAGTAGATCTAGGAGTTGCTTGAGGTTTTATCAGACCGTGTATGTCATTGTGGGGAGCACCGGTTTTATTTGTTAAGAAGAATGACGGATCAATGAGGATGTGCATCAACTACCGTCAGCTCAATAAGGTCACGATCAAGAATCATTATCCTTTGTCTAGGATCGATGATCTCTTCGATCAGTTGAGGGGTGTCGTGTGTTTTCTAAGATAGACCTGAGGTCAGGGTACTATCAGTTAAAGGTGGTGTATGAGGATGTCCAGAAGACCGCTTTTAGGATACAGTACAGACATTATGAGTTTCTAGTGATGCCGTTTGGACTCACTAATGCACCTACAGCTTTTATGGAATTGATGAACCGAATCTTTTAGCCATATCTAGATCAGTTTGTGGTTGTGTTCATCGATGATATCTTGGTGTATTCACGCTCCGAGGAGGAGCATGATTATCACCTAAGAGTGGTTCTTCAGGTGTTGAGGGATAGGCGTCTGTACGCCAAGTTCAGTAAGTGCAAATTTTGGTTGTCGGAGGTGGTATTTCTTGGCCACATAGTTGCAGCGGATGGAATCCAAGTAGATCCTCAAAAGATCCAAGCTCTGGTGGAATGGAAACCACCAAGGAATGTATCGGAAGTCCGTAGCTTTCTTGGACTTACCGGATACTATCGGAGGTTCGTTAAGGGTTTTTCGATCATAGCGGCACCTTTGACCAAGTTGCTTCAGAAGGGAATTCTGTTTGTGTGGAACGAGAGGAGAAAATAGAGTTTTGAGCAGTTGAAAGCTTATTTGACAGAGGCATCGATCTTGACGCAACCAGAACCGGGTAAAGATTATATGGTGTTTAGTGACGCTTCCTTGAATGGGTTAGGTTGTGTGCTCATACAACAGGGTAAGGTGGTTGCTTACGCCTCGAGGCAGTTGAAACCCCATGAGAGGAACTATCCTACACATGATCTTGAGCTTGCAGCAGTTATCTTCGCTTTGAAGATATAGAGGCATTATCTCTATGAGGAGAAATGCTACATCTATACCGACCACAAAAGTTTGAAGTATCTACTTACCCAGACAGAGTTGAATCTGAGACAACATCGGTGAATAGATTTGTTAAAGGACTATGATTGTGTCATAGAGTATCATCCAGGCAAGGCGAACGTGGTTGTCGATGCTTTAAGTAGAAAGTCCACGTCGAAATTAAGAGCTTTGTTTGCTCGGTTGAGGATGACCGATGACGGGGGTCTTTTGGTTGAGTGTGTTTTTAACTGAGATTTGGATTATTGAATTTTTTAGTATTCAGATTGCCTCTCTTTGTTCTCTCAGGTTCAACTTGTTTCTCACTTCTTCCTTTCTATTCCCCATAATCTCCCTAAAAGTCCTAGATTTTGACATTTTCTGCCTCTTTCACTCTTCTTGTTCTACATCTACACAAACCAAAATCTGCAAGATTCCAGAACAATAAAAGAAAATTTCACAAACTGAAGTCATTGAACGACTTATCTGACTATAGACAAGGTATTCACTAACCTTCTATAAACATAAGAAGCTACCAATGGCACACAAGCAATCAGACTAAGAGCATCTTCATATGTTGGCTCCCGGTACCTGAAAGAAATATAATAAATAAAATAATGCATGACCACTAAAAAGTTGAGTTACGACATCATAATAGTTGCTCAGAAGGCCTTACTTTGTCTTCGAAATTCCTTTCTCATATGCTCTCTGAAATTCACTTTGAACCTGAAAGATTAAAGTCGTTCAATTTAGATACACACATGAACTTAATAGTACAAGCTTGAAATCAGTTACACACTCTTTATGCCTACACGTGCCACCATTGATTTAAAGTATAACATTTACACCCAGAAAATAAAGCTAGAATAAAGAAGTCTATCTCCTATAGAGTCTGTAATGTATAGGAGAAAGAGAGTAAGGAAAGGAAATCATAGAACCAGAGCAGCAAATATAGACATTTACAAGAGAAACTCAAAAACATATACATAAAGATTATCCAGCTAATTCTCAGATGCTATCAGGTTTATTAGAAAGGGGTGTTTTCTGATTACCAGGAGATGAAAAAAGAGGACATCCAACCAAAAATGAAAATTTTATTTATTTAAAGAATAAACATAGGGATCTTCAAATATATAATATTTCAAACCCAGGTAATGAGTTTTAAAATACTGAATTTAATGCATTGAACTCCAAAGCAACTTTGCCAACATGAGCTCGTGAACTTTTGAAGAACAATAGCTATTGTCAAAGGTCATCCTGTTCATCTCATCAAATGAGATGATTAACAAGTTAACAAAAAAATAGGACTAAGGAGTTGCAGTTACTCTAAGTTTATCTTATGTATGAAACTAAAGAACGTAGAGCATCATCTTTTTCAACCTGGAGTGCCATAACACCAGTTGCAAATTGAGTCATTGGATGAGCTGAGACAGGTAGAGCATCAATGGCCTTAAACACGTAATCTGTAGCCAAAAGCAGAAATCCAAGATAAGTAAGAATTGCGAGCCAAGAGAAAGATATGAGTGATTTAATGTTTACACCTGCAAGGAATAATGCAGAAACTACAGACCTGGCATGACAGCACGATCACGCAATTCCTGAGATAAAGCATCCACCTGTCCTTTTCTTGGCACCTGAAGTAAAGGAGAAAGGGGTACATTGTACATCATCAACCATTGCAGGCCAAAAAAGAATATCCTGCCATTACTAGAACCTCATGCACAATTGCACACCTTTCCAGTCAAAAGAAGCCATAAAAGACCCTCAGGCAAAGGTTCTCCGTCAGGCTTTGCAGCTGGTAAAAGCTTTTGACACTCAGGAATTGACAAGCCCCTAAAGCGAATTCCCTACAACAAGAAGACCACCGTTTAGAACTATCAGATAAATTTTACTTTATGTTCCTGTAATTACAACCACAGAGTACAAAAATCTGCTCAAGACCCTGTTTCCGATGGTAAGTGAATGAAACATACCTCATCTGGGTCAAGTAATGAGGTTTCCCAAAGAAGCCCAGTCATTCCTCTCATTCCACCAATAACCTTTCAAACACAGCGCAGAAATCAGTTGATGAGAAACCCAAACATATAATCACATGATTAAAAAATTTTCAAACACAAGAAATTTTCACTAGTGCAACACTAGAAACATATATGTTTTACCATATCAACAGTGATATTCCCAAGTTGCACTTTTCCATATTCTGCCCTAATCTTCTTCAGGCGTTCCTGGAACAGACCAAGAAGCCATTTAGTGAAGGAAAATTAGAAACTGGATATGATCTATAATCATTGGCGGAATCACAAAAATTATAAATATCTGCCAGCTGGATAAAGTTGGGATAAAGGATTAAATGAAAACATTGGGAGTCTTCAACAACTTATCAATGGAGTGGCATGGGGAAAAAACTAGGCAGTGCTGACTCAAATAGTAACAAGCAAAACAAACCTGTTGTTCTGGAATCAATTCCTTTAACTGTGAATGAAGATCCTGCAATGGCCCAGAGAAGTTATTTTACGAATATAAGCACTGATGGATACAAGCAAAAGCTAAAAATACCAAGTGAGGAAACATGAAATAATTAAACCATTTTGAAGTCGAAATGTGCAATTAAGTGTAAAGGATAAGATTGTCACTCTCGGGCAACGATTTAAATGGCAGCCACAATGTGTCATTGTGATCACTATTATATGGTCTTGGCTCTTCTCATCACTGATAATCAAAAAAGGAATAGCAAGAGAATAGAAAAATAACTCACAAGATCAGAAGAGGTTTGCGTTTGAAGCCATCTAACCGAGTTGCCGAGACTGGAATGCTGTTTCTGCAGCATAAACAAATCCAATATATAAGAACTTAAGCACACTGCTTACTAGGAGAAAAGAATTATATGGCAATTCAAACAGTCGCATGGAACTTACCACACGGGATCTTAGCCTAGATAGCGCCGACACACCCTTCAAAAACACCATTGCGGACTGCAAAAGAAAACAAAAAAATATAATAGAAAACTCTACACCATACTTGTTCTTCTTCGGCGATTTGTTGGATCTTCATTTGATTAGAGTACTTCGAATTTTCAATTATTTGTCAAGCACAAAGGAATCAATAATAATTAAAACTAAACAAATCAATATATACAAAATAAAATGGCTATACATGTTCAAACACTTGATCTGCAAAAACAAATAGCAACTCCAGGTAACAAACATTATCGTCCCAAAGATCTATGATTGGCGATAGGATCCAAAAACAAGTCGGCGGCCGAAGAAACAGAGATGATATAGAATTAACAGGTAATCAGACGACAACCAAAGGGTAAACAGCAAAGAAAACAAACATTACGGCCAAATTAAATGATCGTCGATTTTTTTATTTAAGAAATGAAACATACCGGTCAGAGAAATACTGCGGAGAAGAGAAAGTGGCACCGGCGGATTTTGGATTTTTATTTTCGAATTATGTTTTGTACTTCAATTCTTTGAATTTATTCGAGGTTCATCAAATTCCGTTAATACCCTCCGTTTCCCTTATAATTATCGGCTGAAATACATTCCCTCATGCCGGGGTTCTAAAAAAAAACTCCAGAGCTTAAAAAAAAGCTCCTCTAATAAGGGGTTTAGGAACCCGTAGATAATCGGTTCCAAAAAGCTCCTCTAATAAGGGGTTTAGGAACCCGTAGATAATCGGTTCCAAGACAGCTGTTTTTTTAAGTAATGGTTATTTAATTTAATCATATATACATAAGAATAAAAATATATGAATAAAAATATATAAATAAAAATATTTATATAATAAATATTAGAATAAAAATATTTAAATATAAAATATTTAAATAAAAATATTTGTATAATAAATATTTGAATATAAATATTTATATAATAAATATTTGTATAACAAATATTCGAAAAAATATTTGTATGATAAATATTCAAAAAAAACATTCGAATAAAAAGATTAAAATAAAAAGATTCGAATAAAAATATTCATATAATAAATATTATAATAAAAATAATGGAATAAAAATATTCGAATAAAAATATTCGAATAAAAATACTTATATAAAAAATACTTGAATAAAAAATATTTGAATAAAAATATTCGAATAAAAAATATTCGAATAAAAATATTCAAAAAAATTGAATAAAAATATTACAATAAAAAATATTTAAATAAAAATATTCGTATAATAAATATTCGAATAAAAATATTCATTCAATAAATATTTGAATAAAAATATACGAATAAAAATATTTCTATAATAAATATTCAAATAAAAATATTATATAATAAATATTCGAATAAAAAATATTCAAACAAAAATATTCGAATAAAAAATATTTGAACAAAAATATTCGAATAAAAAATATTTGAATAAAAATATTCGAATAAAAAATATACTAATAAAAATACTTGAATAAAAATATACGAATAAAAATATTCATATAATAAATATTTGAATAAAAATATTCGAATAAAAAATATAAAAATAAAAATACTTGAATAAAAATATACAAATAAAAATATTTCTATAATAAATAATCGAATAAAAATATTTATATAATAAATATTCAAAAAAAATATTCTAATAAAAAATATATGAATAAAAATATTCGTATAATAAATATTTGAATAAAAATATTTGTATAATAAATATTTGAATAAAAATATTCGTATAATAAATATTGAAAAAAAATATTAGAATAAAAAATATTCGAATAAAAATATTCGTATAAAAATATTCTAATAAAAATACTCGAATAAAAATACTCGAATAAAAAGATTCGAATAAAATATTCGTATAATAAATATTCAAATAAAAATATTCGAATAAAAAATATACGAATAAATATTACACACAATTCTTTATAAAGTATACACAATGGCTTACAAAAACCGTAAGGAAAAAGGTATGTACAAAATTTCTTATAACTTCTCACCATGAGCTAAAGGAGCCATCTAAAGGTAAGGATTTGTGTACATACACAATTTACTACGATAATACATAAAATTAGTACAAGAAATATAAGGATTTATGTATGTACACAAATCTCTACAAAATATACACAAATGCTTACGAAAATTGTAAGAAAAAAGGTATGTACACAAATCCTTACCCTTGAATGACCTCCTTTAGCTCATGATTTTGAAGTCGTAAGGATTTATGTACATACCTTTTTCCTTACGATTTTCGTAAGCCATTGTGTATACTTTGTAAGGAATTGTGTACATACATAAATCCTTATTATTTTTGTGTCATATTATGTATACTCGTAGCCATTTGTGTATGTACACAAACCCTTACCCTTAGATGGTCTCCTTTAGCTCATGGTTAGAAGTCGTAAGGATTTGTGTACATACCTTTTTTTTTACGTTTTTCGTAAGTAATTGTGTATACTTTATAAGAAATTGTGTACATACACAAATCCTTATCATTTTTGTGTCATATTATGTATACTCGTTGTCATTTGTGTATGTACACAAACTCTTACACTTAGATGGTCTCCTTTAGCTCATGGTTTTGAAGTCGTAAGGATTTGTGTACATACATTTTTTTCTTACGTTTTTCGTAAGTCACTGTGTATACTTTGTAAGGAATTGTGTACATATACAAATCCTTATCATTTTGTGACATACTATGTATACTCGTAGTCAATTGTGTATGTACACAAATCTTTACCCTTAGATGCCTCTTTTAGGTCATGGCTTTAAAGTCATAAGGATTTGTGTACATACATTTTTTCTTACGTTTTTCGTAAGTCACTGTGTATACTTTGTAAAGAATTGTGTACATACACAAATCCTTATCATTTTTGTGTCATACTATGTATACTCGTAGCCAATTGTGTATGTACACAAATCCTTACCCTTGGATGCCTCCTTTAACTCATGGTTTCGAAGTAGTAAGGATTTGTGTACATACCTTTTTTCTTACGTTTTTCGTAAGCCATTATGTATACTTTGTAAGGAATTGTGTACGTACACAAATCCTTACCATTTTTGTGTATATTATGTATACTCGTAATACAATTAGATCTGCTCTTCATAGACAAACTTGGGATTTGCGATCCCAGGTAAGATCGGTTCAGGATCATGGGATCCTTTTCTATCAGATAGGAAGGGTTGTTGTACAAAATGTACTTCTAAGTAATTGCCCCTTAGATCCTATATCTATCTATATGAAGAAGAAATCATGTAACGAAGGGGATTCTTATTTGTACAAATGGTACTTCGAGCTTGGAACGAGCATGAAGAAATTAACGAGACTTCTTTATCTTTTGAGTTGTTCTGCCGGATCGGTCGCTCAAGACCTTTGGTCTCTACCCGGACCCGATGAAAAAAATGGGAGTGTATGTACACAAATCCTTATCCTTGGATTACCTCCTTTCGCTCATGGTTTTGAAGTTGTAAGGATTTGTGTACATAACTTTTTTTTACGTTTTTCGTAAGCCATTGTGTATACTTTCTAAGGAATTATGTACATACATAAATCCTTACTATTTTTGTGTCAATTTATGTATTCTCGTAATGATTTATGTATGTACACAATTCCTTACGTTTGTAAAATTTATGTATATACCGTTTTTCTTACCGTTTTTGTAAGAATTTTTGTATGTACACAAATCCTTACATTTGTAACAATTTATGTATGTGTCATTTTTCTTACAGTTTTTGTAAGAAATTGTTTATATAGTTCGTAACTATTATGTACATAAAATGACCAGGTAAATCGGTTAAGGCTCTTTTTAGGCTTTTTTAAGGGGTTTTTTCTAGAACTACCCCTCGATGCCAACTAGTCAAACTATCAACAATCATTTTCTCTTCAATGGGATATTTTTCCGATTTCATCTTCAAACAAAGTAATATATTTAGAGGAAATTTTTTTTAAAAAGCTAATAGTGATTATAGTAGTATATGTTCTAAAATATAATCTCTACCATTTGACATTGATCGCTCAATCACTCTGCTGGATCGCTGGTGATTTTTTTATTTGAAAAATAATATTTTTTAAATTTTATTTTAAAGAATAATTTCTTTTCTGCACACGTAAACCTAATTTTTATACTACACAATACAAATTACTATTTTGCATCTTGTACAACTCGAAATTAGGCTGATGTGGATTTTCTATCGCCTTTTTAAAAAATGATTTATATTTTTTATAATGAAATTTGTATCCTGGAGGATATGAATTACTAGTTCATTTTACAAATCTCTGCACTATTTATCGCGATGAGTTGAATGTAATTTGCTTTATGTAGGATGCGAATTACTCGAGACTCAATTTTTAAATTGTTCTCGATAGGCTTGTTTAATTTAATTTATTTTTGTTGTCATAGATTCAGATTTTTAATTTTTTTTTCTTCTCTATCGTAGTAGAGATACATCTCTTTAAAATGGTACAAAAAGCTACTTCTAAACTGCATTATAAGGGTATATAATTAAAGTTTAAAAAGTTATCTTGGCATATTTCTTACCTGAACCTATAGCGATATTTTCTTACTCACTAAAAGGTGTTGGGATCGAATATAAAAATTTGTATAGCTAAATTCCTTTTTTTTTGTTTGGAAAATATTTTTTGAGTTATTTTGAAAATAATGTCATCCAAGGGGATTTTTATTTAAAGAATGTATTTTCTAAAATTGGAGTTACGCCAATCATTTAAGTAGACCGAACACTATAAAACCATACATTTTTAAAAATAGGATTCGAGAATCGATTACAGATGAGGAAGGATTAGCACCCATATATCGTCCAAAAATTGGTACTTTGATAATTACCGTTTTATTAAATTTTTCGAGCTAAAATGATATCGAATTAATTTCCAATTGAATTTGTGAATTACTTTAGACGCACCTAAACCGAAAGTAGGCGTCCGAGCCACCACCATCACAATAGGAGTTGGTCTCACTTACGATCGAATTTAGGGGCACCGTATTAATTAATTAAAATCGTTATGCAATTTTTAATTAAAAATAAATTACAATACGATAAATAATTAAAAACATAAATAAATACAATTATTAACATAAATTAAAACTAATCTAAAATATGAATTTAAACATACATAAATACTAATATAAAACATAAATTAAAACATACATAAATAAATACGAAACATAAAGTATTACTCTAATACATAACTAAATTAATAAACAACAATTTTAATTATACAAAATACAACATAAATAAAAAAGATAAAAATATACCTAGAGATTTAAACGACTAATCCCGACTAATCTTCACTGAGATCTATCATGACCCCTCCCAAATATTTAATTACATTGGATCCAAAATAGAACATCGATCAAACCATTCAAAAATTTTAGGAGAGCTAAATAATTAAATTAGGATCGTAGGGTATTACCCTCACCCAATTGGTTAACTTATAAAAGGCTCTCCTCCCTTCCTTTTATAGGCAATGGGGGAAGAAAAAACAATGTTTCCCATCGATGTGAGATTCCAATCACAGATCAATTTTTGCTTTCATTTGCTTCTTCTTCTTTCCTCTTTTATTTTCCTTTTCTTTTTTATTAATTTTATATTAATAATATTATTACTAAAATAATACTAAAAATACTAAAACTCAATAAAAATAAGTGATTAAAGTTGTCCCTCTTTGTTTGTATTTTTGAAACAAGAACAAACTAAAGATAACGTTGCGATCATTTTAAAAACGAAAAGTGTGAAAAATAGCCTGACGAGTTGATTTTGGAAAATCGGATTTTATTGATTTTAGTTATTAATTATGAAAATCAGTATCGTGTTAAAAAACATTTAATTTGAATTTTTAAAAATTATTTGGAGTCCTCACCGGCCACTTTGGTAGGCCAGACACCATAAAATAAACCAGAGATTCTTTTTAAAATATTTTGGGTTCGGGAGTCGATTACGCATAAGGACGACCCTTACAAACGCCCAAGATTGGTACCTTATTAATTATACGTGGTATTTTGACATTTCGAATAATAATATTAATTTAATCTGTCATTGGAAAATAAATATCGTTCGAATAAGAATATCCTTTTGGATAAGAAAATGCTAGTGCTTTTGTGAGGATATTATTCCTTCGTATGGGCCTAGCAAAGTACGTTCGGAGCTCGACTACCCTATGCTTTCGTGAGGATATTGTTCCTTCGTATGGGCATAGCGAAAGGGTCCCCCTAAATTGAACTCGATCGAGATGAGCCTATAATGGGTGATGATCGAGGGCCTTGCTACTCTTAGAAGAGGACAGCAAGGACAATTTGGGTACCTCGTAAAACCGAAACTGCATTTAGAGAACTAGAAAACCTACCCGATTAGAGCCATACGGTTAACCTAGGTTCTGTTAGATGAGATGAATAAGGTTGATTTATCTTCTTTCTTGTTTGCTTCATCATTTTCGCATCGATATTTCATGAAGGTGTCGGTCTAAGTGGTTTGTCTAATTAGAGGCTTTCACCACAGTTAGAGATAAAACGAGAAATAGAAAAACAAGTGGAAAAAGAGAAAGGGAAAATAGGGAAAAAAAGAGAGAGAAAAAAAGAAAGAAAACAAGAGAAAAAAGAAAAAGAGAAGATCTTTCAATCAGTGAAAGTTGCTCAAAGGGCGATCACTAGTATGATCAACACCTTCGCTTGCATTTATTTTTGCATTCGTGCATTTTCATAGTATGTATTTTTTTGCATTCATCAATAAGACAAGGAGATTGACCTTGGATACCTCGTGGCAGTTTTTCAAGCCACAACCATTCCACACTCTTACAACACCCGCTCTCAATCAAGAATCATGGACGATAGACTAGCTAACGTTGAGAAGTCACAAAAGGAAATCGAGGATCGTTTGACAAATATTGAGGCAAGGATTGAGAAGTCCCAAAATGATATCATCACTAAGCTCACTGAATTGTTTGGAAAGCCTGATCATAGAAAAGCTAAGGTTTTTGATGAGCAATCCAATATGGAAGACTTAGGTGGAAACACCTCTCACACTAAGGCTCAACCTGAAGCATCAATTCTGAAAGACATTCACATTGCCGAGGCATCTGTTAACAACCCAGTTGACGCGGGTCATGGTTTTGACAATGAAGTCAATGTCGAAGTTCCAGATTTGGACTTGATGAACGAATTAGAGTCTAGGTTAAGGAAAGAATTTGAAAAGAAATTTGAGGAGCAACGCCTCCAAGTTGAGGAAAAAGTCAACCTGTTGCAAGCGACCGATGATTTTGGAATCGATGCCTACGAGTTAAGCTTAGTATCTGATTTGGTGTCATCCCACCTAAATTCAAGGTGCCAGACTTTGAGAAATATGATGGGACCACTTTCCCCTCAACTCACTTAACCATTTATTGTCGTAAGATGGCGGCACACTTGAGAAATGAGAAGCTTCTCATTCATTGCTTTCAGGATAGCCTAACCGGGGTAGCTGCCCGTTGGTATGCCCAGCTTAGTCAGGCGAACGTGAAGTCTTGGAAAGACCTGTCCAAAACCTTTATCGAGAAATACAAACATGTGAAGGACATGGTCCCCAATAGAACCAAGCTTCAAAGCTTGTCTCAGAGGCAAGATGAGACCATCTGACAGTATGCCCAACGGTGGAGAGACATTGCTGCTCAGGTTCAGCCGCCCATCTTGGAAAACGAGATCACTCGCTTGTTTGTGGACTCGCTTCATGGTCCACTCTATGAGAAGATGATAAGCAATATATCTTTGGGATTTGCCGAGTTTGTGAGTACGGTCGAATCCATCGAGGTTGCCTTCAAAAATGGCAAGTTGAAATTCGGGGAAAACACACAAAAATACTTGAAGAAGAGGGATAATGAGGTGAGCTATGTGAGCACCCCTAGAACTATGTGGCACTTTTCTTGTTACCAGTCTCCTCAGCCTGTCATATGATATACGCCTTGGAATATATATTGTAATATTGTTGGAAGACTAGAATATGACACATATTTCAGTATCAGATATGATCTCACCATCATAATATACTAAAACGGTAACTATTTTCGCCATTTTTGAATACTTAATTTGGGAGGGTTTCAAACTTAAATAGGAAAAATTTTAATGTTTCATTTTCTCAAGCATTTTGGAATGTAATTTGTACAAAAGAACTTTACATTGTGTAAGATGCGAATTTATGCTAGCTTTGCAGAATTCTTGATATGGCAAGTAAATTTGCATCCTACACAATATGAAGTTTATCTTACATATATTAAGCACACCATAAGCGTGCAAACAATCATCTTCTTCATATTGCATTTATTTCCAAACACTAAACCTATGAATCTATTTTTTGCTATTGTTTTCTATCGTAGAACTTATGAGTACACATCGTTCAGTAAAAAGATCACAAAAGATTGTCTATTTGACTTTTCAACCGCGGTAGTTGACTCACTCAATAAAAATATCAAAGAATTTCATGTCAAAATACCACTTCAAGAGCCTAGACCCGAAGAACGTTACACTCTTTCACTATCGAATGTGAGAGATATGCGAAGAATGTTTCAAACATACAAACGTGTTGGCAGAACAAACATAGAGATAACTGTAGTTTTTGATAATGGCTCATATTCCTGTACTATTAATTATTTAGAAGATGAAGTCGCGTTGCCAACACATAATTATAGAAAATGAGAAGAGCGAGAACAAATAATAAAAGAACTAAACTCAGCATCTGACTTAAGTATAAACTACATTGAAATCGAATCAGATTCCCCATCTATTCATTTTAACTAGAATGTAATACCATTTTGATTTGCTATTTTATAACATATATTATTAAATATTCGACTAGACATAAATTTTATAATAACATAATAAACAAATAAGGAGGATTAAAAATAAAAATAAAATCTCAATTTTAACATATAAATAATATCCCTATTTTGTAACATCATAAAAAAATTCTACTATATTTCAATATACAAATAATATTTCAATCTTGATCTAAGAAAAAAATATTATAGAGGATAATATATCATAGTCTTGGTCTAAGAGAAATAGTACCCCGGAGAATAACCTAAAAATATCTTTATTCCCATCTCATCTACAATGGTAGGAGCTTCGACTGCGGGTGAGCATGGTGGTCTTCACCGTGACGATGTCGGTAATAAACCCCATTGATGTGTGTTAGATATGCGTAATTGTAGTACAAGTGTACACGTCGTCAAGTAATAAAGTGATAAGTATATCAGATATCGTCTCCACAGGGATTGGTTTACTTAATATATCTTCTTCATCTCCTTGCTCTGTAAATAAAAACACAAGTAAATTAGGTTTTGATTAAACTAAATAAAGCAATTAGAGAAAACTAAATAGAATGAAATCAAATTGAGAAAAAGAGCAGGATCCAGTTGTGTTGTATAGTGGATTTGATTGATCTGTTTCTCTCTAATGCAATTGCACTTCATTATCTCGGCAGCACTATAGATTATTGCCTCGTCAACGATAGCATTGTCTGCCACGACAATCCCTTGCTCTTGGACAGATTTACCAAAGTTCGGCAAAGTGTTCTTTGATGATTTCGCTTATCCCTAAGTCAAAACACTGTTGATGACTAGTCCTTGATGATACCTCCCGACGTTAATCAATTATAACCAACAACCAATCCCACACTACTTTTAGCCACTAAAACTCCAACCTATCCCTAGGTCGAGTTAGCATTTTCCAATCAAGTCAAATACCTTACTTACTCTTTTCGTGAATCTAACTCTCCCGAGTCTACATAAATAGATTACTCACAAACTTCTCTCCCGAGCTTGAATGCAAGAACAAAGAATGACAAAGAGTAAGCAAACTTTGATATTTTATTGTATTGAACAAGAACAAGATACAATCTCTTCTCATTAATACTCAACAACCTTCACCTAAACCCTAAGAAAGCTTAGAACAACAATTATTCCTAGGGTAAACTTTCTCAATTCGGCTCTCCTCTTCCCTTGGATGGTTATGCCTTATATAGGCTTGGCCTAGGGCAAACCTTTCCTAAGTAGAATACAACTTGGAGTAGGGAACAAGTTATGTACATAAGTTAAATATTTCCAAGTTTAATTCTTCTAAAAAATTTTCCCGCGTGGCCTTGTCTTTGGGCTTTCTTCAGGTTATTCAGCTTCGATCCTTGGGTTTCTTGTCCAACAACGTTCTCCTCATTTTTTTCCTCAGTTTGCCTGCCATGTTTCTCTTTGTCCTCTGCTGCCTCGGCATCAAATCCTACCTCAGTCATAGTTTGCTGCCGCGATAATACTTTTTCCTGCACAGACGTAAAATTGCAATAAAATATGCCTTTTCTAAAAATATTATCATTAATAGCATAATCCCTAAATATATCATATTAAGTATATGAATTGGTCTAAATAAGTGTAGAATTTATGATAAATGCCCATGAAAAGTGTAGAAAGTGATAGTGAGTTGAACACTTATCACCCATTTTCATCCAATAGGTCATAGTAGAAGCTTTTTACTCTAGGATAAGTAATGGTGGGCTTCACCTTGAATTAAATGTTAGAAACATGACCCTGGAATAAGAATTTCTCCACTATTATAGTATTTGGTGACACTAGATACTATATATCCCAATCTTGATCTCGAAAAAAGAAAGACCCAAGAGTATAAGATCGACCAATTCAATATATTATGATTTGTCGTTAAACAGAAGAATACGTTAATATATAAATTTTAGTGGGTAAAAGACAATCAAATGCATATAACACATTTAAATAATAGTAGGTAACTATAACTGAATGGTTTCTTACGGTCTAAAATTTGGGTATTTATAGTAACTCGCATCGTGGAGGATGCGAAATATGTAAGTACTTTACATCCTGTAAGATTTAAAGTATTGCGGACCTGTACAATCCTTTTTGACGTGTCATGAAAGAATTTCGCATCCTGTACGATGAAATTACATTTAATTTATTGCGGTAAATACCAAGGATGCAAATTTTATTATAAAAATATAAATATTTTTTAAAGAAAAAAGCGACAGAAAATCCAAATTAGCCTAATTTTGTGTTTTACAAGATGCTAAGTAGTAATTCATATTGTGCAAGATACGAATTAGGTCTACGTGTGCAGAAAGGGGATTATTCTTCAAAATAAAGTTTGAAGAGAATTATTTTTTAAATAAAAAGAAAAAAGAAATATCCCTCTAATTAAGTTGTATATTATAGTTAAAAATCAATTTAATTCAAAAATATATTTATTTAATTAATTAAATTATTTTTTAATTTTTTATTTTCTTAAGTTAAAGGTTTTAAAGTTACTAAACTTTTTTAGAAGTCTCATTCTTCTCATTTTTAAATAAAATTAAAATTAAATCTAAAATTTATCAAAGAAAATTATTCACATATACTTGTGGAAACAATTTCAATGTGATAAAAGTTCAATTCATTTCTCTCAAAATAAACATTACTCCTATACCTATCTATATAGTATATTTTTTATTGGTTAAAAATATATTACGCTCTGAATAAATATCGAAGTTTAAAATGATTAATCTTATTTATCTATAATACATACACAAGTTATGAAGTGAAGCAGTAAAAATGTTTATTTTTATATAAAAAAAATTATTGGTATCTTGAAAGATTCAATGCAGATAATATTATTAGAGTTTATAATTTAAATTATATTTTCATGAAGTTTTGACAATGAACTATTTATTAGAGGAATAAAGCTTGTTACATCTATAAAACGGATTTGTTAAAATCCATTGAACTATAATTCAAGTTGTATATTTTTTAGGTATTGAAGTCCACAACTTTCATGGTGGTTTGTTTCTCACCCAGACAAAATATATTATCGATTTGCTTGTCAAAACCAAACTTCATGATGCTAGTGAAGTTTTAACTTTTATTACGACTAATACTAGGTTAAGCAAGCATGGTGGTGTGTTGTTAAATGATGCTTCCGAATACATAAGCATTGTTGGTTCCTTGCAATATTTGAGCCACAGACCGAATATTTCATTTGCTGTTAATAAAGTTCGCAATTCATACAAAATCCTTCTGAGGATCATTGGGTGATTGTCAAGCGTATCCTCAGGTATCTTAAAAGAACTCTAAATTTTGGATTGTGGTTTGCTCCTGATAATTCTGCAAACATAGGTTTGCATGCTTTCTTCAATGCTAATTGAGGTAGTGATCCTGATGATCGTCGATTGATTTTCGGCTATTGTACCTATCTTGGTTTACACTTGGTGTCCTGGAGTTCTCGAAAACAACGTGCAGTTTCCAGGTCGACAGCAGAAGCTGAGTTTCGAAGTTTAGCAGATGCTACAGCTGATGTGTTATGGATGAAGGCAGCTCTTCATGATACATGAGTTTATTTTCCTGAACCACCAGTCATCTGGAGTGATAATATCAGTGTCGTTGCAATGACCGCCAAACCAGTCATGCATGTCAAGACTAAGCACGTGGACTTAGATTTGTTCTTTGTACGTGAAAAAGTTCTATCTCAAATCATGCAGGTTAACTATGTGTCTGCTGCAAACCGGGTGGCTGATATATTCACCAAGCCACTTTCAGTGCAAGCTTTTGAGGAATTTCGTGCTCATCTTTGTGTTTGAAGTTTGACAGAAATTCAAGAAATGAGAGAAATATTAGAGGAATAAAGTTTGTTATATCTATAAAACGGATTTGTTAAAATCTGTTGAGCTATAATCCAAGTTATTTATGGCTGAAATTCAAGGGTTCATGACTATAAATAAAGAGCCAAACCTTTCTGTAAAAGCACATTCATAACAATAAAGAAATTGTTTACATACTATTCGTCTAATTTTCAGCACTATTGTCAAACAGTAAAAAATTTGAGTTTTTAAGTTCTAATAGCATCATGAATAATTATAATTAAATTTTTTATAAAAAATTAAAAGTTTCATTTGATATGAATTAAATTTTTAAAAATAATAATCATAAAATAAAATTTATCTTCAATAAATTAGTTCCGTTGCACTTCTCCTTATTTTGGCATCAATGATTTTTTTAATTTTACTTTTTACATCAAATCTAAATGTTTTATTTTATTGTGTTATTAATTCATTTAACAGATACTAAAAGTCCACCGTTTTTTATCTTACTGGTGAAGTGTTAGAGGGTTTGGCTATCAGGTATGGGCTCCAATAAGTCGAATTTTTACTGTACAAGCAAACTTCATAAAAATTATATCCTCAATCGTTTGATTTAACTCATAGATGGTACAAATAAATATGCACCTCCGGGCATCATTAGGTAATCGTTAATTAATCGTTTATGACATTTTATAGATGTAAGTAGTGTGGTTTGGTGGGATCTGCATAAAGTAAGGATTAGTTTGTCAAAAAAGAGTAGGAACCTATCGTATATTCGAATCATAAATTTTGTTTTGAGATAAAATAAATTTATAAAATTTAAATATAAATTAATAATTAAATCACTAATTTATCATTGAAATGATTTTAATTTTTATGGATTTTAAATAATAATAATCTTATTATTCGTTCTACATTTTTTTTTTGAAAATGTTGGATTGTGATTAAGAACCACACCCTAACGATATTTGTCAAAAATTTGAAGTCCAACGTTGAACTTGGGAACTTATTTTTATTATTCGTATATTATAATATATTTAAATATTCATACTTTTAAAATTAAATTTGATATTTTTATCTGGTTGTAAAATAATATGTTATTAATTCTTCTCTATTAATATATATTTTTATTTTATAATTTCTCTTTAGTTGATTCTAAAATTGAGTTGGTATGGTTAGGGTTGTAAATGAGACGAGACAGATCACAAGTTACTCGAGTTCAACTTGGTCAAAACTAGATTCGATTTGAGCTCGAACTCAACTCGAGTTCTTGACAAGCCGAGCTGAGCTACATGATACCCGACTCGAAAAGCTCACGAAATACTTGAAAATATAAATATATTATTTTTTATATTTTATAATTTAAAATCTAAATTTAAAAACTTAAAATCCTAAATCCAAACCCTAAACATAAGTCGTAAACCCTAAAATTAACATACTAAAACCTAAAATTAATAAACTTGAATTTACACAACTTGTGTATCAATTTTTTTCTCCACTAGGCTTTAAATAAAACGTGAGAGATAAGATTTATTCTGGTTTAACACGCTAAAGATCGGTCAATACTTGGCTCGAAAAAACTCAAAACCGACTCGAGTTCTTAACGAGTCGAGTCGAGCTCAAATTTATAGGCTCGTTTAAATTTACTCAAATTCGAACTCGACTCAAAATCTTAACGAACCGAACCGAACTTAGTACTACTTAAACTTGACTCGACTCGTTTACACCCTATTATAAAAATGAGATAATATTAATTTAATTAAGAACATTATATAGTGCGGAATATAGATATTAAATTCCATACAATCAAGCTAAATTCACATTTTATTATCTATTTAATATTTATCGTATTTTCAATCTCATGAGTAATTTTAATAAAAAATATGATATTTGTTTAAAACATTTGAATTTAAACACTATCATATATATTATCGATAAATTAAATAAATAAAAATAAATATTATCATATAATTATATATTAAAAAATATTTATCATATTTTTTAATTGAATTGCGTGATCAACTGATCATCAATAGAATTGGTCCAGCCACACAATGCCGACCGGCCGAGTGCTACTTTATTTATTTTATTGCAGGTTTTAAAGTTGTTTTAATGATATTGATAGTTTTTTTAAACCTAGAAGCAAGGTGCTTTGTGATATTTATAAATAAAAATACGTCTTTTAAAAAGTCAAACGAGAATGGTAAATTTTTATTCTAAATTTATTATAGTAATATTTAAATATTTTTAATCATTTTAAAAACTCATTTATATGTATTATAATATTGAAGAAAATATGTAATTATATGAAAAATAAAATTATTATGAATAGTGATGAATACTCCTCGTCTTCATTCTTATACAAATTTAAATTCGATATTTACTTTGTATATATAATTGTAACAAAAAATAATAGAAAAAATATTATAAGTTTAAGTCAAAACTTTCATTCGTTACGTAACAAAATAAAAATATTAAAATAAAAGAACAAATCAATAAAAATTAAACTCAAATATTTATATTATACAATACAACTATCTTATGCCTACGTCAAGACGTTGTCGACATTTTTGTAAGGTTACTTTGCTTGTTATACTAGTACTACTAACCTCTGTTACAAGCTAAGTTTTCATTTCCCATGAAATGTAGATAAATTAAAATTGTATTCGGTCTCTCAGAAAAAATATATTCAAATAAAATTATAAAAATAAAAACTTTTCATCAGATTTTTAATTAATTTAATACTCTTCAAAAAAATATATATTTTACTAATTTTTTCAATGAAAACACAACCATTTTGTAGGAAGACGAACACGTTTTCAGTTTTCGATATTATAGGTATTAATTTTTTTCGACTCAAACCCTCATCTTAATGTGTTTTTATTTTTATTATCTATCAGTATCACATATTTATTTTTGTTAGGTGAATTTTTAATATTTTATATATAAAAAATTTTAAATTTAAGAGTCGATAATATCTTAAAAATTGAGTGTCCGTTTGAGTATTTTATTCTAATAAATCATAAATAATAGAATTATTAGTTTTATTAATTTAATTATAAGTGTTCTCAACCAAAGGGATTAGCCAGTAGTGTGTAATTAGATATTGTTTAAGTAGGTCTTCGGTTTAAGGTATTGTCGATACAAAAAGTCTTTCTCGAAAAATTTACTCGCACAAATCAGGTCCGCAAAACGAGTTAATTTAAATTAATTAAAAAACCTTAAAAAGATTGAGAAGACAATATAAAAGAATTTTCATATATAAATTTAAGAAAAACATTTTATGTGAACCAAAGAAGCCCCTATCAAATTCCATTTTATAAAAGTTAATTACAAACTGCGTTCCGGTTCGGTAACAGGCAACACTGGTTTGTTTTTTGTTTTTGTTTTTTTTTGCCTTGAACTTAAAGTCTTGAAGATTTTTAAGACATAAAACCTCTTTGGTCGTCAACGTCAGTTCTAACCACCACTGTTTGGCGGTGTCCACGCATTTCTTACGTCACATGATCGTTGATCATCTACAGTTTCATTGCCTTTGACAAGTCTGCATGAAGAAGACGAACGATAAATCCAACCCATGTAGGAACGGCCGAATAATTAAAAGCTCAGTCTTAAGAGTTTAAAATATTAGCGGTAGGTTTGATTCTCTTCCTCCAAGTCTGTCATTTATAAGAGTTGTAATTGCTACTTTCTCTATAGTGCTTTCTTGGCTTGAATGTTTCTTCGAAAACGACATTTATTTTACAGGAGAAGATGGTCTGTTGCATCCTTTTTTCAATGCGTTAGGCGGCCTTTTGGCTTCATATTTTAAGTACACCAGCAAATCACTAGGCTTGCTCCAGCTATTTGTCACAGACAACCTATCCTATGCTTTTAACCATTTTCCTGGTCTCATCCATCCAATTCAGACTTGTTAAACATTGACTTTCACATCTTCTACCTCCGTTGAATGAAACAACGGGGTACATGAAAAGCCAAGATTTTTGTTCTAATCCTATTGGGGCAATTTGCAACTTTTAAATCAATTCAAACTCTCCTGCTTCTTACCCTTTCTTTCTTTTGACATAGAGTGTGTTCTCATTTGCATTCGGGGACGTTGCTTCCTGAATTGAAACCGGTTAATGTTAAATGGATGTTGTTCTATGTTATGCAAATTTAGAAACAGAAACCAGATAGTTTCCAGTTTTTGACTCTTTGAAGCCTTTGGTTTCTCTCACAAAATGGGTTCAGCCGTTTTGCTTCTTGTTTCGATTCATATCTACATCATAGCAGCTGCAACTAACCCTGATGATGGTAAGTTTGCCTCAAGTAACTTGTTTTCTTATAGTATAGTTTCTGTTGATTCTATAGGTTTGCGTTGGACAATATGTTATTGATTATCTATGTTGCAGCTGAGTCTGGGTCTTAGTCAAATTAAAGGGCTAAATCTATTTGTATTCCTTCCATTCCATGCAAATTTATGTTGAATGATTTGGAATTGCTACCTCAGAATTTAGCTCTGGTTCTGATCAAGAGAAACCAAAACGTTTTGTGCAGCTAGTGCTCTAAGATCTCTCATGGGTGAGTGGAAGAATTTACCGTCTAATTGGGGGACTGGGGATCCTTGTGATGATAAATGGGTTGGAATTGATTGCAGTGGTTCACGTGTGGTCTCATTGTAAGTTGTTTGTGCTTCACCTTTTAAAACTTTGTTTAGTTTGGTTGTTCCAGCTTTGGGATCTTCGTAACAATTTTTTTACTGTTTCAGACAACTGCCAAACATGAAATTGGAGGGACGGCTGACGGGAGATGTATTAAGCCTATCAGAATTACAAGATTTGTAGGTCCTTTTGCCTACTATCTGCTTCCATTTGTTCATGGATGTCATTGTGCAATTGGAATTTATGAACAATCCTTCTAAACATTTATTTTTTTAGTTCTTCTTCTTCCTTTGCTCTTTGGATACTAGGGATCTTCTACTTAGGTAGAGGCAGTTGTGTTCATGGATATGGTTACTTTAACTTCTTTGTTTTGGATTTATTTCTCAGGGATCTATCTTACAATGAAGGCATCACGGGATCTCTTCCCTCGGGGATTGGAAACTTAAAGAAGCTGATAAACCTGTAAGGGGTTCTATTTCCTGACAAAGGATCAACTGGAATCAGATATCTGTTTTGCTATTTACTCAAAAGTTAAAACATGTTTTTCTTTTCTTTAATATGAATGGCAGAATCTTGGTTGGTTGTGGTTTCTTCGGTCCAATTCCTGATGCAATAGGATCTTTGCCGCAACTGAGGGTCCTGTAAGAATTTGACCTTTAATTCTTATTCCTCTCAAGTGACAAACAATTTCATTTGGATTCTATATATAGTTTGTATTAAGTGAAGGAAATTACCTTGGTAAAACTGGCATTTGAGACTCCCTGATCGCAGGCTGTATGATGTTTTGGCATCTCTGTTTCTACTTGTTATTCTTTTATATCTTTTAATCAGAGTGCTTTCGGCCTGTATTACCTACAGATCATTAAATTCTAATGGCTTCACTGGGTCTATTCCACGGTCCATTGGTAATCTATCAAACCTTTATTGGTTAGATCTAGCTGACAACCAACTTAGTGGAGAAATTCCAGTTTCAGATGGACCTACTACACCAGGGCTTGACTGGTTGATTAATACCAAGCACTTGTATGTCATTTTTTTGTAGTTTGACTTTTTGGATGTTTTTTTTTTTCATGTTTCTTTTTTCTATGGTAACAATGTTCTCCATTATTGACAGTCATTTTGGGATGAATCAAATCTCTGGTCCAATTCCATCTAAACTTTTCAGTTCAGGAATGAGTCTGATACATTTGTAAGTTCCATTCTGTTTTCTTTCAAAAAAAAAAAAATCTGAAACTTACTGATTGACTTTACCTGGAAAGAGCTATGCAACTAGAAAAGAAGGCACATTTGCATAACAACATTTCCCCATAGACAGCAATTTCTCTTTACATGCAGGAATGTCTCTCATTTCGCTCCTTCTGCATGCATGTATTTCTGTATATTTGAAACAATTATTTTTCCATCTCTTTTCAAGGCTATTTGAAAGCAACAGGCTCTCTGGACCTCTTCCTTCCACCCTTGGGCTCGTGAACACTCTGGAGGTGGTGTGAGTATCTAGACCAAGTACTCGACCAGATTAATGTCGAGGTTTTTATGAAAGGGTATCATGTACTTTTTCTTTTGACGATGACTAATAAATTTATTGTGTTGTTACAGACGCTTTGACAACAATTCACTTAATGGGAATCTTCCATTTAATCTCAACAACCTTACAAGTGTTCACGATCTGTAAGCTATGAGCATAAAAGCCTGATAGTTTTCTCTACTTGTTTATTGGGGGAAGGAGGGAACTCTTATCCTCTCTTTGGTTAAGAACATTTGCTGCTGTTTTTCAGGTTTTTGTCCAACAATGAGCTGACTGGACCTCTGCCTAACCTTACTGGCATGACCAATTTGAACACCTTGTAAGTAAAAAATGCTTTAGCGTGTCTTTAACCTTCCCAAACACTCTGTCGTCTGTCGCGGTAGCATTTGGCTGATCAATTACCATAGTCTTCTCGTTTAATAACAGTACAACTTTTTATTTCTATCACTAATCTTTGTTCCATCGCATAATGTGCAGATACTTGAGTAATAATAGTTTCAACTCAACGGACATTGCTTCATGGTTTCCGGCCCTGTCATCCTTAACAACATTGTATTTCCTTTCTCTCTCTGCCTCTTTTTCTTTCTCTACTGATAAAGCTACACAAGTACAGTGCTAATTTTGGACATGTAACATTATAGCCTTCTTTCTCACAAGTATTTTGCTGTAGTTGAGAGAGTAATAAATTCGTTTGTGTGTCAGAGTGATGGAAAATACTCAACTTACAGGTCAAATTCCTGCCTCATTCTTTAATCTTCCACAGTTGCAAACTGTGTAAGTATGCTTGGCCTTACACATTATAATGGAAAAATGAGGATCCTAGACAAAAAAGTCACACTCGAGAAATGACTGGTTGGTTCCCCCCCCCCCCCCCCTCTTCGCTGTTGTATGGTTTACAGGGTACTAAAACGCAACAACCTTGATGGTAGCTTGGATATTGGCCCCGGCGTTAGCAACCAGCTGGAGATCATAGATTTGCAGGGTAATTCCATAACAGATGTCAATAACACTGGCGGACCATACACATTCGAGTTAATGTAAGGCGGAATTGTTTAGTCTATCTTTTATCTGCTGAATTCCTAGGCTTGTATTCTCATTCGTCCTGGAAGATGGATTTTCTGCAGATACATATAATTGACGTTAAAGATTATTAGTGTACCTTTTAACATCACTGAAGTTCTTTCTAAAAATTTCTATAGACTTGTAGATAATCCAGTGTGCCGGGAGACAGGATCATCGTACACTTACTGTACATTACCGCCACCAAATGCCACTTCTTTGTATTCAACCTCTCCAATGAACTGTCAGCCTTATTCATGCAGTTCTGGTCAAGTTTCCAGCCCCAAGTGCAGATGTGCCTATTCATATACAGGGACACTACAATTCCGAGGTCTTTTCTTCTCAGACTTGCGAAGCAAAACTCCATTCGAAAGTCTTGAGCAGAACTTGACACAGTTCTTCAAGTTTCCTGAATTTCCCGTGGATTCTGTTTCACTAAACAATCCACGGATGGATACATATCAGTATCTTCTCTTGGATATTTACTTATTTCCATACGAGCAAGATAGGTTCAATAAATCCGGAATTTCTAAGATTGCATCTGCTTTTAGCAGCCAGGATTACAAGCCACCTGACATGTACTTTGGACCTTATGTTTTTAGGGGTAATCCTTATGATTACTTTTCTGGTAATGCGCCTGCAATGGAACTAAAATGAATTTGTAAATTTCTTTTTACATAGATTCATCTTTTTACTTGAATGTGTTGTATCATTTAGATGCACCTGCACACTCAAGCAAATCAAGTACTGGCATCGCAATAGGAGCAGCAGCTGGTGCTTCAGTGCTTTTTGTACTATTAGTGCTTGCTGGGATTTATGCTTATCGTCAGAGGAAGAGAGCAGACAGAGCAACATTAGAAAGCAACCCTTTCGGTATGATAATTATTTCTAAGTCGTCTTCTGTTGATTGTGTGGAATATCTGACGTACTGATCATCTTCCATGAAAACATAGCACACTGGGATCCTAAGAAGAGCAGCGGTAGTATTCCTCAGTTGAAAGGAGCAAGATGCTTCTCTTTTGAAGAGCTTAAGAAATACACACACAATTTCTCAGATGCCAATGATATTGGATCGGGGGGTTACGGAAAGGTTTATTTTGAATCTCATCATCTCTGTATTGCTTATGCGCTTATCAAAAACATGCATGCTAGAGGTGGTCTCACATGCACAGTTCCACATCATGTTGCTGGTTTGGACTGTTGCCTGATTGAATCTAGACAAAATGAAATTTCAACTTATTGTGAATTGCGATCAAGACAACTGAGAATGCAGTCAAATAGTCATATATTTGGATGCTTGATTTTCAGAAATATATACAAGTAAATATCTGAAAGGAATAGTCGTTTTATTCTGTATTACTCCTCTTCATTTTTCTTTTTCAAAATATTCCAGTCTAGACTTGTGTCCGGAGATATGACCTCTAAAGATTATCCAATACATTGAAAATTTTAGGAAAAAAAACTGGCTAGCGCTAGACCATTTTGCACGCTGTGTTTGCATTGAACTTTTTACCTTAATGAAGGGAAGTTTTCAATAGATTATAAAGTTGTCATGCAAATAATAATAATATTAATCTGTGTTACCTTTTCTGTCTGTAACCATTTGTGTAGGTGAGATAGATTTCTTTAACATGGTCATTGTGAATTATAAAATCATTTCCCCAATAATTTTGAATCCCCTCATTTACAGGTTTATAGAGGAACTCTCCCTACCGGAGAGCTCATTGCCATTAAACGAGCTCAACAAGGATCTATGCAAGGTGGACTCGAATTCAAAACAGAGATTGAGCTTCTATCTAGAGTTCATCACAAAAATGTTGTTAGTCTGCTAGGATTTTGCTTTGAGCGAGGTGAACAAATGCTAATATATGAGTATATTCCTAATGGCTCACTTGGTGACAGTCTGTCAGGTACTTTCCTCTATTTCCTCGCTTCATTTCTCCAATTTGGGTTACATTTTCATTAATTAAACGGCATTTTACATGTCCTTAACCCACCAAGAATTTTGTATTTTAAAGCTCAGTACCAGAAAGCATTTATCGTCATCCCAATAGGCAATATCAAAAGCTTTTTCTGCACTCATGGATTTTTTTTTATCAAAGCACTCATTGATTAACGTCTTTGAAAAATTACACATTGTAATAATGCAGGGAAGTCGGGAATCAGATTGGACTGGAACAGGAGACTAAAAATATCCCTTGGTGCAGCTAGAGGTGTGGCATATCTTCACGAGCTTGCAAATCCTCCCATTATTCACAGGGACATCAAGTCCCCTAACATCTTATTAGATGAACGCTTAAATGCTAAAGTGGCTGATTTCGGTCTCTCCAAACCTATGGGTGACAGCGAAAAGAGTCATGTTAGTACTCAAGTGAAGGGTACAATGGTGAGTTCTTCCATATGCTGATTCATGCATACAATACAGCCTTTAAAATGGTAGGAACCTGAGCAGCCAACTCAGCTGTCGGTAATGTTGCCCAGGCACCAAGGTCATCTGGGGCTGATGGTGTTCAGGCACAAGGGCCAGCTGGTGCCAATAGTGTCTCCTACTAGGCCATTCTTTATAGAGGCTGCATTCATTCATGCATTTGGGCATCTATTGCTTATAGTATGTACGTCCTAAGAAATAATTTGTTTGTGTTGTAGGGTTATTTGGATCCTGAATATTATATGACCCAACAGTTAACTGAGAAGAGCGATGTTTATAGCTTTGGAGTGCTGATGCTAGAAATAGTAACTGGAAGAAGACCGATAGAGCGAGGGACATATATAGTAAGGGAGGTGAGAACGTTGATTGACAAATCAAAAAGCTTGTATAATCTCCAACAGATTCTGGACCAGGCTATTGGTTTTACTACATCACCCAAAGGCTTGGAAAGGTTTGTAGACCTGGCAATGAGATGTGTTGAAGAATCAGGATCTGCCAGGCCTACAATGGGTGAAGTGGTGAAGGAGATTGAAGGCATTATGCAGATGGCCGGCATGAACCCGAATGCAGAATCGGCAGCAAGCTCGGCAACTTATGAGGATGCAGCTAAGGGAGACGGTCTCCATCCATATAGTGACGAGTCTTTTGCTTATAGTGGAGGCTTCCCTCTCTCTGCCAACAGGGTGGAGCCCCATTGAATGTGGGTTTCTTTTTTTTTATCAGCAATGAACTTAGCAACAAAGGGATTGGGAGCTGCTTCTGTTTTATTTTCTTTTTCCTTCCCATGGAATGAGTGACAGACAAACTTAATCACGTGGGATATTATTCTGTTTGCCGGATATCACCATAAAACTGTAATTAGAAGGATTCTTTTTTATGTAAATAGGTAATACAACTGTTGATTCGGATGTTTGAGCATATAATTATTACTTTAAGTTTGGACAATTGCCAAGAAGGAAGATTATAATTATAGGCATGAATGAGATACATCAATAATCCATTAACTATTAACATCAGTGATTAAAAATAATTATACTTTTACAACATTAGTGATCAAAATAAAAATATTTGTAATTTAGTAATCAAAATAAAAATATGCTAAATTTTAGATAGTTAATTGTATAGTTTTCTCTAAAAAAAATAATTTTCTTTGAGGATGTAAAGATAGATCCATCCCGTCAAAATCCAAGTTATATTTGAAAATCTGGATTTTAACTCAAAGAAAAAGAACCGAGGCAAACAAGGCACTCGTTAAACCCCACCCTCTTTTAATCTTTTGGTCTAAAATTGGCTTTTTAGGGTTTCCGTTATCCGTCTTCTTCTCTCTTTCACAAAGTGTATATTTATATAATTACAATTTGAAGTTGAATCCCCAATTTCCCAAATCTTCACCCCTCCAAACCCTACGATGAAAGCCCTAATTCATCTTTTCCTTTAATTCCTGATTTACTACTCTGAAAAATACATTTAAAAATTTTGTCCACGTACTATTTTCATATTTCACATTTCAATTTGCAATATATAGAGAGGTTAAGGATTTTGGGTTAGTGGGGTGAAAAATTTAAGGTGCAACTAAAAAAAATGGAAGGGATACCGCACCCAATACCGAGAACGGTAGAAGAAGTCTTCAACGACTTTAAAGGCAGACGCTCTGGATTGATTAAGGCTCTCACCACTGGTTCGTTCCCCTTTCTTTCTTGTATTTTCTCTTTTCATTTACCTTCAGAATTACAGATGGATTTAATTGACGAGTTTTTTTTTTTCTTCATATTTGGGTTTTTATGGCAGATGTTGAGAAGTTCTACCAACAATGTGATCCTGGTGGGTTACTTTGCTGTATTTTTGTGTATATTTTCTTTTTGAAGGTTGACGCTGCACCGTTGACTGTGTATTTGTTTGCTTTCTTTTATGTGGATTACTTTGTATATCTGTACTAATTGTTTTTACGTTTTTCTAGTAAAAAATTCTGTCCTCGTTATTTTCTGAATGTCTTAGTAGCTGACTATTTAGTAGAGCTAATGAAATCGCATTGCCAAATGTATTTCAGTGAAAGCTAACTTTGTCTTCTTACATGATGGCTGCTTGATCAGTTAAATTCTGAAATGTCTGGCGATTGGATTCCAATTTGCAGTTTTATCTTTATTTTTGTATTTGATTTCCTTTTTGTCTTATCAATCTCTGAACGGTTCATGGTTGTTTGTCAATGTCTTATGTGGTGCACCCAATAAATGGCTCCAATTCACGTCAATTGTGAAATGCCTTGTATTCATTTCACTGCTCACCTTTCATGTTTAGGTCCTTTAGATCATTTATCATATCAGCCCCTTTTTCTTTTTGATGATATGTAATGTTGGTTTATTTGATAAAAGTATCCTTGCTTTGCCTGCAAGGTGGATAGAATTTGCAGAAAGTTACATGAATGAACTATTTCTTGCAAGTCGAGTGTTTATTTAATTATTAATGAACCTGCATTTTTTTTGGATAGAGTGGCTGTTTTCAAATTAACCTTTCTCAGTTGAGTGTTTATCGCAGTTTCTTGAAACTATGAAGCTCGGATATGAAAGATGCCCAAAAGCATGTTTCAAACGGTTGTCTAACTTGTTTTCTTTATATATAGCCTTTTCCCTTTGATGATGTTTGCAAGCATTTGGCTATTTGCTGCACTAAGCAACCTGCCACGAGTTAGTGTCTGAAATAGCTGATTTCTTTTTACTTCTTTCTTTGGAAAGTGGACCTTTATTTCTTATTGTTTCTGAAATTTTGTTCTATTTCCTGTGATTGTTGGCATTTATAGTCTGGTGACATGAGGATTACTTCTGTTGTTGGTTTATATGTCACTTTGTTAATGTGTATTTCTTGTGTAAAACTCTAAAGTATAGGCCCATTAACAGTAACGAGAATTTTCATTAGTCTAACATGAGAGTGGCATCATTTGATTGGAAAATATAAATTTGACCAGAAACAATAGAATTATGGCTATCTTTGTATTTTATGTGTATTTCATGTCTTTAATGTTGCACTGAAAACTACTTATCATACTTTCCTATATGTTTTCTTTCTTGATAGCTTGAGATTTGCTTGGATTTCAATATTATTTATTCATATTATGTAGTGCCGTGTAATGAATACACCTTAATATGAACTGATAGCAGAAAATGGAACATCTAGTCTTCTTCATTTATCTGGAAACTAGTCTTTGGCTTCAATATGCCACTTCGTCATTCTATCTGTATACAATAATATCATATCTTGGATGCCATTTTTCATTCTTGAAGTTCAGGTCTTAGGAGCACTTTGGTTCTGATTCTACTTGAAAATTACCACTGCTATGTGGTGTTTATGGCTGTTGGTTCAATTTAACATAGTTCCTACATACTTATATTTTTTATGTTAACTGGAAAATTTGAATCTACAATAAATGCTTCTAAATGACCTAAAAGTTGTTAATGTGCTGTATGTTTGTTGCATTTCACTCCAGCAAACTTATGTCGCTGAAAATTTTGAATTTACATTCGCAGAGAAGGAGAACTTATGCTTGTACGGACTTCCAAATGAGACATGGGAAGTTAACTTGCCTGTTGAGGAGGTGCCTCCTGAGCTTCCAGAACCTGCATTGGGCATAAACTTTGCTAGAGATGGAATGCAGGAGAAGGACTGGCTATCATTGGTTGCAGTTCACAGCGACTCGTGGTTGCTTTCTGTTGCTTTCTATTTTGGTGCACGGTTTGGTTTTGGCAAGAATGAGAGGTGTGCTTTGCTTTTTCTATGTCATTTACAGCTCAGTTGCAGCTGTATCTTGGTTGAATTTATTGCTAACCTCATAATTCTCTTTGCATCTTATAGTATAGAAAAACAGTACTCTTGTTCTGTTCAAATGAGTTCATTATAATTTATAGAAAGTTGCCAATCTGATGCATAGCACAAAGTTTATGCAGGAGCCAGGAAGCAATATTACATTTACAAAATTGTGGAAACTTTTTCTTAATCATTTTCATTTCTATTTTTAATGTTGCTAACTATTTTGTTTTAAATATAGTAAGATGAGTTTGGTACTATTCTGCATGCGATAGTTGTTTATGCCTTGCATTCAAACAAGGAAGTGACTGCCTTTTTCACTTTGTATGTCTTACCATGTTTGAGAGAACGGTTTAAGCTTTGAGTCTGGATGTCAAAATGGTAACCAAGATGTTTGACTATTATCATGTAATCCTTGCTAAAGTCTTGCATGTCATACAATGTAATATATGTTTGACCTAAATTCTTTGGCACTCATGTTAAATATAAGTTTGTCATCTGTCTAAGCAACTAGCAATGATTGAAAAAAACAGATTGGTCAGTTCAACTGGTAGTCTCGACAGTTAAACCTCCAGTCCGATTTTTTATTCCTTGCGTTCCAATACGATGGGCACATGTTTTCTAGTCTACACTGTCAGGAATGTTGCCATTGTGTTTGCCCCCCTAAGGTGTGATGTCCTTGCACAACCATAACTTGATGACTGCCAGTGTGCATGTGAATGTACAACTGTTTCTTATACGGGACTTGCTTTAGGAGGGAATATTTGATGCATTTGGGGATTTGGGATTGTCTCAAAGATTTGGAGTTTGAAATTTTGGATAGAAGCAAAATTTAGCCCTTAGATCCTTTGTTGCAGTGGTGGGATATGTGAACAAAAAACAAAACAGCAAGAGGCAGTTGTGACTTGTGAGAGAATAGGGAAAGGTCATATTTGCTGGGAATATGTTGAAATTACCAATTTGCTGGCCGCATCTTACTTTCAGCCCTATAATTGTTTATCTCATTTAGTTATTTAGCAATCTTCAATCATTGAACCTAGGGATTTGGTCCCACTTGCAACACATGCATGCTCTCCTCTCAATAGGGACCTGAGCTGTGAGTGTGAGAGGGTTGGGAGTGTATTTCATGACAGATTTTTCTTGTCGCTAATGTTATTCTAATTCTTTTTTTTTATTGGCAGGAAAAGACTCTTTCTGATGATAAATGATCTTCCAAGCATATTTGAAGTCGTGACGGGAAACGCTAAACCATCAAAGGACCAATCTGCTAATCATAATAGCAGTGGCAAAAGCAAATCAAGTGCTAAGGTGATATGAAGTTAAACATAAACTCTTTTCTTCCTTTTATATGCAGGGGTCTCATTTGATGTCACATGGATATCCTTGGTGTTTGCAGTCTCGTCAATCTGAACCCCAGAGTAAGATGGTAAAGGTGTCACCACCATCCAAGGATGAAGATGAGAGTGGGGAAGAAGACGAGGAAGATGATGAACAAGGTGCCACTTGTGGGGCTTGCGGAGATAGCTATGGAACTGATGAATTCTGGATTTGCTGCGATATCTGTGAGAGATGGTTTCATGGCAAATGTGTGAAGATCACACCTGCAAAGGCAGAGCATATCAAGCAGTACAAGTGCCCAAGTTGCAGTAGCAAGAGGGCCAGAGTTTGAAAGTAGCAGGTTTTGAAGTTGGACTTCAAACCAATTTGAAACGTAGCAGACATGGTTTGTTTTATAGCTCTTTTCGTTACTGTTTAGAAGTAAAACAGCGTTTTCACCTTTTTAGTTGCTGAAGTAATTTCAATGACTGCAGATGGGATTTTATATTCTGCCTACTCTTTACTCCTGCTTTGTTTAATTTTTATTGACCATTGTGTTTCAAACCGATGCTGCAATCTAGAATTACTTTCTCTCTATATGTCAAACGGATATAATTACACTAATAACACTAGAAACCGATAATATAAATAGTATCTCCAATAAAGTGGTAAGACGTGTCATCACTTTGAAAAAAAAATCAAAATCAAAATTGCAATTGTGGGTTTGAATCTAAGACCTTGAGACTCACTGAGCAATACCCAAATCACTAAGCCAAAGCTATAACTTATGATATAAATCCTTAAATAAATTATATCTACACCACGGTGAGGGTTTGAAAATTCCCCAAGAAATGCTTGGTCTTCGAAAATACGGTGAGGGTTCTCATCAAGAGTGAGAAGATCTCAGCAGCATTTCTGATACGGCGAGCTTATTGGTATTTAAATATTCTAGGCTAATCAACAAAAGCAGCAAAAAACAGAAAATCTAAATAAGAAAATTATTCAATTATTTCACTTAAAGGTATTAAAAAGACCTACTTATGAAAACCCCAAAGCAATCAAACTAGAAAATTAATAAGTTTTCATGGTAATGATACAAACTAAAATTATGTTAAAGATTTAAGTTTAAAAAAAAAAATTAGAAAAACAAAGAATGATTTTAACTTACGGTTACGATAAACTGACGTGAACCTTAACAGCGTCGGTTTTTTTTTAGAGATGAGAAAGCTAAAAATATAAAAGTCGAGGATATAAGAGATAAAAGATAAAACTACATTAGGTTTTATAAAGAATGGATAAATAAAAATGATTTAAAGTTGAAAAACTAAAAGTTTGTAGAGATGATGAATAAGAAAATAATTTTTGTAAAATTCTCTTCATTGAAAAATAAATCAAACATCAAATCTTATTTAAAAAATAACGAAAAAAACATTTTTTAAACAAAAAGAAAATAAAATAATAAATAATAAAAATACCTCAAAAAACTTCAATCTTTTATTTCATCTTTGAATTCATATACAAAAGTTTGGAAACAATTCTTTTAAAATCTCTCTCAATACTCTCAATATTCTCTAAAGTTGTATAGGAATTGCCGTATGTGTTTACAAATGAAGGGGAAAGAGGTTTATATAGAATTTTTAACACACAAATACAAGAAAAATAATCAAAATTAATACTCTAAAATCGGGTGAAATATTGCCTTAAAACCTTTGATTTGATTTATTCTTTTTCTTCTTCAAATCTGATCAAATATGATAATATTCATTCCTTTTTTTTAGTAAAAACTCCCACAATTGTTTTTCTTTTATTTTCTCTTCAAATCAGCTCAAATTATTTTTCTTTTTTAAATCGATTTTGATATTTTTTTTTGGTTTGAGCTAAAAATCAGTGACAGGCACGAATTTGTCCGTCTTATTACATCCCTTTTCATCTTGCATTAAGTCATTTTATTATGCATTTGACCTTTAAGTTTGAACCATGTTATCTTCACGAAATCTCTCATACGACTGTTATCTGTATTCAGTTATGATTAGGCTTGACCAAATTTGATGAAAACTAACAACAAAACTGAGTTTTACATGTTATGCAATTGTTTGTATCTTTTAAAAAAGCGCGTTTGGCTGCGCCTAAAGCGCCGGGCAAAGGAAGGCGAGGAGAAAAACGCTTCCACCGACGGAGGCACAACGAGCCACCTGAAGCGCAGGAATGTAAGCGCTTTTCGACAGGCATTTGACGCGACGTTTTTTGCGCCTTTCGTTTCGAATGGATTTCAACCGTGATTAGATGAACAAGACAAGTGATGAATAAACAAAGTTGAAGGAAAGAGAAGTAAAATGAAAAAAATCGAAGAAGTTAGAAGAAGACGAAAAGGTGAAGTTACAGAGAAGCAAGAAACAAGATGGAAAAGTTAAAAGTCACGTGTAAATTTTATTTTATTTTATTTTTTTATTTTATTTTGTGGGAACCGATTTAATAAAGAATAATTTTTTAACAAAGAATTAATTTTATAATTTCTTTAATATTTATTATTAATGAAAACTAAAAGTTAAAAATTGATTTATAAAATAATTTCATTTAATTTTATTAATATTATGATTTTATTAATTTTATTATTATTATTATTATCATAAAATTATATTTTATATTTATAATACTTTGATATTTTAATGTATCTGTATTTTGTAATTTTAAGAATTATTATTTTTTGTCCTCGTTCTTGTATATGTTTCCGTAACTATATCAGTATAATATAAAATATTGAAGAAGATTAAGAATATAAAAAAATAATAATGTATTAAAATTAAATTATATTAAATTATTAGGATATTATATTATTAGAATTTCGTTATTTGATATTTATATTTTTTATTAAATTATATTATTAGAACTTTTATTATTAAAATAATTATATTTATTAATTTGTAAATTAATATAATAAAATACTAAGATTTATTTATAACAATTATTTTATAGAAGATATTTTTTTGATAAATTATATCATAGGTGAAAGTTGATAATTATGTATATTTTAAATTATTAATTTTTAAATTATTGATTTTAATTTAAAAAATTAAAATAGAGAATTTAGTATTAATTTATAATATCATTTTGCGTACTCGTTTTCTTTTTTCGTGGTCCGATGTTGAGTTCCATCTCAACGTCGATTACGATTGAGTTTTTTAACGAGGTCTTATTTTACTTTCAAAAATATCTATTTTTTAAATACAATGGTATGAAATATTTTAATACAATTTTATCATTATCATAATGTTTAAATATAAGACATAAAATTAATTTATATCACCTCGCCTATGAAAAGCCTTCACCTTCGCCCAACGCTTAACGCCTCGGTTTTAAAGCCCTTTACCACCTCGGAACCCTCTTAAAACTAAGTTTGTATGTTTTTATTTCAAATACTTGGTACGTCTCTCCTGTGAGGTCCATTTGAATCATAATCATTCACATTTTTTACCCCTCCAATAATGTAGGGTTGTCTAAGTTATAAAACTATGATTCACTGATAAAAGAAATTATTTGATCATTTGTCTATATAATGATTGGGTTTCATTTTTCCTTTGTTCTTTTACATTTGCAGCTGATGCAATATTCTACAAGGTAATATTTTGTTTTCTTGATTCTTCTACATTTGAAACAAAAAGAAATGGTAGCTTACCCCTTATGAAAAATAATTGATTTGCTATCGGAAGTCATCTCCTGTAGCCATGTGTTAATATAATGTATAATAACCTATTTCAATAGTACTGTAATTAGGTATATAAATTACTCTGGCCTTTTACCTGTATTACTAAGCATATGGATGGAAAAATACAGGGGTTAGGATTAAACAATGTTAAATATAATATCATTCTTGCTTGGTGATGTGTGGTTCAGAGAGAACACTGCTGACCTCATAGTTAGTCTTCATAGGCCAGGGTTAATCATTGGATGAAAACCTGCTATAGTTTCTTGTTCTAACTAGCTTATTGGTGCACAGTCCACCCTATGAAGGTACCATTTGAAGAAGTTGCTGAACTTGTAGCTGGTCTCCGGGTGTTTATACATAAAGGGCATGCTTATGTCGCAATGAATCAAGTAATAAATTTCTTTTAATATTTGAATATTACCTAAAAAATTTAATATAATTAAAATGAATCAGTATTCACACTTGCTATCCTCTTTTCCATTTGATTTCTTCAGGTGGTTTCTCTTGTTGTCACACAATTTCGAAGTAATCTATCAAAGGCACTTATTTTAACAAACAGGTTTCTTACTTCTCCGTTCAGGTCATCTGAAAGTTTTCTTTTATTCATTTTAGAATGTCTCATTGGACTTTGTCATGCATTGAATACGTCTGCTATAAGTTATTTTTGCCATCATTCTCATTCTGTTTGACAGCAGTTATTTTTGTAGTCAAGGATTACCTCACTCATCCTGGATCATATTGCCCCAAACAAGGAAAAATACTTGACATTTTCTTTCTCCATTTGTTATTTTGATTCTTTGTATGTTCTAAAAAAAAGAAGTTTAAGCATAAAATTGCCAAAATCCATTTTTTAATTGATTTAATTTCTCTTGCAATGAATTCTCAAAAAGGTAAAGGAAAATCATGTATCACATCCAGGTTTCAGATGATCAACTTTTTTTTCTTTTCTGTTTTGCATTTTTTTCTTTGGTCATACAAATTTTATGGTTACCAAGTTTCTGCTTTGCAATCTTGTTTGCAGAAAATAAAAATCTACCCTCAGAGAACAGGAGAAGGATCGCCTGACCCCGGTAAGAATTGGAATGTGAACCTTGTTATTGAAAGATCATTTTGTTTGATATTAACTGTTTTCTTTTTTTACCTATCCTATTGTTTAGATTGTGGAAGCACTATGTACAAGCTATCTAGGTCCTGATTACTCTCAGGTGCGTGTACATAATTGTACCAGCTCATCAAGTAGCCTGATAATAGTTGTTTTACGTGTAAGCTTTTATATATGTATATATAAACTTGATTGCCTGTGTGTTTTAGCCAAGCAAAGTTGGAGAGATATCTCTTAAGGACATTGATCAAATTTCTGAAACTTCATTTTCTCTCTGTACGCGTCACTTATTTGAGAAGGTAAAAAATTAGACTTTGAGGGGTAGCATTATTTTCAATTCTCTTTCCTAATAAAGTAATTCTTCTATCTCTTTGACTTTTCAGGCCAGAGAGGATCATAAAGCATGGTGGAAGGATGCAATTAGGTATTTTGTTGAAGGTTGTATTTTACTTGCATGATTTGCCTTCAGTATAGTTACTTGTAATAGTAGCACTATAAAAATCTTTCAGAGTGAAATTAGACAATGGCATTGTACTCCTGTCTCTTCGCTGTATATTCATTAAGGCTTGTGTTCAGACATCTTGTTTGTTTGTAAGTGTATTGTGGAAATCCAGAACCGATTGACGATAGGTGAAGAGGTTCAACTTCAAAAATTTCAGTTCAAACCCTAAACTGAATTGATATGAGGGTCAATATTAGCATCTTTAATTATTTCATGCTGATAAATCATGAAACTTTCCTAGTTCTTTCCTCTTTTCTCTTATCTCACGTTCTGTATTTGTTCTTCATTCCCTCTCCTCAGGGTGTTGGGCTGAAGCTTGATAATGCCCTCGCATTTTGGAAAGCCGATTTTGCACCAAAGGTAAGTGTGGTTTGCTGCACATGTATTTATTATGGTATGTATAGTGATGCATTTTTTCTGACTATTTGATATCTATTCTCATCTACAAGACGGGCAAAAAAAAATTCAATTGAAATTTCAGGACTTAAATTAACTTCCTTTTCTTGATTTTTCTTAACTTACACTCTAACCATATACATTTGATAACCTCCTCTTGCTATGAAATATCTGAATATCGTGATGCCCGTGCAGTGGATTTCAGTATTTTGTTTCTTGATGTCCATGCAGTTTCAGTGGAATACTGGATAGTTAACACTAAATTTTATTTTTTCTTGACTATTTGGTATCTATTCTCATCTACAAGATGAGAAAAAAATAAGAAAAAAAGAAATTCAATTGAAATTTCAGGACTTAAATTAACTTTCTTTTCTTGGTTCTTCTTAACTTACACCTTTGACCATGTGCATTTGATAACCCCCTATTGCTATGAAATATCTGAATATCGTGATGCCGATGCAGTGAATTTCAATGCTTTGTTTCTTGATGCCCATGCAGTGGAATACTGGATAGTTAACACCAAATTATTTCTTCTAGATTAGTGCTAAGAGGTTAGACAAGAAATATGCATACAATATAGGCCATAATTATGGAAGAGAAGGGAAGAGAACAGTAAGATACCATCTTGTCCCTTTGTAAAACTGTGTTGTGTGTGTCTCAGACTTGGATTTTGTAAATTTTATTTAATCATGATAATTCGATGGTTATTGCAGGATTACACACTTTATTCCTGTCAAAAAATTATCTCGTCAACCCCTGGTGTAGGAGATCACCCTGGTTGCCCCTGTAGGCATTTCAGGTCAATACTTATACTAGCTTTCTTTATTAAGGAGAGTTTGCTAGGCTTCATTATGGGCAATGCTCCTCTTGGGAAACCTCAAATATTATCCTCGGATTGAGTCATACTGAAAATAGATCCGGAACAACAACCTATAACAAAATAAGTTTAGGCATGCATTTGTTTACATTTTCATCAATTTAATTTATCAGTCTTATTGCAGATGTTTGATTGTTGTTGATAGCATAGATTAACCATTTGCTATATTTACATCTTTCCTCGTTTTACACGTTATATTGCTTACTATTTTTACATGATAGTGAGGAGAATTTAAGGGTTGCACTTGTAAGAACAAGAGTAAGCAATCGTGCAGTAGAGGATGTAATGGACAAAGTACGTAATAGACATTATTAGGTTATAAGATTGTCTTTTTAACCTGAACTCTGCGGTGTTTTATATAAAATGTTTTATTTTTTTTTGGCAAATCACAATTCTGAGCAATGATGAAACCGTGCGCAGTTAGCATGTACCTTAACATTCGAAACTGTTCATGGTTCGTCATGCGATGCTGGTATCAATCATCCGAACCGATTTTTCAACGACAACCAAAGGATCCTGTAATCAAAGGTAGATGATAATTCATTTAGAGTATGTATTTGTATTTGTAGTATGTATTTTAATTGAACATTAGGTTCTGATTTAATATCTTTTGTTCACTGATTTATTACAGAAGAAATGTTATTAAAGAAGACTAATCCATTACGAAGAGCTCAAAATCTTCGAGACAAACTTCGAGGGGAGGTACCGATCGGTAGAGAGGAAGAGTGGAAAGGATGACATTGTTGGAACAGCTGTAAGCTACACGCATGAAATGTTTAATTTGTACGATATTTGTTGTAACCTTAAACATTTGTACACGTGTCCTACAATGATGTCATAAATAGCATATATTTTAATAATTTCCACACAAGGCTTGGTTCGAATTTCTTATTCCATTTTTCTTGAATATTTTCTTGCTTTATAATAAAATTAATTTACTTGCGTATAACGTCACATTGTTATTTTCCTGCATGGTTGTGTAGTCAATAACGTCATAACTACGCAAGAAATCGGGTCAAACAATGAGAAAAAATCTTAGACTTATTTTAACAGGGTTTATCTTTATGGGTAATATGACTTACAATTGTATGACAACAAGAGAAACCACCTGAAGAAATCAAATAGAAAAGGAGATAACGAGTGCGAATACTGATTCATCTTAATTATATTTAATTTTTTAGGTGCCCAACCATTATTCTTAGAGGTTGTATTTCGTTCAATAACCAATATATGTATATAGATAAACTATCTTGAAAGTGTGCAAATTGTTCACCTTATAAAGCAAGCTAATTAGAAACGAGTTTACCTATTGTGGTACTAGGCCTATAGTTTACGCTTATTAAAATCAACACGCCGATTGAGCACTATTACCTAGCGTATTTTAACGCTTTAAGGAAAGACATGTTATTTAACCTTAATACTAACCCTAAACTCTAAACTACTCAAAACCGATTGATAAATTGAGTCAAACTATTAGAGAAAATCTTAGTCTTATTTCAACATGTTGTACCTTTATAGGTAACATGGTTCCGAATAGTTTAGGGTTTTAGTGAGTAGGGTATATAATTATTATTTATGATTAAAAATTATAATTTAGGAGTTTAAGATTTAGGGTGCTAATATTTATGGTTATAATTTTTTGACGCTTTAAGGAAAGACATACTATTTAAACCTAACCCTAAACCTTAAACCCTAAATGTAATCTTAAACCCTAAATTATTTGATAATAAATCTTCTAAATTATAGTTAAATATTAATTTAAATTCTGATATTTAATATTAATTTAAATTATAGCTTTTAAATAAACAAGATTACCTATGTAGGTAATAAATCTTTTACGTTGATGCATATTTGAACCAGTATTACCTATGTATGTAATTTTTCTATATGCGCGGATTTCATGCACCAAACGATGTCGTTTTAATTTTTTTCATATTAATTGTTCACGTCTTTTTTTCATACGATCTTCGTACGTCAACTAACATACATCACGTTGATGATATCATTAAGTTTAATTGGATTATGGATGAGTTATATATGTGTATGTTCAAATTTTTTTCTTAAGATCACATATTCAAAAGATCCTCGAAACATCGTATCTCAATATCCATGCTTCAAGATATACATAGGGTCAGAGAAAAACAACTCTCAGATTTGTTCTTGACTTGTTGATTAATGCTTCTTCTCCTTTTTCAATCTGAAAAACGACAGAGCATTCGGATGCTGAAGTGTCTCTCAATAGTTGTTCAAGGCGAGTTTTTCTCATGATGAATTATATTTCCAAGATTGAATGTAGTTTTGTTGTAAGTTTATTGTGCCACATTGCATTTATCATTAAACAATAAAAAAGAACATCCCATCATCCAACAACCAAAAATACCATTAAATGATGAAATACACAGAAACTCAAACAGACATTCATCATCAACAATAATGTCGGGCCTATTAGCTTTATTCCCAAACAAAACTTAGAGGTTTAAGGTTCAAGAACATGATTTAATCAACCCTAAATTATATAGATTCCTTTTTACTAAACTCTGAAGTGATAGCAATAATGACCCACCAACACCTACCGTTTGTTCTTTTCATTCTCCTTTTTCAGGATACATCAATGGTAAATTCTTTTACCTTTAAGTTCCTTAAATTGATCTTTCGTCTCACCAATTTAATGATGTCGAGATCCGTTACGTTCTCGATTGCATTCGTTACATAAAAGATGTTAAGAGTCATGTTTCTCATTGTTGATATTTCTGTTCTTGTCACGTTAAGATCGTTTTCACGTAACATCCGGGTCATGTATGCTAACAATCCTTGCCTATCTGGTATGCATAGCTCCAGCCTTAGCCCCTACAATCACACAACCAAATGCATCACTGTTTGCAATATTAAATGAGCATTAAAAATGAAAGGATTTAGATTGAGTTATGAAAGTACGTTGGGTGCTCTCCTTTCGATTGCAACTCGTAAGCATTGTATGACTTATATATATTACTATGCATGTAACATTTAAATTATTATCTTTATATACATACTACTTTGACTTATGAAAAAAATATTATACATATTTAAAGTTTTCTTATTCTATTTTTTATTTATTATTACACATTTAAAGTAAAAAAATTCTATAAATATTATATTATTCTTTTATTTTATTTTTACTCTTTATTATATTATTATACTTTATTTTTTTCCCATTTTGATTACTTCATTTTTTTTACTTATTATTATTATTATTAGTTATTATTATTGTTGTTAATATATAATACAAATTACAAAATAAAAACCAAACAGATTTAAATAAGTAACCCACTTTAATTTATTCAGTCCAATTATAAAAACATTACAAAACCCAAAAAAATAATTACAATTAGCCCATTACAATAGCCCAAACCGGATCAACCCTAATTAACAGAATCCTAATCCCATCTCCATTTCATGCGCAACTGGTTTCCAACCGTTGGATGAAGGGGCTGATCAATGGTCCAATTGCAAGAGCGGAGAAGCTTCCAGAGGCCACACGCGCCACACATGCGGCTCGTCGACTCCCTCACGCGCGCGTGTGGCGCACGCACAACCTTTCAAATTCCCAGTAGGCTATTCATCTCCCTCGTCGTTGCTGTTCATTATCCGATGACCTCTCCGACAGCCACGATGGCACATGCAAACAAATAGAGAATTATCAGAATTTCAGATTCGTATAAAGGACAAGCTAAAATTAGAGAACTCACAGCCAATTTCAAAGATTTTCAGAACAAATCAGAGCCCAAAAAGCAGAAAATTTCAGAGGAATTTTTGCCCAAATTTCCGAACGAATACAAACAAAATCGGCAACAAATCAATATCAATTTAGGGATTCTTTTTCCCTATTTTTTGATTTGGTGTAAATATCGGTTATAAAAACTGATAGGCGTGGTATAAGCGCTATTTTGAGTGCAAGTATACACGTCGTCAAGTAATAAAATGATAAGTAAATCGTGTATCGTCTCCATAGGGATTGGTATACTTAATATGTCTTCCTTCGTTCCCTTGCTCCTGAGAATAAAATAAAAACACAGATAAGATTGTTTGTTTTATCTAACTAAATAAATAACAAAACATAAAATAAAGAGTTCAAAACGATTATAGAGAAAGCAAGTAAGGTCCAGTTGTGTCAATTAGTGGATTCAATTGATCTCCTTCTTGTCTAATGCAATCGTACAACACTGCTTCGATAGTACTGCAGATATTGCCTCGACAATGCTAGTGCTCCTCTGCCGCGACAATCTCTTGTTGTGGGCAGAAGTATCAAAGTTCAGCAAAGTGTCCGTAAGTGACTCCGCTCATCTTTGAGTCAAAGTACTATTGATTCTCGGTCCTTGACAATACCTCTCGGCGTAAACCAAAGCTGACCACCAACCAATACAACACTTCTTTTAGCTGCTGAAACTCTTAACCCATCTCTGAATGCCTCCACCAGAGTACAGGCCGAGTTAGTGTCACCAACACCGTACTTATCCCTTTCGTGAATCTACACCTCTCAATGCTAGATAAATAGATTACTTGTAAACTTCCCTCTCGGGCTTGGATACAAGAACAAGGAATGACAACAGGATAAGCTAACTTTGATTTTATTGCATAAGAACAAGAATAAAAGAATCAATCTCCTCTCACTAATATCAACAATCTTCACCTATCCCTAAGAAATTTAGAACATGTTATCGTGGAAGTACAATTCTTAGGGAGGAAGGGTTTTCTCTACAAATCAGCTCTCTCTAAACAATATGGTCGGCTAATATATTTATAGTCTTAACCTAGAGTAAACCTTTCCTAAATAGACTTCAACTTAGAGTAGGGAACAAGTCTTCTCCAAGGATTCTGATATATCCAAGTTTGCTGCCTTCTAGAAAGGGTTTCTCGCTTGGTCTTTGAATTAGGCTTTGAGCATGCTAGCCTGGTCCAATTGATGCACCGTGTCTTCCAGAATATTCTCTATATTTTTATCTTCTAATGCGCCTCCATTGTTGCTGCTGTCACACTGGATTCTGCTGCGGTCGGTCTTCTACCGTAGCCTCAACATAGCTTTTTTGCCGCTTCGGCTGTGGATATTCCTGCATGTACAGAAATTGTAATAATATTTTCATTCTCTATAAATATTAACTTTGTATGAGGTGATAACAGAATATCCAGTATTTGAGCAAAGAGTATATGATTCAGTTCAAGTGGGTGTATAATAGGTGCATAAAGTACCATAAGAAGGATAGTAAATTACTACCTTTTAGGCACTCATTAAATATCCCTAAACTTGAACTATTGCTTGTCCTCAAGTAATGCCAAACATTAAATTGCTAAACCTTACTCCCCTTTGGTCTTACTCTTCTATCTATTCTCCCCACCATGGTCATGTCTATTTCTCCGTTTTATCCACTAGTTTACCCAAGGACTTCTGCTAAGAAACAAACTCTAGGGCTAGGTGAGTGTGTGCGTTTAATGGACAAGGCTGATTCAAGGCTTTCTTAGATAAACTCTAAGTTCAAGGCAAGTAGAATCTTGGATTAGTTATCTCCTTAAAACAATAATTCTTGAGCCAATTTCGGGCACCTCAAGATATTTGTTTTCTATTTCTTTCTTTGATTTATTTATTCTTTTTCTTTTTGTAGCACCTATTTAGTGTACTAGAGCCAATTTTGGGCACCTCTAGTATGAAGGAGAGCAAAACTAGAGCCGGTGATAGGCACCTCTAGTTATTTTTCAACAAGTTCTAAGTCTTTATCACCTAAGTTTATTAAAAGAACTCCTAAATCAAACAAGTCCAAAAAGTGTTTATTTTCTTGTCTAACCCTAAAGCAAGCTTCTAAGTTTTATTCCATAAGTATCCTATGGTTATCCCTTCAAAACAGTACTTTGTCCATGATAAGGAGAAAAATTTCTATAGCCTTAAAGGAGTAAACTAAAACAAAGCTGACATAAGGCAGTACAAGATTACAAACATAAATTCAAGAAAAGAGATAAAAGAAAAAAATTTTCAGAAAAAAATTACTCCCTTTTATGGTATTACCGCGACATTGGGTAGCCTCGGCAGTGCTTCTGCACCTTCAATCTCCCCCAAACTCAAATCGAGCATTTTCCTCAATGCTCAAAATATATAGCACACAGCAAAAGAAAACAAGAATAATAAAGCATCAAGATTTAAATAGAGTCTAATTGTGATTTAGAAGAGCTGTTGGAGATAGCTACCCACTTGGGTATTCCTGCTGATGCTTTCATTCTTGATCCTTGTCTAGGTGAATGTTGTGTTTTTACCTGTCGGGGTGGTTGCACTCTGCTGGGCGTTTGTTTCTGTAGTGGTGCTGTAACTTCATCTCCATCATCTTCGTCATCTGCATGCATTACTTCGGTTTCTCCCCCAAACTTGGCAGTTGTCATACTCTCATTTGTATGTGATGAGCTTTCATGGACATACTCATCGATCTGCCTCGAGAGATTGTCTTCAGAAAAACTGTCGATGGGGATAGGATTTTGTTGTGGAGAGTTGAAGATAACTTTCCTCTTTGATGGTCACCTGCTGCTGGATGATGTGGCGGCCGTGCCTGCAGGTTTGGATGGTCCGGCAGCGTGAAACTGTTGTTGTGGCCTAGCAACAAAGGATGGTCTAGTAGGCCCTAGAGCAGGTGTTGTTTCTATGTATGGTGCGGCAGTGACAAAAATATTGGGAGGGAAATCTGGAAACTGCATTCCATGGGTGGAAAAGTGCTAAGTTAACATATTTGCAAGGATGTTTTTGAAATCTCTTTGATATTCCATATAGCGTTGTTGTCTGAGGTCCATGGCTGACATTCTCTACAAAATCTCCTGGTATGTGTCTACTGCGGTAGGGGCTTGGGCATTGTCAGGTACTTCTGCTGAATACTGCCCTCCGACAGAGAAGTCAGTCGTGAATTGGTGAGGTGTTTCCTGCACTGGGTCTGCTTGGGTGATCTATATCACTCTGTGGCAGAATTCTTTCATCCAGCCTTGCCTTTGTGATGTGTATTCATCGGTTGCTTCTATCGAGACACCCGCAACAATGTATAAAGCAGAGATTAAACTAAGGAAATATAATGGACCTCGTTCTTTCTTACCGCAGTCATAGATCTCTTGAAGAATTATCTCTCCAATATTGATCTTCCTTTTGTTGATGATGGAATGAATGAGCAACAATCTTTTTCTGTCAACTGTGCTATTATGGGAAGTGGTCATGAGGCGTCGCTTAACAAACGTGCACCACAGCTTTGCTTCTGGTTTAAGGCTGAGCCTTGTTACACAACCTCTATGGGCACCGGTTTCCCATGGAGTGTTGTCGTAGTAGAGGTCATCCTCGATAGCCTCATATTCCTCGATAGTTGTCATAAATTCACCATGCTCATCGCGTATGGGGATCACGTCGTAGTAATTGTTGAGTGCCTCGGCATCGAGTTTCATTGTCCTACCCCGACAGTAGACGAATAGTGTATCCTTGTTCGGGCAGTGTGTGTAGAATTCTCTCACAATTATTGCATTCGCTATGGGAGGCTAGAGACAGAATTTCTCCCAATCCTGGTCTTCGATTCTATCGAACAAGAATTGGTCGATGCCATAGTTTTCATCGGTGGTTTACTGGAATCCTTGTTCCTCCCATAATTGTCACGCAACAAAAGATCTTTGAAAGCGTTCTGCTACGTTGCAGCTGGCAAATCGTCTGTATGCTGCCATGGATATTGATGAGATATTCTTGAAGGTAAACGGAAAGAATGTTGGTAGGAATTTAGAGAGTTCTGAGAAATTCAAGATGTAGTGAGAGTAAGATTGTTCAAGAGAGTAAAGTTAACAAGAATGTAATGTAAATAATGCACAGAGGTAATCTGCTTATATAGGCTGTAAAAAATATGACTGTTAAAATACTAGCCTTTAGGCATTTATTGCCTGGATGCACAGTTACTGTTGTAGTGGATTTCTCGGCAGATAGCCGTTATACTGTTTCTACCCGTTGGTAATTCTACGGCTTTGACACAGTGCTGCTGCGGCAGCAGACTTCCTGCTGTGGCAAAATTTTCCTACATTCATCACTTTATTAAAAATTAAAATCACTGAATCCAAAATACTAAAAATAAAATTTGTTGATCATGAAATAAAATAATAAAATACTGAAAATAACAAAATACTTAAAAATAACAAATGCTGAAAATAATACTATATATACTAATCCTAATATAATAAAAGGTGAAGGGAAGAGATTAGGTTACTTGTGGAGTGCATGTGAATGCATCTCCCATTTTTGCTATCTCTTTCTCGCCCGTGTCTGTCTGTATGAGTTGGCCAGTCCCTTTAGTGCATTCGGCTTCTCCTTTGGATTTTATTCTTTTACCGAATAGTCTGCCGAGCGTGCTGCCCAGGCAGGATATTTTAGTACCCTTATTAGGCGTATGGAGAGCCTTACATTCTACTGGAGCGTCTGAATTTGGCAAGTTGTGGAAGGCGTTCAACTTGATTTGTTGATCATTTATTCGCATTGTGAGCTCGCCATTCTTCACATCAATGATAGTGCGTCCAGTAGCAAGGAAAGGTTGACCCAATATAATCGGTGCATTGTCGTCAGCTTCATAGTCAAGGACAAGAAAGTCGGAAGGGAAAATGAATTTGTTAACTTTCATCAGAATGTCTTCGATTTTGCCTTCAGGATGCACGTAAGACCGATCCGCAAGTTGGAGCAGTACTGTTGTTGGTTTTGCTCGTCCAATTCCGAGTTTCTGAAAAATTGATTTGAGCATTAGGTTGATGCTTGCTCCCAAGTCGCATAGGGCCTTTCATTTATAACCATCTTTAATTACACAGGGAATTGTGAAGCAGCCAGGATCTTCTAGTTTGGGTGGCATGCGGTTATGTAGCATTGCCATGCAGCCTTCAGTAGTTGTCATTGTTTCAAATTCTCCTAGCCTTCGTCGTTTGGATACTATGTCCTTTAAAAACTTAGTATAGTTGGGCATTTGTTCAATTGCCTCAATTAAGGGCAAGTTAATATGAACCTGCTTCAATATGTCTAGGAACTTCTGAAATTGGTGGTCTTGTTTTTGCTTCTTTAGCCTCTGTGGAAAAGGAGGTGGTGGTCTGATGTCCTCCAAGTTTCCTTGGATATTGAGTTTTATACCTGGGGTGAATTTTTCTGCAGCTGCCTCGGTAGTAGGTTCTAATACTGCTGGTTCTGTTACCGTGGTAGAGCTTTCGACAGGGTCTTTCTCAGCCTCTAAGTCCTCATGTAGTTGCTGTTCTGGTTGGACTCTTTCAGTTGAGGTCCCCTCTTTATTTTTCAGCTGTAGGCCACTTCTGGTGGTGATTAATTTACATTACTCGTGGCCTAATACCTTAGCAACTTCAGTATTGCTAGGTAAACCTCCAGGTGGTCGAGTATTTTGGCGTTGGGCAAATTGACCAACCTGGGTTTCTAAGAATTTTATTGCAGCCTCCTGGTTCTACAGTTTCATCTCCGTTCTGTTCATGAAGTCATCAGTACGCTTCATGAAGCGGCTATTCTCCATTATGTAGGCATCAGTCTTCGATATGAAAGTTGTGAGAGAATCGGCCAGTGCATTCAGAGACTGTTGTTGTACCTGCTACTGCGGCATGGGATGCTGAGTGTTCTGCTGCGGCAGGTTCTGGTTCTGATGCTGAAATCCAAGGGCTTGGGTAGTTGGATTCAAGGCATTGGTAGGGTTACTCCAAGATAAGTTTGGATGCCTCTTCCAAGATGGGTTATAATTATTGGACATCATTGGATTATTTCTGTTATAATTTCCAACATATAGGCCGGTCTCCTCATCTGGCATATAATCTGATGAATTGACTGCCTTAACCTCATGTATACTTCTTTGGTTCTGCATATTCTGAACCATCTTGGTCAGAGAAGCTAATTGTGCTGCCACCGAACTTGATGTGTCTAATTCATGGGCTGTGGCATGACATCTCATTCCTCCTCGCCTTGATGTGGGAAATTGGAAATCGTTCCTTGCGAGTTTGTCCAGAATTTCAATGGCTTCCGCGGGTGCTCTATCTAAAAGTGTCCCATTTGCGGAAGCGTCTAGCATCATCCTTGTGGAAGCATTAGTAGCATTATAGAACATGGAGACTTGCGTCCATAAGGGAAAACCATGTAAGGGGCACTTGTTTAATAGTTCTCTGTAACGTTCCCATGCCTCGTACATTGGTTCATCTTTATCTTGTCGGAATAATGTAATTTCATTACGAATGCAGTCATAAAGATTTGTTGGATTGAACCTCGTAATGAATTCTCGACAAAGTTCTTCCCATGATCCAATTGATCCTGCTGGGATTCCATTCAACCAAGTCTTCGCCCTATCACTCAGTGAATAAAGGAACAGTTTTAAGCGCAAAATATCCTAATGAACTCCTTGAATCTTAAAAAAGTTACACACTTCCATGAAGGATTTAAGATGCTGCCTTGTATCTTTAGTAGCAGACTCACCAAACTTTCCAATTGTGTTCAACATGTTTAACATCACTGGTTTAAGCTCAAAGTGAGTTGCTTCGATCTCCGGGGTAACTACATCAAGGTTAAGTCCGTTCAGATCCTCCACTAGATAATCTCTGACAGTAGGCTGCCTCGGTAATGGATGCGGCATTGGCTTCTGTTGCATTACTGGCGGCAGTACATTATGATCAACAGGTCCTCTAGGTGGATTGTCCATAGTTTGGAACAGATTTCGTCTTAGATTATGTCTTATACGTTCAATCTCTAGATCCAACTCGTACAATAGTCCACTCGGATTTGCCCTGATCATAAACCAAATAAATAAAAATTAATAAAAACAAAAATAAAATAAAACTAAAGTTAAAGTTAGATAACTAATAATTAAAGAAAAGAAAATTCAGTTGCTAATCTCCGGTAACGGCGCCAAAAACTTGATAGGCGTGGTATAAGCGCTATTTTGAGTGCAAGTGAACACGTCATCAAGTAATAAAATGATAAGTATATCGTGTATCGTTTCCACAGGGATTGGTATACTTAATATGTCTTCCTTCGTTCCCTTGCTCCTGAGAATAAAATAAAAACACAGATAAGATTGTTTGTTTTATCTAACTAACTAACTAAATAACAAAATATAAAATAAAGAGTTGAGAACTGACAAGCGTCGAATTGTCAAATAAATAATTCCTATTTCTCAAATTAAATAAAAGAATAGTATAGAGAAAGTAGGGTCGATCCACAGGGACTAAGAAATTTCTAATGTTGAATTGAATTGATCCTGATCCAAAAAAAAAACAATAAATTAGAAAATGGGGGTTTGATATTATAAAACTAAAAATAAACTTAATCTAATAATAACTAAAATTAAATAAAAATAAATATTTGAAGTAATAAATTTAAAGGATATAGCCTCAAGCTTCGCTTCGCCTCAAATCTCAATTGATCATCGAAATAGATTTTACTTCAAGATCCATGCCAGTTACAGTCTACAAGGCCCAACCCTTGTAACTTGCTTCTCTCTTCGGTAAACCAATATTCCCAAGTCTATCTCCGGAATTCGGTCTTTGCTGGACTAACCACGCCTATCGCCGTTAGCGCCAATACAACTTTAAGCACTGGAAAAGCCTGACTCGAGTTATAGCGTCTCACAGAGAATCAAACCCGATCTTGATTTCCCTTAGTGGACCGCCACCAAGTTTGTTCACAGGAAGTCAAATTTGCTACCAGCCGATTTTTCTTCCCAACGATAGATCTAAACAATCTTCAAGTCAACGTGCACTTTTTGAAATGAAGGCGTCGAGATCATTAAAGGAAAAGCCAATTGCCAATCCTTGATTTCAGAAAATCAAGAATGTTATCCGAAGGAATTAAGTGCTTCACGATTCTCACAATATGGGTTGAGTCGTCACTTAGCTTTCGGCTAAATGAAAGTTTAGCTAAGCATGAATGAGATCATACTTAGCATTTTCTAGAAGAAAAGAAATAAGAAAACTCAAAGAAAAATAAAAGAACTAGAGAGAACTTTTATTACTCAAGAGAGAAAGTGAAAATTGAAGTACATCTCAAGCTTTACCTCTATGGGTATTTATACTATTCTAAAACCCTAAAAATATAATAATTCAAAATTTAAAAAAAATAAAAAAGATAAAGATAAATGTTCTAAAATTTAAAATTTAAATTCCTAAGATAAATCTTCAAGATAATTCTCAAATAATCCATTCATCCTTCTAGAATATATGACTGGACTATCTTCTGGAAACTTTTGCTGACTGGATAATCCAAATCTGCCAGATCGAAAAGCGTCGTGTGACTTCAGTCATAAAAAAAATGCAGAATTCACTATTTTCTGTTGGTTCTGAAAAATAAGTTCCTACACTGAAAATGATCAAAATAGAACCAAATTAGTAATATCAAATCGACAATGGGAAATAATTATTAATAAAAAATATATAAATTCGAACACTCATCAAGAACGATTATAGAGAAAGCAGGTAGGATCCAGTTGTGTCAATTAATGGATTCAATTGATCTTCTTCTTGTCTAATGCAAGCGCACAATACTGCTTCGATAGTACTGCAGATACTGCCTCGGCAATGCTAGTGCTCCTTTGCTGCGACAATCTTTTGCTCGTGGGAAGAAGTATCAAAGTTTAACAAAGTGTCCGTAAGTGACTCCGCTCATCTCTGAGTCAAAGTACTATTGATGCTCAGTCCTTGACTATACCTCTCAGCGTAAACCAAAGCTGACCACCAACCAATCCAAAACTTTTTTTAGCTGCTAAAACTCTTAACCCATCTCCGAATGCCTCCACTGAAGTACAGGCCGAGTTATTGTCGCCAATACCGTACTTATCCCTTTCGTGAATCTACACCTCTCGATGCTAGATAAATAGATTACTTGCAAACTTCCCTCTCGGGCTTGGATACAAGAACAAGGAATGACAATAGGATAAGTAAACTCTAATTTTATTGCATAAGAACAATAATACAAGAATCAATCTCCTTTCACTAATATCAACAACCTTCATATATCCCTAAGAAATTTAGAACATGTTATCGTGGAAGTACAATTCTTTGGGAGGAAGGGTTTTCTCTACAAATCGGCTCTCTCTAGACAATATGGCCGGCTAGTATATTTATAGTCTTAACCTAGGGTAAACCTTTCCTAAATAGACTTCAACTTGGAGTAGGGAACAAGTCTTCTCCAAGGATTCTGATATATCCAAGTTTGCCGCCTTCTAGTAAGGGTTTCCCGCTTGGTCTTTGAATTAGGCTTTGAGCATGCTAGCCTGGTCCAATTGATGCGCTGTGTCTTCCAGAATATTCTCTATATTTTTATCTTCTGATGCGCCTCCATTGTTGGTGCTGCCACACTGGATTCTGCCGCGGCCAGTCTTCTGCCTCGTCCTCAACATAGCTTTTCTGCCGCTTCAGCTCTGGATATTCCTGCATATACAGAAATTGTAATAATATCTGCATTCTCTATAAATATTAACTTTGTATATGGTGATAACAGAATAACCAGTATTTGAGCAAAGAGTATATGACTCGGTTCAAGTGGGTGTATAATAGGTGCATAAAGTACCATAAGAAGGGTAGTAAATTACTGCCTTTTAGGCACTCATCAAAAACCAATTTCAACAGTATAATCGGGGTCTTTTTCTCCACCACTTTTTCAATCAATATAACAAAGAGCCTTTCAAGGTAAAACCTCTTCATTTTTTGCATACAATAGGATAACAAATGATTTAGGGTTCTGGTACTTTACCTTTACCGTTTAGACTTCTCCTTTCGCGCGATAAGTCTCTCGATCTTCTCTGAAGATTGTTGTTGGTGAGCCGAAGAGAGGGAGAAGTCTCGTTCATCTCATTCCTTTTCCTTCTTCGTTTCCCGGGAAAATAAAAAGAGGTTTTAGGTTATCATATTGAAAAATTAGAAGTTCTTTTTCTCGGGTTTTAAATCTTCGTTTGAGTTTTGGTTTTGAGAAGGAGGAAGGGTTTTGTTTCGGTTTCGAAAAGCTTTTTAAAAAAGGTTTTTTTGAAGTGTTTTGGTTTCGCCGGCCACCGCTAGCGCTGGTCGATATCTGCAAAACGTGGTGGTTTTCTAGAATTAATGGCGAAGCTGAAGAACATTCAAATTGTTCTTAAGCTTTCTGGGTTTTGGTTGATGGAAAACAAAGAGAATATCTCTCATATTTGAAGACTTTCGGAAGTAAAATAGGAAAAGGGGAAGGAGTTTAATTTCGGTTTATGTTTTATACTTCCCCAATATTTTAAAAATGGGATTATTACAAAATAAAGCCTTTCGTGTCTCCTAAAACACGTGTATAGTCCCTGCTAGGTTGGATGGTTTTGCAATCTGGTCCCGATCGTGACCATAATCACTGATTTAAAAACGGTTTATTTATTTTTTGTCATTCTGTGTTTTATAACACACTTTTAAACCCTTCCGCTTCGTTAAATTCTTTTCGCGGTCCCTATATGTTTTCAAATTGTTTCAATTTGATCACTGATTTACAATGTCCTTCTTTTCTTTTGATTTTATCCTTTTTTTCATTTTCTTTCAATTTGGTCTTATTTCTTGTAGCTTATTTATCTATTCTTGCTTTAAATTAGTGTTGTTCGTTTTAATTAATGTCTTCCATGCATGTTTAATTGTTAATTATCATGATATAAATATCTATTTTGTGCATAGCTTTTTAATGCTCTTATGGCATGTTGTATTTATTTTGTCACGTTTTCGGTATATTTCTATGTACCTTGTATTTTTTATTTAGGCATTTTTTTATTAATTTTATTTTGTATATGTTGTTTATGTTGACTTTGTTTAATCTCACCTTATTAATTAATGAACCTAATAAATACTTCTTTATTCGGTCGTAACGGGTCCGACACCAGGCGTAATGGTGTTGTTGTATGCGTTTACCTTCGAATAAAGATACGGTTAAAACAAAATAAATTTGAATTTGAATCTTTAAAAAATATTAATTTAAATACCACTTTAATTTGGAAAATTTAAAATTAATTAAGATATTAATTTGATAAAGGTACCAAATTTTGACGGTTTTAAATGCTAACCCTGTTTTTAATGACTCTCGGACCCAATCATTTCGAATATCTAGTTTTTAAGGTGTTCGGTCTACCAAAGTGACCTGTGGCGACTCCAACAAATTTTAAAATCCTTTTTCAACATCTTTTTAATTTTTTTTTTAAAATCAATTTCCAATTTTCAATTCTCAAGTTTTTCAAAACCTCTTTTAATTTCAAAACCCTAATTTCTATTCCACCTTTTCAAACCAAAATTCCCAATTTCCAAATTATTTCTAAATTTCCCTTTTTCAAAATTCCAATTTTAAACCTTGAATTCTCAATTTTTTTGACCTAAATTTTTTTAAAACCCAAATTTTCAATTCCAATTTTTCGACTTAATTTCTCATTCTTCCAATTTTGCGACTTTTCAATGTATTACACATATGAATTTTAAAAAGGATCGCTATAGGAACCTACTCTTCTGATGTTGTTCGGTGATGGTTTCATATCATTCATTCATATGTCTGTTCTATTCTCTGATACATTATTCTGTACTGTAACCACGTTTATCTTCACACTAGAGACACTATGCTCCCTAGCTTACACCCTCTCAGTTTCTGTTCTAGATTCTCAGATCTAGACTACGATACTTGGAGGATTCTGATTCAGAACTTATACGTTGTATTACAGTTACAGACTCTGAATTTATTTCATTGTATTTTGGTTATTGTTTTCTATTGTACTGAACTATGGACTTCCATTTATGGACTTTTATATTATTCTTTTATTCAGAATTCTTATGGGTTGAACCTCAGATGATTTTAACCGTTCAAATTCATTTTTTTCATTATTTTCGACTTTTTGAGAAATTCACAGAAAATTGTATTTTTATTCATCTTAAACCTAACTTGTGAAACAAGTTTTACTAGCATAAACCCTAAGTTTTAATCTAAAAATTTTGATTAAAATTATGGGTTACACCATCACTGTCGAATGTCCCAAACACTATAGAACAGGCTTCCTTTCGTAGTCACGATTAGCAAATATCATCTGATGTAGCTTTTGGTCCATGTGAATTACATCCGAGGAAATCGAAGTACTTACGCTAAGAGCATATTTGTTTCCACTCAAAATATTACTTAAACGTGTGTCGCGACCATTTTAAAACCAAAATGTGTGAAAATAACATGGTGAGTGAATTTTGAAAAATCGAATTTTTATCGTTTTTAATTGTTAATTATGAAAACCAAAATTTTATATAAAAAACATGTATTATTTAATTTTAAAGTGATTTGGAGTCACCACCTGCCACTTTGGTATGTCAGACACCATAAAATAAACCAAAGATTCATTTTTAAAATATTTGGGTTCGGGAGTCGGTTACGCATAAGGACGACCCTTACGAGCGCCTGAGATCGGTACCTTATTAATAACACGTAGCATTTTGGCATTTCGAATAACAATATTAATTTAATTCGACATTGTCAAATAAATATCGTCCGAATGAGAATATCCTTTTAGATAAGAAAATATATTTCTTTTAAATACAAGCTTGATTAAGATATCTTCTAGATAGGAAACCTTAACTCGTATTTAAAGAAATATAAATTCTGCCCCAGAAGGTTTTAAATGCATGGCCGGTTATTATCTTATTCATTTTAAGCTCTAACCTACAAGGCTCCATTAATTAAATATTTAAACCTTATTAAATTATTAATTTTACCAAGTATATTATGATAACATCCGAATGATCGGACACTACCATCTCGACACCAAATAAAATTAATAATACTATTGATGTTTCTAGTTATTTACTAAATTAATTTTATTTAATTCTAACCTTAAATTATTTATCAATTTCTAGGTTTCGATGACACGTCGAATGCGATCCCAAAGTACGCTCTTTTGGTCAATTTCATGTTACGTCAAAACATCGACCGCTTACTGTATCCGAGATATATGATTAAAATGTCATCGTTATTACAATTATCTCCCCATTTAAATTAATTGTTTAATTAAAGTGACTAACCCTAAAAAAGGCTCTTTAACTAACTAAATGTGAATTAAGTATTGTCCTATACAAAACATACTATATTCTTTTAAAATATACAAGCAAACAAATAAATAATAAAATAAAAAATTAAATAAAACAAAAAGGAGACTAAATTACTTTTCATTAGAGACATAAGAGATCAAATTATAATTCATGGGTGGCTAATATTGAAATAATTAAAAGTTATAAGGTTCATACCTTTTATTGCATTCAAGTTCTCCATGCTTCCATTTGTTTGATCTTCATGATACTCGACCGAGAGTGAAGATGGATGCCGTCGATTCTTCAATTTCTGATTGCTTCAACAATTAGTCTTCCAATTTTGAACTGTGGAGTAGAGTAGAAAACTGGGAGTTAGAACAACGAAGCAAGCTGTGAATTCCCTTTTCTCACCCTCCAAAATATGATTTCCTTCGTTTCGTACTTCAATCACGGATTCTAAAATCTCTTTTTCAAGTCCAGGATGACTGTTCCTCATCGATTTCCATCCTTCGGTTGCAACATCAGCCTTGGAGTTCCTCAGGATCATGTGGTGACTAATCATAATTAGCTGAGGTGAATTACAGAGTAATGAAAGCTGGAAATATCAACAATGTTGTCTAGAATCATCAATCCACTCTCCAATTGTTCTTTACAAACTCGCTTCAATCAAGGCACATTATATGCGTGTGACAACACAAATAATGGCACCACAAATTCTATCATTTCTGCATTTTCATAACGGGAAGAGTACAAGAATCGGATGAAAACCCGAACTACATCTTGATGAACACCATGGATGGCAATTGTTCACTTTTGGCCGTAGCTTTTGCTTTTTTCGACATGCCTCTTAAGATTGGAGAAGCCATGCCAAGAACACTGGCCTGTGCCTCGATAATGTCACCAACATCATCAATTTTGATGATAACCTCTACTCTCTCTCCTCTATCCAAGAAAACCCCCATGAACCGACCACCCCTCTTCAATTGGTAACCAACTCCAATATTATCCCTCACATTTTGTTTTTTTTAATTATTAAATTATATTTTATTATTTATTTATATATTATTATTTACTATTTATTTACATAGTATTATTTATTTAATATTTACTTATGGCCTTATTTTCTTGAATATCCGGGTGAAATTCGGGTATTACAACTGCCCCTCTTTGCTCAATATTGTGGAACAGGAGACGGGCAAAGAATGAAAAGACACGAATTTTGTCTAGACTTCTTGGGCACTTTCTACGCTAACAAAGCTTGAAGTTGTTCTTCTCATTATGAATTTCTTCAAGCAAATTACATGTCATGGAACTCGAGGTCGTTCTTCTTATTATGAAATTCCTCGTATTCTATGAAATCTGAAGCTGTTCTCATTATGAAATTCTCCAGGGTCTGAAGTTGTTCTTCTCATTATGAATTTCTTCAGAGAAAAGGTGATGGAACCCGAAGTTGTTCTTCTTATTATGAATTTCTTCTTATTTCATAGAATTTGGAGTTGTTCTTCTTATTATGAAATTCTCTAAAGTTTGAAGTTGTTCTTCTCATTATGAATTTCTTCAAACTTATCTAGTGATGGAAACCGAGGTTGTTCTTCTTATTATGAAATTCCTCATCTCCGAGAAATCTGAAGCTGTTCTTCTCATTATGAAATTTTCCAGGGTCTGAAGTTATTGTTCTCATTATGAATTTCTTCAGACAAAAGTGATGCAACCTGATGCTGTTCTTCTAATTATGAAATTCTCCAAGGTCTGAAGTTGTTGTTCTCATTATGAATTTCTTCAGACAAAAGTGATGGAACCTGATGCTGTTATTCTCATTATGAAATTCCTCGTATTCCACCAAATCTTTCGGGACTCACGCTAGAATGTCTGCCAATTTCTGTTTGAATCAGGACTCACGCTAAGAAGGCTGCCAATATAGGGACTCACGCCGAGAAGGCTGCCAATATAGGGACTCAAGCCAAGAAGGCTACCAATATAGGGACTCACGCCAAGAAGGTTGTCAATGTAGGGACTCAAACCAAGAAGGCTGCAATATACGGACTTACGCCGAGAAGGCTGCAATATAGGGACTCATGCCAAGAAGATTATTAATGTAGGGACTCATGCCGAGAAGGCTTCCAATATAGGGACTCACACCGAGAAGGCTTCTAATATAAGGACTCAAGCCAAGAAGGCTGCCAATATAGGGACTCACGCCAAGAAGGCTGTCAATTTCTGTTTGAATCGGGATTCACGCTGAGAAGGCTGGTAATTTTTGTTTAAATCGAGACTCACACCGAGAAGACTGTCAATTTCTGTTGTTATTATTGCTTGTTTTTTTTCATTGATTCTTGAATCTTTTCTCTGCAAAAAGAGAAGTTATCAATTAATACAAATTCAACATGGATTAGATTGAAAAAACTTTATCTTTTCATTTGTCATCATCATCGCTTCTCTGCTCAAGCTTGAACATTTTCTTGTCTGAACCCATTGTTGGCTTAATTTGATTTATTTTGCTGAAGGTTGATTTTATTTTTCTCATTATTTTCAAAGTCTCTCATCTTATTTTTGGACTCTTCTTGTTATAAATCTCGAATCTTGGGTAAACTTTCAGCTTCAGGGAGTGCTCTATAATTTCTTGCTTTATCTCCTAGCATATATTCTTTGACTGATATGGTAACTTATCCCACACTTAGGTTCAATTTTTGGGATCTCTATTTTTTGCCCTAAAGCATTTTTTTAGGTTTTCACTTTAGATTTCTCTTTCTTTTCTTTTTTTTTTTCTGTCTTTTTTCCATATTTTCTTTTCTTTTTCTTTTTTTTTCAACAAATGAAGTCTGTCACGTTCTCAATAATTCTTGTTCTTGTTTTCAACATATTCTTCTCTTGTATTTTCAACCCTTGTACGCTAGGGAAGATCTATTCTGGAGAAGATTTATTCTCTGTTATGAAGGAATTCATCCTTTCTATTGCTCCAGCTTTCAAGTTTCATTTTTTTTGCAGCATTGCCCCACTCAAATTTGATCATAATTGTCTTGGTTTCTCATTCTGATATTCACCCCGTAGAGCTTCTTTGTCTTGTGGTTTCTCAACAGTAACAATTTCTCCACTTGATGAATCGATCTTGGTATATTTTATCCCAAATAATGGTCAATGTTCTCTCTTTCCCCAAGTTTATCTGTGTGTCACTTTTGTTGCTCGAATATTTTGACATCCGAAGCTTTATTTGTTCTTCATCTGACTTTTCACCATTAATCACGTATCGAAGCTATCTCCTGTTCTGTCTGCATTTAACGGATTAGTATATCATAGTAATGCCCATGAAATCCTTTGCTTTTCTTGTACTCAATCAATTTATCTGCAAGATGCTTGTTAAAATAAAAAGCGAAAAAACTCAAGATATTATTTTACTTATTTTGAGAAAACTGAATAATTTGAAAATCATGACAAAGAAGAAAACATAAAATTAGACCTTTGAATACCAAATGCCATAGAGTCTTCGAACCAATTTGCAAAGATCAACTCCGATGTGACCATTTTCCAATTCATTAGACTTTCAGGAGAAACATTCTCATTTTCCTAATTCTGTCCCGTTTAGGTAGAATTCTTTGCCTCACTAACTCATTAAGCCCAATTTTCCCTGTTTTCTTATCTCGATCAAGCATTAGAAGACTAAAAATCCTTGAAGAAAGGTTAACCTTGATAAGCGAGATGTATTCTGAAGACTAACTTCTCTTGCTCTAATACCCGCATATGGTCAAAATGGACTTTTATGGCTTGTAATATAGGCTATGGTTCATGCCTATCAAAGAAAGGATATATAGGCTCAAATAATTATTTAAGGGTAATAAAACCAAGGATCATTGTTGCACTGATCTGGATATACTCTAGTGAAATACTTTTCTCTTTTTTTTTTGGATCACTCTAGACTGCCTTTTTTTTTGGTTTTCACCCTAGAGTTCATTTTTTCATCACTTCTTTTGCCAGTGATTCATCTCATCAAAATATCTCACAGAACTCTCTGTTCATTTTTCTTTGTCGTTTGCTTGAAATTTAATGTAAACAATTTGAACTTGACTTGTCAGAAACAAACTCTTACTCTCTTTTTTTCATTTTTTCTGTGTTGATTCAGAATATTCTTCCTCACTCATCTTGTTTTTATTGATTTCACATTTCACTCTTATTTTTTCCCCTGATTCATAAGGCATCCCATGTGTATTTCATTTCGAACACATTTTTATCCATTTTTCCCCCAGTGTAGGGGGAATTCATGGCTTGCTTCGTTATTCTCACTCTCGGTTTTCTACTCTACTCCACGGTTCAAAATTGAAAGACTATAATTGTTGAAGTAATCAAAAATTGAAGAATCGACGACATCTATCTTCACTCTCGTTCGAGTATCATGAAGATCAAACAAATGAAAGCATGGAGAACTTGGATAAAAATGGATGTCGTCGATTCAAGTTCTCCATGCTTTCATTTGTTTGATCGTCATGATACTCGATCGAGAGTAAAGATGGATGCCATCGATTCTTCAGTTTCTGATTGCTTCAACAATTATAGTCTTCCAATTTTGAACCGTGAAGTAGAGTAGAAAACCGAGAGTGAGAACAACGAAGAAAGCCGTGAATTCCCTTTTCTCACCCTCCAAATTGCGATTCCCTTCGTTTCGTACTTCAATCATAGTTTCTAAAATCTCTTTTTCAAGTCCATGATGATTGTTTCTCATCGATTTTCATCCTTCGATTGCAACATCTACCTTGGAGTTCCTCAAGATCATGCAGTGACTAATCAGAATTAGCCGAAGTGAATTGTAGAGTAATAAAAGCTGGAAATATTAACAACGTTGTCTAGATTCATGAATCCACTCTCCAATTGTTCTTCACAAACTCGCTTCAATCGAGGCACATTATATGCGTGTGACAACACAAACAATGGTACCACAAATTCTTTCATTTCTGCATTTTTGATGCGTGCAATAAAAGCGCAATTAAGTGCAAGTGTGCACGTCGCCAAGTAATAAAGTGATAAGTATATCGTGTATCATCTCTACAGGGATTGGTATACAAGGTGCTTTGATTTTATTAATCTGTTGTGTCATTAATCGGAGACCCCAAATTGCAGTCTCTTACGAATATTAAAGATATGATTCGGCCATTATGAGTCCATAATTTAGCGTTAACAATATCACATAGCAAGTCAGCTAAAACCACAAACACTTCAGATAAGAGACCAACTTTATTTGTTTTGTTCAATTAAAAAAACTATTAAACCATTAAACTCCTAGCTTGTATCATGGAAAGAGGACTCAGGAGACTGTAAAATCAAGCAACAAATCCATTATTTTTACAATAAAAATTAAGCTAAAGTCAACAACATTGTCAAGCTTTAAGTGAAATTCACATGTTCTATGAAGCTTATAAAACTCTCATCAATTAACTTGTTTTCATTTAAATCAGTCACATAGAAAACTACAGATTACAAATAAGAATTTTAATTAACTTTATACTAAAAAAATAAAATTTTATTTAAAATTAAGCTCACCTTCAATATACCATTGACCATTGATGAAATGTAAGCCTTTTTGATGAAAATTTTTGATCTTCTAAAACTTGAACAACGTCTAACAAGATCGTATCCCTCTTGGCAACATCAACCATCAAAATAGTTATAGTGGGATAAACGGCGTTGTCTATAATCACCCTGGAAAAACAAGGAATCATCAGATAAAAATTATTCTTATAATAAGCTTATAAATCTTGTATTTAAGAGTTGCAGTAGGACAAATGGAGTTGTTAGATTGGAAGAGGAGAGGAAATATTAAACTATAGTCAAGAACAAACCTGGAAGTTGTCATTCTTATAACAAGCTTTTCGTATTCATCAGTATACCACTCCATGTTTCTCTCCAAAATCCTAAACGAATCCACCCAATCTAAAAATACTACTAATCAAGAGGAACTGAAAAGTTTTTGATACAATTTAAAATTAAATAATATAAATAAAAATAAAATATTTTTTTATAAAAAACTATTGACGCTTTAAGAAAAGAAATGTTGTTAAAACATAACCTTAAGCTCTAAATTACTTGATAATAAAATTTTTAAATTATAGTTTTTAAATAATCTGGATTACCTATCGTTTTAGCTTTGAAAGCTCCGAGACATAGGTAACACTTGTTCATTTATTTTTGGTGTTGGATTTTAGGTTTATTAAGCTTATTCTGATTACTTGTATGCTGATGTTATAGAAGGCATTGATGTCTGATTGAGCTTTACAATTTTCTAATTATTTTGTAAAATATGATTGCCTGAATCTTGTTACAGTAGTACATATAAAATTGGAGGTATACATTTTGTGACAGAGTGCGAAGGAAATTGGGTCAAGTTTCATGATCTTTGGATAGCCTTCTTCCATTTTTTGTTGGTGTAGATGTTGTAAAAATAAAATATTATAAAATTATTAAAAAATGTTTGGCCTTGTTCATCTTCTTCACAAATATAATTAAAAAATATAATTAAACATGGGAATTTATTTAGGGATTAATATTTAAATTTAATATTATATATTTAATTAAATTAATTTTTTATTAGTTTAGTTAGTTTTCATTTATTTGATTTAATTATAATTTTAAATTAATATTTAATTAAGTTAAATTAACTTATTGAACTTACGTTTAATTAAGCTAAATTAAAATATAAAAACACAAATTAAAAACGTAATTAAAAGAATTCTAAAATCAAATATAAATTTTTATTAAATTAATCTAAATTATGACTAAATTAAATTAAACCAATACAATTGATAAAAAAGAAAAAAGTAATTGATAAAAAAGACTGAAAAAAACAAAATTTTGGAGGAAAATAAGTTACTCATTTTTAAGTTTGAGATTAATTTACTTTTAGTGTAAAAATTTTAGAGGGATATAAGTTACTCAAAATTTTGGAGAAAATTAAAAATAAGTTTTAATTATTATATAAAAAAGAGGGAAACACAAAATTTTGAAGGGAATTAATTTATATAGTAAATGTTAGAGGATTATTATTATTATAACATACAATCAAATAATAAACTTTTATTAAGTATAATCAATTAAAAATATAAAAAATATATTAGATTTAGATATTCATTTGACACTACTCTAGGTCCGATAAAAAAATTCGCATATTTTTATAAAGGGTGTGCCTAAAAATTGAATCTCGCGCCACTCTACACCTTATTTTACAATTATTTCAATTTAGTTATGATCACTCTAAAATTAAATTTTAAATTTTATTTTTTATTCGATTTAATAACTATTTAATTAAAAGCAGATTATATATTTTAAAATTGTTTCAATTTGATCATAGAGAATTAGATTAGTGATTGGAGAATTAATCTTAGAAAATTAGTTTTGTGATTTGAGCTTAGCAGATTAGTGTTGGGCTTAAAGAATTAATAATATACATGCATTAATTTATAAACAAATTAACATACATAGTATACATTCAAGTATATATATATATATTGTATATTAAAGTATACTATATATAGTTTATTCCTTATAACTTTATTTTTATTTCAAATTGATTACTATTTATTTTTTTAATTTAGTTTAATGTTTTTAATAAGATAATATTTTATTTTATAATGTTTATATTTTTTAATTTAAAACATTATTTTTTCTAGTCCATTATTTATTCCTTATTAATTTTTAATTTTTGTAATTTAACCTAATTTTTAAGATATGAATCATTTGATAATATTTTAGTTTAGTCTAGTGCGCAATATTTATTTTTAATGGATTCATGCTAGTTAAAGATGTTAGATACTAAATATTTAATACGAAATAAATGATCAACCAACCATTCAACCCAAAGTCTACCTGTTATTTACATAACTACTTATTTGTACTGATAGGCGTGGTATGAGCACTTTTTGAGTACAAGTGTACACTTCGTCAAGTAATAAAATGATAAGTATATCGTGTATCGTCTCCACAGGGATTGGTATACTTAATATGTCTTCCTTCGTTCCCTTGCTCCTGAAAATAAAGTAAAAACACAAATAAGATGATTTGTTTTATCTAACTAAATATTTAAATAATAAAACATAAAATAAAAAGGGTTGAGAACAATTATAGAGAAAGTGGGTAGGATCCGGTTGTATCAATTAGCGGATTCAATTGATCTTCCCCTTGTCCAATGCAATCACACAACACGACTTCGATAGTACTACAGATACTGCCTCGACAACGCTGGTGCTCCTCTGCCGCGACAATCTCTTGCTCTTAGGCAAAGGTATCAAAGTTCAGCAAAGTGTCCGTAAGTGACTCTGGTCATCTCTGAGTCAAAGTGCTGTTGATGCTCAGTCCTTGACGATACCTCTAAGTGTAAATCAAAGATAACCACCAACCAATCCAACACATCTTTTAGCTGCTGAAACTCTTAACCTGCCCCTTAGTGCCTCCACAAGAGTATAGGCCGAGTTAGTGTCTACAACACTGTACTTATTCCTGTCGTAAATTTACACCTCTCGATGCTAGATAAATAGATTACTTGCAAACTTCCCTCTAGAGCTTGGATACAAGAACAAAGAATGGCAATAGGATAAGCAAACTTTGATTTTATTGCATAAGAACAAAGATACAAGAATCAATCTCCTCTCACTAATATCGACAACCTTCACCTATCCTTAAGAAATTTAGAACATATTATCGTGTAAGTACAATTCTTAGGGAGGAAGAGTTTTCTCTACAAATCGGCTCTCCTAGACAATGCGGCCGACTAGGGTATTTATAGTCTTAACCTAGGGCAAACCTTTCCTAAATAGACTTCAACTTGGAGTAGGGAACAAGTCTTCTTCAAGGAATTTGATATTTCCAAGTTTGCCGCCTTCTAGAAGGGTTTTCCCGATTGGTCTTTGAATTGGGCTTTTAGTACGCTAGCCTGATCCAATTGATGCGTTGTATCTTCTAGAGTGTTCTCTATATTTTATCTTTTAATGCGCATCCATTGTTGGTGCTGCCACACTGGATTCTGCCGCGGCCATGCTTTTGCCTCGGCCTCAACATTGTTTTTCTACCGCTTCGACTCTGGATATTCCTGCATGTACAAAAATTGTAATAATATCTGCATTCTCTATAAATATTAACTTTGTAAGTGATGATAACAGAATATTCAATATTTGAGCAAAGAGTCTATATTTCGGTTTAAGTTGGTGTAGAATGGATGCTTAAAGTACCATGGGAAGCTAGCAAATAACTGCCTTTTAGGCACTCATCAAATACCCCCAAACTTGAACTATTACTTGTCCTCAAGTAATGCCAAACATCAAATTGCTAAACCTTACTCCCTTTTGGTCTTACTTTTCCATCTATTCTCCCCACCATGGTCATGTCTATCTTTCCGTTTTAGCCACTAGTTTAACCAAGGACTTTTACTAAGAAACAAACTATAGGGATAGGTGAGTGTGTGCGTTTAACGGACAAGGCTGATTCAAGGCTTTCTTAGATAAACTTTAAGTTCAAGACAAGTAAAATCTTAGATTAAAGCTATCTCCTTAAAACAACAAGTCTTGAGCCAATTTTGGGTACCTCAAGATATGCGTTTTTTGTTTCCATCTTTTTCTTATTTATTCTTTTTCTTATTAACCACCTATTTAGCATTCTAGAGCCAGTTTCGGGCACCTCTAGCATGAAGGAGAGAAAAACTAGAGCCGGTGATAGACACCTCTAGTTATTTTCCCCAAAAGTTCTAAGTCTTTATCACCTAAGTTTTTGAAAAGAACTCCTAAATCAAACAAGTCCAAAAAGTGTTTATTTTCTTTCTAACCCTAAAGCAAGCTTCTAAGCTTTATTCCATGAGTGTCCTATGGTTATCCCTTCAAAACAGAACTCGGCCATGGTAAGGAGAAAATTTTTTATAGCCTTAAAGGAGTAAACTAAAGCAAAGTTGACATAGGGCAGTGCAAGATTACAAACATAAATTCAAGAAAAGAGAATAAAAAAATTTTTAGTAAAAATTTACTCCCTTTATGGTAATGCCACGGTATTGGATAGCCTCGATAGTGCTTCAACATCAATAATCTCCCTCAAACTCAAACCGAGCATTGTCCTCAATGCTCAAAATATACATCATGCATTAGAAAACAAGAATAATAAAACAACAAGGATTTAAATAGATTCTGATTGTGATTCAGAAGAGCTGCTGGAAATAACTGCCCTCCTAGGTATTCTTGCCGATGCTTTTCTTCTTGATCCTTGTCCTGGTGATGGCTGTGTCTTTGCCTACCGGGGCGGCTGTACTCTAGTGGGCATTTATTTCTGTAGTGGGACTGTAACTTCATCTCCATCTTCTTCTTCGTTAGTATGCAGCACCTCTATTTCTCCCCCAAACTCTGTAGTTGGTATTTTGTCTTGGGTATGCGATGAGCTCTCATGGACATACTCATCAATCTGTCTAGAGAGACTATCTTCAGAAAAACTGCCTATGAGGATAAGATTTTATGGTGGAGAGTTGAAGATAGCTCTCTTCTTTGATGGTCGCCTGCTGCTGGATGATGTGGCGACCGTGCCTGTAGGTCTGGATGGGACGACAGCGTGAAACTGTTGTTGTGGCCTAGCAGTAAAGAATGGTCTAGGCCTTGGAGCAGGTGTTGTGTTTGTGTAAGGTGAGGCAGTGACGAAAATGTTGGGAGGGAAATCTGGAAACTGCATCCCATGGGTGAGAAAGTTCTAGGTCAGCATATTGGCAAGGGTGTTGTTTAAATCTCTCTGTTATTCTATGTAGCGTTGTTGGCGGAGGTTCATGGCTGTCATCCTCTGCAAAATCTCCTGGTATGGATCTGCTGCGATAGTGTCTTGGGCATGGTCTGGTGCTTCTGTCGTATATTGCCCTCCGGTAGTATAGTCAGCAGTGAACTGTTGAGGTGTTTCTTGCACTGGGTCTGCTTGGGTGATCTGTATCACTCTGTGGCAGAATTCTTTTGTCCAGCCTTGCCTTTGTGTTGTGTATTCATCCGTTGCTTCTATAGGGACACCTGAAGCAATACATAGAGCAGAGATTAAACTAGGGAAATATAATGGACCTCGTTCCTTCTTACAGCAATCATAGAGCTCTTGAATAATGATCTCTCAACATTGATGGTTCTTTTGTTGATGAATGAATGAATGAGCAACAATCTTTTTCTATCAACTGTGCTATTGTGAGAGGTGGGCATGAGGCGTCTCTTGACAAACGTGCACCAAAGTTTTGCTTCAGGTTTAAGGCTGAGCCTTGTTACACAACCCCTATGGGTACTGGTTTCCCATGGAGTGTTGTCGTAGCAAAGGTCGTCCTTGATAGCCTCGTATTCCTCGATATTGGCTGCAAATTCACCATGCTTATCACGTATGGGGATCACGCAGTAGTAATCGTTGATTGCCTCGTCACCAAGTTTCATAGTCTTGCCCCGATAATAGACGAACAACGTGTCCTTGTTCGGGTAGTATGCATAGAGTTCTCTTAAAATTGTTGCATTTGCTATGGGAGGTTGGAGGCAGAATTTTTCCCAGTCCTGGAATTCGATTCTGTCGTACAAGAATTGGTCGATGTCGTAGTTTTCTTCAATGGTGTGCTGGAATCCTTGTTCCTCCCATAACTACTGTGCAACGAAAGATCTTTGAAAGCGTTCTGCGACGTTGCTACTGGAAAATCGTCTGTATGCTGCCATGGATGTTGATGAGATGTTCTTGAAGATAAGCAGTAAGAATGTGGGTAGGAATGCAGAGGGTTCTGAAAAGTTCAAGATGTAGTGAGAGCAAGATTGTTCAAGAAAGTAAAGATAGCAAGAAAGCAAAAGTAAATAATACACAACAATGAGTCTGCTTAGATAGGCTATAAAAATAAGACTGTTAAAAACTACTAGCCGTTAGGCATTTACTGCCTTGATTCACAGTTACTACCGCGGTGGATATCTCGGTAGAGTGCCATTGCACTATTTTTGCCCATTAGGAATTCTGCGATTCTAACACAGTGCTGCCGCGACAATAGACTTCCTGCTGTGGCAAAATTTTTTCTGCATTCAGAGCTTTATTAAAGAAAAATTAAGAACACTGAAAATAAAATATAAAATACTAAAAATAAAGCATAGTACAAAATATTGAAAATAACAAAATATAAAAACTAATAATAAAAAAACTAATCCTAATATAATAATTAAAATTGAAGGGAAAAGATTAGGTTACTTGAGGAGTGCACGTGAATGCATCTCCCATTTTCGTTATCTCTTTTTGGCACGTATCTATCTTCATGAGTTGGTCAGTCCCTTCGGTGCATTCGGCTTCTCCTTTAGGTTTTATTCTTTTACCGAACAGTCTACCGAGCGTGCTGTCCAGGCAGGATGTTTTAGTACCCTTATTCGGTGTATGGAGAGCCTTATATTCAGCTGGAGCATCTGAATTTGGAAGGTTGTGGAAGGCGTTCAACTTGATTTGCTGATCATTTATCCGCATTGTGATCTCACCATTTTCCACATCAATGATGGTACATCCAGTAGCAAGGAAAGGTCGACCCAATATGATCGGTGCATTATTGTCAGCTTCACAGTCAAGGACAAGAAAGTTGGCAGAAAATATGAACTTGTCAACCTTCACCAGAATATCCTCAATTTTACCTTCAAGATGCACATAAGACCGACCCGCAAGTAGGAGCAGTACTGTTGTTGGTTTTGCCCGTCCTATTCCGAGTTTCTAAAAACTGACTTGGGAATTAAGTTGATGCTTGCTCCCAAGTCTCATAGGGCCTTTCCTTTATAACCATCTCCAATTGTAGAGGGAATTATGAAGCAGACATGATCTTTTAGTTTTGGTGGCATGCGATTATGCAACATAGACATGCAACCTTCAGTGGCTGCCAACGTCTCAAATTCTCCTAGCCTTCGTCGTTTGGATACTATTTCCTTTAAGAACTTGGCATAGTTGGGCATTTGTTCAATCGCCTCAACTAGTGGCAAGTTAATATGGACCTGCTTTAGGATGTCTAGGAACTTCTGAAATTGGTGGTCCTGTATTTGCTTCTTCAGCCTCTACGAAAAAGGAGGTGGTGGTCTAATATCCTCCAGATTTCCTTGGATATTGAGTTTTATACTTGGGGTGAATTTTTCTGCAACTGCCTCGACAGAAGGTTTTGATACTGCTGGTTCTGTTGTCGGGGCAGAGCTTTCGGCAGGGTCCTGCTCAGCCTCTGAGTCCTCATGATATTGCTTTTCTGGTTGGACTCTTTCAGTTGAGGTCCCTTCTTTATCTTTCAACTGTAGGCCACTTCTGGTTGTGATTACCTTACATTGCTCGTGGCCTAACACCTTAGCAACTTCAGTATTGCTAGGCAAACCTCCTGGTGGTCGAGTGTTTTTATGTTGGGCAAATTGACCAACCTGGGCTTCTAAGGATTTTATTGCAGCCTCATGGTTCTGCAGTCTCATCTCAGTTTGGTTCATGAAGTCATCAATTCACTTTATGAAGCAGCTATTCTCCATCATGTAAGCATCAGTCTTTGACATAAAAGCTGTGAGTGTTCTACTGCGGTAGGTTCTGGTTCTGATGCTGAAATTCATGGGCTTGATTAATTAGATTCCAGACATTGTTAGGGTTACTCCATGAAAAATTCGGATGCCTTTTCCAAGATGGGTTATAATTGTTGGACATCATTGGGTTTTTTCTGTTATAATTTCCAACATATAGGCTGGTCTCTTCATCTGGCATGTAATCCGATGAGTTGACTGCCTTTACCTCATGTACGCTTCTTTGGGTTTGCATATTCTAAACCATCTTGGTCAGAGAAGCCAATTGTGTTGCCACGAACTTGATGTATCTAATTCATGAGCTGTGGCATGACGTCTCATTCCTCCTCGCCTTGATGTGAGAAATTGGAAATCGTTCCTTGCGAGTTTGTTTAGAATTTCAATGGCTTCCGCGGGTGCTCTATCCAAAAGTGTCCCATTTGCGGAAGCATCTAGCATCATCCTTGTGGAAGCATTAGTAGCATTATAGAATATGGAGACTTGCGTCCACAAGGGAAAACCATGTAATGGACATTTATTTAATAATTCTCTGTAACGTTCCCATGCCTCGTACATCAGTGCATCTTCATCTTGTCAGAATGACGTGATTTCATTACGAATGCAGTCATAGAGATTTGTCGGATTGAATCTCGTAATGAAATCTCGACAAATTTCCTCCCAAGATCCAATTGATCCTGCTGGGATACCATTCAACCAGGTTTTCGCCCTATCCTTCAGTGAATAGGGAACAATTTTAAGTGCAGAATATCTTCATGGACTCCTTGAATCTTAAAAGAGTTGCATACTTCCATGAAAGATTTGAGATGTTGCCTTGCATCTTCATTAGCAGACCCACTAAACTGTTCAATTGTGTTCAACTTGTTGAACATCACTGGTTTGAGCTCAAAGTGAGTTGCTTCGATTTTTGGTGTGACTACGCCAGGGTTGAGTCCGTTTAAATCTTACATCAGATAGTCTCTAACAGTAGACTGCCTAGGTCAAAAACCAAATAAATAAAAGTTAGTAAAAATAAAATAAAATAAATAATTAAAATCAAAGTTAGATAACTAATAATTAAAGAGCAAGAAAATTAAAGAAAAACAAAATTTAGTTGTCAATTCCCGGCAACGGCGCCAAAAACTTGATAGGCGTTGTATGAGCGCTTTTTGAGTGCAAGTGGTATACTTAATATGTCTTCCTTCGTTCCCTTGCTCCTTAAAATAAAGTAAAAACACAAATAAGATGATTTGTTTTATCTAACTAAATATTTAATTAATAAAACATAAAATAAAAAGGGTTGAGAACGATTATAGAGAAAGTGGGTAGGATCCAGTTGCGTCAATTAGCGGATTCAATTGATCTTCCCCTTGTCCAATGTAATCACACAACACTACTTCGATAATACTGCAGATACTGCCTCGACAACGTTGGTGCTCCTCTGCCGTGGCAATCTCTTGCTCTTGGGTAGAGGTATCAAAGTTCAGCAAAGTGTCCGTAAGTGACTCCGCTCATCTTTGAGTCAAAGTGTTATTGATGCTCAGTCCTTGACGATACCTCTCACCGTAAATCAAAGATAACCACCAACCAATCCAATACTTCTTTTAGCCGTTGAAACTCTTAGCCTACCCCTTAGTGCCTCCACAAGAGTATTGGCCGAGTTAGTGTCTACAACACCATAATTATCCCTTTCGTGAATCTATACCTCTCGATGCTAGATAAATAGATTACTTGCAAACTTCCCTCTCGGGCTTGGATACAAGAACAAAGAATGAAAATAGGATAAGCAAACTTTGATTTTATTGCGTAAGAACAAAGATACAAGAATCAATCTCCTCTCACTAATATCGACAACCTTCACCTATCCCTAAGAAATTTAGAACATATTATCGTGTAAGTACAATTCTTAGGGAGGAAGGGTTTTCTCTACAAATCGGCTCTCCTAGACAATGTGGTCGGCTAGGGTATTTATAGTCTTAACCTAGGGTAAACCTTTCCTAAATAGACTTCAACTTGGAGTAGTGAATAAGTCTTCTTCAAGGAATCTGATATTTCCAAGTTTGCCGCCTTCTAGAAGAGTTTTCCCGCTTGGTCCTTGAATTGGGCTTTTAGCATGCTAGCCTGGTCCAATTGATGCGCTGTATTTTCCAGAGTGTTCTCTATATTTTTATATTTTAATACGCCTCCATTGTTGGTGCTGCCACACTGGATTCTGCCGCGGTCATGCTTCTGCCTCAGCCTCAACATTTCTTTTCTACCGCTTCGACTCTGGATGTTCCTGCATGTACAAAAATTGTAATAATCTCTGCATTCTCTATAAATATTAACTTTGTAAGTGATGATAACGGAATATCCAATATTTGAGCATAGAGTCTATATTTCGGTTCAAGTTGGTGTAGAATGGATGCTTAAAGTACCATGAGAAGGTAGTAAATAACTGCCTTTTAGGCACTCATCAAATACCCCTAAACTCAAACTATTGCTTGTCCTCAAGCAATGCCAAACATCAAATTGCTAAACCATACTCCCTTTTGGTCTTACTTTTCCATCTATTCTCCCTACCATGGTCATGTCTATCTCTCTGTTTTAGCCACTAGTTTACCCTAGGACTTTTACTAAGAAACAAACTATAGGGCTAGGTGAGTGTGTGCGTTTAATGGACAAGGCTGATTCAAGGTTTTCTTAGATAAACTTTAAGTTCAAGACAAGTAGAATCTTGGATTAAAGCTATCTCCTTAAAATAACAAGTCTTGAGCCAATTTTGGGCACCTCAAGATATGCGTTTTCTATTTCCTTCTTTTTCTTATTAACCACCTATTTAGCATTCTAGAGCCAGTTTCGGGCACTTCTAGCATGAAGGAAAGCAAAACTAGAGCCGATGATAGGCACCTCTAGTTATTTTTCCAAAAGTTTTAAGTCTTTATCACCTAAGTTTTTTAAAAGAACTCCTAAATCAAACAAGTCCAAAAAGTGTTTATTTTCTAAGCTTTATTCCTTGAGTATCCTATGGTTATCCCTTCAAAACAGAACTCGGCCATGGTAAGGAGAAAAATTTCTATAGCCTTAAAGGAGTAAACTAAAGCAAAACTGACATAGGACAGTGCAAGATTATAAACATAAATTCAAGAAAAGAGAATAAAAAAATTTTTAGTAAAAATTTACTACCTTTATGGTAATGTCGCGGCATTGGATAGCCTCGACAGTGCTTCAACATCAATAATCTCCCCCAAACTCAAACCAAGCATTGTCCTCAATGCTCAAAATATACAACATGCATTAGAAAGTAAGAATAGTAAAGCAAGAAGCATTTAAATAGATTCTGATTGTGATTTAGAAGAGTTGCTAGAAATAGCTGCCCTCCTAGGTATTCCTTCTGATGCTTTCATTCTTGATCCTTGTCCTGGTGATGGCTGTGTCTTTGCCTGCCGGGGCGGTTGTACTCTGGTGGGCGTTTGTTTCTGTAGTAGGGTTGTAACTTCATCTCTATCTTCTTCTTCGTCAGTATGCAGCACCTTTGTTTCTCCCCCAAACTCGACAGTTGGTATTCTCTCTTGGGTATGCGATGAGCTCTCATGGACATACTCATCGATCTGCCTCGAGAGACTGTCTTCAGAAAAACAGTCGATGTGGATAGGATTTTGTTGTGGAGAGTTGAAGACAGCTCTCCTCTTTGATGGTCGCCTGCTGCTGGATGATGTGGCGGCCGTGCCTGCAGGTCTGGATGGGCAGCGTGAAATTTTTGTTGTGGCCTAGCAGTAAAGAATGGTCTAGGACCTGGAGTAGGTGTTGTGTCTGTGTAAGGTGCGGCAGTGATGAAAATGTTGGGAGGGAAATCTGGAAACTGCATCCCATGGGTGGGAAAGTTCTGGGTCAGCATATTGGCAAGGGTGTTGTTGAAATCTCTCTGATATTCCACGTAGCATTGTTGGTGGAGGTCCATGACTGTCATCCTCTGCAAAATCTCTTGGTATGGATCTGTTGCGGCAGTGGCTTGGGCATGGTTTGGTGCTTCTACCGTATACTGCCCTCCAGTATTATAGTCGGCAGTGAACTGTTGAGGTGTTTCTTGCACTGGGTCTACTTGGGTGATCTGCATCACTCTGTGGCATAATTCTTTTGTCCAACCTTGCCTTTATGTTGTGTATTCATCCGTTGCTTCTTTAGGGACACCTGCAACAATGCATAGAGCAGAGATTAAACTAGGGAAATATAATGGACCTCGTTCCTTCTTACCGCAATCATAGATCTCTTGAATAATGATCTCTCTAACATTGATGGTTCTTTTGTTGATGATTGAATGAATGAGCAACAATCTTTTTCTATCAACTATGCTATTGTGAGAGGTGGGAATGAGGCGTCGCTTGACAAACGTGGACCAAAGCTTTGTTTCGGGTTTAAGGCTGAGCCTTGTTACACAACCCCTATGGGCACCGGTTTCCCATGGAGTGTTGTCGTAGCAAAGGTTGTCCTTGATAGCCTCGTATTCCTCGATATTGGCTGCAAATTCACCATGCTCATCACGTATGGGGATCACGTCGTAGTAATTGTTGATTGCCTCGGCATCAAGTTTCAAAGGCTTGCCCCGACAATAGACGAACAACGTGTCCTTGTTCGGGCAGTATGCATAGAATTCTCTTACAATTGTTGCATTTTCTATGGGAGGTTGGAGGCAGAATTTTTTCCAATCCTGGTTTCGATTCTGTTAAACAAGAATTGGTCGATGCCGTAGTTTTCTTCAATGGTGTGCTGGAATCCTTGTTCCTCCCATAACTGTCGTGCAACGAAAGATCTTTGAAAGCGTTCTGCTACGTTGCTGCTGGTAAGTCGTCTATATGCTACCATGGATGTTGATGAGATATTCTTGAAGATAAGCAGTAAGAATGTGGGTAGGAATACAGAAAGTTCTGAAAAGTTCAAGATGTAGTGAGAGCAAGATTGTTCAAGATAGTAAAGATAGCAAGAATGCAAAAGTAAATAATACACAATAATGAGTCTGCTTATATAGGCTGTAAAAATATGACTATTAAAAACTACTAGCCGTTAGGCATTTACTGCCTTTATGCACAGTTACTGTCGCGGCGGATATCTCGGTAGAGAGCCGTTGCACTATTTCTGCCCGTTAGAAATTCTGCGGTTCTGACACAGTGCTGCCGCGGCAGTAGATTTCCTGCTGTGGCAAAATTTTTTCTGCATTCATAGCTTTATTAAAGAAAAATTAAGAACACTGAAAATAAAATATAAAATACTGAAAATAAAGCATAGTACAGAATATTGAAAATAACAAAATATAAAAACTAATAATATAAAAACTAATCCTAATATAATAATTAAAATTGAAGGGGAAAGATTAGGTTACTTGAGGAGTTCATATGAATGCATCTCCCATTTTCGTTATCTCTTTCTGGCCCGTATTTATCTTCATGAGTTGGTCAGTCCTTTCGGTGTATTCAGCTTCTCCTTTGGGTTTTATTCTTTTACCGAACAGTCTGCCGAGCGTGCTGCCCAGGCAGGATGTTTTAGTACCCTTATTCGGTGTATGGAGAGCCTTACATTTAGCTGGAGCGTCTAAATTTGGAAGGTTGTGGAAGGCGTTCAACTTGATTTGCTGATCATTTATCCGCATTGTGAGCTCGCCATTTTCCATATCAATGATGGTGCGTCCAGTAGCAAGGAAAGGTCGACCCAATATGATCGGTGCATTATTATCAGCTTCACGGTCAAGGATAAGAAAGTCGGCAGGAAATATGAACTCGTCAACCTTCACCAGAATGTCCTCAATTTTACCTTCAGGATACACATAAGATCGATCCGCAAGTTAGAGCAGTACTGTTGTTGGTTTTGCCCGTCCTATTCCGAGTTTCTGAAAAAATAACTTGGGCATTAAGTTGATGCTTGCTCCCAAGTCTCATAGGGCCTTTCCTTTATAACCATCTCCAATTGCACAGGGAATTATGAAGCAGCCAGGATCTTTTAGTTTTGGTGGCATGCGATTATGCAGCATAGCCATGCAACCTTCAGTGGCTGCCACCGTCTCAAATTCTCCTAGCCTTCGTCGTTTGGATACTATGTCCTTTAAGAACTTGGCATAGTTGGGCATTTGTTCAATCGCCTCAACTAGTGGCAAGTTAATATGGACCTGCTTTAGGATGTATAGGAACTTCTGAAATTGGTGGTCCTATATTTGCTTCTTCAGCCTCTGTGGAAAAGGAGGTGGTGGTCTGATATCCTCCAGGTTTCCTTGGATATTGAGTTTTATACTTGGGGTGAATTTTTCTGCAACTGTCTCGGCAGAAGGTTTTGATACTGCTGGTTTTGTTGTTGGTGTAGAGCTTTCGGTAGGGTCCTGCTCAGCCTCTGATTCCTCATGATATTGCTTTTCTGGTTGGACTCTTTCAGTTGAGGTCCCTTCTTTATCTTTCAGCTGTAGGCCACTTCTGGTTGTGATTACCTTACATTGCTCGTGGCCTAACACCTTAGCAACTTCAGTATTGCTAGGCAAACCACCTGGTGGTCGAGTGTTTTAACGTTGGGCAAATTGACCAACCTGGGTTTCTAAGGATTTTATTGCAGCCTCCTGGTTCTGCAGTCTCATCTTAGTTCGGTTCATGAAGTCATCAGTTCGCTTCATGAAGCGGCTATTCTCCATCACGTAAGCAACAGTCTTTGACAAAAAAGCTGTGAGAGAATCTCCCAGTGCGTTTAGAGACTGTTGTTGTTGTACCTACTGTTGTGGCATAGGCTGTTGAGTGTTCTGCTACGGCAGGTTTTGGTTCTAATGCTGAAATCCATGGGCTTGATTAATTGGATTCAAGGCATTGTTAGGGATACTCCATGAAAAATTCGGATGCCTTTTCCAAGATGGGTTATAATTTTTGGACATCATTAGATTGTTTCTGTTATAATTTCCAACATATAAGCTGGTCTCTTCATCTGGCATGTAATCCGATGAGTTGACTGCCTTAACCTCATGTACGCATCTTTGGGTTTGCATATTCTGAACCATCTTGTTCAGAGAAGCCAATTGTGTTGCCACCGAACTTGATGTATCTATTTCTTGAGCTGTGGCATGACGTATCATTCCTCCTCGCCTTGATGTGTGAAATTGGAAATCGTTCCTTGCGAGTTTGTTGAGAATTTCAATGGCTTCCGCAGGTGCTCTATCCAAAAGTGTCCCATTTGCGGAAGCATCTAGCATCATCCTTGTGGAAGCATTAGTAGCATTATAGAACATGGAGACTTGCGTCCACAAGGGAAAACCATGTAATGAACATTTATTTAATAATTCTCTGTAACGTTCTCATGCCTCGTACATCGGTGCATCTTCATCTTGCCGAAATGACGGGATTTCATTATGAATGCGATCATATAGATTTGTCGGATTAAACCTCGTAATAAATTTTCGGTAAAGTTCCTCCCAAGATCCGATTGATCATGCTGGGATACCGTTCAACCAGGTTTTTGCCCTATCCCTCAGTGACTAGGGGAACAATTTTAAGCGCAAAATATCTTCATGGACTCCTTGAATCTTAAAAGAGTTGCATACTTCCATGAAAGATTTGAGATGTTGCCTTGTATCTTCAGTAGCAGACCCACTAAACTGTCCAATTGTGTTCAACATGTTGGACATCACTGGTTTGAGCTCAAAGTGAGTTGCTTCGATTTCTGGTGTGACTACGCCAGGGTTAAGTCCGTTTAAATCTTACATCAGATAGTCTCTAACAGTAGACTGCCTAGGCAATGGTTTCGGCAGTGACTGTTGCGGCATTGCTGGCGGCAATACATTATGATCAATAGGTGGCATTTGTCCTCTAGGTGGATTGTCCATAGCTTGGAACAGATTGTGTCTTAGATTATGTCTTGTACGTTCAATCTCAGGGTCCAACTCGTACAATGGTCTACTTGGATTTGCCCTGGTCATAAACCAAATAAATAAAAGTTAGTAAAAATAAAATAAAATAAATAATTAAAATCAAAGTTAGATAACTAATAATTAAAGAGCAAGAAAATTAAAGAAAAACAAAATTTAGTTGTCAATTCCCGGCAACGGCGCCAAAAACTTGATAGGCGTTGTATGAGCGCTTTTTGAGTGCAAGTGGTATACTTAATATGTCTTCCTTCGTTCCCTTGCTCCTTAAAATAAAGTAAAAACACAAATAAGATGATTTGTTTTATCTAACTAAATATTTAATTAATAAAACATAAAATAAAAAGGGTTGAGAACGATTATAGAGAAAGTGGGTAGGATCCAGTTGCGTCAATTAGTGGATTCAATTGATCTTCCCCTTGTCCAATGTAATCACACAACATTACTTCGATAATACTGCAGATACTGCCTCGACAACGTTGGTGCTCCTCTGCCGTGGCAATCTCTTGCTCTTGGGCAGAGGTATCAAAGTTCAGCAAAATGTCCGTAAGTGACTCTACTCATCTCTGAGTCAAAGTGTTGTTGATGCTCAGTCCTTGACGATACCTCTCAGCGTAAATCAAAGGTAACCACCAACCAATCCAACATTTCTTTTAGCTGCTGAAACTCTTAACCTACCCCTTAGTGCCTCCACAAGAGTATAGGCCGAGTTAGTGTCTACAACACCGTACTTATCCCTTTCGTGAATCTATACCTCTCGATGCTAGATAAATAGATTACTTGCAAACTTCCCTCTCGGGCCTGGATACAAGAACAAAAAATGACAATAGGAATTGCAAACTTTGATTTTATTGCATAAGAACAAAGATACAAGAATCAATCTCCTCTCACTAATATCGACCAACCTTCATCTATCACTAAAAACAAAGATACAAGAATCAATCTCCTCTCACAAAAAATGACACTATTTACTGCCTCGGAAAAATTCCTGTTGTGAACTATTTCTCCCTTATTCTTGCTTTTATTCTCCTAAAAAAACTTAAAATAAAATATCAATAACAAAAAGTAAAAAAATAAAAACATAAATCCTAAACTTAAAACTAATCCTGATATAATAGATAAAGTAGAAGGGAAGAGATTGTGTTACTGGTGGAGTACATGTAAATGCATATCCCAATTTGCTTATCTCTTGTTGGCCTGGATTTTTCTTCAAGTGTTGGCCTTTCCCTTCTGTTTTGTGTCCATCTGTATTTTCTGCCTCCACCTTGGGCTTAATTTTCTTAGCAAATAATCTTCCGAGCGTGCTGCCTAGGCAAGATACCTTGGTGTCTGCATCTGTTGTGTGGAGGATTTTGCACTCTTCTAGATCATCAAACTTTTTTAAATTATGGAATGCATTGAGTTTGACTTGTTGTTCATTGACCCTCATTGTTCATTGACTCCAATTTCATAGAATTTCTACGATTTCTTCTTAAGTAAACTAAAACATATAAATATTGATATTCAAGATCAATCAAGCAAGGCATAATCAATTAAGTGTATATCTACCAAGGTATATCAATCGTCTATCAATTTCAAAGAATACAAAGACTTAGCTCCTCACATTGGTTCACTCATTTTGCTCAAGTGTTTCGTGTGAAAGAATCGTTCAAGCCTAAATCCATTGCCATAGGCTTGTAACTCAATCTAATTTCCACTACTTAATATAAAAATGATGTAAAAATCAAGAGGACTTTAATATGGGTTGTAATGGGCTTAAGTTTTGGGTAGGATAAAGACCGAAAATGGGGTTTCAAAAATTCAAGACAAAGAGAAAATTATTCCAAAGATTTATTAAAAGGGAAATAAAAATGAAAGAGAAGAGAGTTTTTTTCATTTTTGGACAATTTATTCTAACAATTTTTCTCTATTTTTCTGCCTATATTTTTCTGCATTGTTCGAATCAAATTGTTTTTTTTCTGCACTATACTGCACTGTTTATTTTTTGCAATTTCTAGAATGCAATCAATTAGTTTGACACACTCAAATGAAACAAAGAGAAAGAATAAAAATATATGTTCATTAGGCTCAAAACTCACATTAAAGGTTTAATGAACTAAGTCATGCATCCAATTCAATCAACAAATTCATGAAATTTCCAAGGATAATTTTCATAATGTATTCATGCCATGCTATCATGCATCCTAAATTCAACAAGAAAAAGATTGAATTCACAAAGAAATACAAGAAAATTAAATTAAACTAGAAATCAACAATAAAGATTATTAACAATTGTAACCAAGAAATAGCTCAATTTCAATCACAAAGCATAAGAAAGATTTAATTGATTTCTAATCCCACCCCCTCAATTAAAATTATATTGTCCCAATATGAAGAAATAAAACAAGGTGCAAAAGAGAGGGTGAAAATACTCCCCAATTTCATGATTTTTGCTTCAAAAAGGAATTGACTTTGGTTGATCTTTGCTTTAATTCTTTGGCTTCATCCTTATTTGATTGTGATCAAAGAGGTACCTACAAAATTCAAATTGAAAATATGAAATGAAATAAAAATGACGAAATGAAAAATAAAAAAAATCACACCTGTTTAAGAAAAATAAAATGGGTTGCCTCCCATCAAGAGCTTTTTTAACATTGTTAGCTTGACGACCTTTCGAATTAAATTTTCGATTCTTCCACATTAATTTCTTCAATTAATTCGATCGGTGTAGTCTTATAATACGGCTTCAATCGTTGGACGTTAACTTTGAATCAAGTACCAGAGTTCTTCAATTTCGACCGCTCCATGAGGAAATGTTTGATTTATTGTGTAAGGTCCGAGCCATTTCGATCGAAGTTTGCCTGCAAAAAGTTTAAGTTTTGAGTTAAATAATAAAACTTTTTGACCGGTAGTGAGATTTAAAAGAAATATTTTGATCATGAAATTATTTCGTTTATGTTTATAAATTTTTGCATTATCGTAAGCATTCCGACGTATTTCTTCGAGCTCTTGGATTTGCAACTTTCGTGTTTCGCCCACTGTATCCATTTCTATGCTGCACTCTTTGATTGCCCAAAATGCTTTGTGTTCGAGTTCAACCGGTAAATGGTAAGGCTTGCCAAAAACAACTCGATACGGTGACATGCCGATTGGTCCCTTATATGTCGTGCAATATACCCATAACACATCAACTAATTTCAAGATCCAATCCTTCCAGTTTGCTTTGACGATCATTTCTAGAATGGATTTAATTTCGCGATTTGAAACCTTCGTTTGTCCATTCGTTTGCGGATAATAAGATGTTGATTTCCGCTGAGTCACACCATATTTTTTCATTAACGATTCAACGACTTGGTTAACGAAGTGAGTTCCTCTATCACAAATAATTACTCTCGGAGTTCCGAACCTGAAAAAAATAAAATCACGTAAGAAATTAGTTATTGTTTTTGCATCATTTTCTCGGGTGGCTTTCGCCTTGACCCATTTTGAAACATAATCTAGTGCCAAAATAATATAAGAATTTCTGAAAGATGAGGTAAATGGACCCATGTACTCAAGTCCACACACATCGAAAATTTCGCAAATATGTATTGGATTCAACGATATTTCACTTTTTTGGCTTAAGTTTCCGGCTCTTTGGCACCTATCACAAGATTTGCAAAAATTATAAGTATCTTTAAATAAAGTTGTCTAAAAGAATCCACACTCTAAAATTTTATACGTTATACATTTCGGGCCAAAATATCCTCCACATACATATGAATGAAAAAATTCAAGAATCGGTTTTAACTCTCTTTCGCTTACGCATCGCCGGATAAGTTGATCCACACAATTTTTCCATAAGTATGGGTTGTCCCATATGTAGAGGCAGGATTCTCGCTTTATGCGTTTGATTTCGGAAAAAGGTAAATTATTCGGAAGCTTACCCGTTGCTAAGAAATTTGCCATGTTGGCAAACCAAGGAAATAAAGTGCATACTTCCATCAAATTTTTGTCCGAAAATTGCTTTTGGATGGGAGGTTCAATCATGGGCATAGGCAATCCACTAAGATGGTTTGCTACCAAATTCTCTCTTCCTTTATTATCTTTTCTTTCAATGTCGAACTTTTGAAGTAAAATAATCCAACGAATCAACCTCGGTTTCGCTTCCTTCTTATTCATCAAATATTTTAATGTTGTATTGTCAGAGAAAACAAGAATTTTAGTGCCGAGTAAGTATGATCAAAAATTTTCTAAAGTGAAAATAACGACAAACAATTCTTTTTCTTTGGTTGAATAGTTTCGTTGAGCCGAATCGAGGGTCCTCGAAGCATAATCAATAAAATGTGGATCTTTTCCTTTTCTTTGGTCGGGGAACGCCCCCACACTTAAATCAGAGGCATCACAAATTATTTCGAATGGCAAACTCCAATCCGATGATTGCACAATTGGAGCGGACATAAGTTTTTCTTTTAGTGTGTCGAATAACTCCTTACAAAAATCATCTAAGTTGAATTAAACATATTTTTGTAACAAACGACACAATGGTTGCACCAACTTAGAAAAATCCTTTATGAAGCGCCGATAAAATCTTGCATGACCAAGAAAAGATTGAATCTCCCTCACTGAACTGGGGTATGAAAGTGAGTATATTATGTCAGTTTTTGCTAGGGGTGTGCATTCGGTTCGATTAATTCGTTTAACCGACCGAACCAAAATTATTTCAGTTAATTCGGTCGGTTAATTTTTGATAAATTTGGTTAACGGTTAATTTTTTTTGATAATTCGGTTATTGAATAATTCGGTTCGAAATCGATTAATTAACCGAATTAACCAAATATATATTACATATTATATATATTATATTTATTTAATTTTAGTCATTTAAATTTTAAAATATTATAAAATGTTCATTAATTTTTTTATATTATAAAATGGTCATTAAATTTTGTATTAAATTAATATAAAATAAAAGTTTAGTGACTAAAAAAATATTTTAGTTGAATTTAGTGACCTACTCCCATGGCTAATGTTGGGGTGATCTCTCCAACCGGGGTTAAAGGTGTTACCATAAGGGATGTATGCTCGTTGAGGAGGACCTGAAAAGTTGTTTATCGCATTCACATTGGCACCCAACTCATCTTGTAGTAATAGACACGAGTCTATCGGATGGTCCGACATATTGCAAACTCCACAAACTTTCACAACTCCAATTTTTCCTAAAACAAGATAATTGACGATGTCAGTTAACATGTCTATTTTATTTTCTCGTAAAATAGTACTTACTTTGTTAACCCGTCGGCTAGGTTCATTCGAAGAGTCGAATTGTTGCGAGTTTGCAACCATGGTAGAAATTAGTGCTCTCGCATTTTCTGGCATCATGTTAACTAGAGCGTCTCCACTTGCAGCATCTACCATCTTTTTATCCATCGATAGCATCCCTTTGTAAAATACTGAAGAAGAGTTTGCTTAGATAAGCCGTGTTGCGGACAACTGGCACATAGCTTCTTAAATCTCTCTCAATACTCGTAAAGAGTTTCATCGTTCCTTTGTTGGATTCCCAAGATGTTTCACCTAAGTTCGCGCACTTTTGCCGCAAGAAAGTATCTGTCAAGAAAAATACGAGATAGTTCAATCCAAGTAGTAATCAAATTAGGAGGAAGATAAAATAACCATTCTTTTTTTTACTCCGGCTAAAGAAAAAGGAAACGTCCTTAGTTTAATTTGATCTTCCAAAACTCCCTGCGGCTTCATACTACTGTACACCATATGGATTTCGGAAAGGTGTTTTTGTGGGCTCTCACTAGGAAGACCGTTGAAGGTTGGAAGAAGATGGATTAACCCCATTTTGAGTGAAAAGGGGTATCGCCATAAGGAAAATCGATACAAAGTGGTTGTAGCACGAAGGGTACGACGGCTAACTCTCTTATTGTTTGATTCGCCATTCATTCTGTTTCCAGCGTAGGATTAGCGTTTGGTGTTGCTTGAGGGGCGTCAATTGATGTTTCTTCAAAGGATTGATCAAGAGATGATGTTGTGGAGGTAGATTTTTGTTCCTTTTGTTGTTTTTTTCATCGAAGCGTTTGACCATGATTTCTACGAGCGCTCGCTTTTATTTCTGGGTTATACTTCACCAAAGTACTTGGGTTTTTCCTAATCATAAAAACAAAGAAATTTGATTAGTAAATTACCGAAATTCCCCTTCAATGGTGCCAATTTTGACAAGTGTCATTTTAACTCGTCAAAATAAAATAAAGCCTCTTCAAAAATAGAATAAATAGAGAAAGGTAGAATAGTGGAAGAGGGTCGACCCACAGGGAATTTCGTATTTTCTAATCTAATTGATCTTCATTTTTAATCCAGGATCTGCGATAATAAATAAAAATGGGGATGATAATCGAATCAAACAATTAATTAAAAAGTAGAACAAATTGAAGAGGAAGTAAATAAGTTGGAATATCGCAAATTATAAAATCGTTTTATTTTATTGAAATGTATTTTCTTTCGGGATGCATATAGGTTATAGTCTGCAAGGTCCAACCCATTGCAACTTGTTTTTTCATATGTAACCGATCTTCCCAATTCTATCTTCAGAAGCTGATTCTTTAGAAAATTAATCACATCTAGCGCCGTTAAAATACTTAATTTTAAAACTGGAAAAGCTCGGCTCGGAATTTGTCTCATCAAGAATCATTTCCGATCTCGTTTTTCCTTAGAGGGCCGCCGTTAAGTGTATTCACAAGAAGTCGAAGTATCACAGGCCTATCCTTCTCCCAACTATATTTTTAAACAACTTTCAAACCAACAACGTATTTTGATAAGAAGTAATTTAAAAAATATAAGCGAGGCCGATTGCCAAGCTTTTACATTCAGAAAAACGAGAATGTATCTTGGAAGAGAATTTAGTGCTTTGTTCGAATCTCACGATCGAATCGTTTAATTGCTAGATCTTTGGCTTGAAAAAATTACCCAAGCATGATATTGTTTATAATGTTTGACATGTTTTGAAAATAACTAGTAAACATAAAATAAAAGAGAGTAAAAGGGAAAGTGAAAAGAAAACTTTATTCAGAACAAACTAAGCAAAACACAAAATGAAAGATAGATAAGATGATGGATGATGATCCTCCAAACTCTCCCAAGAGCGGGTATTTATAAGCTTAGGAATTACAAAGATAACAAAGGCAAAAAGACAGAATTCCGAAAATTAAGTTTGTAAATTGAAGACATATCCCAAAATTCACTCTATTTGCCTAGTTGACCCTATCCATATAGAATTTCCATCTAGCCAATTCAAAAGATGTTGATTGTTATCATGCTAGTAGTCATCCCAAAAATCATGCCCGTGAATCCAAAATATCGAGAAATCTGCTGAATTTTCACATTTTAAGTTGGATTTCTTATCTTCAATATCCTACATGGAAATGAATGAAAAGATTCAAATCAGCTACTTATAACAATCAATTAATGAGTAATTATTAATAAAATAATGTATAATTTAATCACTAATTAGTTTAGAATATGTTTATTATGCATACCATGCATCCCATACATGTGTCATTTCATGCATACGTACGAAGTTGTTAAAATCTATTAAGTTCTTGCTAACAACTTAGGGTTGTCAGGCTATTAAGTTGTTAAAGCTTAGATCTATCTATAAAAGAATAACTTTCCTTCTTCTTTGTATACAAACTACATTTTAGAGTATTAATAAAAAATATTTTGTCTCTTCATTTCATATCTTGATACGTACTTATCAAATGATATAAATTGATATAAAACGATATTAATCAAAATGTATTGCATCATATTTGGGCGGATATAGACCTTGTTGAGTAAATAGCAATTTGAGTTGAAATTAGAGATTTAAACTAATATTAGATGTTTGATCTATTAAATTCACCAATTCAAATGTTTAGTGAATAGTTGATTGGGAAGATACCACTATTTTTTTTAAAAAAAATTACTAATATGAGCTTTTAAAACTAAAGGTTTTTGATATAAGAGTTTAATTCTTTAACCCTTAATAATGAAAAAGATATTAATATTAGATGTTTAATCGGTTAAATTTACCAATTCAGATCCTTTAACCCTTAATAATTATTAAAAACTCTTCAAATATGATAAAATTTATTTATTTATTTTAATTTTGGACACACGTCGTGTAGTGTCAAAAATAAATTCCTTATTCTCAAATAAATAATAAAAAATTAAATATAGTGAAGGAGAAGTAAGGGTCAATCCCACATGGACTAGAAACTTTCTGATTACGCTTGTTTGATTGGTGATCCAAGAATATTGAATGATGTTTTAAGTAAAAGGGGGTTTGTTGAATGTAATGAAACTAAATAATTGAAGGGTGAATAAAATAAGGAAAGTGATTTAATAAAATAAAAACTAGCCTTAGGCTTTCGCTTTGAATCGACTTTAATAGATCATCGGAAAAAGATTTTCACTTAGGGGTTTTACGTCGGTACTTAGCTTCCAAGGTTCAATCCTTGAAGCAAATCTTTCAAACCAAATAATCAAGTGTTATCTTTGATATTGGTTTCATGGATGAATCCACTAACTCTATGTTTGTAGACAAAAACGTTTAAATCATTAAAACCGACTTGGATTATGTTGTTTCAATAACAACTGATCCAATCTTTAGTTTTCGCTTTAGCAAACAATTTGCTAATGTGTTCCCAAGAAGTCGGATTTGCTTCAATAGCCGATCCTTCCTCCTACATAAATGATTAAATCAAAAATCTTGACCAAAGTCAATTTTTAGTTTTGAAATTAATTTGATTGAAAAATAAGTTCAAAGGAAAATTTAAAGAAATAAAAAGATGAAGTTATTGATGTGCTTTTCAATCCTCACGTTTGGATCGAGTCATCGCTTAAGCCCTTGGCTAATAAAAATTTAGTCGAGCATAATTATGGGAGAAATTATGCTCGATATAATAAAATAAAATAATAAAAACTAGAAAAATAAAGAAAGCTTTCATAAAACCTAGAACAAAGAGATGAAATTAAAGAAAATGAAGGATGATTTCTAGGCTTACTCATGGTGGGTAGTTATAGCATTTTACAAACCCTAAAAATAAGAGATAAATCTTAGATAAATCTAAAAATATTTAAATTCAAATTAAAAAGAGATAAATCCTAATTTGAAGTTCAAAACGCGGCTAATAAGCTATTTGAAATGTTGATAAGTAATCACGCGCTTGCTGACGTCATCTTCTAGAAGCTACTGACGAAATGTCGCATCAGATTTTAAGCTCAAAGTCGAGCCCACGAATCCAGACTCGATCCAAAAAATTAAAAAAAACTTCAGAAATCAGTCATTTAAATGCATTTTCTAGATTCAAAGCCCTGTAGAAAAAGACATGAAAAACAACAAGATCAATAATATATTTATCAAACCAAGGAGTAATTAAACACAAAATATTAACTATTTTAAACACTTATCAAATTCTCCCTCTCTTATTCAATGTTTGTCCTCAAGTATTCCTCAACTAACATACCGAAATCACAAATTGCCAAACTTTAATTCACTACAAGTCTCATTCTTCTTAATGAGAGAAAATCAAGCAATCATTGTAACTAAGAAACAATCAAACATGTGGCAAACTAGAAGCAATTTCAAACGAAATAAGACATTACAATTCTTAGCTAATTTAATAATGCAAAAATTGATACCCTCACAAGCATTCGGTTATTTCGCTCAAAGCGTTTAGGTTCAAAAGAATCGCTCAAGCCAAAATTTATTAAAGCATTACCATAAGCCTGTAAATAAATTTAATCTCCACTACTAAAATAGAACATGATGCAAAAGTCAAGAGGTCTTTGAACAAGGTTGTAACGAGGTAGGGTGAATGTAGGGGAAAAGGCCAAAAGAGATGGGCTAAGTGTCGAGACAAAAGATATAAAATATAAGAGGTAATTTACGATATAATTCAATCGCAAAGAGATGAAAAGAGTAAATCAAGCAACATTTTTTTCAAGAGTTTCGGAACTTTTTTTCTTTTTTTCATTTCGAAAAATACACATTGGTACTTTCTCATCATTTTTTTCTTTTTTTTTTTCATTTTTTTTTCGAATAGTACACATTGATACTATTTCTTTTTTCTTCTTTCGAATTGCCTTTTTTTACTTCTTTTTTTCAAACTCTTTCATCACATTTTTGTTTATTTTTTTCGTGGAAAAAATAATCTAATGTCTTGATAAGGTTACAAAAAGATGAGAATATAAAAAAAAAGGTTTCGATTTGCATAAATAGGGTGAAACAAGAAAAATGGGTGTAGGCTCAAAGTGGTTCACTAAGGGATAAAGATAAAATGTAGGCTATTTTGGGTAGCGAAGTGACTAAGACTAAGTGCCTCTATCATTCCAAAGCATCAAATTCATGAATTTAGTCTCAAAAAGTATTACATCATAGGTTCTAGAATGCTAAAGATCAATTTGGTACACACAAATAAAAACAAAGAGCAAGAATGATAAAATATGCTCATTAGGCTCAAAACTCACAAAAAAGGGTAATTGTACCAATATGCAAAATTTAAATTAACCAATAATAGAACATCAATATATCTTAATCCAAAGTAACTAATTATGCCAACACACTATCATGCAAGAAAATTAAAATCCATCAAGAAAATTAAAGAGATTTAACAAAATAAATAATTGGCAACAAGCAATTTTAAACATATTAGTATCAAAATAATAAGATTTCAAGCATAAAATAAGTAAGGTGAAACCACATGCAAAATTTTCCACCCCTCACTTAAACCGTTTTGTCCCAAAACATAATATAAAAATTAAAGAGAGGGAAAAGGAATACTCCCCGATCTAATGACGACCGCGGCCACGTGTATTTTTGCACAAAATTTTAAGTGTTGGTGTCGGATGCAATTTTTCTTAATTCTGATCAAAACCGTGGTGCCGCATAAATAGATTGGTCCCAAGAAAATTTCCAGAGGCATCGATTCCTTGGGTCAAAGGTGAGGCCCTCCATGTTGCAATTCTGAAATCAAATTTGTTGCTTGCCTTGGGTTCGGTTAACTTGCACCAAATGGGGGAAAAGTTTTCTTATGTGAGCCGGAAATTTTGATTCCTCTTATCTGATCAATTCGGCTACTATAACCTTTCATTGGAAATTTATTTCAAAATTTTGGATACCGAGATAATGGTCAAAAGTGTGGTCCATGATATTATCAAATAAATTTGAAAAATGTATTCCACCAAAACTTATCTCTTGAGTTTGAATTTATATTAAATACTAACCTAAAAAATACATAAATAAAATAATTAAAATCAAGATAAGAAAATTTAAAACAAAAAAATGAAGATAAAGATTTATTTTAAAAAGTGAATGAATAAAAAAAACTTAATCCTAAATTATTACTGTGGAAAAATAATTTTTCTAAACCTAAATAAAAAAATTAATAAAATATACTAAAAATAAATAAATATAGTAAAAATGGATTGCCTCCCATTAAGCGCAGTTTTTAACGTTGTTAGCTCGATGACCTGATTCAAACTACAGGCCTTTGCAATTTGAATTCTTCAATTAAGCCGACAAAGGCTTTCTCGTAATATGGCTTCAATCTCTGCTCATTTACTTTGAAACGAACTCCCGAATCGTCTTGAATTTCGACTGCACCTGAGGAAATACTTCAATCACAATAAAAGGTCCTGTCCACTTTGATGACAATTTTCCTGCAAAAATTTTCAACTTGGAATTAAAAAGTAAAACTTTTTGACAAATATTGAAAAATTTAAAAGAAATATAGCGATCATGGAATTCTTTTGTTTTATCCTTATAAATCTGAAAGCTTTCATAAGTGTTGCGCCTAATCTCTTCAAGTTCTTGAATGTGGAGTTTTCTGACTTCGTCGACGGCATCCATTTGCATATTACATTCTTTTACCGCCTAGTAAGCTTTATGTTCCAATTCAACCGGTAAATGACACAGCTTACCAAAGACAAGGCGATATGAGGACCTGCCGATAGGACCTCTGTAAAGCAGTACGATATACCCATAAGACATCGTTCAGCTTCAAACTCCAATTTTTTTTTGTTCGGCTTCACAATTTTATCCAAGATCGATTTTATCTCTCGATTTGAAACTTCAGCTTGTCCATTTGTTTGAGGATGGTAAGCTGTGGAGATCCTTTGAGTGACACTATATTTTTTCATTAATGATTCAATGATCCGATTGACGAAATGAGTTCCTTGGTCATGAATAATCGCCTTCGGAGTGCCAAACCTAGGAAAAATGCAAGACTTTAGAAACTCGGTAGTAGTTCTAGCCTCATTATTACGAGTAGCCTTAGCTTCTACCCATTTCGAAACATAATCAACAACTAGAATTATATAATAGTTACCAAAAGACGAAACAAAAGGACCCATGTAATTGATACCCCATACATCAAATATTTCACAAACATGAATGGGATTAAGAGGCATCTCATTTCTACGATTTAAATTACCAGCACGCTGACATTTATCACAAGATTTACAAAATAAATATGCATCATGAAAAATATTAGGCCAATAAAATCCACATTCAAGTATTTTATACGCGGTTCGTTTGGCTCCAAAGTGACCTCCACAGGAATAAGAATGACAAAATTGAAGGATCGAATTTTCCTCGCTTACGGCAACACAACGTCGAATTACCTATCTGAGCAATGCTTCCACAGGTATAGATCATCCCAAATGTATAATGGAGATTCTCGTTTAATTCGGCTTACCTCAAAGCGTGGTAGATCGTTCGGTACTACACTCGTGGCTAAATAATTAACCATGTCCGCATACCATGGCAACATTGTTTGCGCAAAAAATAATTGTTCATCGGGAAACTTTTCCTCAATCGGTTTACCATGTTTAGGAACAGGAAGTCGACTTAAATGATCTGCGACTAAATTCTCACAACACATTTTATCCTTGATTTGTAGATTAAACTCTTGTAAGAGCAGAATCCATCGGATCAAGCAGGGTTTCGCCTTTTTCTTATTAAGAAAGTACTTCAACGCTGCATGATCAGAATAAATAATAATATTAGTGCCTAAAATATATGAATGAAATTTTTCTAAAGAAAATATAATAGCAAAATTTTCATTTTCAGTAGTCGAGTAATTTCGTTGAGCGACATCTAGCGTTTTGGACGCATAGGCTATCACATGGGGTTTCTTTCCGAACTTTTGTCCAAGTATGGGCCCTATGCTTGCATCTGATGCATCACACATGAGTTCAAATGAGTAGTTCCAGTTCGGCGGATGAACGATTGGGGATGACACAAGTTACTCCTTAAGTTCGTCAAAAGCATTCATGCATTTTTGATCAAAATCGAAAATTTAATCTTTTTGCAATAAATTTCACAAACGCTGCGGCACTTTTGAGAAATTTTTAATGAACCAGCGATAGAATCCTGCATGGCCTAAAAAGGAAAAAACATTTTTCATAGTTTTGGGGTAAAGGATAGAACGAATAATATCGATTTTAGCTTTATCTCCGGCAATTCCATTAGACGAAACAATATGTCCTAATATTAATCCTTTATCAACCATAAAATGAAATTTTTCATAATTTAATACAAGGTTAAAATCAAGATATCTTTTTAAGACTTTTGTTAAATTTGATAAACATTCGTCAAAAGAATTACCATAAACTGTAAAATTATCCATAAATAACTCGATTCCTTTCTCGATGTAATCGGAAAATATGCTTTCCATACATCTCTGGTGTAACACCCCGAATATCGGGTTAGTGAATAATGTACGAATAAAGTAAATTAAATCGAGTCATGAGTAAAATAAATGAGGATCAAAAGGGACCTAATTGAATGAAATGAGAAAAACTAAGGATTGCATGTTAAATTTTTGGTTTCCATTATTTACCCTTAGACACTAATTGTTAGAGAGTTTTAATGAGGGGCAAAATAGTCATTTGCACCCCATTTGAGACCAAACAAAACCAGCCAAAAAATCCCCCCTTCATCCTCATTCTCACGTGAATTAGAGAAAAAAAAAGAAGGGAGAGAGAGAGCTTCACCTCCTTCATTGTTTCATCTTCATAAGCAAAGGAAAGGAGATTTAAAGTTCTTGCATGGTTAAAAAAAGGTGATAGAAGAGCAAGTCTAGCTATTTTGGTAAGTCTATCTTTCCCTAAACCAAAATTTTAGGGTTTGGGCATTTGGGATTTTTAATGGTACATGATGTCTTGATGTTAGATTAGAGGTTTTAATTGGTTGGGTTTAGCTTTCGAAGCATGAACGAATTTATTAGGAAGCTTGAAACCTATATTTCGAAAATGCTATGTATTTGGGTTAGAGGATTCAAATAATGGAAGAGGAAGGTGTTAAGTTATGTTGAAATTAGATCATAGATGCTGTAAAATTTGTGAAAATAAGTATGGTTGGTGTTCGGACGCCTAGAAGGGAAATTAGCCGAAAATGGCCAAGAATAGCTATTCCAAGTAGCCAACTTTGAAAAATTCCCTATCTCGGGATTTAAGGAATTTGGAGCTGAAATTTTAGAATATGATACTCATGTATACCTAGTTTAAGATGAAATTTACGGAACCAAAATCCGAGTTCGGTAGAGAAAGATATAAGCTGTTCCGTAGGGCTACCCGAGCAGTCCCGAAAAATCCGACCAGAACTGTTCGAATTAAAATTGGAGCTGATAGATTAGGAATTTAAATTTAAGGTTAATTTTACCTTTTATAGGATTCTTCTAGATTTCCAACGAGGTATAATGGACTAAAATCGGACATCGGGGCTAGGAGATACGATCGTTTCGCTACAGGGTAGCAAATTGTTCGTAAAGAGCAAATGTACATGTTTGTATCTGATAGGCTTAAGATTATTTGAAATGGATGATTGAAAATGTCTTGATACGTAGCTATTATATGTGAATTGCTAGATAATCCGGGAGAGGAGACTAACAAGGATCAAGAGAGGATCGAGGCAACAAAAAGGCGAGGCAAAGGGGTTGCGATCTACAACCCGTGATAGCTCGGAGTATTGGTGAGTGTAGCAAACCTTAGGGTTAGGACCTAGGGTCCTAACCATTTTTTATTATTTGATTTGCTTGTAATGTAACCAGATTAAATGAATATTCGACATTATGGGAAGGAGGACTAATTAATAATGGCTTGTTTGACTCTATGTTTGTGCACTAGATAATAAACTAGATTAGAACATTTGCATAGCTCGGAAATGCCGAGGTAAGTAATGGCACGCGGCTAAGGATGCCAGGTATGTTAGTAATGCATGAGTTATGACCATAATAGCATGATATGTATATATGTTTGATATCTTAGCATGACTTGTGCTTTTGGATTTTGGTAACATTATGATATGTATATGTTTTGATGTATTAGTAGCATGACATATATGCTTTTGGACTTGATAGCATGACTTGATGCTTTTGATAATGCCATGTTATGTAAATACACAACATCCGTGATAAGAAAATTTGGTTAAGTAAAATGGAAGACTAATTGAATAAGAAATTCTGATTGAGCCTTGGGTTATAGTTGGTCATAGGTAGTATGGCATGCCTAGGGTCTGAGCTCATTTGTTAGTACTTCGGTACTTCTGATCAGTACTTCGGTACTTCTGTTGGTACTATGGGTACCTTTTTTGGTGGTTAGTCACCATTTGTAGATACCATGGGTATCTTTTGTTATTATCCTTGTGGCACTTCTGTCAGTACCTTAGGGTACTTCTGTTGACTCGCTTACCTAGTCTAACTATACCAAGGCAACGTTTGAAAATTAATTCGAAAGCTTAAAAATTAAAATAATTGCCATAGGACATTTGACATGTTTTGAACTTGCACATTTGATATGTATTTGCCATAGGGCATTTGACATGTTTTGAACTTGCACATTTGATATGTATTTGCCATAGGGCATTTGACATGTTTTGAACTTGCACATTTGATATGTATTTACCATAGGGCATTTGATATATTTTGAACTTGAACATTCGATATGTACTTGCCATAGAGCATTTGTTATAATTTGACCTTAAGCATTAAATATGACTTGCCATTGTATATTAAGCATGATTGTATGATGTACTAATTGCCATATGTATTTGAATTGTTGCTCATTTGAAGTATATCATTTGTTATAATTCATGTCTAAATTGGTTAGACTTAGGCTACCTCACTAAGTACTTCTTAGTACTTACACTCTTTGTTTCCTCCTTCCCAAATAACAGGTTCACGAGTTAAAGAGATAGACCAAGCTTGAACCGGAGCAAGGACACGGGAAGCAAGTCAACGTATGGTATTTTGATAATTTTGTAACTCCTAATGTATGGTGGCATAGTGATCATGCTAGTTTAGTATATGCATTTGTTAGCTAGCTCATGATTTGTGTATATTCATATGATCATTAAGCTTTTGGTTTGTAAGCCATAAGGCATAACACTCATGGTAGGCTAGCCTTGTATGTTTTGAGTTTCGCTAAGGGTGGTATGTTGGCTTTGGAAGAATGCCTTTGGTATATGATTAACTTAACATTGTGTCTAGGTCATGTGAACTTAGGACACTAATTTTTGATTACTTAGGAGACCATGGTAAGGATAAGGCTAGATGTTTGTGCTAAGTAGGGGATGACTTGAATAATTGACATGCATAACAAATTGACTAAAATGAACAAAATTGGTGAGTTGAATGGGTTACCTAAGCATGTATAATGATCCTTAGGGCATAGGTTTGGGTTAAGACCTTTAGATAGCCCCTTTTGAAATGTCTAAGTATTTGGAAGGCTTGAATTTGTCAATTTCGAGCAGGGGTATCGATAATATCTTTGGCAGAAACTTTTGGTTCCGAAGCATGTTTCGATACTGGAGCTTCCAGTGGCCAAATTGGTTCGATACCTGTATCGATACTGGAGCTTCTAGTGGCCAAATTGGTTCGATACCTGTATCGATACTAGAGCTTCCAGTGGCCAAATTGGTTCGATACCTGTATCGATACTGGAGCTTCTAATAGCCAATTTGGTTTGATACCCGTTTCGATACTGGCTACCCAGTTTGGTCAACGAGTCAACACCAAGGATCGGTATCGATACCTGGTTCGATACCCCTGTATCGATACCAACATTAGGGGTATCGATACCTCCTTACTGCATGGGTTCAAATTTAATATGGATAATTGCTTGATTAACAAGGTATAATTATTGGTGATCAAATGAATACGGATTGATATAGAAGTTAGATCAAAATTAATTGAAGTTACAATTGACTAATAAATGGTACCTAAGATTCGAATTGGAAAATTGTTTTAGTGTCGAAAAAGTTTTAAATTTGTCTCGAATTTGTGTAAGTAATACAAGATTTGAACCGTAAAATAAATAAGTATTAATAAGGAATTGACTTGCAATGTTATATAAATAAGTAATTGGTTTGAATTGGATTACATTATTCGAGTTTGTATGTCCGGTTGACGCCCCCGTCTCCTAACCTGGGGCGAGGGTGTCACATCTGGTTTTCTTTGGAACCACATGAACTGGACTTAACCAATTATTGTCTGATATCGGATAAATGATGTTGGTATCAAGAAGCTTTTGTATCTCTTTTTTCACGACTTTCATCATTAATGAATTCAAACGACGTTGTCCTTCCCGAGATGGTTTAAAGAATTATCTTTTCCTAAAAACACATATTGTAGGTGATCCAGTAATTCCTTAAGTGCAACTTCAGGTGCCTGCAAAATTGAAGGTAAGAGTTTAGTTTTAGAAGGAACTAGAGAAAAATTAGAATTAACAAAAGAAATAGTTTCCAACTCCCTTTCATCTTCTTCGTAGAGAATTTCTTGATCCCTGAAAAATTGAAAAAATTAGTTTCCAAAAATGTATCAATAAGTTGATCAATAATATAAATAGAATTAATCCTTTCAACTTGATCAGGATATTTCATTATTTTGTAAACATCAAATTCTACTACCTCACCGTCGAATTTCATTGTTAAAATACCGCTTCTTACATTAATCTTTGTATGAGCGGTACTAAAAAATGGTCATCCCAAAAGAATTTTGGAACAAGTGTTGGTTCTATTGTCTTCCATGTCGATAACATAAAAATCAGCAGGAAAAATAAGAACATCAACTTTTACCAGAAAATTTTCGAGCACTCCCTCCGGATAGATGATGGAACAATGTGCCAACTGTATAGTGACTCTTGTTTCCTTCAAAGGCTCGTTAGTAATTGTTTTATAAACAGAAAAAGGCATAACATTAATTGAAGCTCCTAAATCGCACATAGCACGATTAATGAAAACATTTCCTATTTTACAAGGAATAGAGAACATATCTTGGTCTTTCATTTTCGGCAAAAGCTTTCGCTGAAAAACTGCGGAAACATTTTCTCCCAAATTTACCTTTTCATTTCCGGTTAACTTCCTCTTCGTTGTGGACAATTCTTTCAAAAATCTAGCATACCTTGGCACTTGTCGGATCACTTCCAAAAGAGGTATGTTAACTTGCACTTTTTAAACACCTCTATAATTTCTTTTTCCTCTACTCTTTTGTCGCGTTTCATCAATCTTGACGAAAAATGGAGGTGCGATTTATTTAGAAATGGTAGGAGTGGGAGGTGAAGGAGAAGAGATTTTACCTTGAGATTCAGAAGTTGGCGTTTCTTTCTCTTTTTTCGATTGTTCAGTGATTTCTTTTGGAACTTCAAGATTGATAATCGTTCCACTTCTAAGGGTGATAGCACGAACGTTTTCCTTTAGGTTTAGTTCGGTTTGGGAAGGAAGCTTCCCTTGTGATTCTAGTCTTTCTACGATTTGAGTTAATTGAGAAATCTGCTTATCTATTTCCTGAAAATGGGCCTCAGTTCGGAAATTTCTCTTAGGAAATTGTCAATCTTTCAATAATAGATTCTAATGATAATTTCGGTTGTTGTTTTTGTTACCCTTTCTAATAGGGTTGGTTCTACCTAAAGTTTGTTTCATATCTTAGGTTCGGATGATCAGTCTAACTAGGATTATAGGTATTGACATTAGGGTTATAGGGTCTATAGGGAGGTCCAGGAAAATTTCCTAAGGCATTTACTTGGGCTTTATCATCCTCTTGGATGATCGGACAATAATCCGTCGGATGTTCAAGACTCGTATATATTCCACAAAGTCTAGATACGTTTCTTTTATCTGAAATAAGAGATTGAACAATGTCAGCTAATTTATCAATTTTATTTTCTAAGAAAACGGTACTTACCTCGTGAACCCGTCGAGACGGTTCACTAGAATGAAATCGCTGTGAATTAGCGGTCATAGTTGATATCAACGTTCTAGCCGCGGTAGGAGTCGTGTTGATAAGTGCGCCTCTACTTTTCGCATCAATTACCTTCATATCCATAGGCTTTAAACCTTCATAAAAATACTAGAGTAAAGTTTGTTCAGACAAACGATGTTACGGACAGTTTGCATATAGTTTTTTAAATCGCTCCCAATAATCATACAAAGTTTCGATATCCTTTTATCGGATACTCAGGATACTTTGCCTCAGTTTGCTTGCCTCAGCTGCTGGGAAAAACCTGTCGAGAAAAAGATGAGCCATATCAGTCCAGGTTGTAACAGAATTAGAAGGCAAATCAAATAACCAATCTTTTGTTATATCAGCTAAAGAAAAAGGAAATGCGCGAAATTTAATTTGGTCCTTAGAAATTACATGTGGTTTTGTAATCAAACAAACATGTGAAATCCCTTGAGATGTTTATGAGGAATTTCGCTTGGCACTTAGCTTTCAAGGTTCAATCCTTGAAGCAAATCTTTCAAACCGAATACCCAAGTGTTATCTTTGATATTGGTTTCATGGGTGAATCCACCAACTCTATGTTTATAAACAAAAACATTTAAATCATTAAAAACGACTTGGATTATGTTGCTTCAATAACAACTGATTCAATCTTTAATTTTCTCTTTAGCAAACAATTTACTAATGTGTTCCCAAGAAGTCGAATTTGCTTTAGTAGCCGGTCCTTCCTCCCACATAAATGATCAAATCAAAAGTCTTGATCAAAGTCAATCTTTAGTTTTGAAATTAATTTAATTGAAAAAAAAAGTTCAAAGGAAAACTTAAAGAAGTAAAAAGACGAAGTTATTGATGTGCTTTTCAATCCTCACGTTTGGATCGATTCATCGCTTAAGCTCTTGGCTAATAAAAATTAGCCGAGCATAACTATGGGAGAAATTATGCTCGATATAATAAAATAAAAACTAGAAAAATAAAGAAAGCATTTATAAAACCTAGAACAAAGAGATGAAATTAAAGAAAATGAAGGATGATTTCTAGGCTTACCCAGGGTGGGTATTTATAGCCTTTTATAAACCCTAAAAATAAGAGATAAATCTAAAAATATTTAAATTCAAATTAAAAAGAGATAAATCCTAATTTGAAGTTCAAAACGTGGCTGATAAGCCATCTGGAATGCTGATAAGTTATCACGCGCTTGTCGACATCATCTTCTAGAAGCTGCTGACGAAATGTCGCGTCAGATTTCAAGCCCAAAGTCGAGCCCACCCAGACTCGATCCAGCAAATAAAAAAACTTCAGAAATCAGCCATTTAAGTACATTTTTCAAATTCAGAGTCCTGCACAAAAAGACATAAAAAATAGCAAGATCATTAATATATTTATCAAACCAAGTAATAATTAAGCACAAAATATTAACTATTTTAAACACTTATCAATTTTCTATCCTCACACATTTATATTATGAAATTTGTAAACTAATAATTTTTATTTTTTAGTCTCATTCATTTATATTTATATTTAATAATTAGTTAAATTATAATAAAAATAATAAATTAATATTTAGATCTTCAAATTTATTTAATAATATTATATTAAAATATATATTTTATAATTAAATTAATTAAATAAATATTATATAATCAGATTTTTAATATATTATTTTATTATTTAAATAACCAGATAATTATAAACTAATAACGTATTAATTAACAACATCCCATAAGAATTCTGGCTTTTGAATATTGATCCAGTGACGCAATTAAGCATTCATGATTCCATAATAACCTTAAAAATTCAAATTCAAATTAGTAATAATTGAAATGGTTAGGTCAACTAGTACCAGTTCCATAACTTTCTGGGGCATGATCAGGATCTATCACTACTCCACTACTCCTATGGAAATATTTAGAGAATCTGTACAGAGTATTAATTTTTGCAGATTTCAAATGTAACTCAACAACAAAACATAGTGTTTAGAGTCCAAGACACAAACTCTACTGTATGACATATGTAGGTAGTACTTCCAAGGTTTTTTTTGACAATAAGGTAATACTTCAAGGAGCTTTGGTACGTTTATTTCGGATTTAACTATTTTATTTATAAGGTACGTATATTATTTTATAACTAAAAATATATATAAATATATATCGTTTTCTAATTCATATTTTTAAAATATGTAGCGCCGCCGTTTTGTATATCTTAAGACCTCTCATTTTCTATTCGATGTAGGATTAATGCACCTTGCCTCTTTTCAGGCATGACATTCTCCCCCACTCAACCTCGTGACGCCCTCGTCACCAGCTTCCGCTCTCGTGATTGGCCTCTTGTCACGGTTGTTCACCCTGCCTACCCTCTTATAGGCGCTCGGCGTGAAATCGAGTAATCAAAGGGTTACTCTAATACCACTTGTTACGGGACTATTACCCTCTTTGTAAAAGATATAAGTATATATATAGTCCCCGTATTTTCTCCGACCTTCCTTTTCGTTGGTATGCATCCAAGCAGCTAAACTCCAACATTGGACCTAAATCTCGTTTCCTCAGTTGCTCTCTCATCTAAAGCTCAACTGTTTTTTTATGTCTCTAGTCTTTACTCAAATTGCAGTTTGCAGGTACAAATCTCCCTCTCTTTTATGCACCATTGATTATAACCCCCCACCCCCCAAAAATGTAAAACAAACTGTAAACATAAAATAAAAAACTTGGGAAAATAATTAGTTCCTCAATGCTTTCCCTGATCTTTTACTTAGGATTAAAAACCCATCAGGATAACTAATGATAATGCATTAGGGGGGGGGGGGAGGAAAGAAGTGTCAAGCAGTATATACATACAAAATAGAAGCCAAACTTACTGATCTAAAAAGTTGCAGCAAAATGAGCTAAATCTATCTCTTCAACACGACGGCTTCAGATGACTGATGAAGAAGATGATAGCCATCAGCGATGAGATGAAAAGGATCCGAGGTTCCTCTCAGCGCAAGCAGGGATTTTTATCAACCTTTGGCAATAAAACTTTAGGCTGAATTCTTGCAGCTGACATGATCCATCCGATCCAATCTTCTAACATCCATGCTTCAATACTCAACTTTAATTTACTATACATTTTTTCTTCTTTCCAATCCCATCCCATTATGACTTTAGAATCCACCACCGACAGTAGTAATCAACCGAAGCTAATTACCTATAACTCCAAAAAAGACCCAACAAAGAGAGGCGATTTGAAAATTAACTGATAAGAGTAATCTAGTTTGCTAGATAAGAGAAGTGACTGAGGATCCAATGTTTGCTGGATCATGCCAAGCACCGACGCTTGTTGTGTTCCAATAAAACGCAGGATCATATAAACCGATTCGATCGAGCTGATTCAGGCACGCCTCATTCCATTCCATTCTGCTTTGTGCTTCTTCAACTTTGATAGTATCTTTCATGGTTACCCCATTTTCACTGTTACCTGTCATTTGAAGGCCTTGAAAAGGTTCCAAGGCTTGCATTTGGCTAGGCAGTTGAGTATTTTTAACACCGCCGTTCATGAATTTCTGTTGGTAAAGAGTAGAAGCTAACAAAGAAGCGATGGTTCCTGTGGTAGTGATGCGGGAAGATGAAGATCCGAAGATATTAGAGTAGCTTGAAAGGAGTGGATTTGAAGTCACCACATCCTGGATTTGCTTATTAGGGTTAGTGTTAAAACCATTTCTATAATCACCGTCCCCGGTATCACTAGACACCATCACAGAAGAAAACCCTAATCCCGTAGAATTCAGATCAGGCTCGAGATCATAGCCTGTTACGTTTTTCACACCTGAAACTCTTGAATTGAACCGAGGAAAGGGAAGATGAATATCAAATGGGGTATTAGCTAGGGCATAAAACGAAGGGTTGATATGATTAGTTGAGGTTGAAGAAACACCGATTTGTGGTTGAGATAGTGGAGTGTTTGTATTTTCACCAGAAGCTGCATCAATGGAGGAAGCCGCTGGTCTCTTCACACGCTTGTTCTTCCTACATCCACCGCCCACCGGAACATTCCTTAAGGTACCCCCGCTAGTCCAGTAACGCTTACAAACCTTGCAGAAGTGTCTTGGCTGTGATAAACTGTAGTTGTTGTAGTAGCAGAACTTAGTGTTTGATGAATCACAACGAGGACACTTTAGGACTTGCTGCTGTTGCTTCTGTTCATGGCTTGGTTTCTCCATAAGCCTAGCCGTTGACGCCATCAAGTCCTTCTCATCTCTATGATTCTGCAACCAAAGTGATGCATGGCCAAAATGGGGAAAGAAATGAAGAGAAAAAGAAAACCAAAAGAGTTAAATGAGTGTTGTTAGGGTAAAATAACAACACAGCATAGATATTCTGTTCCAAAAGCAAAACAACAGAAATGGGGTCATGTTTTGTCGAATAATTGCTGGAGAGTGAAAGGAGAGAGAGAGTAGTGAAAATGAAACCTGTGGTCATTCTTCGTTAGCGGTCGAAGAGACGATAATCATCTTCTCGCAATTACTAAACATTTTCTTCTCTCAAAGGAATCAATGAAAACAAGGAGAGCAGGTGGCGACGCCGAGTCCTTGTTGATGGAATTCAAGCAATTTCTTCGTCTGACAAGTCTAGAATTTATTTTAAAGAACATTATAAGAATTCTTTTAATCCATTTAATTTATTTTTGTTAATCAAATTGCTCACGTGCTAGATCTGGTCTTAACTAGTGGTGTTACAATTGGGTATCCGTATTTTTTTAATAGAATAAGAAATTATATCATAGGTAAGTCTTATCTCGTATCCATGTACCAATTACTAAAAATCATTTATATCATCATTTTTCCACGTCATATATTTTTCAAATTGGATCTTCACTCATATTTATAGTTAATTTTTTTTAAAACAGTTTTTCCAAAAGAAGGTTCACTTTAAAAAATATATAACATGAAATAAATAAAGTTATGAATGATTTTCAGTGGTTGATCCCATGGATATATGGTGAGACTTACCCATGATGTAATTTCTCTACTAGAAGGTTTAGATATCAAGTTTCCATATAATAAAAAATCTCCCTCTAAAAAAGTTATTAGATAAGTCTGACTCATATCATTCATGGTATATTTAATGAAATTTTTTTATCTTTTTTTAAAATCAATCTTTATTACTTTCCTATGAAGTTAAATCAAAATAGGTGAATATTATTAGATGAATCATGAATAACGTGATGAACTCAGTCTATTAAATAATTTCTCCACTCGCTATATCAACCCATTAAGATCGATTGTTCACAAATCGAATACGTAATACACGATAATTTTTTTTTACAAATTATACCATTTAGAGAAACTCAGTTATCATAAACAACATATAGCATCGCTTATACTTTTCCCTATCTCTTAGATTAGAGCAAATATCTTCTGCTTTTTTTGTGTGTGTTCTTTTATGTCTTCTTTTAAAATTTACTAGGAAATTAAATTTTAAACCCTAATCCGTATTTTCTATATCCTAAACTTAAATCTTATACCAAAAAAATACATCCTATCTCAAAAGCCCTAAACCTTAATCAAAAACCCTAAACCTTAAATCTTAAACTTTTAATTTGAAGTAAAGGTATAAATGAAAGCGTAAAAAAAGGATGGACGATTTTCACCCCTTAGATTATGTGTTTAATACCCATTTAAACTAAAAATCTCCTTTCTCTTTTCCCAAGTAAAAGTTGTAAAAAGAACAACTCAAAAGTTCATGTCTAAGTTTGAAACCCTTAATCATAAGGGACTAATTAAATAACATTTTAGATTAAAAAATTGGTACAAAGAATATCTGCGTGAAAGCCATATATTCCAAATCCAAGAAGCCGACACGAAGGTAAAGCATCAGAAGAGATGAATCTCGAGATGTTCAAGAATAAAGGTATAATATATGAGAGTTCTAAACCAGTTGATCTATGTATTTTTGTAGTTATCCGTAATAACTTTCAACATTATATTCGTGTATGTTTTGTGTTGTACAAATTTTGGTTTTTTTATAATATAATATTATATTTCAAATTTTGATTTTTTTATTATAATATTATATTTCAAATCTTTTTTATTTTTTATTTAAATAATTGTTTTCTAATTTTATCACTTTTAAATCTTAATCATAAATAATTTAAATAATTAATTTTTATAAAATAATTATTTTTAAAAATTGATTAAACGGTTTTAAAATGTTTTATATTTTTATTAAAAATGATTTAACAAATAAAAATAGTTTTAATATGACTACAAAGAAAAACCGTTAATGTGTCAGACTAAAATAAGAGTTACTGGGCCATGTAGTTGTCAGTCCAGCTCAAGTTAATTATGCATATGTTTATTATTTTTATTAATTTACGTATTCTAAATAATATTAATACATGTATCTTTTTACATAATTGAGGCATAAAAAAAAAGTGGTTCGAATTAAAAAAATTCAAAACATCTTTTCTTAAAACAGCGTAATCCCACGCCAAAAGATTATGGTACTTCTATCTGTAATTATTTGTACTTTATAGAGTGTAGATACTATTAAAATAATGTTAAAAATAAAACATCGGTTTTGTAGAATTTTTCGAATTAAAAAAAAAAGAGAGAGAGAGAAGAATTGGATTTTGAATTTTGTCAAGAGATTTTCACACCAGAATACGAAACAAGCACCAAGAAACTTCCAAAAGAATATAATTTTCAATACCAATAAAATTTTGTGGAAAAAATATCAAGCAAAGAGAAGCAGAATAAATCACGAAAGGGAAAATCAAAAATTCGATAGGAGACAAATTTGTTCAAAATATTAATGATAAAGCCCTAAATATCGACATAAGAAAGCCCTAAATAGTTATTAACGAAAATTATTTACTTATGTCAGTAAACAGGCTTTTACGAGCACACGAATTTTGACACTTTAAAGAAATTTATAATTATTAAGATAAATTGAGCAATCTATAACATCAAAATAAAATAAATATTTAAAATTAATTTAAATTATAGTTTAATCTCGAATAATTTTTATCGATATTACTCTCGAACTTGATCATAGAAGCCTAATTACCTAAGTAGGTATTTTTGGTAATTTAGGAGAGTTTAAGAAACTAAAGATTTCCTCCCAGAGTTAGACTCGATTTATCAATCCGTTTTGAATAGTGTAAACTAATGTAACAGATACGTCACGAACAAACTTATATTCTTGTTTGTTTGTTTATTTTTGAAAGTGTTCATGTTCAATTTGTATTTGTTTAATTTTTTTGTTTTTAAACGAAATAAGTGAGTCAAGCTTTTTAAATAATTATTGCTTTACTAATATTCAAAGGTTTAGGCTAAAGTGAATATTGAATTAATGTTCAATTGAATTTGGACTTTTATTTTTTCACATTTAAAAATGACATCTAAAACCGTCCTTTTTAGGGGGGAAGGTTAGCGCTTTCGTGAAGATATCATTCTCCTGTGTAGGCTCTAACCGAAGACGTGACAGTAGGGTAAAATTTTCACCGTAGAGTTTGAAAGTATTCAATAGGATCACTATTTTTTATACAATAGGTAAAATTTTCATCGTAGAGTTTGGTTTATTTAAGCATTATAATTTGAGGTCTAAAATTTAAATTTTAAATATTAAATTTAAATAGATGAATAAAATAAAAAAATAAAAATAAAATACTTTTTAATAAAAAAACATATTATTTAATTTTAATAATCTATTTCACTTATTCGATGAAACTAATCAAGTTTTACATAATACAAGTAAATCATAACCCCTATATATATATTATTTGATACACCAACAATATAAAAATAATTTATACCAAAAACTCTAAATCATAAACTCTAAATTTTACCCCTAATATACTTATAAATTTAAATGACAGTTACTAATCATTAACCATTAAAGTGATGACCGATGAGGACTTTTAACCATCAGATTACTGATAATATGCAGACAATATTTGCATTCAAACATGAGAGCCTCATATATAAAAAGAAATCTATCGGATCATCCTTTAAGAACAAATTCAAGCACAAGTATGAGCTCCGCAATGTTCACATCTAAATCAAACTATGGACCAACCTAGTTCTGTCTAGCAACAACTGAGTTTGTTCGGCTTCAACTGCTATTGCTTGACTATAACAAAAGCTTCTTAATACAAATGCTCACAAGATTGAAGTTTGGGCAATAGCATGGACGAGAGAGAAACAGTTGAACCCTCAGTTTTTACCACAACAGTGCATGTATATAAAAACCATTACGGTGTGTACGAACAATAATCATGAAACCTAACAAAATACTTACTACAAGGTAAGTAATCGGTCGACAAGGTTTATAGACCACGAAAACATGATGTGGTTTGGTTGAATGGGACATCAACACCAACACCACAAAACCTACAAATCGTTACATGAATGACAAGTAAACATTGATATTATAGCTTATTAGTATGTATTCATGGTGAGGAGTTTTCACACAACATTGAGAATGACAAATCAAAGCTTATTGAGTATTAGTATTCAGTTTAACTCTTTTTCTCTTCTTTCTTCGCTTACGTGAGGAGTTTTCACCAATATATAAAGCCTCTTCAACGACAGCAGGCACAAAAAAAATTGGAAGATCAATGTAATATGTACTTTGTCCTGATGTTGGAATCTTGAATTCATGGTAAGGATGTTCTACCATTGAGTTTGGGTGTAGAGATACAATAGTTGGCACACAATTAGTGATTGTAGTAGTTTCAACCTCATTATTTTTAAGAATTTTTCGATTCGCTCCAGCAAATGTAGTATCAAAACTAAAAATGTTCGAATCCTTAACTTTATTGGAGGCATTGAGAGTTTAACTTTGCCTCTAATAATCTCTGAAACAATTATCTTGTACCTATCATCAGTTACATTATTGGTTCAAGAAAAAGATCAACACTCATCCAGTTAAGTGGATTAAAAAGATGGGATAATGTGTATTTCTTTTTCAAAAAAGAGAAGAAATATACTAACAAATGATTGGATGATAGCATGTGCAGCCAATTGTTCAGTCACTTTCTTATTTCTAGTAGTTCTCTCTTTGTAAGTCTCACCATTGAAAACCAAAGAAGACATAAAAATGAGATCTAATCCTTCTAATTGAAGGGTAGTGTAAGTTGGTATTTTCAGATTTATCTTGGCCACAAACTCATTTAAGATAGATTTGCTAAAAACGGTATCCTAAAGTACCAATCACAAACAACTTAACAAGCAAATATCAAACTTTTGTTTGACATGCAAGTATAATGTAACTATTCAAGGATATTTGATTCCATAAAATATTTTTCATTTCCTATTTTCATTTACAATTCAAATATAAAAATAAAAAATAGAGATAAAAGTATTTGAAAATCAAGAAACAAAAGAATCTTAATGTATTTAAAAACTTAGGAGTCCATTTATAATAATATTTCAATACAACAGAAAATAGCAAAGCTAGGATGTCCAATTTCACTTATTAATCATTTATAATTAACAATTGAGTTAAAAGACCACATGATATCAAAGTCCTAACAATTTTTTCTAAACTTTGTTCTCTTTTTAACATGGACCAAAATATGTTAGAAGGAAACCAAATATGTATAAATTTAACCAGTAAGTTAAAAAAATAATTATGAATAACCAGAAAACATTTAAATAAAGAAAGATGTAATTACAAAATGCAATAAACCATATGAATGAGAGGATAATCTTCATCTTTTATCTTCTGTGATAGACACTATTATATGTTTGGAAACATCATGTTTAACTGTTTTTATATTTAAAAATGGATGATCTCAGAAGTATATATCATACTATTAACCACCACAATGGATCTAAACTTTGGTGCATGCTCAAAACCATCATTAAAAGTTTGATACACTAGAAGTTGCATGGATGATCATTACGTAAATTCTTGTAGCTGATTCTTATCCTAAAGTGTCAATCACAAATAACTTAGCAAAGCCCAAAACAAATATCAAACTTTTGTTTGATATGCAAGTATAATGTAACAATTCAAGGATACTTGGTTTTAGAAAATATTTTTTTATTTTTTATTTTTATTTACACTTAAATTGTGAAAATCGAAAAAAGAGAGATAAAAATATTTGAAAATCAAAAAACAGAAGAATCTTAATGTATTCAAAAACTGAGGTCATTTAAAAAATATTTTAATATAATAAAAATAGCAAAACTAGAATTTTCAAATTCACTTATTAATCATTTATAATTAAAAATAGATATAGAAGGTCACATGATATTAAAGTTATAACACATTTTCTAAACTTTGTTCTCTTTTAACATGGACCAAGATATGATACAAGAAAACCAAATATGTACCAATTTAATCAGTATATTTCATGACAAACAAACAAATATGAATAACCAAAATACCTTTAAATAAAGAAAGATATAATTGTAGAATACAACAAATCATATGAATGAGAGGACAACCTTCATCTTTTATCTTCTTTGAAATACAGTCTGTTGCATGTTTGGCAACATCCTATTCAATTGTTTTTATATTTGAAAATGTATTTTCAAAAGTATATGTCGCACCATTAACCACAACAGTGAACCTAAACTTTGAGGCATGCTCAAGTCCTTCATTAAAAATTTGATACACTAAAAGTTGTATGGATGATCGTTGTGTAAATTCTTGTTGTCGATTCTTATCCTAAAGTGACAATCACAAACAAATTAGCAAACCCCCTAAAAAATATCAAACTTGTATTTGATATGCACGTATAATGCAACTATTCAATGATGCTTTGTTCCTGAAAATATTTTTTATTTTTTATTTTTATTTATAGTAAAATATGAAAATCGAGAAAAGAAAGATAAAAGTATTTGAAAATCAAGAAACAAAAAAATCTTAATATATTTAAAAGTTAGGATGTAACAACCCCTACTCGGTTCAATAGAAAACCGACTCAAGAGCGTTACTGAAGCAAGCAAGATAGACCAAAAAAATCAGAACAATTTAAATTTTTTCCAAATTAGACTTATCAATAATCGATAAGTCAAACCTTATCAAACATTTAAATATGTGATTATTTTATTAACCAGTTTTCATTACAATTTTGGTTTATCCAATTTTTAAGGCCCATGAAAATTTTTATCATAACATACCCGTATTATTAGCAAACCTTATATTTTATTTAACCTGTTCAAATCAAGTAACATTTTCTCGATTCAAATCATATATACCAAATAAGCCTAGTTACGTACACAACAAATCAATTAATTCGAAATAAGCCTAATTACCTACACAGGTAAACCGTTCATATATTTTATTCTTGAACAATTTGAACCTAGGGATCTATATATTGACTCAACATGTTTGAAACATACATATCATTCAGATTTAATTAAATGAACCTTTTTTCTTGACATTAATACGCTAATTAGTTTATCATTTAGGTATCATAACATTTTCTGGATTAAGCCAATCTAAGTCTTTCTTGTCATATCATCATTCAAGACACAAAAAACTAATTGAATCATGCATAACTATAATGTCAAAAAATTATAATAGGCTTCTTCACAAGCTTTTATACACTCAATAGCAATTCAATTTATGTGCAACTAATTATGCTCAATTATGCCATCACTAAGATGAATTCAAATATAATTTACCATGTAAAGTTTAGTTCTTGTGCTTGCTCTGCTAATCTCAACTCCATTGCTTGTATTCAGACGATAACCTGATGTTTGGAAAGAAGAAAATACGATAGTGGTAAGTACAATTTGTACTTAATGAGGTAGCACCTATAGCTAACTTTTAAAATCATATAATTTAGACAATAACATTGTTATCAAACTAATTTCATTTATTAATTCAATTTCAGGCCTTACTTATCCTTTCAATGTTCTTTATGTAGTAGCCATTTATTTTATATATTTTTAACCCATTTTATATATTATTAATTAGATCAAGTTCATAAATCCAGTAACAATTTACTAGTCATACTTTTATTTATTTCTGTATAACCCTGTAATATCATGTTAGCATTTCAATTAGTAAGTAACTAATCATGATTTGTTTCAGTTTATTGAAAATCATATACCTATCATATTTTGATCTTATAAACAAGTAACAATAACTACCCATTTATGAACATATATCAAGCCAATAGCATGAATATCAAACAATTACTTGCTTAACAATTTATTTCTATACTTTCTTCTGGTAGAATTTTAACTAAACATGCTTTATTTTTAAGTCATATAATATTGAATCGTGTTATCATTAAAGATCAAGGAACAAGCAAGTCATATAATATATATCAAATAGGCACATATACCATATCATGCATATCAAAACACTTTATCTTGGCAATTCAAGTGTCATATAGCAAGTGGGTGCCAACAAGCTCAAGTAGTTTAATGTTTTATTTTAATTTAAAACTTGGAATTATCATTCATTTCAAATATACCATTTTCAATTAACTTTCTTTCATTATCTTTACAGTATCAAGTAGCTTGCTTCCATTAGCATATCATATCATTAAGGGTATCAAGTTCAATATCATAAAATATATCTTTCAAGTTGCTTTACATTTCATTTAATGTGTATTTCATTGAACATATATTTTAAATGGCATGTATTTCATTAAAGTATGTATTTCAAGTATATCACTTTCAAATAGTTAGTTTTCATTTGCTTAGCAGTATCAAGTGACATGTATTTCACTTTATTACCATGTCCAGTAGTTAGCTTCCTTCAATTTAGCAATATCACGTAACATATATTTCACTAAGTATCGAACAAGGTGATAAACAAAGTATCCATGAAGGTATCGGAACATCACAAGATTTATACAAAGTACGAGTACACAAAGTACTATCATTAGTACACAAAGTACGAGTACACAAAATAATATCAATAGTTAGATACCCAAAGAATCCAATGATTAGGTGACTAATCACCCGAAAAGAAAGATGACTTACCACCCCCTATAGTACATAAGGTACTTAATATGAGTACCGAAGTACTGGACAATAGTATATAAAGTACGAGCTAATATTTACTTATGTAGGTAATTTTCCCATATGTGTGAATCCCATGCATAAAATGACGTTGTTTTAATTTTTTCTTTTTAGTTGTTCACACCTTTTCTTTGTTTAATGTTGTTGATCTTACAAGAAAGTCAGAATTGTTTTTCAGAAAGATTCATACCATATTCATCGCATAAGTTATCCATGGATTATCATTTAATTTCTTTTCTCATGTTCAATGATTTTGTTTCTCTTTTATTTTATGCTTTGGTCAGACATGGAAGAAGGATTTTTGATGTTGAGTCTTATTTTTCCGTTGTCGAAATTTCTTGACCATATGAAGAATACAAAATCCATAAAAAGGTTTCCCCAACTCAGTTTGTGAAGTTTACGCTCTCTAAGAACAAAATGATTTATGTTTTTTAAATGATATTGAATGCTTTTTAATATATGTATTTAATGATACTTTAATGATTTTTGTTAAATGTTGCGAATTTAATGATTTTTGTGGTATAATAGAATTTTTTTATTGTATGCACTTATATGATAATGAATGATGTTTTCTTTGTATTTTTTGGTATTTCGAAATCATCTGTTAGAAATAATTATGGATTTCAATTTGATTTTGGTGGTACGATTTTGCAAAAATAACTAGTGTTGAACTCGATCTTTTAAGATTAATTATATGGGATATCATGTATCAGGATGTTATCAACTAAAAGCTTAAGTACTTATGCAGGTCCTGCATACACATACCATTTACAGGTTTGTAACATATGAAGAATTGAATTTTGTCTAACGATTGTTTATCTAGACTGTGCGTGAAAACTTTGTTTTTAAATTTGTGATTAGCTGAGATTACTTGCTTCAAAACTTAATGAACTAGTAGGAAATGAAAACTATAACAAGTACATATCTGTTTATGGTAGATTTTTCAATGTGTAAATACCTTGTTTTTAACCATTTGCACTCATAAGGTCAGTATTCAGTAACCTAAGGTTTATTTTCAATTCAAGCAATCACATCTTGCATAACAATTAGAAAATAGTGAAGCACAATTAGACATCAATTCCCTCTATAACATCAACATACAAGAAATCAAAATAAGTTTAATAAATTAGAAAATCCAACATCAAAAACAAATGAACATGTGTTACCTTTGTCTCGGAGCTTTCAAAGCAAAAACAGTAGGTAATCCAGGTTATTTGAAAACTATAATTTAAAAACTTTATTATCAAGTAATTCAGGGTTTAAGGTCATGTTTTAATAGCATGTCTTTTTTTAAAGCGTCAATAGTTTTTTATAAAAAAATATTTTATTTTTATCTATATTATTTAATTTTAAATTGTATAATAAAATTTATTTAAATTTTTGTACAAAAACTTTTCACTTCCTCTTGATTAAAAGTATTTTCTGGTTGGGTTGGATTCTTTTAGGGCTTTTAAGGAGAGAAACATGGAATGATATGCTTAAGAATACGAAAAGTTTGTTATAAGAATGACAAATCCCAAGTTTGTTCTTGACTTCAGTAATATTTCCTCTCCTTTTTCAATCTGACAACATCGTGTGTCCCACTGCAACTGTTGAATACGAGAGTTATAAGCTTATTATAAGAATGATATTTATCCGATGATTCCTTGTTTTCGCTGTGTGATTATGTTCAACGTCGTTTGTCCCACTATAACTTTTTTGATGGTTAATGGTGCCAGGAGGGATGAGATGTTGTTAGACGTTGTTCAAGTTTAAACTAATATTTTCTATGTAGATAATTTTCCTATATGCGCGGATATCATGCACCAAATACTTGTTTTTTCTTCATTTAATGTTGTTGATTCTTATATGAAATTCAAAATTCTTTTTTAGAAAGATTTATACCATCTTCATCGCATAAGCTATCCATGAATTATCGTTTAATTGTTTTTTTTTATGTTAGTGATTTTGTTTTTCTTTTCTTTTATGCTTTGGTTAGATATGAAGGAAGGGTTTTTGATGTTGAGTCATAACTCCCCGCTGCCGAAGTTGTAGCTGCCGAAGTTCCTCGACCATATGAGGAATACAAAATCCCTAAAAGGGTTTCCCACCTCAGTTGATGAAGTTTTCGCTCTCTAAAGAATGAATGATTTATGTTTTTAAATGATGTTTAATGTTTTTTAATGTATGTATTTAATGACACTTTAACGATTTTTTGTTAAATATCGTGCATTTAATGATTTTTGTGGTGCAACATGATTTTTTTATTCTATGTATTTATATGATAATGAATGATGTTTTCTTTGTATTTATTAGTGTTTTGAAATCTTCAGTTAAAAATAATTATGGATGTCGGTTTGATTTCGGTGGTACGAATTTGCAAAAATGACTAGTGTTGAACTCAATCTTTTAAGACTAATTATATGGGATATCATGTATCAGGATGTTATCAACTAATAGCTTTAGCACTTATGCAATTCTTGCATACACATACCATTTGCAGGTTTGTAACAAATAAAGAATTGAATTCTGCCTAATGGTTGTTTTTCTAGATCGTACGTAAAAAATTTATTTTTAAATTTATGATTAATTGAGATTACTCGCTTCAAAACTTAATGAACTAATAGGAAATGAAATCTATAACATGTACATGTCTGATTATGATAGATTTTTCAATGTGTAAATGACTTTATTTTTAATCCTTTACACTCATAAGGTCAGTATTCAGTAACCTAAAGTTTATTTTCATAGCCTTTATCTAAAATCTATTAGGCTTTTTCATCTCTATGTTGTATCTCCTTTAGCTCTGTAAGACTATGTATGATATTCAACCATTAGCCCTTTTCTCATTTCTAATTATATTTTTTTAAGCCTAATTTTATTTATTAATATTTTAAATTCATCAAATTATAGATATACTTAATTATATGTCATGTAAATATTAAGTCTTGTTAATATTCATTTAGGTCAATAATAAGTCGGGTTCAAAACAGGTTAGGTAAAATCAGGTCTTGTATCGATTTAATCGTGTAATATCAGTTATCTGTCAGGTTAGACTCGAGTTCGGGTTCGTTTCAGTTGGGTTTCGTGTCCACAGTAACATGTTGAAATCGGGTTCGGGTCATTCTCGGTAGGATACATTTCGGTTACTATAGCAACAAGTCCAACTCAGATTCGGGTCAACAATAATCGGATACAGATCAAATTTGGATCATTACATCCCGGGTCAAATCAAGTACCGACTTAAACAGAATTCAGTCAAGTCTAGACAACTTTTTAAATCACTAAGTGCCACTTCGCCTGCCACCATGTTCATGCCCACTTTGTACCATTGCTTTCGGTCAGAATTTGTAGTGGGAACAATGTCTAGGGGGACCAATCTAATTCTCTTATTATCAGCTATTTAGAATCTATTATTTCAGTTTTAGATTTACTTGCATGTTTCAGAATTTACGGTCTGACTATTATTATCCTTCAAAGAAAAACCATTTGTGTGTTTCTGGTTGAGCTCATCTCTGCATTTAACTTGATGTTACCTTAGCTCTTCGGTTGCAACTTGCAACCATTTTTTTCGATCTATTTATTATTTATCGATGTGATTATAAAATAATTTATTTTCATTATTCTTAATCCGATTTCATTTTTTTATTAAAATATGGGCTTTTCTCAAAACATAATTCATCTGCCGGCTTATCACTACTCACTGGGCCCAATCTTGAATCAAGCACATCTAACGTAATGTATTGGGAGGGGGGAAAAGGTGCGACTGTATTTCAATTATTTCTCTGGTATTTCGTATTGGGTCCAATCAGCAGTCTTTACCTTCTCCCCTAATGAAATATATATCCATTCGGTCAAGTTTTTCTCCTTTTTGACCAATATTAAACTTTATCAAAAGCTTAGCTTTAAACCATCTTTTAATTTCCCAACAGTTTGCAACAAAATTCCCTTTTTGTAGCTATCACACAAGCTTCTCCACTAACCTCTGATATAATTAGAAGAAGACAATTAGACCAAGGATCTCACTCAATAGCACTACTTTAATTTGACAACGAGAGCTCCATAATTTTATCATTAAAAAACAATAACCAGTCTTAATCCACCAACTACATTACCATGTAGCAATAATTTAATATTTAACTTGTCAAATATTGTATTGCAAGGCGACAAGTAGCCCAATACCACGAAAAACATGAGCAGTTGGAGGATACATATTGCTGATCTCAATTCCCATCTCGGTCCAACTTGGACAGAATGTATATTATATAATCACTCGGACAAGAATGCGTGTGATTTGGGGGTATGTTATGGCGTCAACCCTTCATTTCCAAGCAACTACCCCACTATTTCAATGGGAGATTTATGAATTAATTTCTTGTTGATTTTAGGACAACTTTTTTTCTTCAAAACACCAACAAGAATTATGGACTTTGTTGTGTTTCTCTTGCACAAACGCACGCATAGTCTTTAACTAAGAATTATGTACGCGATTTTGAACCGAGATTTTTTTTCTTTGAAAAAGAATATTTTACTGTAATCACTAATTTTATCCGGTGTTTAAACTCAGGTTCATTTTTAATTTTCTTTTCAATAACGGGCTTGTAAATAAATAAAGAAAGAAAGAAAGAAAAAATCAAATTAAAAATTACTTTATTATCGTATATGTGTTTTTATCCAAAAATCACAAAAATATTACTTTATGTATATATTTTGAAAGATTAAAGTTGTACATACTAATCTTTTGTTCTTCCTGCTTTATTTTAAAAAAAAATATATATTATTTTATTTTCGATAAACTTGTTTGAAGCTTTATTCCTTTTGTTTATGATTATATTTAGTTTTAGTTTTATTATATTATTCACTTTCGTTTTCTTCTTTTATTATTACTATATTATTATATGTTATAAATAAATCAAAATATTAACAAAAATCCAAAAATACTATTATACTATATAATTTTATTTATTTATTTTGCTTTAGTTTCATTTTATTGTTATCGCCATTGTTATTATTATCTTTTATAAACTAAAAAATCAAAAAAATCATTTATCTAGTAAATTTATTTATTTTATTTTGGATTAAAAAAACCCATAAATATTATATAATATATTTGATTTTATTTATTTTATGTTTGTCGTCACTTTGCTTTATTATTTTAAAAGTTTTTACCTTCTTTTTTATATTTATCATTATTCTATATATTATATTATTATTATTATATATTTGTTAAGTAAATAAAATATATAAATAATAATCCATTTTAATATTATTAACAACCCAAACTTTATTAAACCTTAACAATCCAATATACAATAATTCAAGCCCAATCGGTTATAAGCCCATTACAATAAATAACCCAAAAAATTAATTAACCACCAGCCCACTTCTTATCCTAAGCTCAGAACCGGGTTAATCTATTAAACCCTAGCCATCTAACACTATATTCATCCTTGCGCAGCCGCCCCAGAGCCGTTGGATCATCTCCGAGATCCAACGGTCCAGATGAAGAGGAGGAAGGTTCCAGAATTCTTCACGCACCCCACGCCCCGTCCACTCAAGTCCCCTACGCGCGTGCGTTGCACGCGCGAGACGCTTCACGTTCTGATCGAACCGTTCGGCTGCTTAAAGAGTCCTCGCTATCCGATCACCTAACCGGTGGTCCCTTCGTTCTCCGGCCGATTCGTACGAGTGCAGAACAATAGAAGAAACATGCCAGATTCGTACCAACATCAAACAAATGCAAATAAAAAAGACGACAATTATTTCAGAGATTTGTAAACCAATTTCACAATATATATCACCCAAAAAATCAGAATTTCAGACGCATCACAACCAAATACCAAAGCAGTACGAATTCGGCCATAGATATATCAGAGATTTCATAGTCGAAAAAGACAAAGGCAACCAAGGAGCTTTTTTGACATTTTTATTCTCTTATTTTCTTGTAACCGGTTATAAGAACCGAAGGAACCCTTTGTAAGCCCCATTCGGGAACCACAATTGAAATCAAAAAGAACCCATATTTAGTGGTAAATATTCTCGCTTTTTATAGTATAGAAAAAACAAAAAGAAAGTAGCTTTTTTTGTACCTTTCGATTTAGAAGTTATCGGAATAATCTTCTTTGATCGACAATAAAACAATGGCCGCTTCTTCGGCTCGGGGTGAGTCGAGAGGAAAAGGAGTCTCCATCGCTTTCCGCTCTTCTGAATTGAACCAAGAGTGGTTAGTCTTTCTCGTTTTTGTTTTATTTTCATAAAAGGTGGAAGCTTTGACTCTGACTTCGATTTGTTTGTAAAAAGGGAGTTTTGTTTCGAAGAAAGTTTTTTTGAAAAGAAAAGAGATAGATTTCACTTCGCCGGCCACCATGGGTGGTGGTCGGATTCTGGAAATTACGGCGGAGATCTAGGTTCATGGATGAACATTCATCCCTTTCTGGGAGTGTTTGAAGGTGTTCGGAGGGTTTTAAGAATTTTATTTTCGGTTTGAAGGAAAACTAAGCTGAAAAAGGATGTTTGGTTATTATTTTTGTGCTTTATACTAAGTCCCTGGGTTTAAAATGGGCATATTATTTCATTAAACCCTTCCGTCCCATTTTATTCACACCCTCAACCCTCTCAACTTTTGTTTTCTTTTCAATTTGATCACCAAATCGTTATAATCGTTGTTTAAAAAATTGATTTAAATTTTTTTAGTCCCTCCGTCTATTTTTGTTTATTCTCGGGTCTTTCCTCCCTTCAAAATAGCGTTTCGAGGGTCTGAAGGTTTTTTAATCTTTTTAATACGGTCCTTTACAGTATGTTTTTGTTTGTTTGTTTCCTTTTAATTTATTTTAGTGTATTTATTTATTTATTTTAAGTTTTTGCTATCATATTATTCCATGTACTGTTATCATTGGTATATATTTTGTACATATTTATCTTTAGTTCATGTTGTTATTGCATGCATTGTTTACTTATGCATTTATTTATGTTGGTCAGATTTGTGTTTTCATGTCTTTAATATATGATGTTATGCATGTCTAATTTCGTTAGAGTATGTGTTTTTTTTACTTACTTTGATATTCATTCGTATATTCGTCTCATTTAACTTTAGCTTACTATGTCATGTCATTCGTTTATATTTCGTTATATTGTTTATTTATTGTCCAAGCATATTATTCATTTATGCATGTTTATCTTATTTGTTAACCCATGTAAATATGCTTGTCTCTGTTTATGCTTTTAATTTAGTTACACCTTTATTCATGTTTATAGATGCATTTATCTTCGTATTTTAGTTTACATGTATTTTATGTTGCATTCTTATCATGAACTTTTATTGTTGTGCATATGTGTTTATATTTGTTTCGTTTAATATGTCATGCATTATCTTTTATTTTATTTTATATGCCTTTATATTTTGTACATATACTTGTTATAATCATCACATTTCTACTTGTTCATATAGGTTATGTCTTTGCATGTATTTATATACATATTATGCCATGCATTTTGCTTATACGTTTATGCATTATGTACTTAGTCATTTATTTTATTTCATGTGAATAGTCTCGTGTTGCATTTGTATTATATTATTTCATGCATATTTTATTTATGTCCTTACTTGTGTATGGTATATATTTGCTTTGGCAAATCACATCCACTATTAATTAATTAATCTAATAATTACGTCTTTATTCGGTCGTAACGGGCCCGCGTTCCAACATAGTGGTCGCGGTGTATGCGTTGCCTTCGAATAAAGACACGGTAAAAATAAAACTTAATTCGAATATTTAAACAAATATTAATTTAAATACCACTTTAAAATAAAAATTCTAAAATTAATTAAGCGATTTATTTTGATAGAGGTGCCAATTTGGGGCGTTTTCACGTTAATATCGTTTTAAAATCGTAACCGACTCTCAAACTTGAACCATTTCGAATCTCTAGTTTTTCGGTGTCCGGCCTACCAAAGTGGCCGGTGGCGACTCCGACCCTTTCATTTAAAATCTTTTTCAATCTTCCTAAAAACCAATCTTTAACCCCTTTTCTAATTTTAAAATTCCCTTTTTCAATTTTGAACCCTTAATTCAAAATTTTAATTCTAAACCCTAAATTCCCAATTTCCATTTTTTTACCTAACTTCCTAATCTTCCATTAGCGACCCTTTTTCCTTTTTACTACGTACATGTTATTATTATTTTTTAGGGTCGCTACAGTTGGCGACTATGCTGGGACGTTTTTTTTAACTAACGAGTCAAGCCTTATTTTTAAACTACCGCTTAAATAATTTTGGAAGTTGTGGAATAAAGTGGCAATTAAATTATTACTTGTTTATTAATTTGAGCTTTCAACATATTCCAACCCGTCTCTAAGTGGGGGGAAAATGCTAGTGCTTTCGTGAGGTTATTGTTCCTTCGTATGGGCCTAGCAAAGTACCTTTGGGGCTCGACTACCCTATGCTTTCATGAGGATATTGTTCCTCCGTATGGGCATAGAGAAAGGGTCCCCCTGAATTGAACTCGATCGAGATGAGCCTATAATGGGTGACGATCGGAGGCCTTGCTACTCTTAGAATAGGACAGCGCGGACAATTTGAGTACCTCGTAGAACCAAAACTGCATTTAAAGAATTAGAAAACCTACCCAATTAGAGCAATGCGGTTAACCTAGGTTCTTTTAGTTGGAATAAATAGGTTGTTTTGTCTCTTACTTTGTTTCATTATCTCATTTATTGTTTTCATCTCTCACTAATCCTTTTGTTTGTTATTTTGTTTGCATAAACACTTCATATTTAAAGGTGTTGTTCTAAGTGGTTTGTCCGATTAGAGGCTTTCATTTCGGTTAGAGTAAAAAAATAGAAAAATAAGAGAAAGAAAGGAAAAATAGAAGATTTAGAAAGAAGAAATAATAGAAATTTGAGAGAGGAAGAAAAGAATAAAAAGAGAGAGGATTTGAAAATAGAAAGAAAAAAGAAAAGAAAAAGAAAGAAAAGAAATTGAGAGTTAAAAAAAAGAGAGAAGAAAAAACTAAGAAAAAGAAATTGAGAGAAAAAGAAAGAAATTAAAAAGAGAAAAAAAAGAAAAATAGGAACATAGAAATGAAAACATAAGGAAAAGATATTAGAAGAAAAGGAACGAAAAAGAAAATAAAAGAAAAAGAAAATCGAGATAAGAAGAAGAAAGAAGATATAAAAAAAGATTGAATAATAAAGGGACACTACGATCTCTTAATCGATGAAAGTTGCTCAAAGGGCGATCACTAGTATGATCAATACCTTTAAGTGCATTCATGCATTATTATCTAATGCATTTGTCCATGCATTGTTCATCTCATGCATTTATTTGTGCATTTTCATCTCATGCATTTTAAAGCATATAACTTGCATTAATTAATAACATAAGGGGAATAATTATGAGCATCATGTGGAAGCTTTTCAAAGACTACGTTGATCAAATGGATAATAATTTCACTAGGCAAGGAGTGGTCCCAAGGGGTGCATTCATGTCTGATGCTAGGAAGAACAAGGGGAAAACTTCAGAGCAGTACAACTCTAACGACCTTGTTACAAGGGTAAGCAAACTTGAAGGATTGCATGAGCTAGTGATCAAGAATCAGAATGAAATACTGCTAGGCATGAAGAGTCTCCAAGATGAAACTAGGGAGCAATTTAGGGAGTTAAGGGACATGATGGTTGCTCCGATCAAGGGAAGGGTCCGATAGAAGGCCCTTTCATGCAAGAAAATGAGAGTCAGGGTTGCAAGGAAACAATTCTATCAAAAAAAGACCAAGCTATCCTTCGCCAATATGATATACCTTGTAATACCTCCGTCTGCCCCACCGAATTAGTGTTAGACAAGGTTGAAGTCGCTCTCAGGAAATTTTTATCTTCATCGGTGGATGGAAGCCTCGAAGGATGTTTTAAGGGGAAAGAATGTCAGGTGAACTATGAAGTTACCCATCCAACTCCTGAGACCTTCAGGAGTTTCCCACCGCACGTAAGAAATACAGCTCAAGTTCCTAAGAGAGAGAAAGTAAAGAAGACCTTTACCCCTCTGCCTTTTTCCTACAAGGAGGTGTACTCTATTTTGTATGAGGCAAACCTGATACGTCCTACTTGTATCACTCCCTTCATACCGCCATACCCTGCTTGGTACGATGTTAACACACATTGCGAATACCACGCCGGCATAACAGGACATTCGATAGAGAATTGCATGATGTTCAAGAAGACAGTGCAAAACTTGAGTAACATCGGGGTTCTGAAAATCAATTCGTCAGGCATGGCATCCAGCTCCTCATCTAATTATGGTAAACGATGAAGAGATAGGACGATTAGGGTGATTCAGGAGTAATGCCCGAGCTAGAAGGGGTATTAGGCGTATCTCAGTTTTTCATGTCTTAGATGATATTTTACATTAATAGTCTCGCACTCCCTGTCTTTGTTTCTTTATCTTTAATCAATCTTGCTACTGTTGGCCTAAAAGTAGCAATGAATCTATGTAAAGGCTAAATTTTTTTAATTTCAATTAAGAGGTGCCTTTTGTTAAAATGTGTTGTATATATCCCTTTATCTTTAAAATTCCTTGGATGTCACGTGCTTATGACTCAATTATGAAGTTATTGAAATATTGTGATTACGATGAAGTATGATTCCTCAATCAGTAGCTTTGGTCAGTAACGCACGAGAAATGAGACTACTACTCCTTCAGGGATGTTCAATGGTAAGAAAGTCTCCAAAAAGCATGACAAAATTAGGTGATCTCGAGAATTTTACTTAAGAGAACAAGGATTGCATCTAGGAAAAGGAAAGAGAGAAAAAACAAAGAAAAGAAGGAAATGAAAAGAAAAAGAGAGAGAGAAGGAAAAAAGAGAAAGAAGAAAGAAAAATAGAAAAGGAAAAAAGGGAAGAGAGAGAATAAAGATTAAATAAAAAGCACTCCAATATTCAAAACCTGATAATAGGTATATTTAAACAAGAGTGTGGAAGCATTCGGGACACTCCTCTGAAGTGATAGACCTAATAATGTAGCAGTGCACCATCCGAAATCTTTGTTTCATGAGTGATGGTAATATTTTCAAATTCATGACTATGCTGAGTAAATCGAAGCTCAATTGTATGCTCCATCTTGATCTTCGAGACAAAAGACTATGATGATTTGATTTTCTCGAGATAAAAAAAGAAGGAAAATGAAAAATAACAAGAGAGAAAAGAAAAAAATACAAAAAAGAAAAGAGAAAAAAAAAAGAAGAAAAAAGAGAGAAATATTTTTATAGTTAGATGCATTCTGAAGCCACATCGAATTCTCGAGAAAGTATTAGTAGGGGCAAGTAGGAAAAGCTTGAATATATATAAGGAGAAAGTATTGAGAACTAGAAGGAGTAGTTTTCGAATAGATCAAGCAAATACAATAATCATGAGGATGAACCGATCAATCTGAAAAGGATTCAAAATCTCCAAATATCGCTACAACTTCCAAAGGTTAAAAAACTAAACTTCTAGGGTTGAGTCTAAAGCACTAGGTATCCAAGGAACCTCTTTTATATCTTTTATTTATTATTTATTTCCCTTTTAAAATTTTTATGTTTGCCAAAACCCATTTAAATTTTGCTTTATTTATAATTATTAAATTGTTTTATTTTTGCTCAAAAGTTTACAAATAAGACCATTAATGCAAATTATCATCTTGGATATAAACCGAGAAGAAGGAGGAATGTGTGATATTAGGAATTGTCGGAAAAGGTCATTTTGATTGTAAGGCGCAACATTTTGAGAAGTCAAGTCAGCATAAATAAGTAAGGATTACTCGAGCCTATTAAGATTATAGTTTGAGCAAAGATAAACATCAAGCCTTAGGTACAAGAGTATATTGGGGGAAATAAAGAGAGTCAATTCGAAGGCCTAGAGACAGAAGTCAAAGTGGAATCCAAGAGGGTAACACCAAATGAACAGATTGAAAATGAACGTCAAATGACCCAAGCCTGAGAATTGAGAGCCATTACCACAAGCGAGAAATATGAGTATTCCGAGATTGATACTTAAGAATCTTATAGTGGAATAAGAACAACAGAACAACCGTGTTTATTTAAGAGGAGAAGAATAAAAATGCCAAACTTTAAATGCTAGCTAATCCTCTACCATAATTTTTTGAATGTTTTTAGAAATACAGATCGAGTCTTAATTGAAGAAGCAGACCCGAGAATTTGGGGGCACGTGTTTACCCTAACCTTGCAATCTAAAACTTGTCACAAAGACTCAGTGAGAAACTATGGTTGGAACAAAGCTTAAAGAAATGGGACATTTCTGAATAAGAGATTCTAACCCATCAACGCAAGTCAGTTTTAGCCTCTTGAAGAATCGAATAAAAGAATAACAAAGATGAGGACGATCTTTTGTTCAAAACTAAACTCTGGTAGTTTGGGGCATGTGTCCACCTTAGTCCTTGGGAAAGAAAAAGAACAGAAAGAGAAAGAAAAAGAAAAAAAAGTAAGAAAATAGGAGTAAAGAAGGAGAAAGAAAAAGGGCCCCCGGGTAAATGTTGCACTTATACCAAAAGAGGATAATTGAATTGCAAATTGAGACATTCTATTCTGACTAACGTAAGAAAAAGCAGTCCTTTTAGACAAGATAGAGAAGGGAAATCTAGAAGAGATGAAAGCCCGGTGCGACGGGAAGCGAGAATCATTCCTCTAAAAAAAACATCCATGCATTATTTAGGGTAGATATTCATGCATCATTTAGGTTAAATATTCATGCATTGTTTAGTTTAAGCATTCATGCATCATGTAGGTTAAATGTTCATCCATCATTTAGTTCAGATATTCATACATCATCAGCATCCCCATTTCATTTCATCATCGCATTTTGTGCAGATGTTTGATCTATGGCCCCCAAAGAAGAAACAAAATCAGAAAGAATCGCGAGCTCTTGGATTTTCCTGAAGATGGACGATGTGAGGGGGAGCTACCTCGTTCAAAAAAAGAAAAGAAAAACAAAGGAGAAAAACGAGAAAGAAAAAAGAAGAAGGAAAAGGAGAAGAGAAGGAGAAAAGGAGAAAAAGAGCGAAAGAAAAAGAAGAATAAAATGGAAGAGAAGAAGAAGAAGAATGAAAAGCAAGAGAAAAAGAAAAAAGAAGAGGAAGAGATATAAAAAGAAAAGAAAAAGCATTTCAAAAAAAGGAAGAAAAAATGAAAAAAAAGAAAAAAATGTGAGAAAAGACTACCAGAAATCGATATTTTTATAAAGATGATCAGGGTATTAGAGAAAAAGAAAAAAGAAAGAAAAGAAAAGGAAAAAGAGGAAGAAATAGAAAAAAACAGAAAGAAAAACAAAAAAAGAAAAAAAACGAACAAAAAGAAAAGAAAAAGAAAAAAGAAAAGAAAAGAAAAAGAAGACAGAAGTGAAAAAAAGAGAGAAAGAAAAAAAAGGAAGAAGAAAAGAAAAAGAAGAAGAAAGAAAGAGAAGAAAAAAAAAGAAAAGAGAGGGAAAAAGAGAAAGAGAAAGAAAAAATATATCCAGATATTGGAGAAGAGAAAGAGAAAGAAAACAAAGAAGAAGAAGAAAAAACTCAAGAGACAGTCGAGGATATGTAGAGACCAACAAAGGATTTCTTTAACACCAGGACGAAATATGCTCGAAGAGAGGAACCATTCACTATGACATATACCTGAAGAAGGGGGTCATGCCTTGCGATATACGCTCGAAGAGAGGGATCGCCCACCACGGTATACGCTCGAAGAGAAGGGCCTTTCACTATGACATATGTCTGAAGAAGGGGGTCATACTTTGCGACATACGCTCAAAAAGAGGGGTCGCCTACCATGGTATACGCTCGAGGAGAGGGACCATTCACTGTAACATACGCTTGAAGAAGGGGGTCATGCTTTGCGACATATGCTTGAATAGAGAGGTCGCCCACCATGGTATACGCTTGAAGAGAGGGATCGTCAGATGCTATAATGATCAGAAATCAGAGCATCTCGAAGATGTGGATTCTATGGAGAAGGGATTAACATTGTAGAGTTCCAGATTTAGAGTTTCATATAGGAGAGACTCAAGTCGAAGACTTTTGTGAATAGTTTTATATAGGAAAGGTTCGAAGATTTTCAAAGACTGGTTTTATATAGGAAGGACTAGCATTTCAAACAGTTTAGAGCTGAAAGTTTCATAGAAGGGGAACCCACAACTTAGAATCTTTAAATAGCTAAATAAGGGAATCAAAATTCACTTTTGAAATCTCTCTTCATGTGTGCAGGTGAGCTTAAGTCGGGATACTGTTTGCGGCAAAGCAAATCAGGGGATCAGAGGAAAAAAGGGCTATCAAAACAATGAAGAAAGGGTTTCTAGATCAGAGTCTTCAAACAGGAAAGTCAGATAAAATTAGTGCTTTTTGTCTTTGCTTCATCATTGTTTTATAACGGTAAGTAAAGAGGGGCAACTGTAATCACTAATTTTATCCGGGGTTTAAACTCGGGTTCATTTTTAATTTTCTTTTCAGTAACGGGCTTGTAAATAAATAAATAAATAAAAAGAAAAAATCAAATTAAAAATTACTTTATTATCGTATATGTGTTTTTATCCAAAAATCACAAAAAAAATTACTTTATGTATATATTTTGAAAGATTAAAGTTGTAGATACTAATCTTTGTTCTTCCTACTTTATTTTAAAAATATATATTATTTTATTTTCTATAAACTTGTTTAAAGCTTTATTCCTTTTGTTTATATAATATTTAGTTTTAGTTTTATTATATTATTCACTTTTGTTTTCTTCTATTATTATTACTATATTATTATATGTTATAAATAAATCAAAATATTAACAAAAATCCAAAAGTACTATTATACTACATAATTTTATTTATTTATTTTGCTTTAGTTTAATTTTATTGTTATTGCCATTGTTATTATTATCTTTTATAAACTAAAAAATCCAAAAAAATCATTTATCTGGTAAATTTGTTTATTTTGTTTTGCATTAAAAAACCCATAAATATTATATAATATATTTGATTTTATTTATTTTATGTTTGTCGTCACTTTGCTTTATTATTTTAAAAGTTTTTACTTTCTTTTTTATATTTATCATTATTATATATATTATATTTAATATTATTATTATTATATATTTATTAAGTAAATAAAATATATAAATAATAACCCATTTTAATATTATTAACAACCCAAGCTTTATTAAACCTTAACAATTCAATATACAATAATTCAAGCTCAATCAGTTACAAGCTCGTTACAATAAATATCCCAAAAAATGAATTAACCACCAGTCCACTTCTTATCCTAAGCCCAGAACCGGGTTAATCAATTAAACCCTAGTCATCTAACACCATATTCATCCTTGCACAGCCACCCCAGAGCCGTTGGATCATCTCCGAGATCCAACGGTCTAGATGAAGAGGAGGAAGGTTTCGGAATTCCTCACGCGCCCCACGCCCCGTCCACTTGAGTCCCCTACGGGAGTGCGTTGCACGCGCGAGACGCTTTACGTTCTGATCGAACCGTTCGGCTACTTGAAGAGTCATCATCATCCGATCACCTAACCGGTGGTCCCCTCGTTCTTCGGCCGATTCGTACGAGTGCATAACAACAAAAGAAACATGCCAGATTCATACCAACATCAAACAAATACAAATCAAAATGACGACGATTATTTCAGAGATTTGTAAACCAATTTCATAACATATATCACCCAAAAAATTAGAATTTCAGACGCATCACAACCAAATACCAGAGCAATACAAATTCGGCCACAAATATATCAGAGATTTCATAGTCGAAAAAGATAGAGGCAACCAAGGAGCTTTTTTGACATTTTCATTCTCTTATTTTCTTGTAACCGGTTATAAGAACCGAAAGAACCCTTTGTAAGCCCCATTTGGGAACCACGATTGAAATCAAAAAGAACCCAAATTTAGTGGTAAATATTCTCGTTTTTTACAACATAGAAAAAACAAAAAGTAAGTAGCTTTTTTTTGTACCTTTCGATTTAGCGATCATCGGAATACTCTTCTTTGATAGACAATAAACCAATGGCCGCTTCGTCGGCTCGGAGTGAGCCGAGAGGAAAAGGAGTCTCCATCGCTTTTCGCTCTTCTAAATCGATTCAAAAGTGGTTCTAATGTCTTTCTCGTTTTTGTTTTATTTTCATAAAAGGTGGAAGCTTTGACTCTGAATTTGATTTGTTTGTAAAAACGGAGTTTTGTTTCGAAGGAAGAAAGCCTTTTTGAAAAGAAAAGACATAGATTTTACTTCGTCGGCCACCGTGGGTGGTGTCCGGATTTTGAAAATTGCGGCGGAGATCTGGGTTCATGGATGAACATTCATCCGTTCTGAGGGAGTGTTTGAAGGTGTTTGGAGGGTTTTAAGAATTTTATTTTCGGTTTGAAGAAAAACTAAGCTGAAAAAGGATGTTTGGTTATTATTTTTGTGCTTTATAATAAGTCCCTGGTTTAAAATGGGCATATTATTTCATTAAACCCTCCCGTCCCATTTTATTCACACCCTCAGCCCTCTCGACTTTTGTTTTCTTTTCAATTTGATCATCAAATCGTTATAATCGTTGTTTAAAAAAATGGTGTAAATTTTTTTAGCCCCTCCGTCCATTTCTGTTTTTTCTCGGGTCCTCCCTCGCTTCAAAATAGCGTTTCGAATGTTTGAAGGTTTTTTAATCTTTTTAATACGTCCCTTTATAGTATGTTTTTTTTTGTTTGTTTCCTTTTAATTTATTTTAGTATATTTATTTATTTATTTATTTTAAGTTTTTGCTATCATATTATTCCATGTACTGTTATCATTGGTGTACATTTTGTACATATTTATCTTTAGTTCATGTTGTTATAGCATGCATTGTTTACTTATGCATTTATTTATGTTGGTCACATTTGTGTTCTCGTGTCTTTAATATATGATGTTATGCATGTCTAATTTCGTTAGAATATATATTTTTTTTACTTACGTTGATGTTCATTCGTATATTTGTCTCATTTAACTTTAGCTTACTATGCCATGTCATTCATTTATATTTCGTTATATTGTTTATTTATTGTCCTATATATCTTATTCATTTATGCATGTTTATCTTATTTGTTAACCCATGTAAATATGCTTGTCTCTGTCTATGCATTTAATTTAATTACAACTTTATTCATGTTTGCAGATGCATTTATCTTCGTATTTTAGTTTACATGTATTTTATGTCGTATTCTTATCCATGAACTTTTATTGTAGTACATATGTGTTTATATTTATTTCGTTTAATATGTCATTCATTGTCTTTTATTTTATTTTATATGCCTTTATATTTTGTACATATACTTGTTATAACCACCACATTTCTACTTGTTCATATAGGTTATGTCTTTGCATGTATTTATATACATATTATGCCATGCATTTTGTTTATACGTTTATGCATTATGTACTTAGTCATTTATTTTATTTCATGTGAATAGTCTCGTGTTGCATTTGTATTATATTATTTCATGCATATTTTATTTATGTCCTTACTTGTGTATGGTATATATTTGCTTTGGCAAATCACATCCACTATTAATTAATTAATCTAATAATTGCATCTTTATTCGGTCGTAACGGGCCCGCATTCCAACATAGCGGTCGTGGTATATGCATTGCCTTCGAATAAAGATACGGTAAAAATAAAATTTAATTTGAATATTTAAACAAACATTAATTTAAATGCCACTTTAAAATAAAAATTCCAAAATTAATTAAGCGATCTATTTTGATAGAGGTGCCAATTTTGGGGCGTTTTTACGTTAATACCATTTTAAAATCGTAACTGAATCTCGAACCCGAACCATTTCAGATCTCTGATTTTCCGATGTTCGGCCTACCAAAGTGACTGGTGGCGACTCTGACTCTTTCATTTAAAATCTTTTTCAGTCTTCCTAAAAACCAATCTTTAACCCCTTTTCCAATTTCAAAATTCCCTTTTTCAATTTTGAACCCCTAATTCAAAATTTTAATTCTAAACCCTAAATTCCCAATTTCCATTTTTTACCTAACTTCCTAATTTTCCATTAGCGACCCTTTTTCCTTTTACACACATGTTATTATTATTTTTTAGGGTTGCTACATTTACCGTATGAATTTTAAGGAAATTGACTATTGAATGCTTAAAGTTGTATCTAAATTATGGAGAAATTATTACATGAACCTTTTTCACCACCTAAGATATGGTCTCAACCAATTAAATTAATACATATAATATATATTTTCCATATCAATTTACACATAAGCATTTTTCAAATCATCTAATTTAATGTCTTTGATTTAAAAAAGGAAAAAAAATATTATCAAAGATTTCTTGTGTCAACTTTCTCTTTGTTCCTTAAAATTTTTCTAATTAATTTTTTATATAGATTTTGGATTTGTAGTTTAGGGTTTAGAGTTTAGGGTTTATGGTTAGAGATTAATGGTTTAGGGTTTATGGTTTATGTGGTTTAAGTTTAGTGTTTAGAATTAGAGTTATGGTTTAGGGTTAGGGGTTATTGTTTAGGTTTAGGGTTTAGGATTTAGGGTTAGAGTTAGGGTTAGGGTTTATTGTTTAGGTTTAGGGTTTAGGGTTTAGGATTTAGGGTTAGGGTTAGGGTTTAAGGGTTTAAGGGTTAGGGTTAGGGGTTACAAAAAATTAACTAAAAAATTGAACAATAAAGAGGAAGACAACATAAAAAATCTTTGGTAATATTTTTTCCTTTTTTAAATCAAATGCATTAAAGTGGATGATTTGGATGATGCTTATGTGTAAATATGATATGAAAAAAATATATTATGTGTCTTAATTTAATCTGTTTGGACCCATATCCTAGGTAGTGAAAAGGGTTCATGTAATAATTTCTCCTAAATTATGAGTATTCATTTCCAATAAAAAATTGTTTAGAAAGGAAAGTTGTGCCATGTTTTTAAGAACCAATTTTGTTTTAATTGCAAAATGTTTATCTAGAGAAATTATTACATGAACCTTTTTCATCACCTAGGATATGGTCCCAACCAATTAAAATAAGACACATAATATATTTTTTCCATATGATATTTACACATAAGCATCATCCAAATAATCCACATTAATGCATTTAATTAAAAAATGGAAAAAAATATTACCAATGATTTTTTATGTTGTCTTCCTCTTTATTGTTCAATTTTTTTAATTAAATTTTTTCATCCTTAACCCTAAATCCTAGACCCTAAACAGCTAATACTAAACCCTAAACCCTAACCCTAACCTTAACTCTAAACCTTAAACCCTAAACCCTAAATACTAACCCTAAACTCTAACCCTAACCCTAACCTAAACAATAACACATAACCTTAAACCCTTCTAACCCTAAACCTTAAACCTAAACCACATAAACCCTAAACCTAAACCTAAACCACATAAACCCTAAATCAATAATCCTTAAACTACTAATCCCTAACCCTAAACCCTAAACTCTAAATCCTAAACCTCAAATCTATATAAAAAATTAATTAGGAAAATTTTAAAGAACAAAGAGAAAGATGACACAAGAAATCTTTGATAATATTTTTTTTCTTTTTTTAAATCAAAGACAACTTTCGACAACTACAACAGCTTCCCACTTCCACAGACAAACTTAACTTTCTCAAACATATTCCAATATACAAGGGAACAATCAAAATATTCCATCGAGTCTCACTCACCACAGCAACACATAACAACTTCTACCAACAGAAACCTTAAATAGTACCACTCAATCACAAAACTTCTAAACACAGTTATAAGCAACTCTACCAATGACAACATCTTTACCAAGAACCCAAAAGATTCATGTCGAAACACCTTAACATACCTTTCTGTACCTGGATAACTCACTTATACCGCTTACATGTCTATTAACGAGAGAACACTCATAAACTCAATTTGAAACCCATTATCTATCTTAAAACCTTATAAAATTAAGGCATACTGCTCAACAGCTCCAACTGTTCTCAAAGAAAACACTCTCTTTTAACTACCAAGAAACCACGTCACAGAAATTATAGAGATTTATTCACACACCTCTACTTTAATACTTACAACGACAACAACATTCTCAAAGAATACTAGCCCTCAAGCTCAATTTACTAACCAAACAAACATTCACTTTCAATTCATCCTCATCTAAAACAAGTCCATCAAACAACAACTGCTTTCAAATTCCTTTCACAGCTCCTTACTTCCAGATACAAAGAAAAAGACTATCACAACTTTCATTACGATATCATTCTAACTTATAGCATCATACAACATAACCACGTGTCACGTAGACATAAAAGACAACCAATACCACATCTAAAACCCATCAACACAACCTCGACTGTTCCCTACACACGCGGCTCCACCAAACATCCAATAGAGACTTAACTCGAAACATCTCAACCATAAAAAGTCTCACTCACAACTTTTTCACTAGACCAACACCCTTCGATAAACTTAACCATGCCAACATTGCTCTTCATTTCATAAAACTCTTAAACTAATCCACTATAACCCATAATTATAATCCACACAACTTTTCCCAAATAATAACTCAATGACGGAATCATCATACAACGTGATATTGTGATCAACCAACTCTTATCTCACTTAGTTTTTTTTTCTAAGCCCAAACTTCTACCTCTTTAACCTTTCCAAACTTAATGCTACTGCTCCGTCCATTTAATCTTAACATCCTTCTTAATGTTAAGCAACAACCACACAAAAGAAAACTAATCGTAAACATATAACTCAACAACACAAACCCTCGCAACACTTCTTGACGATAAAATAAGCTCAAAATATTGTCTGACCAATAATGGTCATAAATTACCCAACGTTCCTTATCACACAACTTCTCCATACAGAGATATCCAAGGATTACATCCAAAACCTCCACAACAACCTGATCATACCCAAGCAAAACCTGGCACAACTCTTTATGAACATAAAATGCAAAAGCTAAGCCAAATGACACAACCACCACCTCTTAAGGTTCACACAAGTATGTTGTGCATCCTTCATCACCTCAACTTTTTTTCTAAAATATTTATTTCTTTTCCAAAAACCCAACTAGCGTTTTCCAACACAAAACACAAGATCAGCTTCGCCCTTGACCTAACCACTTTCTAAACCATACCAAACAAAAGATACCTAGTAGTACTCCCATCAAACATAAAGATAACACGAAACCTCTTACACAACCTAAATTTTGTGAGACTTTCGCCGAAGAAACCTCACAAAAGTCAGCATTCCTCTTTACTAACAACAAACTTTAACCAAAATTACTCTCAAGGTACTCAACCTAAGTTTAACCATCCACAACTTCAAGCCCAACTAACCAATCCTTATCTAAGATTACTTCCTAACTAGAACAGTAACTTAACCCATTAGGCAATAGGCTCAAAACCAACAAGAGTATCTTCCAAGCACCTTTATAAACCTATAACTTTTCCCTAAAGAACCGACCTCAACATAACTTCTTTTTTTTAGGAGGGAAACATTTGCAAATATGGACAATGTATGCATGAGTCATGTATGTCACCCTATATGCCTATGCAAATGCATGTAAATGTAATCTAATGTCATGCTTAAGAATGCATGCATATCCTAAGATGTCTAATGTATATGTATATAAGTGCTCTTATACTATGCATGATTGTTGTCCATACTCACAAACAACATCCTCAACTCCGGCACTTCAACTTTTTACCTCTTTAACAATCAAAACCATAGAACTTAGCACTCAAGAGTATACAACCACACCATAACCTAAATGCTTCTAACACATTCGATTCACCTTGCGTACAAAGCACTTTGAAACTCCCAAAGACACTCTAGTGATCTAGTCTCTTACTACTCACCAGCACAACAAATTCTCAGACTAAACTGATTCAAAACCACTTTACATTCAAACACGATTGAGGACTCAGTCAACTCAAGATCGGATATCATGACACCACAACACAAATCTATTTATTCTTTCTGATCACTTTAACTCCTCTATTACCAAGTTTTAGCTTTCTTTTTGATCTCATATTAAGCACAGTATAATAGAAAAACAATTTTAACATACAAAAAGATTTTGCAAAACTTGTGAGGCCAGCACGAAGCAAGTTCCAAGTAGCTCAAGTACAATATAAAACAATTTCCTAGTAGTAGTTAGAGCAATGGTACCCAAGATAAATCTCAATAATATATACTTAAACATCACATAGAACAATCATCAACTATGATTAGAATCTAGTACATATAACCATGCAACAAGTGTATTTTCCACAACATGTATTAAACATCATATAAAATCACCTCAAAGTCTCAATCATTAACTAATGCAAATTCAAACTAGTTTACTATACTACATGGCATATTAAAAACCACAAATTTCATGAGATGTTCAACTTATAAATCATTTTAAGACCAACTGACAGCAATATATGAAACATTTAAAATCTAAACAATTTTTTTTTTTACTTTTATAAATTTCACATGGAAGATAACCTTAAAACATGGTTAAAATAGTAGTTTATGTCACATAATATTCAATTCACTTAGTCAAGCAACTCATGGACATGTTCACATTTACATATAACTAATTTCATAGCAAAGCAACAAGATTTCATCATGCTTACAAACAATAATTCATATAGAAACATTTAAGCATATCAAAATTTAATCATGCTTTATCAATAGTCATATATATAACAAATATTCAATAACATAAAAATTTTAATCATGCTTGCAAATATCGTGCTTGACAAAAAAAATAGAATTTTCAAACAATCACCTTGCATAAGCAACATTTAAAACAAATTTAACTCTACAACATACCAAACCAAACATCCCAAAAAGTTTCATAAACCTAAGCTCTGATACCACTAAATGTAACCCCCTCGACCCGATCTAGACGACACCCGACTCGAACGAGTTACACGGGGAATACTGAGGCTAATCCGAAGACTCACCTCGATAAAAAACCCTAAAAAAATTTATCTTTTATCCTTTCTAAATGCTTTGATTAGATCTTACATGTTCATGCAAGGATCGAGTTCAGTTGCAGTAGAGACTAAAGAGAAACGAGTCTTAATTTAATCGAACAAATTTTAGGGATCTAATTATAATTTCTAGAATTTTATACCCTGATAGTGAAATTAAGGTTATCAATATTCATAATATGATAACCCACCTCATTGCTCTCTCACTACTACTAATGTTATAAAGACACACTTGAGCTTTCACTTGATGGTTACTTAGATTCTTGCTTCTCTTTGCTGCTTCCACATCAAATACTCTGCATTACAAGGTAAATGAGAGAGTAAGCATAAGCTTAGTGAGCGAATAAAACAAGTATAAAAACACCTTGTAATGCAGCCCATATTAAACTAATTTCATCAATTTAAAAATATGTCATACTCTTTATAAAACAAAACATACATTGCTAACAATGTCACTTTTAAAACTCAGTAAGTGTTATCAAACCAAGGCTAACAACGCCATTATTAGATTTTAGTAAAAACCATTTGGTAATCACATGCTTTAAAAGCTAAAACACAAGTCTTACATGCTACTCACATAGCAATGCTTACACGTGCACCTCAATGCACAAAGCTCAAGTCTTACGTGCTAACAATATAGCAATGCTCAAATCACATGCATACCAATGCATAAAACCTCGCATCCATAATACCGTATGCAATCAACTGAAAACCATGACACTTACTATAGAAAAGTAAGAACATATATTAGTGCTAGTGATTCGATTTATACCACTCTAAATCGTTAGGATAAACGGGCAACCGCATGTTAGTACCACTCCCAGAGCATGCGCATGTTGATACCACTCTCAACATGAATTATCTCACCTTGGTGTCCGGTAATAGTACCACTCCGATCAACCCGTATATGACAATACCACTCCCATCACATAGCATTAGAATTAAAGGCAAAATGCAACACATAAGGAATTTATACACGTACGATTTTTAGATGTTTATAGTGCACTCTACACCCTATTGATCGATCAACTTATCCCATAAGGTTCATCACTTAACTAGCCAATATATTATCAAAAACCAATGCTCAACATTTAATTTAAAATAGAATTCAAATCACATGTATCCCACTTTTTATGCATCACTTGCAAAAACGGATAAAACCATTTTTATTTTATTTTTCAAAATAAAAACCGTGGGAACATTAAATGCATATAAATTCTCTTTAAAAGCAGTCTCATGAGCATTTATATACATGTATAATCACATATGCACAATACAATAAGAGCATGACAAATAACATAATAAAAACACGGCGTAATATGGGAACCTTTAAGAAAGCAATACTTTAAACTTACTTCAGAGTATAGGGAGATTTTTCACACCTTCCTACATCCCCAAACTTTTGAAAAACATTTAAAACCATACCAAATTGGCAGCCCTCATAATTCACTTATCAATAACCGATACTTGCTCGCCAAACTACCGAAACGAACCAGAACACCTTCAAACGTGATCGCCTAACTCTTTTTTTGTTTCAAGCATAAAAACCAAGGGGTTTAATGCTTCTAAAATCACAAAAGAAACCAACAAGTCGAATCCCTACACAACAACCCTTAAAACCTATCAAAACTTAAACCGAAAACTTGTTGGAACATACTAAACTTCACTTAAGCCTATAGTCTAGGATTAGGGATATTAAAAACACTTTATAAACATACTAAAACATTAAAAATGATCCATTTAAGACCCAAAAACAGTGGGTAAAAACCCTTGAACGAAAATTGAGATTTTTAGCTGAAAACCGATTTTTATGAAATTAAAGGATTAAAACAATTTCTCCTAGTCAAGAACTTGGAAATTTCAGTAAAGAACTTTATTGTTCTGGAGGATTGAAAAAATATCACCTCCAAAACTGATCCATTGCTTTCCGGGTTTTAAAACGAAAAAACAATGAGAAAACAAGAAAATTCGAAGGAGAAAAGTTAAGATAATTATTGTAAACGATTTTTATTGAAAAAGAATGAGTTTTTTTCTTTAAAAACTTGATGAATGGCTGCCTCCAATGAGGGAAAACGAAAATTAGAAAAATAGGTTATGATTAGGTTAATTAAAAAGGGTTTTAAGAGTTTAAAATTGAGTTTAATTAAGTTATTTAATTTAAAATAGATTTTGGGCTTAATTAATTAATATTTGGAAAGCCTAGACCAACTAGGATTATAATTGGATCAAAGCCTCTTAAAGATTCAAAGTTTTGACTTGTTTCATAAAATTGTCCATAAATTTTCAATTTTTACAAAACGATCACTAATTTCAAAATCTTAGGGTTTCAAGGGTCGATTTTCAAAATTCACTTGACCAAAGTCTAATATATATTAATTAAGGATTTTATAATATTTTTCCATAATTTATTTTGATTAAAAATCAATTTTTAAGTATTTAATCCCGAACTAGGCTAAACCGACAAAATCAGTCCATTAGAACTCTAAACCGGCCTCTAAACTTCTAGGCTTTGGGGTGTTACAATAAAAGATGCAATTTTCGATATGCGAGGCTCAAAGCTCTATGGCCTTTTGTATAGAGAAGGCTAAAAATTTATTTTCTTTTTAGAGTTTTTAAGTTGTATACCTTTGGACATTTAATAATGGGTGAAGAAAGATCATTATGGAGGAGCGCCATAACTTGGAAGATCGGACCATTGATTTGGATTCAAAGAAGCACCCGTAGTGTTGCTTGTGTTTGTATTCTCAGGGCTGCTTGTGCTACCATTGTTGTTGTTGATATTCCACGCAGCCGATTAAGAAACTATAGGATCAAGGACTTCATAGTTATTGATGAAACTTTGATGTCAATTCTGTTGAGAGGAGTTAGATACAGCAGGCCTGCTAGACTGAATCAACCTTTCTTGATCATATGGACACATGTTTATAGTCTTTTGACCACTATCACCCATGAAAAAGAATTAGGATTGTTGAATTAATTGATGTTGTTGTGAACCAAAAGAAAGGATTCCATATCCCTGAAAAAGACCCAAATTTGAAGAATCGTCCAGGTCACCACCAATATTTAGTGCCTGATTGAGAGGTTGATTAAAAGGTTGTGGTTGGTTCATCGACTGAATTGCAGCCAAAGAAGACAAAAATCCAGCACTAGGGTAAAGGGATCCCACTGAAAAAATAACAGATGATGAAGCAAAACTACCAGATTCGTTCACGCTAATCATAAGATTAGAAGAAGAGATTATACTTTGTGGTGATTCCAAGTTATGTTGCTGCTGAGGTATCTGCGGATGAGACCTTGAGTTTTCACTAAAAGAAGAAGCCTTTGCTCGCTTCCCTTTCCTACAACCACCTCCCACGGGCACGTTCCTTAGGGTTCCACCTTGTGTCCAGTACCTTCTACAAGTCTTGCAGAAATAACGAGGCTGTGAGAGACTGTAATTGTTGTAGTAACAAAACTTTGTATTAAGAGACTCACAACGGGGACACTTTTGAAGCAGGTTCTGCTGCTGCTGTTGTTGATTCATGACTATCAACGCCTTCAATCTCTGATCTTGTTGTTGGTTCTACTTCATGCCTTGTTCACTCCCTATTCCTCTTCTAGAGTCTCTTCTTTCCGATGATTTATAAATCTTTTTTCTATTAATCTGATATTGAATCAAGATTAATCTGGGTTTACTTGGGCTTCGTGCATGTAGGTATTGAGATGAGTCTTGAAAGAGAAATAGAGCAGTATGATAACTCTACGTGTCTGTATCTGGCTCCTGAGAATCTCAACTGTAAAAACAATACCACTTCGATCGTTACATTGTCTACATTCCTACCATCTCCTACCAACCAACTCGCCTCTAGAAAACCATGCTCTTCCCAAAGTCTCAATTACTTTTTCACTTTTCTCTAAGGAAAAAACAGACAAACTGGTACGTGTCAAATATGCGCAATTAGTGCAAGTGAACACGTCGCAAGTAATAAGTAACAAGTATTATCGAGTTATTATCTCCTCAAGGATTGGTATAATTAATATGTTTCCTTTAATCTTCTTGCTCTGTAAAACAAACGTAAAGACACAAGTAATTGGATGTTGATTAAACTAATTAAAGCAATTAAAGAAAACTAAATAGAATGAGATCGAATTGAGAAAGAGAGTAGGATCCAGTTGTGTCGTATAGTGAATTTAATTGATATGTTTCTAACCAATGCAATAGCATTACACTGCCTGGGCAGTACTACAGATTACTGTCCTCGACAGCGATAGTGTTTCTGTCGCGACAATCCCTTACTCTTGGGAAGAATTACCAAAATTCGGCAAAGTGTCCTTTGATGGATCCGCTTATCCCTAAGTCGAAACACTGTTGATGATCAGTCCTTGATGATACCTCTCGGCGTTAATCAATTATAACCAACAACCAATCTCATACTTCTTTTAGCCGTTGAAACTCTAACCTATCCCTAGGCCGAGTTAATATTCTCCAATCAAGTTGAATATCGTACTTACTCCTTTCGTGAGTCTAACTCTCCCGAGTCTAGACAAATAGATTACTTACAAACTTCTCTCCCAAGCTTGGATGCAAGAACAAAGAATGGCAAAGAGTTAGCAAACTTTGATATTTTATTGCATTAAAATAGGAAACAAGATACAATCTCCTCACACTAATACTCAACAACTTTCTCTTAACCCTAAGAAAGCTTAGAATATGATGGGAAGAATTATTCCTAGGGTGAACTCTCTCAAATTCGGCTCTCATCAATCCCTTGGACGGTTATGCCTTATATAGGCTTGGGCTAGGGAAAACCTTTCCTAAATAGAGTACAACTTGGAGTAGGGAATAAGTTATGTACATATGTTAAATATTTCCAAGTTTAATTCTTCTAGAAGGTTTTTTCCTGCGTGGCTTTGTCCTTGGGCTTTCCTTGTTTTGTTCAGCTTCGATCCTTGGGCTTCTTGTCCAGTAGCGTTCTCCTCATTTTTCCTCTCAGTTTACTTGCCATATTGCTATTTATCCTCTGCTGCCGCGACATCAGGTCCTGCCTCAGCCTCAGTTTGCTGTCGCGGCAATACTTGTTCCTGCACAGACATAAAAATGCAGTAAAGTATTCCTTTTCTACAAATATTATCTTTAACAGCATCATCCCTAAATATATCATATTAAGTATATGCATTGGTTCAAGTAGGTGTAGATTTGATGATAAATGCCCATGAAAAGTGTAAAAAGTGATAGTGAGTTGAGCACTTATCACACCCCTAAACTCGAACTATTGCTTGTCCTCAAGCAATGCAAATCATCAATTTGTCAAACTCTATTCTTCTTTGGTCTTACTTTTCCATCTATTCTCCCCACCATAACTATGTCTTTTCTTTAGACTTAACCTTTCGGTTACCTAAGGGTGTACCTAGAAGAAAAACTATAAGGTTTAGTGTATGTGTGCATTTTTGTGAACAAGTTTGATTAAAGACCTTCTTAGATAAACTTTAAGTTCAAGACAAATAGACTAGGATTTAGTGTACTCTTCTTATAATAACAATTCATTGAGCCAATTTCGGGCACCTCAAGTATTGTGTTTTCTCTTTCTTATCTTCTTATTTCTTTTTCTATTCTTTTAAGCATACTAGAGTCAATTTCGGGAACCTCTAGCATGAAGAAGAGTATTTCCTAGAGTCGTTTATAGGCACCTCTAGTCACCTTTCTAAAGATCTAAGTCTTTATCACCTAAGTTTATTAAAACAATTCCTATAGCCAAACAAGTCCCAAAAGTGTTTTAAGTTTAACCTTATAGTAAGCTTCTAAGTTTTTCTCCTTAAGTATCCTAGAATTAAGCCTTCAAAACAAAACCTAACTATGGTAAGGAGAAAGATTTCTATTGCCTTAAAGAATAAACTAAAATAATACTGATGATGGGCAATGCAAGAGTGTGAGCAACAATTTCAAGTAAAGTGGTGGACATAAAACAGAAAAAATTTTATCATAAAAAACTTCTTTTTCATGGCAGGGCCTCGGCAATGGATTGCCTCGGCAGTGGCTCTACACCCTCAAACTCAAACCAAGCATTTTCCTCAATGCTTAATTTAGGGGCAAGCAGTAAGTAACAAAAAAAAACAATTATATGGGCAACAAATAGAAGAAAGAAGAGAAATTATAAGGATTCAGAAAAGCTTTCTTCCATAATTTGTTTTCTCGATCTTGCTGTTGATTGTTGCGCCCTTGGTGATGGTGATGGCTTTGCTCGTCTTGGTGGCTGAACTCTTGTTGGTGTTGCTTGTTGTATGGGAATATTCACCTCTTCTCCTCCTTCATCTTCAGTGTCTATTATTTTCGTTCCTCCTTCGTTCTCTAGATATGTCCCGGTATTCTGAATGCTTGGCTCGGTAGTGTCTGACTCTGATTGACATAGGCATCTATCTCAACTGATAGACTATCCATTGGGATTGGGCATCTTGGGGGAGTGATGAAGACTGCCCTTCGCTTGGAAGGTCTTTTGCTGGTAGATGATGCCGCGGTAGAGTCTGCTGCCATAAATGGGCCAGCTGTGTTGAACTGTTGTGGTGGTCTAGAGGGGAAGAATAGCCTCGGCCCTGGGGCTAGAGTAGTTTCTATACAGGATGCTGCTGTGACGAATATATTAGCAGGGAATTCTAGAAATTGCGCCCCTTGATTGGGAAAATTCTGAATCATCATTTGGGCAAGAGTGTTGTTGAAGTCTCTCTAGTATTCCATGTATTTCTATTGGCGAAGGTCCATAGCTGTCATCCTCTGAAGAATCTCTTGGTAAGGGTCTACTGCAACAGTGGCTTGGGCAGTACCAGGCATCTCTATCGTGTATTGGGTGTCGACAGTAAAGTCAGCAGTGAACTGCTGAGGGGTTGCCTGGACAGGCTCTGCCTGTGTGATCTGCATAACTCTGTGATAGAATTTTTTTGTCCATCCTTGCCTATTTGGTGTGTATTCATCCGTATCTTCTACTGGTACTCCTGCAGCAATGCACAAACCAGAGATTAAACAAGGGAAATATAAAGGTCCACGTTCCTTCTTACCATATTCGTTTATTTCTCGTAAAATAATCTCTCCAACATTGATGCTCCCCTTTTTGATGATGGATTGGATGAGCATCAATCTCTTGCGATCCACTGTGCTTTTGTGGGAGGTAGGGATGAGGCGTCTTTTGACAAAAGTACACCACAGCTTAGCCTCGGTTTTTACACTTTGCCTTGTTATAGAACCTTTATGGGCATCGGTTTCCCAAGGGTTGTTGTTGTAACAAAGATCATCTTTGATCAACTCGTAGTCCTGAGTGGTTACATCCTCTATGAATTCGGTATGAACATCATTGATGGGGATGAGGCCATAGAAATCGTTGATTGCTTCGGTATCAAGGCGGACAGGCTTGCCTCAGCAGTGGACGTAGAGATTGTCCTTGCTCGGCCCATGTGCATAAAATTCCCGCACTATGGTGGCATTTTCCTGAGGAGGTTGTATGCAGAAAATCTCTCATTCTTCATATTTAATCTTATTGAACAAGTAATGTTCGGTGCTGAAGTTTTCCTCCTCACTGTGTTGGAACCCTTGTTCCTCCCATAATTGCCGAGAGATGAAGGATTTGTTGAAGCGGTCAGCAACAGCAGCGGGGCAAATCGATTGTATGCTGCCATGGATGAAGATCGAGGGTCTTGGAGAATTTCTTGAATAGATTCTGAAAATTTAAAGAATGCTTATGAGTAAGCAGAGAGTATTGTGAAAGCAAGATTTAGTAGAATTCTAAAGAAATCAAGAATGCAATAGTGAATAGTTCAAAAGAATGAGGCTGCTTATATAGGCCTCAGCCTTGTAACCGTTTAAACTACTAACCGTTTTGTAGTTGTTTTGAATTTACTGCCCGTTAGCATTTACTGTAACGGCGGACAATCCGGCAAATAGTTGTTACATTGTTTCTGCCCGTTAGGACTGCTGCGGCTTCTAACACTATTTACTACCTCGGCAGAATTCGTGCTGTAAACTATTTCTCATTTATTCTTGTTTTTATAGTCCTAAAAAAACTTAAAATAAAAACATCAATAAAAAAATTAAAAAGATAAAAACATATATCCTAAACTAAAACTAATCTTAATATAATAAATAAAGTAAAAGGGAATAGATTATGTTACTGGTGGATTACATGTAAATGGATCTCCCAATTTGTTTATCTCTTGTTGGCCTGGATTTTTCTTCAAGTGTTGGCCTTTCCCTTCTGTTTTGTGTCCTTCTTTATTTTTTGCCTCCACCTCATGCTTAATTTTCTTGCCAAATAATCTGTCGAGTATGCTGCCAAGGCAGGATATCTTGGTATTTACGTCTGTTGTGTGGAGGACTTTTCACTCTTCTGGATCACCAAATTTTCTCAAATTATGGAATGCATTAAGTTTAACTTGTTGGTCATTGACCCTCGTTGTTAACTCTTCATTTTCCATATCAATTAAAGTTCGTTCAGTGGCAAGGAAAGGTCTTTCCAGGATGATTGGTGCATTATCATCTGCTTCATAGTCAAGGACAAGGAAGTCAGTAGGAAAAATAAATTTGTCCACTCTTATCAATATGTCCTCTATTTTTCCTTCAGGATGCACATAGGATCTATCTGCAAGTTGGAGCAGCACTACCGTAGGCTTTGCCCTTCCTATTCCAAGCTTTTGAAAAACTGATTTGGGCATAAGATTGATGCTTGCTCCAAGGTCACATAAGGCCTTTCCTTCATAATTGTTACCAATCGCACAAGGTATTGTAAAGCATCTAAGATCCTTCAGTTTGGGCGGTATGTGATTGTGCAGCATTTTCATGCATGCTTCAGTTGCTGCCACTGTTTCAAACTCACCTAGCTTCTTTCTTTTAGACGCAATATCTTTCAAGAATTTAGCATAGTTGGGCATTTATTCAATTGCCTCAACAAATGACAAGTTGATGTGGACTTGCTTTAAAATATCCAAGAACTTTTTGAAATGGTAGTACTGTTTTTGCTTTTTCAACCTTTATGGGAAAGGTGGTGGTGGTCTCATCTCTTCCAGGGTCTCATTGGTTTGGAATTTAATACCTGGAATCATTGTGTTTCTAACTGTCTTGGCAGCTTGTTCAGGTGTTACCGTGCTTTTTGCTGGGGTAGTGTTCTCATAATCAGTTTATTCAGTATCCAAGTCCTCTTTATCTAATTCCTCATGAGTTACTGGTGGAACTTTGTTTGCTGGACTGCCTGATGTCTCTTTAGGTTGTAGGTCACTTCTTGTAGTAATTGCTTTGCATTGTTCATGGTCTATTCCCTTAGTAACTTCAGTATTGCTAGGTAGTCCCCCTTGTGGTCTAGTATTCTGTCTTTGAGAAAATTGACCAACTTGGGTTTCCAGTAATTTAATTGCAGCTTCCTAGTTTTGCAACCTCATCTTAGTTTTATTCATGAAGTCATCAGTTCTCTTTATGAAACTGTTGTTCTCAGTCATATATGATTATGTTTTCATTATGAATGCCTTGAGAGTATTTTCTAATGAGTTCATAGGTTACTGATGATGCATCTACTGCGGCAGCAGTGATTGCTGAATATGCTGCTGCGGCAGTGTATGTTGATATCCTAAGGCTTGGTTAGTGGGGTTCAAGGCATTATTAGGATTACTCCATGAAAAATTTGGGTGCCTTTTTCATGCCAGATTGTATGTGTTTGACATCATATTGTTGTTCTAGTTGTAGTTTCCCACATAGAAACCAGATTTCTCATCTTGCATATACTCAGAAGAATTGATCGCTTTTACCTCATGAGTATTTTGTTGTACTTGCATGTTTTGAACCATTTTGGTTAAAGATGTCAATTGTGTTACAACTGAATTGGTAGTTTCTAGTTCATTCATTGTGGCTTGGCGTCTTACTCCTCCTCGCCTAGAAGTAGGGAATTGAAAATCTTTTCTTGCGAGTTTGTTTAGAATCTCAATAGCTTCTTCCGAAGCTTTGTCAAGAAGTGTTCCATTTGCCGAGGCATCTAACATCATTATTGTCGGGGCATTAGTAGCATTGTAGAACATGGTTACTTGTGTCTATAATGGAAATCCATGTAGTGGACATTTGGTTAGTAACTCTCTGTAGCGTTCTCAAGTCTCGTACATAGGTTCGTCATCAGCCTTTATAAAAGAAGTAATTTCATTACGGATTTGAACATATAAGTTGATAGGGTTAAATCGCATAATGAATTCTCGACAGAGTTTATTCCAAGACCCTATAGATTCTGCCGGAATGCTATTTAACCAGGTCTTGTCCCTATCCCTCAGTGAATAGGGGAAAAGTTTTAATCTCAAGATATCTTTATGGACTTCTTGAATTTTGAATGAGTTGCAGACTTCCATGAAGGACTTGAGATGTTGTCTGGCATCTTCAGTTGTAGACCCACTAAATTGTTCAATAGTATTAAGCATATTGAACATCATAGTTTTAAGTTCAAAGTGGATTGCTTTTATCTCTGGTGTAACAACTCCAAGATTCAATCCATTCAGATCTTCCACCAAAAAATCTCTAACAGTTAACTGTCGCGGTAGTGGTTGTTGCTGAAGGCCTCCATTACCGGCAGGTAAGTTCTGATTTCCTTGATTTACTATCATGGCTCCTTGGATCTGACTTCTCAACCCTTGATAGGTTCGCTCGATTTCTGGATCAATCTCGTACAATGGATTGCTTGGGTTAGCCCTGGTCATACACCAAAAATAAATCAAATAAAAATAAAATAAAATAAAATAAATAACTAAAATAAAAGTAAGAAAATAAAGAAAACAAAATTTAGTTGTTAATCCCCGGCAACGACGCCAAAAACTTGATGCTTGTCAAATATGCGCAATTAGTGCAAGTGAACACGTCGCAAGTAATAAGTGATAAGTATTATCGAGTTATCGTCTCCTCAGGAATTGGTATACTTAATATGCTTCCTTTGATCTTCTTGCTCTGTAAAACAAAAGTAAAGACATAAGTAAATTGGATGTTGATTAAACTAATTAAAGAAATTGAAGAAAACTAAATAGAATGGGATCGAATTGAGAAAGAGGGTAGGATCCAGTTGTGTTGTATAGTGGATTTGATTGATCTTTTTCTGTCCAATACAATTGCACTACACTGCATCGGCAGTACGACAGATTACTATCCTCGGCAGCGATAATGTTTCTATCGCGGCAATCCCTTACTATTGGGAAGAATTACCAAAGTTCGGCAAAGTGTCCTTTGATGGATCAGCTTATCCCTAAGTCAAAACATTGTTCATGATTAGTCCTTGATGATACTTCCCGGTGTTAATCAATTATAACCAACAACCAATCCTACACTTCTTTTAGCCGCTGAAACTCTAACCTATCCCTAGGCCGAGTTAGTATTCTCCAATCAAGTTGAATATCGTACTTACTCCTTTCGTGAGTCTAACTCTCCCGAGTCTAGACAAATAGATTACTTACAAACTTCTCTCCCGAGCTTGGATGCAAGAACAAAGAATGGCAAAGAGTAAGCAAACTTTGATATTTTATTGTATTGAAATAAGAAACAAGATACAATCTCCTCACACTAATACTCAACAACTTTCTCCTAACCCTAAGAAAACTTAGAACATGATGGGAAGAATTATTCCTAGGGTGAACTCTCTCAAATTCGGCTATCCTCAATTCCTTGGACGGCTATGCCTTATATAGGCTTGGGCTAGGGCAAACCTTTCCTAAATAGAGTACAACTTGGAGTAGGGAACAAGTTATGTACATATGTTAAATACTTCCAAGTTTAATTATTCTAGAAGGCTTTTTCTCGCGAGGCCTTGTTCTTCGGCTTTCCTCGTGTTGTTCAGCTCCGATCCTTAGGCTTCTTGTCCAGCAGCGTTCTCCTCATTTTTCCTCTCAGTTTGCCTGACATATTGCTATTTATCCTCTACTGCCGCGGCATCAGGTCTTGCCTCGGCCTCAGTTTGCTGTCGCGGCAATACTTGTTCCTGCACAAACATAAAAATGCAGTAAAGTATGCATTTTCTACAAATATCATTTTTAACAATATTATCCCTAAATATATCACATTAAGTACATACATTGGTTCAAGTAGGTGTAGATTTGATGATAATTGACCATGAAAATTATAAAAAGTGATAGTGAGTTGAGCACTTATCACAAACGATAACCAAGAATCTTAATTCATAAAATGTATCCCTTAAAACGTAAGGAAAAGTCTCGCCAGATTTCCATCTCCACTGATAATTTATGTATATAAAAATTTATACGTACAATTTTGATTGTGTATAAAGTTGAGGAGTGGTTGACCTTCTTTTATCAGAGAAGGGAAAAGAATAGAATCTGTACGAGTGTCGGTTGTGGACAAAGTCTACTAAGCCCAAGTCTCAATCTAGGGCTTAAGTCAGAAATGTTGAAATGGGTTGGTTTGAGACTTTGGATTCAGTACGTCAATTCTGGAACAAACAGAGAACAGAGAATAGAATCAAGACAATACAAACTGGTTATTAGCTTCACTTGATCGATCATCGTCTAGGCTAAAGTTTTTGAATGGTGTTCGCGTATCGATACTCTAGTAAGGCGTACCAATACTCTTAGTGGGCGTATCAATACACGCAAAGCAATCTTCCCGATAAATTCAAGTTAACATTCAAAGGTTCAATAATGCGATGTAAAGGTTCAAATGGGTCCTTAAAGGTATAAAATAAATTATAAAATTGATAAATCAAACTTAATACCCTATTGTGTGAATTTATGGCTAATAACTTGATAGTTGAGGTGTGGTTTACTTATATTGTAACTTTTGTAAGGGTCCTTAACGGATCAGATAATATAATATGGTAGTCATTATCCTTAATATGTGATGAAGAAAAAATCAACATATTTAAGAGGTTTTGGCTAATGAAATAATCTACTAAGAATATCTAACAAATGAACTAGTGGCCTACCATCTACCAGAATGAATAAACATAAATACTTTCTCTATTAACTGCAAATTATATTACCAATGGTTTAAAGTCTGCTAGTATTAAATTGTAATATAAAATTTGTACCAAAAGGGTGGAATACTTTTCATAAATTTGAATATATGATAGATTTAGTCATTAATATCATGTTAAAATCTTTTCGAGAATTATCGATAAGAACTATGGTAATTGAGAAACTCTATGGCTATACAAACACCAAATAACCAATGATTTTTTAAAAATTAAAATCAAGTTAAAGATCAAGAGAGAAAATAATCAATAATTAAAATACAATAGAGGGAGAAGAACTTATCTTTGATTCATGTTAGTAACAAATTCTTTTCAATAAATCCTTTAAGATTAGAACGACAACCTCCGTTGGTTAGAGTCTCGTGCTGATAACGTGTTCTGAATAAATTAAAGAACAAGAACAAAATATATGAACAAAGATGAGAGACAAAAGAGAGACTTGTATTATATTCTCAGAATAGGGTGTACAATGTTTTCTTCAAAAATCTATATTTATAGGCATAAAATAAAAATTTTAATTCCAATGGGAATTAAACTTTAATAATAAAGTACAATAAAGTATTATTTGATATATGGATATCCACTATAAAGATATTCATAACATAACCCAATTAAATTAGATGCTAATTATTATTTTGATATTCATAATTTTTACAAATTATCTTATAATTGATGTTTATTTTTTTATTTTGAAGTTCAATAATTAGATTCAAAATATTTTAGATATTTATATTATTAATCTGAAAATTAATCAAATTAATTAAAAAGCCGATTAATAAATTTCAATTAATTTGTTTCATTGGATAAATCGAATCAATTGTTTTTTGAACACCCTTAAGTTTTACCATGAAGCTCGTATCCATTGTTTTTTTATAATACTGGAAACTAAATATAAAGCTACACACTGACGCAGATTCCGGACCGGACCATTCCTTCCTCCTCTGAAGGTGTTTGATATGGTGTATATTGTCTAACTATTTCTCATGTTTTTTTTTATGTCTCTATTTTAAATTAGAGGTTTTGGGATGTAAGGTTTAAGGTTAGGTGTCGTGGTTAGAGTTTAAGAAATTAGGGGTAGGGTGTATTTTTTAGAGTGTAGAGTTTAGAGTTTAAAATATAAAAAATAAATATTATGATCTAAAATTATTTTTTTTAAAATAAAATCAATAGGAGACATAAAATGAGGTATAATAAAAAGATAAACATTTCTAGTTATTTGGGCAAAGGTGATCTCACCGACCAGGCCACCACGAGTCAAACCAGCAAGTTTGTCTGTAATTTTGTTTCGCTCTCGACGAACATAAGTGACTTCAATATCCCAGACCCGATCCAGCAGCTCATCAATAACTCAACAAAAACCGAATCAGCCAACGCATTCGACAAATGGCGAAGAATCTTTGCTACTTCCACATTGCCAGTCTCTAGCATAATTTTCCTATAGCCCAATCTCCCTGCCAAGAGGATAGGACAGGACAACGCCCATTGCTTCTTTTAATCCATTATTATCGCTATATAAATTGGATCGTCATTCATAAATATGAATTAAACAAAAATATAAATCATCTAAGTCTTATCCCTGTTTATATCCCAATGCTAAAAATTAGATTTGGGCTTATAATTAAGGTAAGAGTTGGGATAGAAATGAAGAAAAAAAGTGCAATGAATTTTTATCCATTAAACAATCATGTTCAGCAGGAAACCTTGGCCGAATATTTTACTATTCTTTTTCTTATAAATATTTTACATATAGTACTTCACCGTATAGGAAAAAGTTATGTTTATGATTTCTATATTACCTCCAATTCTGTGCTTGATTTCAGTTTCTTTTCTATCGTCAACCATATACTGAAATTATCCAATTATATATGGAGCTTGATTTACAAACAGTTTTGGGTTTATCATTCCATTTACAGGCATTAATATCAACTACAGAAACTGCAAGGTTTTATCTGGTAATAACAGTTATAAATCACCGACCTAAATCTGTCATGCCGTACTCTTATTTTCCTTCCAAAGAAGCTTCCGACAATCCCACATCAATTTCTTTCCATTATCCAATTTTTAGAAACTTAATCAAAGCAATAAATGGGTTCCCAATTCTGGCCGATGTTCCTTCTCTTGGCCTTGGCAACTATGGTGGTCGAATCTGGCCTCGCACGTTCTGGCATCTATGACGGCACAAGTATAAATTCATGCATTGGCGAACAATGTGGTAGTAATGTTGAAGACGTGACGGAGACGTTGATGGATTCGGAAGCGAACAGTCTCCAGTTTGCGGGGAGAGCGAGATACCATGTCAACGCGGCCACGATACACCACGCAATTCCATGCAACCGTCATGGACATTCCTACTACCACTGTGGAAACAAGGCAAAAACTAACCCTTACAAACGAAAAATTATATCATGGCTCAGTCCCACCATCTGTCCATGGGACCAACTAATTAAAATTGTCCAGTTTATCAATTTTTTCATATCATAATTTTTTCTCAAGTGAATCTTTACTTAAAAAATTAAAAAATAATGAGGTGGACAGTTTATATTGGTTGGTCCCATGGATAACGTAGTGGAACTGACCCATGATATAATTTCTCCTTACAAACGTGGTTGCACCGTCATCGCGTACTGCGTTAGTGGATCTGGTTGAGTAGAGACGAGTCAAGACCATAAAAAAGCATATGGCGTAACATTATATAATGTATATCAATCCTCCCGATGAATACTAATCTCTTTTTATGGAACTATATTGTTCTCGATTATCCAAAATGTGCTTTTTTCAATCTCAATTTTATTGATGATATTTAGATCGAGAAAAGACTAATCCTCTAAATTTTGTTCATTCGGTCCATTCAAATTTCAATCAGATGTTTTTGGTCCGATAAAAAAATAGTCTCGCGTTTTATTGATTTTCTTTATTGATTTTTTTATTGTTAAGTTAATTTGACAAATCAATAAAAAATAATTATAAATTAATTAAATAAGAATCGATGATATTCATCTTAAATGATATATTAAAATTATTATGTTTATAAGGTGTGTATATATATTATTAAAAAATTTAAAATATATATAAACAAATATTAGTTTTAGACTATTAAAAATATATATTTATTGCGTTGGTCATGCATACACGATGTTCTTTCAAAGAAAAATAAGAGAAATAGTATGATAAAGTAGGATTATTCGAATTGGGTATTCGATTTTTGAGGTAGTGAAAAAATTAGTTTGTGTCCCTGTCTATTTAAATCGGTACCTGTTAAATCTGGGTATTCAATTATTAATCATTTTTTATTTTTATTTTAAAATTAAAATAAACACATATTAAACATATAAATTTTATAATACATGAACAAACATAAAATGAGTGATTTAAAGTTAATTTTAGAATATTTGAATCTATATACATTTATATTTATTAAATTTTATTATTAAAATAACATTAAAAATATTAATCTTATTTTTTTCTTTCAATATTAGCAAATTAATAAAAATATATTTAAAATTTTTAAAATTTAAAAGTATATAATACAAATATAAAATTAATTTAGAGATTTAAATTTAATTTTTAGTATAATTATTAAAGAAATTTAAAATAAAAATAATTTAAATATATTTAATAAAACTAGACGGATCAGATCGAGTACTTGAGAATTAAAAATTTTTGATCCAAGTTCGGTTCAATAATTCTTGGGTTGGGTGTTCGGCCTGGTCTAATAATATTTTTTGAAAATTACTCAATATTTTTATTTTGGGTTATCGGGACGAATCATCCAAATCTAATAATTTTAAACACCCCTGTGATAAAGTAGGTTTAATTCAAAAAATATTAATTTACTTGTATGGAATTATAATTCAACCATTACAACTATTTTCGTCCTACTTATGAAGCCCAAGCGTGATTGTAGGCTCTGGCATAATTTTGATCTGTTTCATCTGGTGTTGAAACGGATTGGACCACCGTGGAGTAAGTGTTCATCCTCATATCCGGATTTATATAAAAATCCTGGTAAGATGTTTTTGCAGTGTCTGTCAAGTCTACGTATCCTTATCATCTTTGATGTTTGTATCTAAACAAAGGGACGGAGACATAATTTTGTCATTTCATTGTAGTATCTGTCAAGTTTGAAACGTCATTCTTGAAACAAAGGATTAACATAATGAACTGCAAGGGCAATATATGAATTCTGGAAAATTGCAGTGCCACAAACAAAGTTGATGACGATTCAATTTGAACAATAAAATTCAAATTTTAATAATACAAAAGGGAAAATAAGATACTGTGGAATGCTTGAATCAAGTTCCTTGTGAGTTAAATCTAGGGGAAATGGGTGAGCAGAGGGCCCAATTGAATAAGTTCAAAGTTGATTAATAAAGCAAACAACCCTAACACAAAAAACAAACAAAAACGAAATAGCAGGTGACCCCCGGATAATGTTTTCTTTTATCTTCTTACCGTTTATATCGGTGAGTTCTTGATAAATACAATAAGAGCGGTTGTACATGATTCCTTGATAAATTTTTAAGTTACATTCATTAATTATGTTAAATCTCGAAATTCATTATAAAAATTTTAAAAATATTCTTAAGAAAGACGTGTTACAATTGTTAAAACGTTATAATTATTTTCTAAACGTGATCATTGATTGTAAAATTTTATTAATTATTTTTATTATTATTGCTTTGGTCGAATCAATTGAATTCTAGACAAATGTAGTAATAGAGATCCTACAGGACTCTTAAAAAATGACCATATTTTTAAAACTAGTAGACAATTATTTCTAAAAATTATATTTTAATAAATTATATAAAATCTTAAAATCTTTGAACTGCACTTATTTATAGTTAAGAGTCTCACTTACCCTCCCCCACCTGATACCATGGGACTCTCTTCGTTTTAGTCAACAAGTGTAGGGACGCAAGATTCAAAGAAAGGGGAACTGCCAGTGTATGATTGCTTTTAAAACAATTGCGATTGTTCTTGCAATATTAAAAGTACCCTCTTGCTCAGGAAACTCTGGGAAATTAAAAAACAATTGGATCCAAACAGGATAGGAATCATAAATTTATTTAAAAGATATTTTTTTAAAATAATATTTAAAAATTTTAATTACTTATAAATTTTTATATAAAAATTATATAAAAAATATGAATTTTAAAGAATTTAAGTATCAACAGATATCTAAATTCGGTTCATGATGCTTTCTCTTTCCTTGAACCCTTTCTTATCCATGTGGGTCCATTTGAGTTCATTGTCCTAATAAAATGACCTTGTGCGGCTGAAATTGGTCAACAAGGCGACTAGATTTATTACACTTTTTTCTTATTACTACTATTTGACCCCACCACCCATGACACCCTCCTATGACCAAAACTCACAAGTCACAATAATTTGTACCTTTTGAAATTCAGTATTAGAAGTTTGCATCAAATGGAACAGATTTCATATCCCAACAAGGACATGGTTTTCCCATAATGACTCACTATGGTGGATCTACACAAAGGGTACAAGGTCAACATAGCAGATTCTAGGAAATCGTTGCCTAGAAAATAAATAGATAATAAAAAAATCAAGAGTATTTAAAAATTTATATTTTATTGAAAAAACATTAAAGATGAAAATTTCAGTAGAGTAATTAAATAATTAAAAATATTTATATTATTATAATTATAATTTTAATATTTATTGTAAAAGTAAATTTGTAAAAAAAAACAGAGAAATGCCTGCCTCTCAATCTCATAGCATCTATGTTGTGCTTCTGAAAAGAAAAAACGAGTCAAGATTCCTTGCCCATTTATCTAATCTACTCTTTCAAATGACAGCTAGCTCCTAGCCTCAAAGCTGCTGATGCCATTTGATTTGATACACAAACAAAACAATTTTTTTTTCAATTCTAACTCTCTTTCTCATGTGATGGCCTCTCTGATCATCTTCACTTCTTACGATGCATATTAATTGTCTTAAAAGTAAAAGAAACTGATTCTGGATCCAAGACAAGATCACTTTTTTACCTTTCACATTTATTGATAGGTAAGAAATTGACAAGGGCTGGCCTAAAGACTCACTGATTCGACCTTTCAGTTGAGTTCACAGTCATCATCCACTAAAGTCTCGAATTTTCATTTATCTTCTTTGTTCTTCACTCAAAAGTCTTAATTCTCCAAGCATCCAAACAAAAGAAAATAATAAAAGTAAAAGTCAAACAAAGCATGAAGTTTTACGATTGAAGCAAAGATTTTTATCGTTATTCCTTTCATAGTATCCAACAACCAACACTACAAATCTTGTCTCGTTTTTTCCTTTCCTTTCCAATTCCCAATCTTCGGTGGCCAACAATATGCAAGAATCTTACAATAACGTTAAAAAAGCGGAAACTAAAAAGGGTCAATCTAAGTTCAAGCAGTAGAAGAACCTGAAACTCGAGGTGAAGTAACTGGGAAAAGTGGGAGAAGCGTAGGCTCTGAATCTCTCGGTGTAGATGTCGGTGATGGATGCAAATAAAAACCCTTCTCTTTAATTGCCTTCTCTTCAGCTTCCTTATCTAGTTTCGTGTTATTGTTTCCACAATTCGGGTATTTTCCAGTTCCAGATCGATCAAACGGGTCAGATATCAGAGGAGTAACCGGGCTAAGAGCCAAAGAAGGGAAATCGAGAATGCTAGGGGAGAGTATTTCGGGTTTCCGAGGCGAAAACCCGGAATTATTGGAGTTGAAAGCCGGGTTCAAGGGGTTGATTTTGAGGTTCTTGAGGGAGCTTCTTCGCTCGTAAAGCCTAAACCCAGAATTCTGCTTGTTTTTTGGGATGGACTTGATGGGAGGAATGTGGGTTTTTGTGTTCGAGATTGGTTCGGACAGAGGGGAAGGAGTTGATTTGGTGGAAGAAGCTAACTTGGCCGTCTCGGAAGATCCGGTGAGCATCTGAACGACTTGCTTGAAAGATGAAGTGTCAGCTTGAACGAAGGTTGTCGGGTAGGGGTTGACGTATTCAGATCTGGTGATAGGTATGGGCTGTTGAGGCGGCGGTGGTGGTCCGTTGTTGTTGTTGCTGCCGCTTGTACTGCTGTTGGGGCTGAGGGTTTTCGGAGATGGAAGGAAACTCATATTTGAGCTCGGCCTCGGAGAGTCTTCCATTTTGGGTGTTGGGCGTTTGATCTTAGGAAGGAAATGGAGAATGAAAGGGAGAGGTTTTGTACTTTGATTTTGGTTTGGTAAGAAATGTTTTGGTGGGGACTTTGGGGTCTCTTTTGTTCCCTCTATAACCCGTTCTCCATTTACGGTTTTGACACTCACGCGCTCCCATCATTAATATGAAGAAAATTTATTTCCAATAAAATCACCCTCACGTGTCATCTGAGCTGTTTTTTCATTTTTATTGTTTTTATTTATATTTTGATTTTTTTTAGGTATAAAGATAATTTTAATCCTTAATATTTATAATTTTTATTATTTTAATTTTTATTTTTTTAATAAATTTAACCCTTAAATTATATTTTGATAAATATTTTTTTTAATTAGTTTGATGACTAAATTATTAAAATTTTAACGATGATACAAATATATAAAATATAATTTTAAATAATATAACATGTAACTTATTAAATATATATGGAATATAATTTTATTTTAATATAAAATATAAAATAATTGAAATTTAAATAAAATATTAAAAATAAATTAATTTTAAAATAAAAGACTATAATCCTAGTTAGGGTTAGGATAATATTTTACTTTAGAATTAATTAATTAATAATAAATTATTTATTATTTTTAAGATAATTAATTAATTAATATTTGTTAATATTTTATTTTATAGTTTATAGTAGAGTTAATTTTTTTTATTTTATTTTATTATAAATTAATTAATTAATTTTAGTAACCATTTTATTTTAAAATTAATTATTTTTAATATTTTATTTGAATTTTAATTATTTTATATTTTATATTAGAATAAAATTATGTTCTATAAATATATGTATTTGATAGGTTACATGTCATATCATTTAAAATTATATTCCATATATATGCATCATCGTTAAATTTTTAACGGTCCACTCATCAAGCTAGTTAAAAAATAAGATATTTGTCAAAAGGCATAAAGATAATTTTAACCCTTAACGTTTACAGTTTTTATCGTTTTGGCCCTTATGCTTTTTTGGGGATAAATTTAGCCCTTAACCTATATCTTTTTAACAAATATCTTATTTTTTAACTAGTTTGATGACTGGACCGTTAAAAATTTAACGATGATATATATATATATGGAATATAATTTTAAACGACATGAAATATAACCTATCAAATATATATATAGAATATAATTTTATTCCAATATAAAATATAAAACAATTAAAATTCAAATAAAATATTAAAAATTAATTAATTCTAAAATAAAAAATTATTAAACATTCTTAACTCTAACTGCGATAGAATCAAAATCTAATCTTAAAAAAAATATAAACACAATTCGAATAAGATTTTAATTTTATCGTAGTTAGGGTTAAGAATATTTAATAATATTTTATTTGAATTTTAATTATTTTATATTTTATATTGGAATAAAATTATATTCCATATATATATATGTATTTGATAGGTTACATGCCATGTCACTTAAAATTATATTCAATATATATGTATCATTGTTAAATTTTTAACGGTCCAATCATCAAGTTAGTTAAAAAATAAGATATTTGTCAAAAAGATATAGGTTAAGGGCTAAATTTATCAAAAAAAAAAAAAGAATAAAGGCCAAAACGATAAAAACTATAAACGTTAAGTGTTAAAATTATCTTTATGCCTTGTCAAAAATATATAAATTGAGGGCAAAATTTATCTCTAAAAAAGAATAAGAGCCAAAATGATAAAAACTATAAACGTTAAGGGTTAAAATTATCTTTATACCTTTATTTTAAATTATTTAAAATAAATAATTTATTTATTTAAAAGTATTTCTCCAATAATAACATTAATATTTAGATTTTAAATATTTTTTTTAAAAAATATACTAAACTACTGTTAAACTATAAGATACAGATTCTAAACTTTCAATTTCTTTCGACTTAATGACCCTACAAATCTTTGTTGATTTCTTAAAATTAACATCAACAAAGTTTTTTATTAAAAAAAAAATCAAATCTTACCTTTTTCGTTTTTTTTAAATTATACCAACGCATAGGTAAAATCGTTCCTTCCTCAAAATCTCCAACTCAAGTCCATTAATTTAATTCTGTGCAGCATCTCATCTGCATCTCTCCTTGATTTCTATTATGTTTCATTCTCATTTGTTGGTTTAACTACACCGACTATAATTTGATTTATATTATTGTTTGTTTAATATACATAGAAAAATATAATTAAATATCGCTAAACACTTAATAAATTATAATTATGTGTATAAAAGGCTTGGATAGTAATAGTATTCAGGTCGTCTTTGGGTCAGGATAATAGTGGCACCGGCCAGGGATAATACTGTTCAAGGCTTACCCACAAAGAAATTAACAATGGATTTTTTTTGAAATTATTTGTTCCTGCGGGTGGATACAAGAATATTTAATAATAACATTGAAAAAAAATTAAAGAATTATTGATATTTAATAATAACATTGAAAAAAATTAAAGAATTTAATTTAAATAATTATTGATATTTAAAATAATTTTAACCGTGTGATTATTTGTTCCAGGGATAATTTATCCATTGTTCAACTACTAGCCCACCATAGTTGTTTGAAATAATTTAATTTAAATAATTATTGATATTTAATAATAACATTGAAAAAAAATTAAAGAATATTTATAATAAGTATAGTAAAGAAATTAGATGCTAGTAACAAGTATAAAAATATGAATTTTAAAATGGTATTAATCCAGGTTGATTTTTTCTCTTCGAAAGTTTCCAATCCTATGGAAAACCCTAGCGCAGATTTGTTTGGCAATGGTGGCAGCCGACCGCCGAATGTTTGTGTGATGGAGGAATCTCCGATTAGGTTGGGAAAGCTTGATTCCACGATTGTGTCAGAAGATCAACGAGTATCGAAGAAGGATAAGAATCTTGATAAGGAGAACCAAGATCCGATGTCTGTGAATATGGATATTAGTGATGCTGTAATTATTTCTCACGCAATGATCAACCATGATAGAGATGTGGAGAATTTTGTACCAAAAACAACGAAGATTTCATATGCCTCTGTGGCGGCAAAAAGCACCAAATCGAGTTGGAAGGGTATTGGTGGTTCAGGATTTAATCTTGAGGATGTTATGGTTCTTGTGAAGATTGTATCGTTGAAGAATTGAGATTATATTCTACCATAAAATTCTCTAATAGAGTTCATGATCAGATAGATCGCAGCATGCAAAAATCGCTAATAATTCGTTTGCTTGGGCGATCAATCGGTTATAATACTCTCTTGGCACGTATCAATGCTCTGTGAAAACAAGTGGGGATATTTAATTGGTGGATTTGGAGAATAACTACTTCTTTGTTCGTTTTGAGAGTGAAAGAGATTATGCACATGTTCTAACGGATGGCCCATGGACAATCTATGGAAGCTACTTAACTATTCAACCATGGAGTAGAAACTTTTCAACTACGGAGAAACATCCTTCGCATGTTGTTGTGTGGGTGAGATTACATGATTTTCTGTATAGGTATTATTGCAAGGTTCTTTTTCAACGTATTGCGACTGTTGTGGGTAAAGTTGTAAGGATAGATTATAATACTCAAGCGGGAGAGCGCGGTAAGTTTGCACGTTTTGTTGTACTGGTGGATTTGAATAAGCCTTTAAGATCCTGTATTAGCATTGATAATTTTGTTCAAAAGTTGGAATATGAAGGTCTCAGCCAGATTTGTTTTGGTTGTGGTATGTATGGGCATTCAAAAGAGGTGTGTGGGTTTTCGAGTGTACCTTCTACTGGACCTGCTCAGGTGGAGATGAATTAAGATCATGTAGCGATGGATGAAGTATCAAGTGAAGAGTTGTATGGTCCTTGGATGGTAGTACAACCTAGACGAAGAAGGAACATGAGACTTAATAATGTCAATGGGGAAAATAAGCAAGTTGGGGTGGTACAGGGTTCGCGTTTTGCAGCTCTTGAGGAGGAAGGTAATCAGGAAAAGTTAGAGACAGGAATTAGTTTGGGTGTTAGGCATGATAATGTGAACAATAATCTTGTGCTTGAAGAACTAAATACAAATACGTTTTCTGGTCAAAGAGTACAATCAAACAAGATAATCAATAAATTCAAATATAAGACATAACTCAATTACCATTGTCGAACCTGGTTTTCCTTCTAGTAGTCTGGGTAGTAAGAAAGCTGGTACATCTCGTAGTAGGTCTATTGGTACCGAATGAGATATTAATAGAAGAGGAATTCAAATTCGCAAGCAATTTGATAGTGGGTTTAATAATCGTAATACAACTGTTGTCTTGGTGAAATGTTTATCGGACCAGTTAGATGAACTTGATACTGAGGACTGGAGGATGAAGGATAATATACAATTGAACCCTGTGCGTGGTCCTCTTCCATGTGTTTCTTTGGCTGTAGGAAATCAAATGAGATATGATTCTAATGACGTTGTTGAGGACAGGTTTGCTTGGAGTTCGACCGAGTAGTATGTTTTATAATGAGTTTTTGTTCTCTTCATTTCTTTTTAATGAAGTTTATGTTTTTGAATTGTCAGGGCACAGTTAGCCCATCTTTTCTTAGGATTTTAAAATAGTTAGTTTGTGATAATCATATTGATGTTGTGGCTCTTTTTGAGCCTCGAGTTTATGGTAGTACTGCTGATAAAGTTATATTTTGGTTTGGTTTTCCGCATTCGTTCCGTATTGAAGCTCATGGTTTTAGTGGCGGAATTTGGATACTTTGGAAGGATAAGGTGCAGGTGGAGATTTTACATGTGTCTAGCCAGTTCGTTAATGGTAACGTAACACTCTAAAATTGGGCCTAGAATTTTAAAGGCCGGTTTAGAGGTCTAGAGGATCGATTTTGTCGGTTTAACCTAGTTCGGGATTAAATATTTAAAAATTAGTTTTAAATCAAAAAAAAAATTGTGGGAAAATATTCTAAAATTCTTAATTGACTTATATTTGATTTAGGTGAACTCAATTTCGAAAATTAACCCTTAAATCCCTAAGATTATGAAATTAGTGACTATTTTGTAAAATAGAAAACTTGAGGAGAATTTTATAAACTAAGCTAAAATTTTGGATCTTTAAAGTAATTTGATATAATCCTAATCCTAGTTGATCTAGGCTTTCCAAGAGCTTATATAAATAACTTTTAATTCTTTGTTTTAACCTAAGTAATCAAAATTCTCTAATTTTGATTAAAACCCCCAAAATTTACTTTTTAAAAATATCCATTCTTTAAATTTCGGTTTCTTCTTCTCCAAGACAACCTTTTCATCATATTTTCAAGGTAAATATCCATTCTTTTTAATAATTTTTTTGGTTTAATTTCCTATATTTTTCTTCTTCAAATTCTCTTCATTTTTTCGGTTTTACTTGAAAAACTCTATTTTTCATCAATCTTTCAACCCATCTCCAAGATTTCGGTTTCTTCCTTCCCAAGAAATATTCTTCGTCATCTTTTCAGGAGTAAACATCAATCTTTTCAATAAAAATTCGTTTGATGAATTCTTGATATTTTTCTTAATCAAAATCTCATCGTTTTTCTATGAGTTTTCTAGTTTTTAAACCTTAGAGGCAGTGTGATCAATTTTGGAGTTGATAATCATTAAAACCTATGAAACCTAAAGTTATCTAATGAATTTCCTAAGTTCTTGTGTTATTGAAAAAATCTTTAAAGTCTTTAATCAATAAAATCGGTTTTATTGATAAAAATTCCATTATTTTCTTGATTTTCATTTAAGGGTTTTCCATGGCTATTTTTGGTACCTAAATACATGAATATTGAAGTGTTTAAATTTAATTAAGATGGTTTTTGTAACCCCTAAAATTAACCTAATTATTTAGATTACAAGTTAGGGTTTACAAACAGAAAACTTGTTTCTCACGTTAGGGTTTTTACTAAAAATAAAATAAAATATTCAGATAATTTATTAAATAATTAATAAATTAAAATAATAATAAAAATTAAACACTTACAAAATAAAGTCCAACCCATAGTTTTTATAAACAGTAAATATTCCAAAGTCAATAAAAGTCTGAATATTCTATATACAGAAATATTATTCAAATATAAAAACAGTCTGAAATCCGAAATTGAATACATACTATAAATTAGAAACTGGATCAGAAACCTCCAAGTACCGTACCGAGCCTAGGACTGAGATCTGAAACAAGAATCTGAGAAGGTGTAAGCTAGGGAGCCTAGTGTGTCTCTAGAACAGATAAACGGAAAAGCAGAATAGAATATGCATAAAATACAGAGTATGCATGATGTGCACCCATCTCCGAACACCTCAGAAGAGTTGGTCCCCAGACCACTCTAACACCATCACACCAACAGAAGTGGTATCTCGACCCGAAGGTGGAGCCACTGAACAGAAGTGATAAATCACTAACTTCCCCGTACACAGATAATATCCCAGATGCCATGAAATATGCAGATACATAATCAGAATGCATGCCTTATTATCTAACAGGAGGCAAGCATGACAGATAACAGAATCAGAAATGATAAATCAGAATGATGCATGATCATACGGTTTAACAAGAATCGAATAAACAGATTAACAGAATTTACAGGATGAACGGGATAGAACACACCTGTATCAGAAGACTTAACGACGACCCTGACGTCTACTGGACTTGGCTTTACCACCGGGCTGAGCAGGAGTAGAGTCTACAATTTACAGAATTACATTAGACATCCTACTATGCCACATTACCGAAAATAAACTAAACAGAATTAATTCGATACTCACGTCAGGGTCCCGAATATGGATGTATCGGTCCTCATATAGGAGGAGGAGGAGGTAGCTGCTCGGGGTCGAAATCCTCGTCACCTGAAGCAAACAAAAATTGATTCAGAACCTTTTTTAGATAAACTTCCAGATAACTTATCGAACATAAAACCCCCCAAAATGACACTTTGGGTTCGAATTTCAAAAAACGGACAGCGCCATTAGATTTAGGACGTCGAAAAACATAAAATGGGCCCGAGTCAAAAAAAGTCAACTACTGACGTCAGCACTGGTCAACGCTGACGTCAATAGTGACGTCATCAGTCAACGTTGACGTCAGCAGCTGACATTAGCAGATGACGTCAACAGTGACGTCAACGATGATGTCAGCAATTGCGTCAGCGATGACATCAGTCGGACCGGAAAACGGGTCGGAGATCGGGTCGGGTCGCGGTTCGGGTCGGATCTGGGTTCAGCGGTTCGGTCTGGCCGGTTCTGGGCTGGGGCCGGGTTCTCTTGGGCCGGTTCTGACCGGTCGGTTCAACTGGGCCGGTTTTTTTCCTCTGGTTTTCTGTTGTTTGTTTCCCAGGAAAATCTGGAAATTCCAGATTTTCTCGGGTCCCAAACAACCCTTTATTCGATTTTAAACACTCCCCAAAGCCTCGATTTGACTCCAAATCGATTCAAAACACTTCTAAATCAATTCCTAAAAATATTCCCATACTAAAATCGAATCAAAACACCTTTAATATAGGATTTGAATCAATCGAATGCAACACTTGCCCCCTCTGTTCTTCTCTGTTTCATTCGAACCAAATACCCATCCCCTAAACTCAAAACCGACACTTAACCATTAACATAAATATTTCAACGTACATTTAATCCGAACAGAAATGAAAAAGGGATTGAAATCTTACCTTAATCGATCAAGAAGGAAGACCACTCTTAGAACAAAACTTGGCAGAAGATCAGAAGCAAGGATGTGATTCGGTTTAATTAAAAATGGAGAGGAAATCACATTATTAAATCTAAAAATTAAGGAGAATTAATCCCCCCATTATCACCTGTTTTCGGTTACAGAAGGAGGAAGAAAACATTCCATAATAAAAATGGTTTAATTATAGTTTTAGGGCTTAGGGTTTTTGAATTCTTCCATTTTGACCATTAAAGTTTTAAGAAGTTTTAATTTAGTCCTTATTTTCAGAATTTTAAATCCCCAATTATTAGGGCTCGATTAGGGATTTTGACTTTAATTATTGGGGATTTTGACTCTTAAAAATCTGGTTATTATAACTTTCCCCCCCCTTATAGAAAATTTCGTCCTCGAAATTTACCTGGATCAAAGAGATGCGGATACTGGGCTTTGATGACAGACTTGGGCTCCCATGTAGCCACATCCAGACCTCGGTTACGCCAGAGAAATTTAACCATCTTAATGGTTTTCCTCCGAAGAACTCTCTGGTCCTGATCAATGATCTCAACGGGTTCCTCCTCATAACACAGATCAGGCCGAATCTCGAAATCCTCAATAGACAGAACATGAGACGGATCTGCTCGATAACGTCTCAGTACAGAAACATGGAACATATCATGAATTCGCTTGAGTTCAGGTGGTAACTCAAGCTGATAAGCTACAGGTCCGATGCGTCTAATAATCCGGTAGGATCCAATATATCAGGGACTGACTTGCCCTTACGGCCAAATCGTAGTACCTTCCTCCACGGAGATACTTTCAGGAAGACCTCGTCACCAACCTCAAACTCAAGATCTTTACACCTCAGATCAACGTAAGATTTCTGTCTATCAAAGGCGACTTTAAGCCGATCCCGAATCAATCTAACAGTCTTCTCAGCCTCATGTACAATATCTGGACCCAACAAACGGTGCTCAGTGAGCTCAGTCCAACCAATCAGGGTGCGACACTTACGCCCGTACAGAGCCTCATATGGTGCCATCTTAATGCTGGCCTGATAACTATTGTTGTACGCGAACTCTGCCAAAGGTAGGAAATCCTCCCAGCTACCTCTGAAGTCCAGAATACATCCTCTCAACATGTCCTCGAGGATCTGAATCACGCGCTCAGACTGACCATCGGTCTGAGGGTGATAAGCAGTGCTAAAGTTCAGACGAGTACCTAGAGCAGTATGTAGGGATCCTCAAAACTTAGACGTGAATCTCGGATCCCGATCAGATATAATAGACAGAGGTACTCCATGTAGCCGGACAATCTCGGAGATATATAATCGAGCCAACCTACTCAGAGGATAGGTGGTCTTGACCGGAATAAAATGAGCAGACTTGGTCAATCGATCAACGATGACCCAGACAGAATCCTTCTTTGATGGAGTCAACGGTAACCCACTAACAAAATCCATGGTCACACGCTCCCATTTCCACTGAGGAATCTCAATGTGCTGAAGAAGTCCAGATGGTCGCTGATGTTCTGCTTTGACTTTCTGGCAAGTCAAGCATTTCGATACAAAACTGACCACATCTCGCTTGAGACCTTTCCACCAGTACTTTTCTCGGAGATTCTTGTTCATCTTGTCACCTCTAGGGTGCATAGAATACGGGCTATCATGAGCTTCTCGCAGAATAATCTGTTTCAATGCAAAATTCCTCGGAACACATAGTCGACCCCGAAAACATAGAACTCCATCCTGGTTCAGAGAAAAATCCTGAGAAGTCCCCTCATGAACTTCCGCAATACGGTGAGCCAAGTACAGATCATTAGGCTGCTCAGCCTTAATCTCAGAAATCAGTGTAGGAACCACCCGAAGTTCTGCCAGTAAACTGCCATCCTCTAACAGACTCATCCGAGCAAACAAAGCTCTCAGATCAGAAATGGCGTTGCGACTCAGAGCATCCGCAACGACATTAACCTTACCAGGATGATGTTCTATCTCATAATCATAGTCCTTCAGAAGCTCTAGCCAGCGACGCTGTCTCAGATTAAGTTCCTTCTGGGTGAGAAGGTACTTAAGACTCTTATGATCAGTGAAAATATAACACTTCTCTCCATAGAGATAGTGTCTCTAGATTTTCAGAGCAAAGATCACGGCTGCTAACTCCAGATCGTGGGTAGGGTAGTTACACTCATGCGGTTTCAACTGCCGGGACGCATAAGCCACTACCTTTCCTTCCTGCATCAGAACACAACCCAGACCAGTGTATGAGGCATCACTGTAAACAGTATAGGGTTTCCCCGACTCTGGCTGTATCAGAACTGGTGCTTGGGTCAGAACGGACTTCAGTTTCTCAAAACTCTGCTGCTGAGCCTCAGACCAGATAAATGGAATATCCTTCCTTAGAAGCTTAGTCAACGGAGCGGCTATGGAAGAAAAGCCCTCCACAAATCTCCGATAATAACCCGCTAGTCCTAGAAAACTGCGGATCTCTGCTACATTCTTGGGCCGCTGCCAACTCATAATAGCTTCGATTTTGTTCGGATCCACCTGAATACCCTTAGCTGATACCACGTGTCCCAGAAAAACAACCTCTGAAAGCCAGAATTCGCATTTGCTGAACTTTGCATACAACTGTTTCTCCCTCAGAGTCTGTAGAACAATACAGAGGTGCTGCTCATGCTCATCCTCAGACTTGGAGTAGACCAGAATGTCATCAATGAAAACCACTACGAACTGATCCAGATAGGGTCGAAACACCCTATTCATCATGTCCATGAATGCTGCAGGGGCATTCGTAAGACCGAAGGGCATTACCAGAAACTCGTAGTGACCATAACGAGTTCTGAAAGCTATCTTGGACACGTCAGAATCCTTAACCTTGAGTTGGTAATAACCAGATCTCAGGTCTATCTTAGAGAAAACCGAAGCTCCTCGGAACTGATCGAACAGATCATCAATGCGGGGAAGTGGGTACTTGTTCTTGATAGTTAACTTGTTCAGCTTCCGGTAATCAATACACAAGCGCAGAGAGCCATCTTTCTTTTTAACAAATAGGACAGGGCTCCCCACGGTGAAACTCCTGTATGAAACCTCTATCCAGAAGTTCCTGTAGCTGAATCTTAAGCTCCTTGAGCTCTTTCGGAGCCATCCGATAAGGTGACATAGATACTGGAGTGGTCCCAGGGTATAACTCAATATCGAACTCCACCTCCTCACGCTTAGGGGGTACACTTGGTAGCTCTTCCAAAAAAACATCTAGAAATTCGCAGACCACTCGGATCTTATCCATTCCAGAATCAGGTTGCCTCCAGTCAAGGATGTAGGCAAGATAGGCTATGCATCCTTTCTTGATCATCTTTTCAGCTTTCATAGCTGATACCAGATTGGGCAGATAACCTCTTCGCTCACCGATGAGAGTTACCTCGCGGCCATCAGAAGTTCTCAGAATTGCCCTCTTACGCTCACAGTCCAGAGTTACTCGGTGAGCAGATAACCAGTCCATCCCCAGAATCAAGTCGAAGTCCACAAATGGTAACTTCTTCAGATTAGCAGGAAAGATTTCCCCGTGAAGCTCAAGGGGACACTCTTTGAAAACTTTGGAAATCTCCATCTGGTGGCCTACAAGGCTAAAAACTAAAACAGAACTACCAGGAAGTCCTCTCGACATTTAGCCAAATACTCTGGGCCCACATATCGGTCATCAAAACTCTGTCTGAAGAACTCCAAGTTAATCCTCTCAGAAGCAGTAACCTTTTCTTCTGCCTCTCACTAGTTCAGGGCCTCTCCCTGTAACAATGATATCGCTGCCTTCAATTTCCTGTCAGAGGGGTACTTCATCTCGACAAACAGACGCTGAAGTTTCTTCAGCCAGTACTTGACATCGGCTGGGTCAGTACCGGTCTTGCCGTCAAACATAGTCATCCCAGCTGCTAGAAGCTCAACAGATATGGTTTTCCTAGAACCCTCATTCTGACGCAGAAATCTGAGTAACACTCCCTCTGTACTGTCACTGAGTCCAATCCGACAATCTCACGGTCATTAGGCACATATGGTCCCTCACTCTGGACCGGCTGATCAACTCGGCTTGCTGAGCCTCGGTCTGTATCTCGGGCTGAGCCTCCCTTCCTAGGTTCTGTGTAAGACTCTGAGCCTGTGGCAGGTTCACAGGAGGCGGAACATCACTGGAGGATACAACAGATCGACCTCGGCCACGGCTTCGGCCACGACCTCTACCGGTCACTAAACGGGTACTTCGACGCGGTGGCATAGTAGAATATCTACAGAAGACAGGCAGAATCCTATTAGTGTCGGTAGTTGGAGTAATATTCAAAATATTTCAAAAATTTTCAAAATACGAGTCAAAACAAAATTTCAGATTTTCAAATACTTTGGCAAAATATTTCCAGATCAAAAATCATTTCGGACTTCACAGTCCGTGGGTTGAACCGGGCTCTGATACCACTAAATGTAACCCCTAAAATTAACCTAATTACTTAGATTACAAGTTAGGGTTTACAAACAGAAAACTTGTTTCTCACGTTAGGGTTTTTACTAAAAATAAAATAAAATATTCAGATAATTTATTAAATAATTAATAAATTAAAATAATAATAAAAATTAAACACTTACAAAATAAAGTCCAACCCATAGTTTTTATAAACAATAAATATTCCAAAGTCAATAAAAGTCTGAATATTCTATATACAGAAATATTATTCAAATATAAAAACAGTCTGAAATCCGAAACTGAATACATACTATAAATTAGAAACTGGATCAGAAACCTCCAAGTACCGTACCGAGCCTAGGACTGAGATCTGAAACAAGAATCTGAGAGGGTGTAAGCTAGGGAGCCTAGTGTGTCTCTAGAACAGATAAACGGAAAAGCAGAACAGAATATGTAGAAAATACAGAGTATGCATGATGTGCACCCATCTCCGAACACCTCAGAAGAGTTGGTCCTCAGACCACTCTAACACCATCACACCAACAGAAGTGGTATCTCGACCCGAAGGTGGAGCCACTGAACAGAAGTGATAAATCACTAACTTCCCCGTACACAGATAATATCCTAGATGCCATGAAATATGCAGATATAGAATCAGAATGCATGCCTTATTATCTAACAAGAGGCAAGCATGACAGATAACAGAATCAGAAATGATAAATCAGAATGATACATGATTATACGGTTTAACAGGAATCGAATAAACAGATTAACAGAATTTACAGGATGAACGGGAGAGAACACACCTATATCAGAAGACTCAACGACGACCCTGACGTCTATTGGACTCGGCTCTACCACCGGGCTGAGCAGGAGTAGAGTCTACAATTTACAGAATTACATTAGACATCCTACTATGCCACATTACCGAAAATAAACTAAACAGAATTAATTCGATACTCACGTGAGGGTCCCGAATGTGGATGTATCGGTCCTCGTACAGGAGGAGGAGGAGGTAGCTGCTCGGGGTCGGAATCCTCGTCACCTGAAGCAAACAAAAATTGATTCAGAACCTTTTTTAGATAAACTTCTAGATAACTTATCGAACATAAAACCCCCCAAAACGACACTTTGGGTTCGAATTTCAAAAAACGGATAGCGCCATTGGATTCAGGACGTCGAAAAACATAATGTGGGCCCGGGTAAAAAAAAGTCAACTACTAACATCAGCACTAGTCAACGCTAACGTCAGTAGTGACGTCATCAGTCAACGCTGACGTCAGCAGCTGACATCAGCAGATGACGTCAGCAGATAACGTTAGTAGTGGCGTCAGCAATGACGTTAGCGATGACGTCAACGATGACGTCAGTCGGGCCGGAAAACGGGTCAGAGATCGGGTCGGGTCGGGTAGTCGGGTCGGGTCGTGATTCGGGTCAGGTCGGGTCTGGGTACAGCGATTCAGTCTGGCCGGTTCTGGGCTGGGGCCGGTCGGCTGGGCCGGGTTCTCTTGGGCCGGTTCTGACCGGTCGGTTCAATTGGGCCGGTTTTTTTTTCTGGTTTTCTGCTGTTTGTTTCCCAGGAAAATCTAGAAATTACAGATTTTTCGGGAAAATCTGGAAAATTTCCAGATTTTCCGGGAAAATCTGGAAAATTTCTAGATTTTCTCGGGTCCCAAACAACCCTTTATTCGATTTTAAACACTCCCCCAAGCCTCGATTCGACTCCAAATCGATTCAAAACACTTCTAAATCAATTCCTAAAAGTATTCCCATACTAAAATCGAATCAAAGCACCTTTAATATAGGATTTGAATCAACCGAATGCAACACTTCCCCCCTTTGTTCTTCTCTGTTTCATTCAAACCAAATACCATCCCCTAAACTCAAAACCGACACTTAACCATTAACAGAAACATTTCAACGTACATTTAATTCGAACAGAAACGAAAAAAGGATTGAAATCTTACCTTAATCGATCAAGAAGGAAGACCACTCTTAGAACAAAACTTGGCAGAAGATCAGAAGCAAGGATGTGATTCGGTTTAATTAAAAATGGAGAGGAAATCACATTATTAAATCTAATAATTAAGGAGAATTAATCCCCCCATTATCACCTGTTTTCGGTTACAGAAGGAGGAAGAAAACATTCCATAATAAAAATGGTTTAATTACAGTTTTAGGGCTTAGGGTTTTTGAATTCTTCCATTTTGACCATTAAAGTTTTAAGAAGTTTCAATTTAGTTCTTATTTTCAGAATTTTAAATATCCAATTATTAGGGCTCGATTAGGGATTTGACTTTAATTATTGGGGATTTTTACTCTTAAAAATCGGGTTATTACAGTTTTTAAGTATCAAATCCCGGACATAAGGTTTAGGGGGTGTTTAGAGAGGGTTTTGGTGAGTTTCGTTTAAGTTTTATGATGTTTTTAGGGGTTTCCATGTATTGGTCCGACTTGAGGGATGTTTGAGTGTGTTTTAATACACTAAAACCTCTATTTTTTATGCTTGAATTAGGTCGAGAGGTAGAAGAACAAATTTGAAGGAGTTTAGAAAATCGAATCGCGTTTTTGGATGACTTGTCGAACAAGTCTTAGTAAATCGGTGAGTAGATTATGAGGGATGCTAATTTGACATGGTTTTAAATGCGTTTTTAAAGGTTTGGGGGTGTAGGGAAGGTGTAAGAAACCTCCCTATACTCGGAAGTAAATTTTAAGTATTGCTTTCTTAAAGATTCCTATATTATGCCTTGTTTGTACTATGTGTTTTAGTCATTCTCATATTGTGTTGTGCATATGTGAATATACATGTTTTAAATGCTCATGAGATGTTTTTACAAAGGTTCTTATATACATATGATGCTTCTACGATTTTGTTTTGAAAATATGAGAAAAATGGTTTTTACCGGTTTATGCATTCGATGCATGTATTGGTGGGATGCATGAATTTATTTCACTGTTTTAACTCGAAACTTGAGCATTGGTTTTGTTTTTAGTATTGGTATTAAAGATGATGAAACGTGGATAAGTTGATCGATCAATAGGATGTGAGTGCACTATAATTAAAATGCGTACATGTATAAAATACCTTGGTGATACATTAAAGTTAATACTTATATTCTGATATATGTGTTGTATTCCATGTAAGTGTTCCTTATCCCGGATACTAAGGTGAGTTTTCATGATTGATTTTATTCTATCATGGGTGTGATTAGGCGATTGACCTTCACATGTGATATGAGTAGCGGTTGGCTCTCATATGCGACATGTTGGCGATTGTCCCCATGCCTGCCGTTTCCATTTATCCTAATGTTTAGTGATAGTCTAAACGGTTCACTGATACCAATACAATGTTAAGAGTAAGTATGTTTTCTTAATTGAAAAGTGTTCTCAATGAAGCTTTGAGATTGATATGTAAGTCTTGAATGATGCTCAATGAGCAAGTGTTTTTCAAAATTATTTGAAAAATGTTTTATGGTTTATGCCATGGTATACTTGTTGTTTTTCATGATGTTGGCATTGATAGCCATGCGTTTATTTCTTGAGTTGAGCATGACATGTTTTTATAAAACTTTGGTTTCTATGGGCTACATTGCAAGATGTTTTTAAATATGTTTTTATTCACTCACTAAGCTTATGCTTACCCTCTCGATTACCTTAGAATGTAGAGTTTTTAATGTGAAGGCAGCAAAGAGAAGCAAAGATCCAAGTAACCTTTAAGTGAAATCTCAAGTATGTCTTTTTAGCATTAGTAGTAGTGAGAGAGTAATGGGGATGGGTTACCATGTTAAGAATATTGTTATATTGATGAAACTTGTAGTAGTCGTATGCTTATACATATTTGATATTTATCTATGTTGATATTGATTTATGACTTTGACTTGAACTATCCATTGATATTCCGTTAATTATAATATGGTGGGGAGAATATATGAAAAAATAAGACCAAGGGAGAATAAAGTTCGGCAATTTGATGTTTTGCATTGCTTGAGGACAAGCAATAGTTCGAGTTTACAAGTATTTGATGAGTGTTTAAAAAGGCTATTAATTACTATTCTTTTCCTAAACAATATGTACTCATTACCCACTAATTTGAACTGATACATATATTTATTATTTAATAATTGATATTTTGTTGTCACAACATATAAAATGATATTTGTGAGATAAGAAGGCTTTATGGTATGTTTTTGTGTAGTTGCAGGAATTACCTGTCGAGGAAGCAGTAGTGCCAAAGGCAGAACCAGTGCCAAGGCAGCAGCATTGTCGAAGGCAGAAGCAATGCTGTGGCAGCAGAAGTTCCAGTACTGATGCTGGGCGATTGAAAGAGAAAATGACCTGAGAATGCTTGGACTTGAAGCGTTTGGATAGGAGCAGATTAGCACGTGAAAAGACCAAGTCAAAGGCCACGCGGGAATAGTCTTCTAGATAGCATTAAACTTGAAAATATTATATTTTTATTACTTGTTTCATACTCCAAGTTATATTGTATTTAGGAAAAGTTACCCTAGGTCTAGACTATAAATACATGAGTCATCCAATGTATAAAGGAGGCGGAATTAGAGAGAAAGCTTTACCATAAGAATTGTGTTCTTCACTACAATATGTTATAAGCTTTCTTAGGGTTAGGTGAAGGTTGTTGAATATTAGGGTGAGAAGATTATATTTTGTTTCTTTGTTTCAATACAATAAGAATATCAAAGTTTGCTTATCTCATTGCCATTCTTTGTGCTTGCATTCAAACTCGAGAGAGAAGATTGTAAGTAATTCATTTATCTAATATCGAGAGAGTTAGATTTACGAAAAGGGTAAGTACGGTATTGTAGGCACTAACTCGGCCTAGGGATAGGTTAAGAGTTTTAGCGGCTAAAAGAAGTATGGGATTGGTTGGTGATTATAATTGATTCACGCTGAGAGGTATCATCAAGGACTGATCATCAACAGTATTTCGACTTAGAGATAAGCGAAATATTTTAAGGATATATTTCCGAACTTTGGTAATTCTGCCCAAGAGCAAGAGATTGTCGCGGCAGAAAATATTGTTGCTGCCGAGACAGTATCTGCAGTACTACCGAGGCACTGCAGTGCCATTGTATTGAATAAGAACAGATCAATCGAATCCACTATATGACACAACTGGATCCTACCCATTCTCTCTATTCGCTCTCAACCTTTTATTTAAGTTTTTGTTCTTTAGTTATTCAATAAATCTTTTTACTTGTGCTTTTATTTTATTAACTTCAGGAGCAAGAAAGTAGAAGAAGGCATATTATGTAACCCCTAAAATTTAACCTAATTTCTTAGATTAGAAGTTAGGGTTATGTTACTGAAACTTGATTTGTAAGTTAGGGTTTTTATAAAATAATATTTAAATTTCTATTAATTTATTTAAATAATCAATAATGTAAAAATACTGAAAATTATAATATTTATTATAATTTGAAAACAACCCATAATTTATCAAATATTAAAAGTCACAAAAACCGATAAAAGTTCAAAGTCCGTTATACAAAAAATATTATCCACAAATAAAAAAATAATCCAGAATTTCAAAGTGAAAAACATACTATAGCAATAAACTGAATCAGTATCCTCCAAGTACCGTATGTAGCCTAGGTATGAGATCTGAAACAAGAAACTGAGAGGATGTAAGCTAGAAAGCATAGTGTGTCTCTAAAGTGCAGATAAACATAATTAGTTAACAGAGCAGGGCATGTGGTATAATGTATGCATGAATGAACCCAACACCGAACACCATCATATGAGTAGGTTCCCCAGAACTACTCTAACTCCATCACACCAAACAGAAGTGGAAACTCGACACGCAGGTGGAGCCACTGAACAGAAGTGGTATATATTACAGAACCACTGAGCAGAAATGATAAAATCACTAACTTCCCCGTACACATATAATCTAACTAGATGTAATGATAAATGCAAATACAAAATCAAAATACACGCCTTATAATATAATAGGAAGCAAGCGTGATAAATATCAGGATTAGTAATATAATGTCAGAATGATGCATGTTCATACAGTTTTCACAGAAATTGAACATACTGAATAACATAATTATCAGAAGAGAACACACCTGAAATAGAAGACTCAACAACGATACTGACGTCGACTGGACTCGGCTCTACCACTAGAATGAGCAGGAGTAGAACCTACAAATAACAATTAACATTAGACACCCTACTATGCCACTCTACTGATAAGTATACTAATCAGAAATAAACCGAACTCATGTGTAGGTCCCGCAGACTAACAAACAGGAGGTCATCCAGGAGGAGGAGGAGGCAGATGCTTGGGGTCAGCATCCACGTCACCTAAACCAAACAGAAATCGATTTAGAATCGGTTACAAATAACTTCCAGATAAAAAAACAAACTTAAAAGCCCTAAAAATGACACTTCGGGTTCGAATTTCAAAGAACGGACAATGTCATCGAACTCAGGACATCAAAAAACATAGAGTGGGCTCGGGTCGAAAAAGTCAACTACTAACATCAACACTAGTCAACTGCAGAGAGCCATCTTTCTTTTTAACAAACAAGACAGGGGCTCCCCACGGAGAAACATTAGGTCGTATGAAACCTCTATCTAGAAGTTCCTGTAACTGAACCTTGAGTTCCTTAAGCTCTTTCGGGGACATCCGATAAGGTGCCATAGATACTGGAGTAGTCCCCGGATACAACTCAATACCAAACTCCACCTCTTCCCGTTTAGGGGGTACACCCGGTAACTCTTCTGGAAAAACATCAAGGAATTCGCACACAACTCGGATCTTATTCATCTCATAATCAGATTGTCTCGGGTCAAGTATGTAGGCAAGGTAAGCCACAAATGCCTTCCTGATCATCTTTTCAGCTTTCAGGGCTGATACAAGATTAAACAGATAACCTCTACGCTCTCCAATAAGGGTTACCTCACGGTCATCAGAAGTTCTCAAGGTAGCTCTCTTACGCTCACAATCTAGAGTAACGCGGTGAGCTGACAGTCAATCCATCCCCAGAATCAAGTCAAACTCTCCAAACGGTAGCTCCATCAGATTACCAGGAAAGATTTCCCCCTGAACCTCAAGAGGACAATCTTTATATACTTTGGTAACCACCACAGGGTTACCTACAGGATTATAAACTGAGACAGAACTATCAGTATTCTCCACAGGAATTTCCAGATACCCAGACACAGAGCTAGAAACATAGGAGTGTGTAGACCCATTATTTAACAGTGCGAAGAAAGAAAATAGCATGAATAGAAAAAGTACCAACAATGACGTTTGGCTCATCCTGGTCCTCTTGTCTCCTTGTAGCATAAACCAAGTCGGGCTGAGATCCTTCTGATCTGGCAGATCCTCTAAACTGACTGGGTCTACCTCTACTACCGGTACCAGATGCAACAAGTCTACCCTGACCTCTTCCCGCTGCAAGAGTCTGAACTGATGCTTGTGATTTTCCTTGAGTATAACCAGACTATGGTGCCACTAGACAGTCCCTGAGACAGTGATCATAAGAACCACAACGGAAGCCTACCCCACTCTTCATGCAACACTCTCCTGAATGCCATTTCTTACAGAAAGAACACTGGGGCAAGGCTCGGTTACTAGTGGATCCAGCTCCACTAGTAGTAGGAACAACAGAAGCAGCTGGTCTAGATCATGCCGAACTCTGAGGCTCAAACTCATCTCGCCCCCTCTTCTTGGATTGAAAACCCTGACTGTGCTGAGTAGGTGCTGTAGGTTGTCGTCTACCTCTATCCTGAACTTGAGACTCTAACTGAACGCTCAAACTCTTGTTACGCTCAGTTGTCCTGGCATGCCGAGTGATCATCTTATACTCCGTATCATGGTGAGTGGCAATATCAATTTTTAGCGGTACTCGGAGTTCTTTCAAGAAATGGTCACACTTTTGTTTCTCAGTGGAAACAATACCAGAAGCATATTGGAGCAGTCGGAGGACCTCAATCTCATAATCATTTACGAACATGTCGTTCTGTTGCAGACTCAGAAAGTCCTCCCGGCACTTTTCCAGATACTCAGGTCCTATATACTGATCCTTGAAAGCCTGTTTGAAAAACTCCCATGAAATCTTCTCTGAAGTAGTGACTCTTTCCTCTGTCTTCCACCAGTTTAGGGCCTCCCCCTGAAGTAAAGATACAACAACTCTTAACTTCCTATTAGAGGGGTATTCCATCTCGACGAACAAACGCTGAAGCTTCTTCAGCCAGTACTCTACATCGGCTGGGTCAGTAATAGTCTTGCCATCAAACATGGTCATCCCAGCAGCCAAAAAATCTGTAGATATGGGTTTCCTAGCACCCTCATTCTGCCGCAAGTACCTTAGCAACTCTCTCTGCATGGTCACAGAATCCAAACCAACAGTCTCGCTGTCCCTAGAAACATAAGGTCCCTCACTCTAGATCGACTGATCAGCCTCGGCCTGTTGAGCCTCATTCTGAACCTCAAGTAGATCCTTTCCTCCTATATCTTGGGCCAAACTCTGATCTTGTGGTGGGTCCACAGGAGGCGGGATATCGCTAGAAGAAGAAGCTGATCGACTTCGGCCACGACCTCTCCCAGTAGCTAAACGTGTACTTCTACGAGGTGGCATAGTAGAGTATCTATAGAAGGCTAGACAAAATCCTATATTAGAATCAGTACTTGGAGTAATATTCAAAATATTTCTGACAATTTCAAAATAATAGCAAATACAAGAATCCGGATTTTTAGATAAAACTGAAGAAATTATTTTCAGACTAAAAATCATTCTAGACCTCACAGTTCGAGGGTTAAACCTAGATCTGATACCATTAAATGTAACCCCTAAAATTTAACTTAATTTCTTAGATTAGAAGTTAGGGTTACGTTACTAAAACTTGATTTGTAAGTTGGGGTTTTTATAAAATAATATTTAAATTTCTATTAATTTATTTAAATTATAAATAATATGAAAACACTGAAAATTATAATATTTATTATAATTTGAAAACAACCCATAATTTATCAAACATTAAAAGTCATAAAAACCGATAAAAGTTCAAAGTCCGTTATACAGAAAATATTATCCATAAATAATAAAATAATCCAGAATTTCAAAGTGAAAAACATACTATAGCAATAAACTGAATCAATATCCTCCAAGTACCGTACGTAGCCTAGGTCTGTGATCTAAAACAAGAAACTGAGAGGGTATAAGCTAGAAAGCATAGTGTGTCTCTAAAGTGCAGATAAACAGAATCAGATAACAGAGCAGGGCATATGGTATAATGTGTGCATGAATGCACCCAATACCGAACACTATCATATGAGTAGGTTCCCCAGAACCACTCTAACTCCATCACACCGAACAGAAGTGGAAACTCGATCCGCAGGTAGAGCCACTGAACAGAAGTGGTATATATTACAGAACCACTGAGCAAAAGTGTTAAAATCACTAATTTCCCCGTACACATATAATCTAACTAGATGTAATGATAAATGCAAATACAAAATCAAAATGCATGCCTTATAATATAATAGGAAGCAAGCGTGATAAATATCAGGATTAGTAATGTAATGTCAGAATGATGCATGTTCATACAGTTTTCACAGAAATTGAACATACTGAATAACAAAATTATCAGAAGAGAACACACCTGAAATAAAAGACTCAACGACGATACTAACGTCGACTAGACTCAGCTCTACCACTAAAATGAACAAGAGTAGAACCTACGAATAACAATTAACACTAGACACCCTACTATGCCACTATACTGATAAGTATACTAATTAGAAATAAACTAAACGAACGTGTGGGTCCCGTAGATTGACAAACAAAAGGTCGTCCAAGAGGAGGAGGAGGAGGTAGATGCTCGGGGTCGGAATCCACGTCACCTAAACTAAACAAAAACCGATTAAGAATCCGTTACAAATAACTTCTAGATAACAAAATGAACTTAAAAGCCCTAAAAACGACACTTCAGGTTCGAATTTTAAAAAACAGACATCGTCATCGGAATCAGGACGTTAAAAACATAAAGTGGGCCCGGATCAGAAAAGTCAACTGTTGATGTTAGCACTGGTCAACACTGATGTCAATAGTAATGTCAGCGGATGACATCAACAGTGACATCAACGGGTCGGTCGAGTTGGGTCGGATGTCTGGTCGGGTCGGTCAGGTGTCAGGTTAGGCGGTCGGGCGGTTCGGTCCAGTCGAGCTGGCGGTTCGGTCCGGTCTAGACTTTCTAGGAAAACCCAGAATTTACCCAGAAAAACTGTAATTCCCAGATTCGACCACTCCTAATTCGATTTTAAACACGACCCATCCTATCTCTAATTCGAACAACAACACTAAAACCAAAACAAAAGCAAAATAACATTCTCCTATGCTATAAACATTCGAAACAGAAACAACAACAAAAGAGTATAAAGTTTGAACCATATCAGATAGAAGAAACGACACTGTAAAGATGAAAATTCCACCGAAAGAAGATACACTCAGAAGATAGATTCGAAGAACTGATTAGGGAGATTTTATGATTCTAAAATAGAAATTTTTAGAATAAATACTTCCCCTGATAGAATCGAAACGGTAAGAAAGGAAGAGGACAATTACCATTTGAAAATGGTAAAATCCCCAAACAAGGGTCTGAACTTTTAAATAACCCTACAAGGCCCCCAAACTTTACTTATTTTACAAAGTGGTCACTGAAATCCCCAAATTCTAGGATTTTTAGATTAGGGATTTTGACTTAAATTGGGGAAAAACTTAGGGGTGTGACATATTAAGTACATTAGTCCCTATGGAGAACGATATTCGATAAATACTTATCATTATCTTACTTGACGTGTACACTTGCACTTAATCACGCTTTTTTTACACGCGTCAGCTAGTCTATCCAGAATTTCTATACTCTCATGGGGTGGCCGATCTAAGAAGGTGTCATTGGCGAAAGCATCAAGTATCATCCTCGGAGGGTGTTCACTGTATTATAGAAGATGGATACTTGGGTCCACTCTTGCCTAAAGGATATTATGTCGTTTCTGAGTTTGTCAATCATATTGGTATAATTGAATCTAGCAATGAAACTTCGGCATAATTCTGTCCATGAATTCAACGATCCCATTTGAAGGTTATTTAACCATGCTTTCGCCCTATCCCTCAGTGAATAGGGAAATAATTTCTGTTTGAGGATGTCAGCTGAGACTCCCGGTAGCTTAAGCGAATTACAAATCTCCAAAAAGGACTTAAGATGTTATCGAGCATCTTCAATGATCGAATCCCCAAACTGGCCTAAGGTGTTGATCATGTTGAACATGACCGGTTTTAGTTTGGCTTCTATATTAGGCATCACAACAGCATGAGTTAAACCATCTAAATCTTTCTCTAAATAATTTCGAACAGTTCGAGCGCGTTCTTGTCTTAGAATATTTACTAGATCAACTATTGCGAAGGCACCATGGTTGTTTGCTGCGGCAACGTTTATACCCGCATTGTTTTTTTGGCTGGGATCTATGTTCATTCTTAGGCGTGCCCTTCGTTGCAGATCTCGTGCTATTTTTTGATTTCTGGGTTGTAAGGGTATTGATTAATTGTAGGGTTGAACCTGGTCATGCACAAAACAATCCACGGAAGTTAAACTAAAACTAAAACTAACTAAATAAACTAAAATAAAAAAATATACAAAAATAATTTGTAGTAAAATTGAGCGTCAATACTCGGCAACGACACCAAATCTGATGGAGGCTATGGTGTCCTTGTTAAAATCCTCCTTTTTCAGATTGTAGTATTTAAGATGTCGGTCTCACGAGGATTGTGTCGATTCTACTACTTCTTATAACTACACTTAAGAAATTAAAAACACAAATAATGGGATTGGTTTTAATTGCATTAACTAGATTACATTAAATTATTGCAAAGGATGTTATGTCGTTTCTAAGTTTATCAGTCAAATTGGTATAACTGAATCTGGCAAGGAAGCTTCGACATAATTCTGTCCATGAGTTCAACGATCCCAGCTGAAGGTTGATTAACAAAGATTTTGTCCTATCCCTCAGTGAATAGGGGAACAATTTCAGCTTAAGGAAGTCTGCATAGTGTTATATTATAGCAAAAGATGTTATGTCCTTTCTGAGTTATCAGTCATATTGGTGTAACTGAATCTGGCAAGGGAACAATTTAATATAATCTAGTTAATGCAATTAAAACCAATTCCATTATTTGTGTTTTTAATTTCTTAAGTGTAGTTATAAGAAGTACTAGAATCAACATAGTCCTCGTGGGATCGGCATCTTAAATACTACAATCTGACAAAGGAGGATTTTAACAAGGATGATGAGTGTTGAATATGCGCAATTAGAGTGCAAGTGTACACTTCAAGTGATAAGTGATAAGTATTTATCGAGTTATCGTCTCTTCAGGGATTGGTGTACTTAATATGCTTCCTTCGGTCTTCTTGCTTCTGTAAAATAAAAGTAAAAACATAGATAAGTTTAGGTATTGATTAAACTAAATAAACTAAACTAATTAAAGAGAGATCAAATATGAGAGAGAGAGGGTAGGATCTAGTGGTGTTGTATAGTGGAATTGATTGATTTGTTTCTATCCAATGCAATTGCATTATACTGCCTCAGTAGTACTACAGATACTGTCACGACAGTGATAATGTTCTCTGCCGTGGCAATCCCTTGCTCTTGGACAGATTTACCAAAGTTTGGAAAAGTGTCCTTGAATGGCTCCGCTTATCCCTAAGTCAAAACACTGTTGAAGGTCAGTCCTTGATGATACCTCTCAGTGTTAATCAATTATAACCAACAACCAATCCCACACTTCTTTTAGCCGCTGAAACTCTTAACCTATCCCTAGGCCGAGTTAGTATCCTCCAATCAAGTTGAATATCGCACTTATTCCTTTCGTTACTCTAACTCTTCCGAGTCTAGACAAATAGATTACTTACAAACTTCCTTCTCGGGCTTGGATGCAAGAACAAATAATGACAAAAAGTAAACAAACTTTGATATTTTATTACATAGAAACAAGATATAAGATAAAATCTCCTCTCACAAATACTCAACAACCTTCAGCAAACCCTAAGAGAACTTAGACCATGATGGGAAGAATTGTTCCTAAAACTCTCTAAAGATTTGGCTCTCTAGATCTATGTATATGTGTGTAACCCCTAGGACGGCTATGCCTTATATAGGCTTGGCCTAGGGCAAACCTTTCCTAAATAGAGTATAACTTGGAGTAGGGAACAAGTTATGTACATAGGGTAAATATTTCCAAGTTTAATCTTCTAGAATGTTTCTTCCTGCGTGGCCTTGTCCTTGGGCTTTTCTTGTATTGTTCAGCTTCATTTCATGGGCTTCTTGTTCAACAACGTTTTCCATATTTTTCTCCTTCAATTGCCAACCATATTGCTTTTTCTCCCATGTTACCTCGGCATCAGGTCCTGCCTCGGCAATACTTATTCCTGCACAGATATTAAAATGTAGTAAAGTATGCCTTTTCTACATATATTATCTTTAATGACAATCCCTAAATATATCACATTAAGCACATGCATTAGTTCAAGTAGATGTAGATTTGATGATAAGTGCCCATGAAAAGTGTAGAAAGTGTTAGTGAGTTGAGCACTTATCACACCTCCAAACTCGAACTATTGCTTGTCCTTAAGCAATGTAAACCAACAATTTGTCAAACTGTATTCTCTCTTGGTCTTATGCTTCCATCCATTCTCCCTACAATAACTATGTCTATTCTTTAGACTTAACCTTTCGGTTACCTAAGGGTATACCTAGAAGACAAACTATAAGGCTAATGTGTGTGTGTGTTTTTATGGACAAATTTGATTAAAGGTCTTCTTAGATAAACTCTAAGTTCAAGACAAATAGGCTTGGATTTAGTATACTCTTCTTATGACAACAATTCCTTAAGACAATTTCAGGCACCTCAAGTGTTTTGTTTTCTATTTCTTAACTCCTTATTTCTTTTGCTATTCTTTTTATACATACTAGGGCCAATTTTGGGCATCTCTAGCATGAAGAAGAGTATTTCCTAGAGCCGGTCATAGGCACCTCTAGTCACCTTTCCAAAGATCTAAGTCTTTATCACCTAAGTTTATTAAAAGAATTTCTATAGTCAAACAAGTCCCAAAAGTGTTTTAAATTTCAACCGTATATTAAGCTTCTAAGTTTTTCTCCTTAAGTATCCTAGAATTAAGCCTTCAAAACAGATCCTAACTATGGTAAGGAGAAAGATTTCTATTGCCTTCAAGAATAAAATAAGACAATACTGATGAAGAGCAGTGCAAGAGTATGACAACAATTTCAAGTAAAGTGGTGGACATAAAACAAAAAATTTTATCACTAAAAATTTCCTTTTTATGGCGAGGCCTTGGTAGTAGATTGCCTCGACAATGGCTCTACACCCTAAAACTCAAACCAAGCATTGTCCTCAATGCTTAATTTAGGGGCAGGCAATAAGTAAAAATTATAAGAAGGTAAAAGAAAACAATTTATATAAGCAACAAGAAGAAAAAATTATGATGATTCGCAAGAACTCTCTTCCACAATTTGTCTTATTGGTCTAGCTGCTGATTGTTGTGCCCTTGGTGATGGTAATGGTGATGGCTTTGCTCTTCTCGGCGGCTGAACTCTCGTTGGTGTTTCCCGTTTCGTTGGGGCATTGACATCTTCTCCTCCTTCATTGTCAGTGCCCATGATCTTTGTGCTGCCTTCGTTCTCTTGATCTGCCCTGACATGTTGGATGCTTGTCTCAGCATCGAATGAATTATAGTAGACGTATTCATCAATTTCCCTTGAAAGACTTTCCATTAGAATTGGGGATCTTTAGGTAATGCTAAAGACTGTCCTTCGCTTAGAGGGTCTTCTACTTGCAGATGATGCCGCGGCAACGTCTGCTGCCCTATATTAGCCAGCTGCATTGAACTGTTTCTGTGGTCTAGAGGTGAAAAATGGTCTCGACCCTGGGGATGGAGTAGTCTCTATGTAGGGCGCTGCCATGGCAAATATGTTGGCAGGGAATTTTGGGAATCGTGCTCCTTGGTTGGTAAAGTTCTGCACCATCATCTTTGTAAGGGTGTTGTTGAAGTCTCTTTGGTATTCCATATATCTCTGTTGGCAAAGGTCCATGGCTTCCATCCTATGAAGAATTTCTTGATAAGGGTCTGCTGTGGCAGGGGCTTCGACAGTGCCAGACATCTCTGTCGTGTATTGAGTGCCGATAGTGAAGTCAGCAATGAACTAATGTGGTGTTGCCTGGATAGGTTTTGCCTGCGTGATTTGCGTTACTCTGTGGCAGAATTCTCTAATCCATCCTTGCCTAGTTGGTGTGTATCCGTCCGTGTCTTCAATCGGTACTCCTACAGCAATACATAAACTATATATTAAATAGGGAAATATAAAGGTCCACGTTCCTTCTTACCATAATTATGAATTTCGCGTAGATTGATTTCTCCAATATTTATACTTCTCTTGGTGATGATGGACTGGATCAACACCAATCTCTTGCGGTCCACTGTGCTATTGTGGGAGGTTGGGATGAGTCATCTCTTGACGAAGGTACACCATAATTTGGCCTCGGGCTTGAGGCTTTTCCTTGTCACAGAATCTCTATGGGCACCGGTTTCCCATGGAGTGTTGTTGTAACAAAGGTCATCCTTGATCAATTCATAGTCCTTGGTGGTGATGTCGTCCTTGAATTTGGCATGCCTATCTCGTTTTGGTGCTAGGCCGTAGAAATCGTTGATTGTTTCAATATCAAGGTGGACAAGTCTACCTCGACAGTGGACATAGATGTTGTTCCAACTCGTCCCATATGCATAAAACTCGCGCACTATGTTGCATTAGGCTGGTCAGGTTGTAAGTAGAATAGTTGCCATTTCTGAAGTTGAATTTTGTTGAACAGATAGTGTTCAATGTCTAAATTTTCCTCTTTAGATTGTTGAAATCCTTGCTCCTCCCACAACTGTCTAGCGAAAAAAGATCTGTTGAATCTTTCTACAACAATGACGGGGAAAATCTAGTGTATGCTGCCATTGATGATCTGTAAAGGTTGAGAGTCTTGGTGAAAGACTCTGAAAATTTTAAGAAGAATTGTAAGAGTATTTTGATAGCAAGATTGAGTAGAATGCTAAAGAATTCAAGAATGCAAGAGTGATTAGTTCAACTGAAGGATGCTTCTTATATAGGCCTCGGCAGTGTGACTATTTTAACCACTAGCTGTTTTGTAGCCGTTTTGAGTTTACTGCCGTTTGTATTTACTGCCGCCGTAGAAAACTCGATAAATAGTCGTTACACTGTTTCTACCCGTTAGGGCTGCTGTGGATTCTAACATTGTTTACTACCTCAACAGAATTCCTTTTATGAAATATTTCTCCTTTATTCTTGCTTATTGTCCTAACCTAAAAAGATAAAGAAAGAAACATTCAAGTAATGAGAAGATAATTATTCTTAATATCTTAATTAAGAAAATTCATGAAAATGAAATAAAAGAGAAAATTAATATAAAATAAGAATATCAAGAAAACTTATGGAGGATCGTTTCCGATATTTCTTATAGTCCATCTGCACCCTCCATCGAGTGATCATTCTACCCAAAAAGATATGGGTTAATGTGGGTACAGACTCCCATTTGTGTGATCATAGTGGAGGTTTCTTCTGTTCGTGTTCTTTTGTAGTCCATGCCTCTCCTCGAACTTGATATCATTCGTGAAGAAGAGATGAATATCATGTTAGAAAAAATTATATCAATATCCAACCATTTAATTACCTCATTATCGTTAACTTTCATCATAGTTAGATATAGCCTTCGTTGTCGTGGCAATTGCTGTGATAGCCAATTGTCGTGACAATTTTTTGCTAAAATTCAGTGTAAGTCAAGTAAAGAATCATCTTTTTTGAAGTCTTCAAGAATCAACCCACATTGTTTTTTATGCTTCTCAGAAATCTTTATCAATAGAGACTTTGGTTTGGAACTAATATTAGGTGGAATTACCACAAAATATCATCTTCCAAACAATCATATCATATTTATGATGGCTTTAAATCTTGTAACATTGACTCCTTAGAAAATACCTACAATGGAAGAGATGAGTTTTTAAAGAATTCAAAAGGTTCAATCTTTACCATCTCATATTTCATTATCATGGCATCGCCATCTTGTTGATCGAGTATGTCATCATGTAACTGCCCCGACAACTGTGAGCGAGAATAATCCTCATATTCCTTCTTCAGCATCATTGTAACATCCTGGGAACCAGACTCTTCAGAATTTTCTATAGCATTACCCTCATCAGCCTTGTTGAGTGGTATCATAACATTGCCCTGTTCAAGCTTCTCTACTATCACGGTGGGAATCTCGACAGACTCATTTACTGGTTGACAGTCTTTCTCATCAACATGTTCTAGACTCAGAGGTTTCAGAATTTCCTCTTTGTCCTCTAATGTTGGGATTTCAGGATCCCTAAGGATTGATTGTTGTGTCATGTTCTCCATGGTATATATGGATCTCCGCAATTGATTTTTCTAATCTCTCAAGTGTGCATCCCATTTAGCTATGTGTGCATCCATGTATCTTGACTGCTCTATCAATAATTCTTCAATTCTAGCCATTGATGCTTTCAATGTTTCCTCCAATGAATTTGGATACTCTTGAGAAAAATTTTATTGCCATGACATATCTGTATCATCAACAAAATTTTCATGGTAAAAGAAATTTTTAGCGTTTTGATCATACCATAAAGGATTTTGTTGTTGATTCCTTTTATGGTCCTCTTTGTGGCTATAGGTTCCTTTATTGTATGTGTAATACCCCCAAAAATTATATCTAATTTTAAAAGCCCTAATTTTAAAATCCCTAATTAAAAACTCTTTTTAGATTCCCAATTTCTGAAACCCTAATTTTTTTTTTGAGGTTTTAAATTGATTTTCTATATTTAAGGGAAAATTTTTGAGATAAGATTATAAAGTTTTGAAAGTTTAAATATGAATTTAAAGATTAAAAGTTAAAGTGATGTTTTAAAATTAGATGACTTTTTGGATAACTAATTTGCTTTTAAACTGAGATTAATTTTTTTATTAAGAGTTTTTCTACAATCAATCTTTTTATTAAAAATATTATTTTATTTAATTATTATTTTATCAAAACTCTTTGTTTAATATTATATATATTATATAAAGTCTCAGATAAAGATAAGAAGCTCATTTAAAATTATACAATCTTATTTTTTTATCATTATTATATTTATAATATGATCTAATAGAATTTTAATTCTACTTAAACTCAGTTATTTTTCTCACTATAAATACATATTGTGATCTAAGAGAAATCACTATATTATTTTTCCTCCATCAAGATTCTCTAAAAACTTTGTTCTCACTCTTTATTTCTGTTCGAGATCAAAACTATGTTATGCAATAATTTGAGTCGTTTTGGCTAAGGTGTGTTCTTTTACTAGTGCTAGATGTGTTTATCTAAAATATATATTTTTCTGTGACATGTTTAATATTGTGATTTTAGAAATATATAAAACTTTTGGATTTTAAAATCCTACACTTTTGTGAGTAAATATGATTTTAAATCCTGTGAATATGTATTTTCGGATAAATTATGATTTTGGATTGAACTATGATTGAAATATGTAGTTGTGATTTGTGTTTTGCGTACATCTTGTTTTGTATTGTTTTTCTAAAATATTACTCTTTAAAAATAATTTTATAAATCATGTCTTTTTTGTTTTTATATACCTCTTTGTGATACGCTAAGTTCTTTAGGTTACTTTATCTTAGTTTTCTCTTACAAATCTGTGGGCTTTAAGCAATTCAATACCTAAAGAATCTCATATTTTATCTGGTTATTTTATTATTTAATATAAAACTAACTTTTAATCATTATTATTTTTAGAAACTTCGATGCATTTGAGAATTATGGTTATTTCAGTATATATAAATATTTTATTTGAATCATCTGAATATAATATTATTTTAATGAGTTTTAAGATAACGTATTTGGAGAATTTTAACTCTTTTCAAGTCATCAATTCTTAATTATAATTTTAATTTTGGGTTTTAACGAATTATTAAGTATTTAAATATTTTAAAGTTACTATAAAATAATATAAATTAAATTAATTTTGAGGGTAAAGTTTTTAATGTTAACTTTTTAGGTTCAACCTATCTCTTCTTGTGCTAAATATGTGTTTTCTTTTTGTGCTATATGTGTTCTCTTACTAGTGCTATATGTTTTTTTTAAATATACTTTCCTGTAATATGCTTTGAAAAATATTCGTGTTTTGCTGTCATGTTTAATTTTTGTATTGTGACTTTGATTGTGTATTTGTGTTTGAGGACTCATACTTTTGCGAGTAATTATGATTTTAAATCATGTGAATTTGTGATTTTGGATAAATTAAGATTTCGGATTAAACTAAGATTTAAATACGTAGTTGTGATTTGTGTTGTGTGTACATCATGTTTTTGCATTGTTTTTTTTCTAAAATATTACTCTTGAGAAATAATTTTATAAACTTTGTTTTATTGTCTTTATCTTCATCTTTAAGATACGCTAAGTTCTTTAGGGTTACTCCATCTTAGTTTCCTCTTATAAATCTTTGGATTTTTGGCATTATGGTACCTGAAGAATCTCATATTTTATCTATTTTTATTTAATATGAAACAAACTATTAGATTTTTCAAATTATTATTATTATTCTAGAAACTTTGATACATTTGGGAATTAAGATTATTTTTAGTATACATAAATATTTTTTTTTATATTAAGATATTTAATTTGAACCATCAAATTATAATATTAATTCAATAAGTTTATGAGATAATGTATTTTGAGAATTTTAACTATTCTTAAATTATCAATTCTTAGTTAGAATTTTAACCTTCGGATGTGATGAATTATTAAGAATTTAAATATTTTACAGTTATTATAAAATAATATAAATTAAATTAGTTTTGAGTTTAAAGCTTTTAACGTTAACTTCCTAAATTCGACTTGTTTCTTCTTGTGCTAAATATATATTTCTTTATGTGTTATTGACGAATGAATTCAAATGTGTCTTTTCTTCTTGTGCTAAATGCGTGTTCTTTTTTTGTGTTAAATATGTGAGTTTTCACGTGCTATTGTTAATTGAATACAAATGTGTGTTTTCCTCTTGTGTTAAATGTGTGTTTCTTCTTGTGCTATTGTAAAATGAATTTAAATGTGCGTTCTCTTCATGTGTTAGATTTTCTGTGTATTGTACTTATCCGTTATTGAGACTTTACGGTATATCGACACACTATATGATATTATGAATATTATGTTACACTATGAGAGTGCGATCAGGTTTATTGAATTCTGTGATTCGTATACTATACGGATATCTGTGTTGTGACATAAGATCATTGACATTTATTGCATTACATGTGCATGGGATGGATTGTACGGAGGAAGGTGGTTTTACCACACTGTGTTTTGGCGAAATAAGGGGTGAGGGGTTCTGGGGAACTACCTCCACTGTGATCGGTTGGCTTTGCCACCACTGTGTTTGGCGTTCGGAGTATGGGACTGCATTCTCTGTGATATTGCATTTTCTGTGACATTGCATTCATCACTCTTTGTGTTTATTTACTATGGAAGTTATATTATAATTGTGATTGTGATTTGAGTGATATTGTGATTTTTGTTTGCACTTTAGAGGCACACTGGGCTTTATAGCTCATTCTTTTAGTTTATTTTCTTTTTCAGATATATGACCCTAAGAGTTGGTACTTGGAGATCTCTACCGGACAACATTTTCTTTCAGTACGGTTATTTACAACCATTTTTGTTTTAGTTATTTTGGGATTATCATGGATCTAAGATGTTTTAAAACCTCATGTATAAAATTGTTTTACCATTTTTAAATCAGAATATTTACTTTTTAATTATGTTTTTATCTTTTGGTTTACAAATTGATTTTGTATCACTTTTTAAAATTTCTTGACATAAAAGTTTTAAAAACAACAATTTTAACCTACCGTACTCTTTAAGTTAAAATTAAGGGGTTACAGTATGGGCAATTGCTAACCAAATGATCATCTCTACAATTAAACAAAAATCTGCCCAGGCATGAACTTGTTGGGTTGCTCTTGGTTGACATAGATAATCATCATTTAATATAGGAAATTCTTGATTGGTTCGATTCATATCTTCCAACATCAACTCCCGAATAGATTTCTTTCTTTCTCCTTTCATCTTCAATTTGAAACACACCTATTTTTTGAAAAATAAAAATAAAATATGTTAGTAGAAATAACTAAAAGCAAAAAAATAAAGAAAACAAAATTTAGTTGCCAATTCACAGCAACGCCGCCAAAAACTTGATGCGTGTTGAATATGCACAATTGGAGTGCAAGCGTACACGTCAAGTAATAAGTGATAAGTATTTATCGAGTTATCGTCTCCTCAGGGATTGGTGTACTTAATATGCTTGCTTCGGTCTTCTTACTTCTGTAAAATAAAAGTAAAAACACAGATAAATTTGGGTATTGATTAAACTAAATAAACTAAACTAATTAAAGATAGAGAGAGGGTAGGATCCAGTTGTGTTGTATAGTAGAATTAATTGATCTGTTTCTGTCCAATGCAATTACATTGCACTGCCTCGGTAGTGACAATATTCTCTGCCTCGACAATCCCTTGCTCGTGGACAGATTTACCAAAGTTCGGTAAAGTGTCCTTGAATGGCTTCGCTTATCCCTAAGTTGAAACACTGTTGAAGGTCAGTCCTTGATGATACCTCCTAGCGTTAATCCATTATAACCAACAACCAATCTCATACTTCTTTTAGCCGCTGAAACTCTTAACCTATCCCTAGGACGAGTTAGTATCCTCCAATCAAGTTGAATACCGCACTTACTCTTTTCGTGAGTCTAACTCTCCCGAGTCAAGAAAAATAGATTACTTACAAACTTTCCTCCCGGGCTTGGATGCAAGAACAAAGAATGGCAAAGAGTAAGCAAACTTTGATATTTTATTGCATAGAAACAAGAAACAATATACAATCTCCTCTCACAAATACTCAACAACCTTCAGCAAACCCTAAGAGAACTTAGACCATGATGGGAAGAATTGTTCCTAAAACTCTCTCAAGATTCGGCTCTCTAGATCTATGTATATGTGTGTAACCCCTAGGACGACTATGCCTTATATAGGCTTGTCCTAGGGTAAACCTTTCCTAAATAAAGTACAACTTAGAGTAGGGAAGAAGATATGTACATAGGGTAAATATTTCCAAGTTTAATCTTCTAGAAGGTTTCTTCCCGCGTGGTCTTGTCCTTGGGCTTTTCTTGTGTTGTTCAGCTCTGATTCTTAGGCTTCTTGTTCAACAACGTTCTCCACATTTGTCTCCTTCAATTTCCAAACATATTGCTTTTTCCCCTCTGCTGCCTCGGCACCAGGTCCTGCCTTGGCATCATTCTACTGCCTCGGCAATACTTGTTCCTACACAGATATTAAAATACAGTAAAGTACGATATTTCTACAAATATTATCTTTAATGACATAATCCCTAAATATATCGCATTAAGCACATGCATTGGTTCAAGTAGGTGTAGATTTGATGATAAATGCTCATAAAAAGTGTAGAAAGTGATAGTGAGTTGAGAACTTATCAAAGGACTCCATAGCCTCCATCAGATTTGGGTCGTTGCTGGGTATTGGCGCTCAATTTTACTACCAATTATTTCTGTATATTTTTTTATTTTAGTTTATTTATTTAGTTTTAGTTTTAGTTTAACTTTTGTGGGTTGTTTTGTGCATGACCAGGTTCAACGCTACTATTGATCAATACTCTTACGATCTAGAAATCAAAAAAACAGCACGGGATCTAAAACGAAGGACACGCGCTTGAACTGTTCGAGACTATTTAGATGGGTATGAACGTCGCCGCGACAGACAACCATTGTGCCTTCGCAGTAGTTGATCCAGTAAATATTCCAAGATTGGAATGTGCTTGAACTGTTCAAGACTATTTAGAGGAAGATTTAGATGGGTTAACTCATGCTGTTTTGAGGCCTAATATAGAGGCCGAACTAAAACCGGTTATGCTCAACATGATCAACACCCTATGCCAGTTTGGGGATTCGGCCAATGAAGATGCTTGATAGCATCTTAAGTCCTTTTTGGAGATTTGTAATTTGTTTAAGCTGTCGGGAGTCTCAGTTGACATCCTCAAACGAAAAATACTTCCCTATTCACTGAGGGATAGGGAGAAAGCACGGTTAAATAACCTTTAACCGGGATCGTTGAATTCATGAATAGAATTATGCTGAAGTTTCATTGCTAGATTCAGTTATACCAATATGACTGAAAAACTCAGAAATGGCATAATATCCTTTAGGGAAGATGAAGACGAATCAATGTATGAGGCTTGAGAAAGATACAAAGAATTAAACAGAAATTGCCTTGTGCATGGTCTGCTTGAGCGGACCCAAGTATCCATCTTTTACAATGCAGTGAACACCCCTACGAGGATGATGCTTGATGCTTCCGTCAATGGCACCCTCTTAGACCGTCCCCATGATAGTTTATAAATTTTGGATAGGTTGGAAAAGAATGACTATCAACACCCAACCACCCGAAGAGGTATAAATAGGCAAGGTATGACAACTTCTGATTCTGCAGATTCTATCATAGCACAGCTATTCGCCTTAACCAACATGGTCAAAGATCTGCATAAACCAAGTCACGTTCGAGAAGTAAAAGCAGTCATCGTTGATGCGTGTTAAATATGCACAATTTAGTGCAAGTGAACATGTCGCCATGTAATAAAGTGATGAGTACATCAGATATCGCCTCCACAGGGATTGGTCTACTTAATATGCTTCCTTTCGTCTTCTTGCTCTGTAAAGAAATAAAATAAACACAAATGATTGGATTGTGATTTAACTAAATAAGGAAAACTAAATAAAGATAGAAAAATCAAATAGAGATAGTGGCTAGGATCCAATTGTATTGTATAGAGGATTCAGTTGACTTGTTTCTGTCCAATGCAATTGCACAACACTGCCTCGACAGAACTGTAGATTACTACCTCGACAGTGAAGATACTCGCCTGTGGCGGTAATCCCTTACTCTTGGGTAGGCTTTACCAAAGTTCGACAAAGTATCCTTATATTTACTTTGCTTATCCCTAAGTCGAAGTACTATTGATGACCAGTCCTTGATGATACCTCTACGTGTTAATCAATTATAATCATCAACCAATCTCATACTTCTTTTAGCCATTGAAACTCTAAACCTATCCCTAGTCCGAGTTAGTGTTTCGCGATTGAAATACCGTACTTATTCCTTTCATGAATCTAACTCTCCCGATATTAGATAAATAGATGACTTTTATAAACTTCTCCCCCGAGCTTGAATGTAAGAATAAAGAATGACAAAGAATAAGCAAAATTCAATATTTTTTACATTGAAAACAAGAAAAAAAGTTCAACTTCCTCACACTAATACCTTACAACCTTCACCTAAACCTAACAAACTTAGAATATAATGTAAAAGAAAAGAAAAACTAAAAGATGAAATCTAAGCTCTCTAATTCTATGAATCAATAGAATGCCCTTCTCCTTGGACGGCTAGGTCTTATATAGGCTTGGCCTATGGCAAACCTTTCCTAAGTAGAATATAACTTGGAGTAGGAAACAAGTCATGTACAAAAATAAAATATTTCCAAGTTCATTCCATCTAGAAGGCTTTCTCGCATGGCTTTATCTTTATGCTTTCCATGCGCTATCCAACTCCGATCCTGGGGCTTTTTGTCTAGCAACATTCTTCTCATTTTTCTCCTCAGATTGCCTGCCATATCGCTGCTTGTTCTCTGCTGCCTCGACATCAAGTCCTGCCTCGGCCTCAGTTTACTGCCACGGCAATGCTTCTTCCTGAACAGATACAAAAATGCAGTAAAATTTACCTTTTCTATAAATATTATCTTTAATAGCATAATCCCTAAATATATCACATTAAGTATATGCATTGGTCCAAGTAGGTGTAGAATTAGTGATTAATGTCCATGAAAAGTGTAGAAAGTGATAGTGAGTTGAGTACTTATCAACCGTTCTTTGCGAAACATGTGGTAACAGCCATGATTCGAACGCATGCCTGTACAATCCAGAATCTTCCTTCTATGTTAGAAACTTTAATAGAAACAATATGTCCAACAATTACAACCCATCATGGAGAAAGCATCCTAATTTCTCACGGAGTAATCCTAATAATACACTTAACACGCAACATCAACCAGTACAATCTACGGGATTCCAGTAAAATAATAGATTTGCTCATCAGAAGATGTCGCAGCAGGCACCGCCGCCATAGCAAACAACAGACGTCCAAACTTTGGATAATACACTGCAAACATTTATGGCCCAGACTGGTGCATACATTGCAAACACTAACAAGTTCATTTAAAGAGCCGACACCTTCATAGATAGAATAAAAATGAGAATGTAGAATAACGAAGCTGCTCTCAAAGCACTAAAAACTATAGTAGGACAAATGACACAACAGATGAATAGCAGACCCATAGGAGGTCTCCCTAGCAATACTGAAGTCGCTAGAATTGGTTCTTATGAACAATGTAAAGCCATATCGACCAGAAGTGGATTACAACTAAAGGACCTTGAAATACCTGCTCAAACAGTAGGTAAGGCCCCTGAAACAGTAGCCCCTAAAAAAGCTACTGGTGAAACATCTAAGGCAAATGAACCAACAGATACTGCCGATGACATTACCGCAGTAGATGATGCCATAACCACACCACATATAAGATTCCAGTGTGATGAAAAGATCGAAGATCTGCGTCTACCACCACCTTTTCCTCAAAGGTTAAAACAAAAAAAGCAAAAGTACCAGTTTAGGAAATTTCCGGATATACTAAAACAGGTACACATAAACATACCTTTGGTGGAGGCAATAAAGCAAATGCCAACTATGCCAAGTTCCTTAAAAATATTATATCCAAAAGGACAAAAATTGGGGAATTTAAAACAGTTGCCGTAAAACAAGGATGTGTGGCAATACTGCACAATACAGTGATGCTGTAACTAGCAGATCGCTCTTACGTGCAACTAGAAGGAAAAATTGAAGATATTCTGGTAAGGATGAATAAATTTATTTTTTCTGCTAACTTCTTAATTCTTGATTGTGGAGTAGATGAACATGCACCAATCATATTAGGAAGGTCATTCCTAGCCACAGGGAGAACATTGATCGATTGTGAAAAAGGATAATTGATCATAAGGGTCAATGATCAACAAGTAAAGATCAATGTATTTAAAAATCTAAGGCATCAGGATGAACCAAATGAATGCGAAAGAATTAAAGTTAAAATTGAATTTAACTTCAATCAAAAAGCAGATTGCCTGGACAAAGTCTACCAAGGCAACCTCTGCCAAGGCAACTGATGCGTATATGATGCGTGTAATAAAAGCGCAATTGAGTGCAAGTGTACACGTCACCAAGTAATAAAGTGATAAGTATATCGTGTATCGTCTCTACAGGGATTGATATACTTAATATGTCCCCCCTTTGTTCCCTTGCTCCTGAAAATAAAGTAAAAACACAAATAAGTAAATTTGGTTATCTAACTAAATAATTAAATAACAAAATATAAAATAAAAGCTTAAGAACGATATAGAGAAAGCAGGTAGGATCCAATTGCGTCAATTAGTGGATTCAATTGATCTTCTTCTTGTCCGATGCAATCATACAACACTGCTTCGACAGTACTGCAGATACGGTCTCAGCAGTATTGGTGTTCTCTACCGCGACAATCTCTTGCTCTTGGGCAGAGGTATCAAAGTTCAGCAAAGTATCCGTAGTTGACTCCGCTCATTTTTAAGTCAGAGTGCTGTTGATGACCGGTCCTTGACGATACCTCTCAGCGTAAATCAACGATAACCACCAACCAATCCAACACTTCTTTTAGCTGTTGATTCAAGGCTTTCTTAGATAAACTCTAATTTCAAGATAAATAGAATTTTGGACTAAAGTTGTCTCCTAAAAACAACAAGTCTTGAGCCAATTTCGGACACCTCAAGATATGCATTTTCTATTTTCTTCTTTTTATGATTTTGTGTTCTTATTAACCACCTATTTAGCATACTGGAGCCAGTTTCGGGCACCTCTAGCACGAAGGAGAGCAAAACTAGAGCCAGTGATAGGCACCTCTAGTTATTTTTCCAAAAGGTTCTAAGTCTTTATCACCTAAGTTTATTAAAAGAATTCATAAATCAAACAAGTTCAAAAAGTGTTTATTTTCTTTCTAACCCTAAAGCAAGCTTCTAAGTTTTATTCCATGAGTATCCTATGGTTATCCCTTCAAAACAGAACTTGGCCATGGTAAGGAGAAAGATTTCTATAGCCTTAAAGGAGTAAACTAAAACAAAGCTGATGTAGGGCAGTGCAAGATTACAAACAGAAATTCAAGAAAAAAGAATATTGTAAGAAAAATTTTCAGAAAAAATTTACTCCCTTTTCATGGTAATGCCGCGGTAGTGGGTAGCCTCGGTAGTGCTTCTGCACCTTCAAACTCCCCCAAACTCAAACCTAATATTATCCTCAATGCTCAAAATATAAGGCAAACAACAGAAAACAAGGATAGTAAAGTATAAGGGATTAAATAGATTCTGATTGTGATTTAGAAGGGCTGCTGGAAATAGCTGCCCTTTTAGGTTTCCCTGCCGATGCTTTTTGTCTGGATCTTTGTCTTGGTGATTGCTGTGTTTTTGCTTGCCGGGGCGGTTGTACTCTGGTGGGTGTTTGTTTCTGCAGTAGGGCCGTAACTTCATCTCCTTCTTCTTCTTCGTTTGTATGCATCACCTCTGTTTCGCCCCCTGCTTCGGTAGTTGATATTCTTTCTTGGGCATGCGATGAGCTCTCATAGACATATTCATCAATCTGTCTAGAGAGACTATCTTCAGAGAAACTACTTATGGGGATAGGACTCTGTGGTGGAGAGTTGAAGACGTCTTTTCTTTTTGATGGTCGTCTGCTGCTTGATGATGTTGCGGCCATGCCTTGAATCTTGTTGAACAAGTATGATTCAATGCCGAAGTATATCTCATTGGTCTGTAAGAAGCCATTAATTGTTCGTGGAGAATGGGTTGAGAAATTCTAGAGTAATAGAGAGAATCCTGAAAATTTCAAAAGATTGGAAAAATAGTGAGAGCAAGATTGTTCAAGAAAGCAAAAGTAGCAAGAATGCAAGAGTAAATAATGCACAACAATGAGTCTGCTTATATAGGCTGTAAAAATATGACTGCTAAAAAAATAGCCGTTAGGCATTTACTGCCTTGATACACAACTACTGCTGCGACGGGTTTCTTGGCAGAGAGCCGTTACACTGTTTCTGCCCGTTAGGAATTCTACGGCTCTAACATAGTGCACTACCGCGGCAACAGACTTTCTGTTGTGGTATAATTTTTTTTGCATTTGTTTCTTTATTTATTCTAAAAAACAGAAAAATATGAAATACTGAAAATGATAATATAAAAATTAATCCTAATATAATAACTAAAATGGAAGGGAAAAGATTATGTTACTTTTGGAGTTCATGTGAATGCATCTCCCACTTTCATTATCTCTTTCTGGTCTGTATCTTTCTTCATGAATTGGCCAGTCCCTTCAGTGCATTTGACTTCTCGTTTGGGTTTTATTCATTTGCCGAATAGTCTGCCGAGCGTGCTGCCTAGGCATGATGTTTTAGTACCCTGATTTGTTGTGTGGAGAGCCTTATATTCTTCTAGAGCGTATGAATTTATAAGATTGTGGAAATTCAACTTGACTTGTTGATCGTTTATCTGCATTGTGAGCTCGCCATTTTCCATATCAATGATGATGCGTCCAGTAGCAAGGAAAGGTCGACCCAATATGATCAGTGCATTATCGTCGGCTTCACAGTCAAGGACAAGAAAGTCGGCAGGAAATATAAACTTGTCAACCTTCACCAGAATGTCCTTAATTTGCCTTCAGGATGCACAAAAGACCGATCCGCAAGTTGGAGCAGTATTATTGTTGGTTTTTCCCGTCCTATTCCGAGTTTTTGAAAAACTGATTTGGGCATAAGGTTGATGCTTGCTCCCAATTCGCATAGGGCCTTTCCTTTATAACCATCCTCAATCGCACAAAGGATTATGAAGCATCCAGGATCTTTTAGCTTCGGCGGCATACGATTATGCAACATGGCCATGCAACCTTCAGTGGCTGCTACCGTTTCAAATTCCCCTAGCCTTCATCGTTTGGATACTATGTCTTTTAAGAACTTGGCATAGTTGGGAATTTGTTCAATAGCCTCAACTAGTGGCAAGTTGATATGGACCTGCTTCAAGATGTATGGGAATTTCTGAAATTGGTGGTCCTGTTTATGCTTTTTCAACCTCTGTGGGAAAGGAGGTGGTGGTATGATATCCTCCAAGTTTCCTTGGATATTGAGTTTAATACCTGGGGTGAATTTATCTGCAGCTGCCTCGGCAGGTGGTTCTGGTACTGCTGATTCTGTTATCGTGGCAGTGCTCTTGATAGGGTCCTGCTCAGCTTCTGAGTCCTCATGGTGTTGCTTTTCTGGTTGGACTCTATCAGTTGAGGTCCCTTCTTTATCTCTTACTTGTAGGCTACTCCTTGTTGTGATTACCTTGCTTTGCTCATGGTCTAACATCTTAACAACTTCAGTATTGCTAGGTAAACCCCCTGGTGGTCGAGTATTTTGTCGTTGGGCAAATTGACCAACTTGGGTTTCTAAAGACTTTATCACTGCCTCCTGGTTCTGTAGTCTCATCTCAGTTCGGTTTATGAAGTCATCAGTAGGTTTCATGAAGCGATTATTCTCGATCATGTAAGCATCAGTCTTTGTCCTAAAAGTTATGAGAGAATCTGCCAATGCATTCAGAGACTGTTGTTGTTGTACCTGCTGTTATGGCATGGGCTGCTGAGTGTTTCTGTTGCGGCAGGTTCTGGCTGTGATGCTAGAATCCAGGGGCTTGATTAATTGGATTTAAGGCATTGTTAGAGTTACTCCATGAAAAGCTCGGATGTCTTTTCCAGGATGGGTTGTAGTTGTTGGACATCATTGGATTGTTTCTGTTATAGTTTCCAATATATAAACTAGTCTCCTCATCTTGCATGTAATACGATGAGTTAACTGCCTTAACATCATGTATGTTTCTCTAGGCTTGCATATTCTGAACCATCTTGGTCAGAGAAGTCAATTATGCTGCCACCGAACTGTATGTATCTACTTCATGGGCTTTGGCATGACGTCTCATTCCTCCTCGCCTTGATGTGGGAAATTGGAAATCGTTCCTTGCGAGTTTGTTCAGAATTTCAATGGCCTCCGCGGGTGCTTTATCCAAAAGTGTCTCATTCGTGGAAGCGTCTAACATCATCCTTGTGGAGGCATTGGTAGCATTATAAAACATGGAAACTTGCGTCCACAAAGGAAAACCATGTAGTGGGCATTTGTTTAACAATTCTCTGTAACGTTCCCATGCCTTATACATTGGTTCATCTTCATCTTGTCGGAATGATGTGATTTCATTATGGATGTGATTATAAAGATTTGTCAGATTAAACCTCGTAATGAATTCTCGACAGAGTTCCTCCCAAGATCCTATGGATCCTGCTGGGATACCATTCAACCAAGTTTTCGCCATATCCTTCAGTGAATAGGGGAACAATTTTAATCGCAAAATATCTTCATGGACTCTTTGAATCTTGAAAGAGTTGCACACTTCCATGAAAGATTTAAGATGCTGCCTTGCATCTTCAGTAGCAGACCCACTAAACTGTCCAATTCTGTTCAACATGTTGAACATCACTGGTTTGAGCTGAAAGTGAGTTGCTTTGACTTCTGGTGTGACTACGCCAAGGTTAAGTCCGTTTAGATCTTCCACCAGATAGTCTCTAACAGTGGGCTGCCTCGGCAATGGTTACGGCAGTGGCTGCTGCGGTATTGCAGGTGGCAGTACATTATGCTCAACAGGTAGAATTTGTCCTCGTGGTGGATCATCTATGACTTGGAACATGTTGCATCTCAGATGGTGTCTTGTGCTTTCAATCTCAGGATCCAACTCGTATAATGGACCACTTGGGTTTGCCCTAGTCATAAACCAAATAAATCAAAGTTAGTAAAAAAAATAATTAAAATTAAAGTTAGATAAAGAATGGTTAAAGAGCAAGAAAATAAAAAAAAAACAAAATTTAATTGCCAATTCCCGGCAATGGCCCAAAAACTTGATGCGTGTAATAAAAGTGCAATTGAGTACAAGTGTACACGTCGCTAAGTAATAAAGTGATAAGTATATCGTGTATCGTCTCCACAGGGATTGATAGACTTAATATGTCTCCCCTTTGTTCTCTTACTCCTGAAAATAAAGTAAAAACACAAATAAGTAAATTTGGTTATCTAACTAAATAATTAAATAACAAAACATAAAATAAAAGGTTGAGAACGATATAGAGAAAGCAGGTAGGATCCAGTTGCGTTAATTAGTGGATTCAATTGATCTTCTTCTTGTCCGATAGAATCACACAACACTGCTTCGACAGTACCGCAGATACGATCTCGGCAGTATTGGTTTTCTCTGCCGCGACAATCTCTTGCTCTTGGTCAGAGGTATCAAAGTTCAGCAAAGTGTCCGTAGTTGACTCCGCTCATCTCTAAGTTAGAGTGCTAGATAAATAGATTACTTACAAACTTCTCTCTCGAGCTTAAATGCAAGAACAAGGAATGACAATAGGATAAGCAAACTTCGATATTATTGTTGCATTAGAACAAAGAAACAAGAAACAATCTCCTCTCACTAATATCTACAACCTTCACCTATCCCTAAGATATTTAGAACATAATATCGATAAGTACAAATCTTAGGGGAAGGGTTTCTCTAAAACCGTCTCTCTCTAACAATGTGGCCGGCTACGCTATATATAGTCTTAACCTAGGGCCAACCTTTCCTAAATAGACTCTAACTTAAAGTAGGGAGCAAGTCTTCTACATGAGATCTGATGTTTCCAAGTTTACAGCCTTCTGGAAAGATTTTCCCGTTTGGTCTTTGACTTGGACTTTCAGTGTGCTAGCCTGGTCCAATTAGTGTACTGCATCTTCCAGAATGTTCTCTATATTTTTGTCTTTCATTCGCCTACAATGTTGATGTTTCCACTCTGGATGCTGCCGTATCCTTGTCCCTTCCTTGGCCTCAACACTGCTTCACCGTTGCTTCGACCCTGGATATTCCTGCATGTATAGAATATGTAATAATATCCGCATTCTCTATAAATTTTGACTTTGTAAGTAGTGATAACGAAATATCCAATATTATGCAAAGAGTCCATATTTCAGCTCAAGTTGGAGTATAGTAGATGATAAAGTGCCATGAGAAAGGTAGTAAATAACTGTCTTTTGGGCACTCATCAGCAACACACCCCTTGAACAACATTACATTCGAAAGAAACCACCTGATGAGGAGTTGCTCAACTGGGACATCAGCTTCTCCTCCAGCCAAAAAGGGAAAGATGGTTGCTGCTGAAGATGCAATTTACTGAACCTCTACAGTAACCTAAATTTCTATCTCTTAGTCTCTAATTTACTTTTATGTTTTAGGAATTAGAGTATTATTTTTAGTTTTAGGATTTAGATATTAATTCTCACAATTTAGTTTTAATTTTTTTTTTACATTTTTAATTAAGCTTTTAGGCCCAAATAAAGGAAAATAAAAAGATGAACGAGCCCCAAAATGCTGCCCAACTCAAGGTAAAAATATCTCGGCGAGAAACTTGCCACCCAAGTCGAAGCTGCATCATTTCTTTCTCCCAGTGCAGGCCAGCTAGATCTGTGTAGTGTGAACGCCAAGAATAATGATGACGCTGCTGCCGCTTTCAACGGTTGGCCGTCTTCCCCTATAAATAGTGAAGCAAGCTTCATCTTTTCCATAATCATTCTACTTTACTTTTACTCTGCCAAAATTCTTCTTCATTCTCCATAAGTAAAATATGGAAACCCAAAGACAAACCTTCACCGATGCGGCAAAGTTCAAACGCTTCTCTACAGCAGTAATAGAGCACGGATATGAAAGGAGTTTCAAAAACTGACAGATCTAGAGGAACAAGGAATTCATTATACCGATGATGAAGTCCTGTGGCTAGAAGCTTTCATACTGTCTAAAGTTACCTTCTAGCAATAACAAAAATTTACAAGGCAACCAGATCCAGCAAACATTGAATGGGTACAAGAATTCTATGCCCATAGGCTATTAGCAAAAAACACATATGCCTACCTCCGAGGAAGAGCAATCCTAATTGCAGACATTGTTATCAACGCCTACTTTGGCCTCCATATTGAAAACAACGAACATACAGAGTTCGTAGATGTCCTGAAGAAGATTATGAGTAAATGAAGGCAGAGTTATGTCTGCCAAGAGCAGAATGGAATACAAGCAAGCATCGCAGATCTGTTAGCCGTCGAGACCTCCGACCAGAGGCAAAACTCTGGAACATGTTCATAAAAAGGAATCTACTGTCAACTTCTCTTAACCAAATAGTAGATAGACCACGGCTGACGCTTATCTACTCCATCATCTACAACCAAAAAATTGACGTTAACAGCATCATTAGCGAACAAATATTTGAGTGCGCCACCAAGGAGAAAGGTATCCTAAATTTCCCTTGTCTAAATACTAATTTGGGGAATTTAGAAAGTGTTTCGAACATACCCTTGGACACCTACACACCGAGACGTATAGGCTAGACGAGGGAAATTTACATGAAGAAGATACAAGTGGAAGAAGTAGTTCCAAAAGCTTTCATTCCTTCCTCAGACGAAGCAGAACCCGCCGAGGCCGCTCATCCAGTAGACCCAACTGAACAAACACCAACAAGACTCTGGGAGATCCTGTAGAGGATGGAGAGAAGGCAGCTGACATTCATGAACTATATTAAGAAGTTCAACAATGCAATCATCACCACCATCCGAGAAGAACTCCCTTCATGCACGACTACATTCCCTGAGTTCCTAGTCGAGCTCTCCACGCTTCAGCCTCTCCCTACTACACCTACTATTTCAGCCACTGTCCCAATTTCCCTGCCGCCACGATTGCCGCAGCCGCAATCGAACCACTTTCAGCAGACTCAATAGTTGAGTTCCTCTGAATGGACTCCACTAACAGAGGAACTACTCCAGAACAGTCAACAACATTCTAATGGAGCGACTCAGAAGAAAATCTAACTAGTCAACTCAAAGTTGATGATGAATTTATTATTGCAGCACAAAGTGGGCAGAAAAGAAAGGCAACATCCTCATCTCCAATAATCCTGGACACGGAGGAAGAACAACAAGACCTCACTCTCGTTCGTATTCAACCACCACGCTCGGCCAAAAAGCCAATGGCAAGCCCACCGAAATTAGTCATAGAGCAGCCGCCAAAAACCCGCCGCAAGCTCCTCATCGATAGTGAATCCGAAGATTCCTTCGAGTCTGAAGAATTCTAAGGGCGGTAGTTTTTCTTTTCTTTTTTCTTTTTGGTTATTTTTCTTTTTTCTCTATTACTTGGCCATGCATTAAGGACAATGCATCTCTCGAGTCTAGGGGAGAATTTGTCCAAATTTTATATGTAATTATATGCCTCTTATGGAAGTAATCAGAGTACCTTGTTATTGTCTTAAAAATTCTGTTTAATATCTTGTCTTATACAATTGCAATTAAATTTTTTAACTGTGAATTTTATTGAAACTGCCTCGATAGTAATATATTATCCAGCCGCCGCCGCAGTTCACACTATTCACCAGACTTGAATTCAGAAAGGTTTACTAGGCTTAGTACTTAGGATTAGACTATGAGCCTAAATTCATATAAACACTGCTAATCCTAATTGATTTTAAAAGTTCTTTTCTTTGAAAAAGCAATAAGGACTTAGGACTAGATTTTAAACTAGAGGTGCCTATCATCGGCTCTAGTTAATTCATAGAGGTGCCCATGACTTGATCTAGGACTTAATTTTTCTTTCACTTACTATAAGTGCCTGAAATTGCCTCTAGTAAGAAATAGTTAAATACTTGAGGTGCCCAAAACTGGCTCAAATAGTATAACTGATGAGTGTTTAGAAAAGCTATTATTTACTATTCTTTTCCTAAACATAATGTACTTATTGCCCACTAATTTGAACTGATACATATACTTATTGTTCAATAATCAACATTTTCCTGCCATAGCATATAAAGATGATATTTGTGAGAAAAAAAGGCTTTATAGCTTGTTTTTGTGTAGTTGCAGGAATTACCTGCCGAGGAAGCAGCAGTGCCGAGGGCAGAATCAATGTTGAGGCAATAGCATTGCCGAAGGCAGAAGCAATGTCACGGCAGCAGAAGTTCCAGTACTGATGCTGGGCGATTGAAAGAGAAAAATAAGCTGAGAATACCTAGACTTGAAGAGTTTGGATTGGAGCTGATTAGCACGTGAAAAGACTAAGTCAAAGGCCACGCGAGAATAGTCTCATAGATAGAATTAAACTTAGAAATATTATATTTTTATTACTTGTTCCCTACTCCAAGTTATATTCTACTTAGTAAAAGTCACCCTAGGTCTAGACTATAAATACATGAGCCCTCCAATATATAGAAGGAGAGCCGAATTAGAGAGAAAGATTTACCCTAAGAATTATGTTCTTCAATACAATATGTTTTAAGCTTTCTTAGGGTTAGGTGAAGGTTGTTGAATATTAGTATGAAAAGATTGTATTTTATTTCTTCGTTTCAATACAATAAGAATATCAAAGTTTGCGTATCCTATTGTCATTCATTGTTCTTACATTCAAACTCGAGAGAGGATCTTGTAAGTAATCCATTTATCTAATATCGAGAGAGTTAGATTCACGAAAGGGGTAAGTGCGGTATTGTAGACACTAACTCGGCCTAGGAATAGGTTAAGAGTTTCAACGGCTAAAAGAAGTATGGGATTGGTTGGTGATTATAATTGATTCATGCTGAGAGGTATCATCAAGGACTATTTATCAACAGTATTTCGACTTAGAGATAAGCGGAATCATTCAAGGACACTTTGTTGAACTTTGGCAATTCTGTCCATGAGCAAGAGATTGTCATGGCAGAGAACATTGTCGCTGCCGAGATAGTACTGCAGTACTGCCTAGGCAGTGCAGTGCCATTATATTGAACAAGAACAGATCAATCGAATCCACTATATGACACAACTGGATCCTACCTATTCTCTCTATTCGTTCTCAACCTTTTATTTAAGCTTTTGTTCTTTAGTTATTCAATAAATCTTTTACTTGTGTTTTTATTTTATTAAATTCAGGAGCAAGAAAGGAGAAGGAAACATATTAAGTACACTAGTCCCTGTGGAGAACGACATTCGATAAATACTTATCATTATATTACATGACATGTACACTTGTACTTAAATATGCACGCGTCAAGTTTTTGGCGCCGTTATCGGGGATTGGCAACTAAATTTTGTTTTCTTTAATTTTCTTGCTTTTAAGTTGTTATTATATAAATATATTTATAATTTATTTAAAAAAATATAATCTATTTTATCTTTGGTGTATGACCAGGGCTAACCGTAGCACTCCCTTACGTGATATCGACCTAGAAATCGGAAGGACTCATCAAAGACTGAGAAGATAGATCCAAGGAGCCATGACAGTGAATCTAGGAAATCAGAACCTACATGAAGGCATTGGAGGCCAGCAACAACAATCTCTGCTGCAACCACTATCGCGGCAGCTAACTGTCAGAGACTTTCTGGTAGAAGATTTAAATAGATTAAACCCTGGAGTTGTTACACCAGAGATTGAGGCAACCCACTTTGAACTTAAATCAGTAATGTTCAATATGCTCAATACTATTGGACAATTCAGTGGGGCTGCAATAGAAGATGTCAGGCAGCATCTCAAATCCTTCATGGAAGTATGCAATTGTTTCAAAATCCAAGGAGTACATGAAGATATTTTGAGGTTGAAACTCTTCCCCTATTCACTGAGGGATAGGGCCAAAACTTGGTTAAACAATATTCTGGCAGGATCAATTGGATCTTGGAGTGAACTCTACCGAGAATTCATTACGAGATTTAACTCTACAAATTTATATGATAGAATCCTAAATTAGATCACTTCATTTAGACAGGTTGATGACGAACCTATGTACGAGGCTTGAGAACGCTACAAAGAGTTACTAAACAGATGTCCACTACATGGATTCCCATTATGGACGCAAGTAACCATGTTCTATAATGCCATCAATGCCCCGACTAGAATGATGTTGGATGCCTCAACAAACGACACACTCCTCGACAAGGCCCCGGAAGAAGCTATAAAGATTCTAAACAAACTCGCAAGGAACGATTTCCAATTTCCTACTTCTAAGTGAGGAGGATTAAGACGCCATGCCACAGTAAATGAGTTAGAAACCAACAATTCGGTGGCAGCTCAGTTGGCATCATTAACAAAAATGATTCAGAACATGCAAGTTCAACAGAATACTCACGAAGTGAAGGCTATAAATTCTTCTGAGTATATGCAAGACGAGGAAAGTGGATATTATATGGGAAATTATAACCGGAATAACAACATGATGTAAATACATACAATCTGGCTTGGAAAAGGCACCCAAACTTTTCATGGAGTAACCCAAACAATGCCTTAAACCCCACCAACCAGACCTCCAATTATCAACCACTGTCGTCGCCGCAGATACAGCAGTCACTGCTGTATCAGCAAATGCAACAGCAGTAACAACCTATGAATTCATTGGAGAATACTCTCAAGGCTTTTATTATGAAAACTGAATCATATATGGCTGAGAACAGTAATTTCATAAAGAGGATCGATGACTTCCTGAATAGAACAGAGATGAGGCTACAAAACCAAGATGCTGTAATAAAATCATTAGAAACCCAAATTGGTCAATTCGCTATAAGACAAAATACAAGGGATTACCTAGCAATACTGAAGTTGCTAAGGGAATGAGCCATGAATAATGCAAGGCAATCACAATAAGAAGTGGCCTACAACTGAAAGAAACGATGGGCAATTCAACAACTAAAGCTCCCCAAATAATACAAGAAGATACAGATAAGGAGGACTTGGATGCTGAACAGACTGAGCACGAAGACAATGCCCCAGCAGAAAGCTCAGCAGCACCTACACTTCCTGTCAAGGCAGTAAGACAAACAGTGGTCCTAGGTATTAAATTCCAATCTAATGAAACCCTGGATGAGATGAGACCACCACCACCTTTCCCATAAAGGCTGAAAAAATAGAAACATGACCATCAATTCAAGAAATTTCTTGATATTCTAAAACAAGTCCACATCAACTTGCCACTTATTGAGGCAATTGAACAGATGCCCAACTATGCTAAATTCTTGAAGGACATTGTGTTTAAAAGAAAGAGGCTAAGTGAGTATGAGACAGTGGCAATAACTGAAGGGTACATGGCAATGTTACACAATCGCATGCCACCCAAACTGAAGGACCTTGTCTGTTTCACCATTCCTTGTGCGATTGGGAATAACTATGAAGGAAAGTCCATGTGTGACCTTGGAGCAAGCACCAACCTAATGCCCAAATCAGTCTTTCAAAAGCTCAACATAGGAAGGGCCAAAACCAACAACAATGTTGCTCCAACGTGCGGATCGATCATATTTGCACCTTGAAGAAAAAATCAAGGACATACTGGTAAGAGTCGATAAATTTATTTTTCTAGTTGACTTTCTTGTTCTTGATTATGAAGCATATGAATAAGCACCAATCACCTAGGAAGACCTTTCCTTGCTACTGGACGAACCTTGATAGATATGGAAAAAGGAGAGTTGACTATGAGGATCAATGAACAACAAATCAAACTCAATGTTTTCCAAATCCTGAAAAGGCATGATGATCTAGAAGACTATTAGAGGCTAGACAATGCAGATACAGTTCAGTCAAGGCCTTATGTCAGCAACAACTACCTCGGCAGCGATGATGATGTTTGTCTCGATAGCATAGTTGATGACTGCTATAGCAATACATTAGATAGTGCAGAAGTAGCAGAAATTTAAGAGGTCAACTGGATGGCTCATTTTCCAAGTAAGTATTTTGAACCTTTAGACTATCCAAGTAAAACCGAAACACCCATAAAAGAATCAGTAGTCACTGAACTAAAACCATAACCTAAAAAATTGAAATATGCCTACCTAGGAGCCAACCATACAATTCTCGTAATCATTTCTTCTAAGTTGCAGCCAGAACAGGAACAAAGCTTAATCAAGATGCTGCAGCAGCACAAAAAGGCACTTGGGTGGTCCATTAACGATTTGAAGGGAATAAGCCCGACAGTTTGTATACATAAAATCCTTCTAGAGGAAGATCATAAACCCACTATCGAGGCCCAAAAGAGACTTAACCATGCCATGAAGGAGGTAGTGCGTAAAGAAATAATCAAGTGGCTTGATGCTGGGATTATCTACCCTATTTCTGACAGTGCATGGGTAAGCCCGACACAATGTATACCCAAGAAAGGTGGTATGACTGTCATAACCAACGAGAACAATGAATTAATCCCAATTAGGACTGTGACCGGTTGGAGGGTTTGTATGGATTATCGCAAGTTAAATAAGGCAACAAAGAAGGATCACTTCCCCTTATTCTTTATTGATGAAATGTTGGATAGACTTGTTGGTAAACCTTACTACTGTTTCCTTGATGGTTATTCAGGATATAATCAAATTGCCATTGATCCAGAAGACTAGGCAAAAACCACCTTCACAAGACCATATGAAACATATGCATTTAGACGAATATCGTTCAGCCTCTGCAATGCCTTGGCAACCTTTTAGAGATGCATGATGGCAATTTTTCTGAATGATAGAGGACTTCCTGGAGATATTCTTGGATGATTTTTCATTATTTGGAGACAGCTTTGATCTCTGACTCGACAATTTAGAAAAAGTACTACAAAGATGTGAAGAATCCAATTTAGTCCTCAATTAGGAAAAATGGCAATTCTTGGTAAATGAGGGCATAGTATTGGGACACAAATATCATCAGAAGAAATTGAAGTGGATAAAGCAAAAATTGATGTGATAAAGAAGTTGCCCCCACCAATTTCTTTAAAAGGAATTCGAAGCTTCTTGGTCCATACAGGCTTTTATAGGAAGTTTATTTCTAACTTTTCCAAAATTTCTAAACCTTATTGTAACCTGCTCGAACAAGATAGAAAGTTCAAATTCAACAAAGAATATACTGAAGCATTCAAAGTACTAAAAGAGAAATTGGTCACAGCACCAATAGTAGTCCCACCAGACTGGTCGTTGCCCTTCGAATTAATGTACGATGCAAGTGACAATGTTGTCGGGGCAGCACCTGGACAGAGAAAGAACAATTTGTTTCATGTCATTTACTATGCTAGTAAAACATTGAATGGGGAACAAATCAATTACACTACAACAAAGAAAGAATTACTAGCAGTAGTATTCGCTTTTGACAAATTCCGATCATATCTTAATGGAACAAAAGTGACTGTCCACACTAACCACTTAGCCATTAAATATTTATTCTCAAAGAAGGATGCCAAGCCACGACTAATTAGATGGATCCTCCTTTTACAAGAATTTGATGTGGAAATCAAAGACAAAAAAGGTACAAAGAGTCAAGTGGTTGATCACTTATCCAGACTAGACAACAAAGACAATAACAACGTAATAAAAGAAATAAAAGCCTTCCCAGATGAACAAATACTGCAGATTACAGCAACTGCCGAAACCACTACTGAGGCATTAACCATGGTAGTATATAACTATGCGGCTAAAGCACTAAATGAATACATCTTAACAATAGAAGATCTTGCTACAGTGAAAATCATTCACTGGTACGCGGATCTTGTTAATTATTTATCTAGTAGTATTATCCCTTATAACCTTAACTATAACGAGAAAAAAAGGTTTCAGCATAATGCCAAGCATTATTTCTGGGACGACCCTTTTTTATTTAAGCAATGTGCAAACCAGGTTATAAGAAGATGTGTTCCTGAAGATGAGCAACAAGAAGTACTTCGGCAGTGTCATGATCTACCTTATGGAGGACATTTTGGAGGAAACAGAACAACAGCTAAAGTGCTTCAATCAGGCCTTTATTGGCCTACACTCTTCAAGGATGTCCAACTCTATTACAAAACTGTAATCGATGCCAAAGAATGGGAAACATCTCTAGACGCAATGAGATGCCACAAAAACCTATACTGAGAGTAGAATTATTTGATGTCTGGGGAATAGATTTCATGGGGCCATTCCCATTATCTCAAGGAAATCTCTACATCCTAGTAGTAGTGGATTATATGTCAAAATGGGTCGAAGCAATTGCCACACCTCGCAATGACTCCAAGACTGTACAGAAATTTCTTAAGAAAAACATTTTCACAAGATTTGGAGTCCCGAAAGCAATCATTAGTGATGAAGGGAAGCATTTCGATAACAGACTCATTGCCACAGCATTAAAGAAAATGGGTGTCACTCATAGAATTGCAACAACATACCATCCACAGATAAATGGGCAAGCTAAATTTTCAAATAAAGAATTAAAACAAATCCTTGAAAAGGTGGTAAACCCATCTAGAAAGGATTGGTCCCATCGATTAGATGATGCTTTATGGGAATATAGGAAAACCTAAAAAGCCCTATTGGGAACATCTCCCTATAGGTTGGTATTTGGAAAAGCTTGTTATCTGTCCGTAGAAATTGAACACAAAGCTTATTGGGCGGTAAAGAATCTGAATATGGAATGGGAAAAAGCTGGCTAAAAATGACTGCTAGATCTCAATGAAATAGACAAATTCAGAACAGCAATATATGAAAATGCCAAAATCTACAAAGAAAAGATGAAACGTTGGCATGACAACAAACTAATGCCGTAACAGTTCTTGTCGAGGCAACAAGTACTCCTTTTTAATTCTAGACTCAAACTGTTCCCAAGAAAGCTTAGATCCAGATGGTCAGACCCATTTGAAATTGTCAAAGCTTATTCACACGGAACATTCATAATCAAATCACATAAAAATGGGCTAGAATTCAAAGTGAATGACCAACGTTTGAAGCACTAATCTGGTCATCAAGAGATAAAAGCGATAGAGACCATCACTCTAAGAGATGTACTAACATGCATCCCTCCTATGAATTAATTCTTTTGTTTAAACCTTTATTTAAATATTTTCAATTTAGGTTTCATGTTAATTTAGATTTCCTTTATTTCATTTTCTTTATGTTCATTTTAGGTAAAGAATAAGGAATCACAGAAGACTTCTCTTAGAAATTCTACAACAACCGATCAACAGCAGCATCTCTCATAAACCAAACAATTTTCTTTTACTTGCCATGAGATTTGATCATTTAGGACAATGCTCAGTTTGAGTTTGAGGGTGTATGAGTGCACTGCCAAGGGCAGCCCACTACAAAGCGACAATACCAGAAAAGGAAGTAATTTGATGTCTTAATTCAAAATTTTTTCTTTATACCTGCCTTTACTTGAAATAATTGTCTTTACTGTTGCACTGTCTTACATCAGCTTTGCCTTAGTTTATTCTTTTAAGCCATTAGAAATCTTTTTCCTTACCATGACTAGGTTCTGTTTTGAAGAAATAACCTTGGAATACTTAAGGAATAGAACTTAGAAGCTTACTATAAGGTTAGAATCAACAAACACTTTTGGGAATTGTTTGATTTAAGAGTTCTTTTAATTAATTTAGGTGATAAAGACTTAGATTCTAAGGAATATGACTAGAGGTGCCTATCACTGGCTCTAGAAAATTACTCTTCTTCATGCTAGAGGTGGCCAAAACCGGCTCTAGTATGCCTAAGGAAAAGTAAGAAAAATAGAAGGAAGCACAACTCTTGAGGTGCCCAAAACAAGATCAAGTGATTGATTTTTTTAGAAGAGAAATAATCATTTTAAGTCTACTTGTCTTGAACTTAGAGTTTATCTAAGAAAGCCTTTAATCAACCTTGTCAACAAAAACCCACACACTCACGTAATCTTATAGTTTATTTCCGAGTAGAAATCCTTGAGTAAACTAAAGGCTAGGACTGAAAGATAGACAGTTATGGTGGGGAGAATAGATGGAAAAATAAGACCAAGGAAGAATAAGGTTTGTCAATTTGATGTATTGCATTGCTTGAGGATAAGCAATTGTTCGAGTTTTGGGATATTTGATGAGTGTTTAAAAAGGTAATTATTTACTAATCTTTTCCTAAACAATATGTACTCATTGCCCACTAATTTGAATTGATATATATATATTTATTGTTCAATAATCAATATTTTCCTATCACAACATATAAAGATGATATTTGTGAGAAAAGAAGGCTTTATAACTTGTTTTTATGTGGTTGCAGGAATTACCTGGCGAGGAAGCAGTAGTGCCGAGGGTAGAATCAATGCTGAGGCAGCAGCATTGTCGAAGGCAGAAGCAATGCCACGGCAGTAGAAGTTTCAGTACTGATACTAGGCGATTGAAAGAGAAAAATAAGCTAAGAATGCCTGGACTTGAAGCGTTTGGATTGGAGCTGATTAGCACGTGAAAAGACTAAGTCAAAGGCCACGCGGGAATAGTCTCCTAGATAAAATTAAACTTAGAAATATTATATTTTTATTACTTGTTTCCTACTCCAAGTTATATTCTACTTAGGAAAAGTCACCCTAGGTCTAGACTATAAATACATGAGCCGTCCAATATATAAAAGGAGAGCCAAATTAGAGAGAAAGCTTTACCCTAAGAATTGTGTTCTTCAATACAATATGTTTTAAGCTTTCTTAGGGTTAGGTGAAGGTTGTTGAATATTAGGGTGAGAAGATTGTATTTTGTTTCTTCGTTTCAATACAATAAGAATATCAAAGTTTGCTTATCTTATTTTCATTCTTTGTTCTCACATTCAAACTCGAGAGATGAGCTTGTAAGTAATCCATTTATCTAATATCGAAAGAGTTAGATTCACAAAAGGGGTAAGTGCGGTGTTGTAGACACTAACTCGGCCTAGAGATAGGTTAAGAGTTTCAACGGCTAAAAGAAGTGTGAGATTGGTTGGTGATTATAATTGATTCAGGCCGAGAGGTATCATCAAGGACTAGCTATCAACAGTATTTCAACTTAGAGATATGCGGAATCATTCAAGGACACTTTGTCGAACTTTGGTAATTCTGCCCATGAGCAAGAGATTGTCGCAGTAGAGAACATTGTCGCTGCCGAGACAGTATCTGCAGTACTACCGAGGCAGTGTAGTACCATTGTATTGAACAAAAACAAATCAATCGAATCCACTATATGACATAACTGGATCCTACCTATTCTCTCTATTCGTTCTCAACCTTTTATTTAAGCTTTTATTCTTTGTTATTCAATAAATCTTTTACTTGTGTTTTTATTTTATTAACTTCAGGAGCAAGGAAGGAGAAGGAGGCATATTAAGTACACCAATCCCTTTGGAGAACGATATTCGTAAAATACTTATCATTATATTACTTGAAATGTACACTTGCACTTAAATACGCTTTTTATACACGCGTCAATAACTATATAGAAATATATAATTATACATCAATTTTAGGGGAAAAAAGAATTAAAAAATCTTAGTTGAAATTCTTGAGGTAGAAAAGAGATTAGAACTTAAATCAACTTTGACATAGCTACGTACACACACACTAAGACTTATAGTCCAATTTCGAGGAACGCCTAGAACCTAGAAGAGGAAGAGTCAAGAAAGAAACTCTGTCACGGCAGGCAGGAAGGTATATTACTTTAAAATTTTAGACTTAAAAATTATCTTTTGCATTGCTTGACGACAAGCAATAGTTCGAGTTTGGATGTGATGATCACTCAAAATTCCTCATGTTTCACATTATTTCTCCACTCATTTATTTCCAATAAAGACAGAATTAAATGCGATAATAGATATTTTTGGTTATTTTCCATATCTCAGCATCTGATCACTAATTTCATGAATTTATCTATTAATTGGCATAAAAAAATATACGTTTGATAGTTTTCTTTCTTAGAAAGGAAACTAGATCATAGAAAGAGCCAAAAAAGAAAATAGATGCTGAACTGCAGATGAAGCACCCGCCACGGTAGCATTCTCAAGGCTACCGCGATAGTGTAAAAGACGACAATTGATGCTCAACAGGAAGAGAAAATGTAATGAAATCAACGGACAAAGAGCAAAAGAAAGAAAAAGACTCAGTTAGGAGGTCAAGCCCAAGTCAAACCATGGGAGAAGAAGAGACACTTTAGGAATTAAGATTAACTTAATATAATTTAATTAGGAATTAGATTTTTTTCATGTTTAGAACTCGTTCCTTGCATGGAAAGATCAACTTAGGGCTTTGCCTATATAAGGCACTTATTAGGTTCAGGTTTAGTGTGGAGTCAAGACGGATTATCACATTATTATACCTTTAGCCTCCTCCTCCTCCATCATGTTCTAAGTCTTTCGGAGGTTTAGATTGTTTTTGGAGTAGTTGGAGATAAAGGTTATGTTATATTTGATATTTATTAAGGCAAAACATATTTTAAAGTTTATTCTCTCTTGGTAGTTACTCTTTTTGCATATGAGCTAGAAAGATAAGTATGTGAGAAAAACTCATTTGCCTAGCATCGGGAGATGTAGGCTCACAAAATGAGAGAATATAGTCTTTGCTTATGGGCTTTGACTAATCCGTCAAGGATTTCAGCGACTAATAGGATGTATGTGTTCGGTTGTTGTCCGCCCTTGATTCACGCCGGGAGGTATCATCAAGACATGAGTTTCAACAGTTCTCTTCGCTTAGGGATAAGGAATAAGACAATCAAGATGCTCTATCGAACTATGAAATATTGGATTGTCGACAAGGCATAACCACGCCTAGGCAACTGCGGCGAACCTTAGTGCGATCCGCCGAGGAGGCAGTTTGATAAGTGCTCAACTCACTATCATATTCTACACTTTTCATGGGAACTTATCATCAATTCTACACCTACTTGAACCAATGCATGAGATTAATATGATATATTTAGGGACTACACCATTAAAGATTATATTTATGAAAAGGCGTACTTTACTGCATTTTCCTATCTATGAAGGAATAAGTACTATCGAGGTAGCAGAAGGAGGCCGACACAGGACTTGATGCCAAGGAAACAGAAGAGAAAAAGCAAATAGCTGGTAGCTGAAGGAAAAAAATGTGGAGAACGTTGCTGAGCAAGAAGCCCAAGAATCGGAGCTGAACAACAAAAGAAAAGGACAAGGACAAGGCCACGCGAGATAAGACCTTCTAGAAGATCAAACTTAAAAATATTTACCCTATGTGCATAACTTGTTCTCTACTCCAAGTTGTACTCTAATTAGGAAAGGTTTATCCTAGGCCAAGCCTATATAAGGCATAGCCGTCCTAGGGGTTATAGAGAGAGCATAGATGAGAGAATTAGATTTGGCTTACACCGAGAGAGTTAGGGACAATTCTTCCCATCATGTTCTAAGTTTTTTTAGGGTTTTGGGGAAGGTTGTCAAGTATTTGTGAGAATAGTTTGTACTTTGTTTCTTGTTTCTAATGCAATAAAACAACGAAGTTTGCTTATTCTTTATCATTCATTGTTCTTACATTCAAGCTCAAGAGAGAAGTTTGTAAGTAATCCATTTATCTAATATCGAGAGAGTTAGATTTACGAAAGGGATAAGTAAGATATTTCAATCGGGAAACACTAACTCATCCTAGAGATAGGTTAAGAGTTTCAGCGGCTAAGAGAAATGTGGGATTGGTTGGTGATTATAATTGATTCACACCGAGAGATATCATCAAGGATTGGTCATCAACAGTATTCTGACTTAGAGATAAGCAGAATCATTCAAGGACACTTTGCCGAACTATGATAATTCTTCCCAAGAATAAGAGATTGTCGCAGCGGGAAACATTATCGTTGCCGAGACAGTATCTGCAGTACTACCGAGACAGTGCAGTGTAATTGCATTGGAACAGAAGCAGATCAATCAAATCCACGATACAACACAGCTAGATCCAACCCTATCTCTCTATCTCTTTATTTAATTTCTCTTTATTTAGTTTAAATCAATATTCAACTTATCTGTATTTTTACTTTTTTTTTACAGAATCAAGAAGACCAAAGGAAGCATATTGATTATAACAATCCCTGAGGAGACGATAACTCGATAATATACTTATCACTTATTATTTGACATGTACACTTGCATTCCAATTGCGCATATCTTGCACGCATAAAGTTTTTGGCACCATTGCCGGGATTGACAACTAAATTTTGTTTTCTTTATTTTCTTTTCTTTAATTTTAGTATTAGTTATTTTTTTATTTTTATTTGGTTTTTGGTGTATGACCAAGGCCAAACCTAGCAATCCATTGCACGAAATTGACCCAGTAATCGAAAGAACTAATCGAAGGCTGAGAAGACAGATCCAAGGAGCCATGGCAGTGAATCGAGGAAACCAAAACCTACTTGAAGGCATTGAAGGCCATCAACAATAACCACTGCCGCAACCATTGTCGCGACAGCTAACTATCAGAGACTTTTTGGTAGAAGATTTAAATGGATTAAACTCTAGAGTTGTTACACCAGAGATTGAGACAACCCACTTTGAAATTAAACCTATGATGTTCAATATACTTAATACTATTGGACAATTCAGTGGGGTTGCAATAAAAGATGACAGACAATATCTCAAATCCTTCATGGAAGTATGCAACTCTTTAAAAATCCAAGAAGTCCATGAAGACATTTTGAGACTAAAACTTTTCCCTATTCACTGAGGGATAGGGCTAAAACCTGGTTGAATAGCATTCCGGCAAGATCAATTGGATCTTGGAGTGAACTTTTGCCGATAATTCATTATGAGACTTAACCCTACAAATTTATATTTTCGAATCCGTAATGAGATTAATTCTTTTAGACAGGCTATTGACAAACCTATGTACGAGGCTTGGGAACGCTACAGAGAATTACTAAACAGATGTCCACTACATGGATTCCCACAATGGATGCAAGTAACCATGTTCTATAATGCCACCAATTCCAGACAAGGATGATGTTGGATGCCTCAGCAAACGGCACACTCCTTGACAAAGCCCAAAAGAAGCTATAGAAATTTTAAACAAACTCGCAAGGAACGATTTCCAATTTCTTACTTCTAGGTGAGGAGGATTAAGACGCCAAGACATAGTAAATGAACTAGGAACCAACAATTCAGTGGCAGCACAATTGGCATCTTTGACTAAAATGGTTCAGAACATGCAAGTACAACAAAATACTCATAAGGTAAAAGAAATAAATTCTTTTGAGTATATGCAAGACGAGGAAACTGGCTTTTATGTGGGAAACTACAACAGGAATAACAACATGATGTCAAATACATACAATCCGGCTTGGAAAATGCACCCAAACTTTTCATGGAGTAATCCTAACAATACCTTGAACCCCACCAACCAAGCCTCAAGTTATCAACATTCACTGTCATAGCAGCAGGTGCAGTAGTCACTGCCACAACAGTAGATGCATCAGCATCAGCAGCCTATGAACTTATTAGAGAATACTCTCAGGGCCTTTATCATGAAAATTGAATCATATATGGCTGAGAACAGCAATTTCATGAAGAGAACTAGTGACTTCATGAACAGAACAAAGATGAGGCTGCAAAACTAGGAAGCTGCTACAAAAACACTAGAAACCCAAGTTGGTCAATTTGCTTAAAGATAAAATATTAGACCACAAGGGGGGATTTCCTAGCAATACAGAAGTTGCTAAGGGAATGGGCCATGAACAATGCAAAGCAATCACAACAAGAAGTGGCCTACATTTGAAGGAAACAATGGGCAAGTCAGCAACCAAAGTTCCACCAGCAACACAGGAGGACACAAACAAGGACTTGGATGTTGAACAGACTAAACATGAGGACAAATCCCCAGCAGAGAGCTTGGTAGCACCTGAACTTCCTGCCGAGACAACAAAATAAACAGTGGTTTCAGGTATTAAATTTCAAACTAATGAGACCCTGAAAGAGATGAGACCACCACCACCTTTCCCACAAAGGTTGAAAAAACAAAAATAGGAACACCAATTTAAAAAATTCCTTGATATTTTAAAGCAAGTCCACATCAACTTTCCATTTGTTGAAGTAATTGAACAGATGCCCAACTACGCTAAATTCTTGAAAGACATTGCATCTAAGAGAAAGAAGCTAGGCGAGTTTAAGACAGTGGCAGCAACTGAAGGATGCATGACAATGTTACATAATCGTATGCCACCCAAACTGAAGGATCCTGGATGCTTTACCATACCTTGTGCGATTGGTAATAATTATGAAGGAAAGGCACTATGTGACCTAGGAGTAAGCATAAATCTCATGCCCAAATCAATTTTTCAAAAGCTTGAAATAGGAAGGGCAAAACCTACGACAATGCTGCTCCAACTTGCGGATAGATTCTATATGCATTGATGCATGATAAAAGATGTACAATTAAGTGCAAGTGACCATATCGTCAAGTAATAAAGTGATAAGCATTTATCGAATATCGTCTCCATAGGGATTGGTATACTTAATTTGTTTCCTTTGGTCTTCTTGCTTCTGTAAAAGAAAAGTAAAAACACAAATTAATTTGATATCGAATTAACTAATAAACTAAGCTAACTAAGGTAATAACAATTATGAGAGAGGGGTAGGATCCAGTTGTGTCATATTGTGGATTCGATTGATCTGCTTCTTGTTTCAATACAATTGCATTGCACTGCCTCGGTAGTACTGCAGATACTATCTCGGCAGCGACAATATCCTCTGCCGTGACAATCCCTTGCTCTTGGGCAGATTTACCAAAGTTTGGTAAAATGTCCTTGTATGGTTTCGCTTATCCCTAAGTCAAAACGTTGTTTGTAGGTCAATCCTTGGTGATACCACTCTGTGTTAATCAATTATAACCAACAACCAATCTCACACTTCTTTTAGCCGCTGAAACTCTTAACCTATCCCTAGGCCGAGTTAGTATCCTCAATTAAGTGAATACCATACTTACTCCTTTCGTGAGTCTAACTCTCCCGAGTCTAGATAAATGGATTACTTACAAACTTCCCTCCCAGGCTTGGATGCAGGAACAAAGAACGGCAAAGAGTAAGCAAACTTCGATATTTTATTGCATTGAAATAAGAATCAAAATATAATATACTCTCACAAATACTTAACAACCTTCACCAACACCCTAAGAAAACTTAGAACCTGATGAGAAGAATTGTTCCTAAGACTCTCTCAAAGTATGTTTATCTAATTCTCTCTAATTTTCTGCCTCTTCTCTCAAACCCTAGGACGGCTATGCATTTATATAGGCTTGGCCTAGGACAAACCTTTCCTAATTAGAGTTCAACTTGGAGTAGGGAACAAGTTATGCACATAGGTTAAATATTTCCAAGTTTGATCTTCTAGAAGGTTTAATCTCATGTGGCCTTGTCCGTGGGCTTTTCTTGTGTTGTACAACTCGAAATCTTGGGCTTCTTGCTCAGCAATGCTCTCCTCAATTTTCTCTTTTAGCTGTCAGCCATATTGCCTTTTTCTTTTTTATTGCCTCGGCATCAGGTCCTGCCTCGGCCTCCTTCTACTGCCTCGGCAATACTTTTTCCTGCACAGATAAGAAAATGCAGTAAAATATGCCTTTTCTACAAATATATTCTTTAATAGCATAATCCCAAAATATATCACATTAAGCCCATGCATTGGTTCAAGTAGGTGTAGATTTGATGATAAGTGCCCATGAAAAGTGTAGAAAGTGATAGTGAGTTGAGCACTTATCACACCCCCTAACTCAAACTATTGCTTTTCATCAAGCAATGCAAATCATCAATTTGTCAAACTCTATTCTCTCTTGGTCTTATGCTTCCATCTATTCTCCCTACCATAACTATGTCTATTCGTTAGACTTAACCTTTCGGTTTCTCAAGGGTATACCTATAAGACATACTATAAGTTTAGTGTGTGTGTGTTTGTGGAAAAGTTTAAGTAAAGGCCTTCTTAGATAAACTCTAAGTTCAAGACAAGTAGACTTAGTTTTAGTGTACTCTTCTTATAACAACAATTCCTTGAGACAATTTTGGGCACCTCAAGTATTGTGTTTTCTATTTCTTAACTTCTTATTTTTTTGTTATTCTTTTATGCATACTAGAGCCAATTCCGGGAACCTCTAGCATGAAGAAGAGTATTTCCTAGAACCGGTCATAGGCACCTCTAGTCAACTTTCTAAAATCTAAGTCTTTATCGCCTAAGTTTATTAAAAGAATTATTATAGCCAAACAAGTCCCAAGAGTGTTTTAAAGATCAACCTTATAGCAAGCTTCTAAGTTTTTTTCCTTAAGTACCCTAGAGTCAAGCTTTCAAAACAGATCCTAACTATGGTAAGGAGAAAGATTTTTATTGCCTTTAAGAATAAACTAAGACAATACTGATGAAGAGCAGTGCAAAAGTATGACAACATTTTTAAGTACAGTGGTGGATAAAAAAATTAATTTTATCACTAAAAAATTTCTTTTCATGGCAAGGTCGCGGTAGTAGATAGCCTCGACAATGGCTCTACACCCCCAAACTCAAACCAAACATTGTCTTCAATGCTTAATTTAAGGGTAGACAGTAGGTAACAAATATAAGCATATAAAAAATCAGAAAATAGTTTATATGGGTAAGAATAAAGAAGAGTAATTAATATGATTCGAAAGAACTTTCTTCCACAATTTGTCTTCTCAGTCTGGCTGTTGATTATTGTGCCCTTGGTGATGGTGATGGCTTTGCTCTTCTTGGTGGCTGAACTCTTGTAGGTATTGCCCTTTTATTGGGGTATTGACTTCTTCTCCTCCTTCATCGTCTGTATCCATGATTTCAGTGCATCCTTCATTTTCCGGATCTACCCTGATAGGCTGGATACTAGGCTCGGCATTTGATGAGCTCTGATGTACGTAGGTATCTAACTCAGCTAATAGACTGCCTATTAGTATCAGTAATCTTGGGGGAGTGCTGAATACTCCCCTTCTGTTTGAAGGTCTTCTGCTTTCGGATGATGTCGTGGCAGCGTCTGTTGCCCTAGATGGGGCAATTGCATGGAATTGCTGTTGTGGTCTGGAGGTAAAGAATGGTCTTAGCCCTGGGGCTGGAGTGGTCTCTGTGTAAGGTGTTACCATTACAAATATATGTGTAGGGCATTCTGGAAATTACACTTCTTGGTTGGGGAAGTTCTGCATCATCTGAGCGAGAGTGTTGTTGATGTCTCGTTGGTATTCCATGTATCTTTGTTGGCGAAGGACCATGACTTTCATCCTTTGAAGAATTTCCTGGTAGGGATCTGCTGCGGTAGGGGCTTCGGCACTCCCTGGCATCTATGCTGTGTCTTGTGTTCCGGTAGTGAAATCAATAGTAAATTATTGCGGCGTTGCTTGGATAGGTTCTTATTGTGTGATCTGTATCACTCTGTGGAAGAATTTTTTCATCCATCATTGCCTTGTTGGTGTGGATCCTTCGGTATCTTCTACTGGTACTCTTGCAGCAATGCATAAAGTAGAAATTAAACAGGAGAAATATAATGGTCCACGTTCCTTCTTATCATAATCATGAATTTCTCGAAGGATGATCTTTCCAAGGTTGATGCTCCTCTTGTTGATGATTGAGTGCATCAGCACTAATCTCTTGTGGTCCACTGTGTTGTTGTGGGAAGTAGGGATGAGGCGTCTCTTGTTGAATGTGCACCACATTTTTGCCTCGGGCTGGAGGCTTTGCCTTTTCACAGAACCTCTATGAGCACTGGTTTCCCATGGATTGTTGTTGTAACAAAGTTCCTCCTTGATTTACTCGTAATCTTGTGTGGTGATGTCGTCCATGAATTCAGTATGTCGATCTCGTCTCGGTGCTAGGCCGTAAAACTTATTAATTGTCTCAGCATCAAGGTGTACAGGTCTGCCCCGGCAGTGGACAATGAGGTTATCCTTACTGGGCCTATGGGCATAGAACTCAAGCACTATTATCGCATTGGCTTGGTCCGGTTGAAGGCAGACGAGTTGCCATTTTTGATGTTGAATCTTATTGAACAAATAGTGTTCAATGCCGATATTTTCTTCCTCAGATTGCTGGAATCCTTGTTCTTCACACAACTGCCGACCGACAAAAGATTTGTTGAATCTTTCTGCAACAGTGGCGGGGGAAAATCTATTGTATGCTGCCATTGATGATTGTAGGATTGAGATTTTTGATCGCGAGTTCTAAAAAATTTCAAGAATAATTTTGAGAGTATTGTGAGAGCAAGAATAGAATTCTAAAGAAATTCAAGAATGCAAGAGTGAATAGTTCAAGAGATGAATGTTGCTTATATAGGCCTCGGTACTGTGACCGTTTTAAGCACTAGCCATTTTGTAGACGTTTTGAATTTACTGTCCGTTAGCATTTACTGTCGTGGCATAAAACTCGGTAGATAGTCGTTACACTGTTTCTACCCGTTGGGACTTTTGCGGCTTCTGACACTGTTTACTTTCCTCGACAGAGTTTTTGCTCTGAACTATTTCTCTTTTATTCTTGATTTTGTTGTCCTAAAGAAAGAAAACTGAAACAAACTTAATAGTAAAAAAAATATCACTTAAAAGAAAATAATAAAAATAAAATAATTATATAGAATAAAACTAATCCTAATATAATAGAATAAAATAGAAGGGAAGAGACTAAGTTACTGGTGGAGTGCATGTAAATGCATCTCCAAAATTGCTTGTCTATTGTTGGTCTAGTTGTTTCTGTAGTTGTTGGCCAATCCCTTCTTTCTTTTCTGTCTCTCCATTGGTCTTAATTTTCTTACCAAATAATCTGCCAAGTGTGATGCCTAGGCAAGATATTTTGGCATCAGCTTTTGTTGTTTGGAAGACTTTGCACTCTTCTGGACTATCAATTTTTCTTAATTTGTGGAATGCATTGAGTTTGACTTGCTGATCATTGACCCTCATTGCCAACTCTCTGTTTTCCACATCTATAAAGGTTCGTCCAGTAGTAAGGAAAGGTCTTCCTAGGATAATCGTTGCATTTTCATCTACTTCACAATCAAGGACAAGAAAGCCGGCAGGGAAAATAAACTTGTCAACCCTTATCAAGATATCCTCAATTTTTCCTTCTGGATGCACATAAGATCTATCCGCAAGTTGGAGCAACATTGTCGTAGGTTTCGCTCTTCTTATACCAAGTTTCTAAAAAACTGATTTAGGCATGAGATTTATGCTTGCCCCTAGGTCACAGAGTGCCTTTCCTTCATAGTTGTTACCAATCGCATAAGGTATGGTGAAGCATCCAGGATCCTTCGGTTTAGGTGGCATGCGATTGTGCAGTATTGCCACGCATCCTTCAGTTGTTGTCACTGTCTCAAACTCACCAAGCTTCTTTCTTTTGGACACAATGTCTTTCAAGAATTTAGCGTAGTTGGGCATCTGTTCAATTGCCTCAACAAATGGAAAGTTGATGTGGAATTGCTTTAGTATATCAAGGAATTTCTTAAACTAAGGGTCCTATTTCTGTTTTTTCAGTCTTTGTGGGAAAGGTGGTGGTGGTCGCATCTCATCCAGGGTTCATTAGATTGGAATTTAATACCAGGGACCACTATTTCTGTTTTTTCAGTCTTTCTGGGCATCGTCTTCGTGCTCAGTCTGTTCCGCATCCAAGTCCTCCTTATTTGTATCATCCTGTATGGTTTGTGGAGCTTTGGTTGTTGACTTGCCCATTGTTTCCTTCAGTTGTAGGCTACTTGTTGTTGTGATTGCTTTACACTTTTTATGGCTCATTCCCTTAGCAACTTCAGTATTGCTAGGTAATCCCCCCTGTGGTCTTGTATTTTGTCTTTGAGCGAATTGACCAACTTGGGTTTCTAGTGATTTTATAGCAGCTTCTTGGTTTTGCAGCCTAATCTCTGTTCTATTTATGAAGTCATCAGTCCTCTTCATGAAATTATTGTTCTCATACATATATGATTTAGTTTTCATAATAAAGGCCTTCAGAGTATTCTCTAGTGAATTATAGGCTATTGCTACTGATACATCTGTTGTTGCGGCAGTGACTGCTGCTTCTGCTTTTGTGGTAGTGGATGGTAATTGGAGGTCTAGTTGGTAGGGCTTAGGGCATTGTTGGGTTTGCTCCATGAAAAGTTTGGGTGTCTTTTCCAAGCTGGATTGTATGTATTTGACATCATGTTGTTATTTCGGTTGTAATTTCCTACATAAAATCCAGTTTCCTCGTCTTGAATATACTCAGAAGAATTTATAGCCTTCACTTCATGAGTATTCTGTTGTACTTGCATGTTCTCAACCATTTTTGTTAAAGATGTCAACTGTGCTGCCACCGAATTATTGGTTTCTAGCTCATTTACTTTGGCATGGCGTCTTGATCCTCCTCGCCTAGAAGTAGGAAATTGAAAATCGTTCCTTGCGATTTTCTTCAAAATCTCTATAGCTTCTTCCGGGGCCTTGTCAAGGAATGTGTCGTTTGCAAAGGCATCTAACATCATTCTAGTCAGGGTATTGGTGGCATTATAGAACATGGTTATTTGCGTCCGTAATGGAAATCCTTATAGTGGACATCTCTTCAGTAACTCTCTGTAACGTTCCCAAGCCTCGTACATAGGTTCGGCATCAGCCTATCTAAATGAAGTGATCTCATTACGGATTCTATCATATAGATTTATAGGGTTAAATCTAGTAATAAATTCTCGGCAGAGTTCACTCCAAGATCTAATTGATCCTATCAGAATGTTATTTAACCAAGTTTTAGCCCTATCCTTCAGTGAATAGGGGAAAAGTTTCAGCCTCAAAATATCTTCATGAACTCCTTGGATTTTGAAAGAGTTGCATACTTCCATGAAAGATTTGAGATGTTGCCTAGCATCTTCTGTTGCAGCCCCACTGAATTGTCCAATAGTATTGAGCATATTGAACATTACAGGTTTAAGTTCAAAGTGGGTTGCCTCAATCTCTGGTGTAACAACCCCAGGGTTTAATCCATTTAAATCTTCCACCAGAAAGTCTTTGACAGTTAGCTGTCGCGGCAGTGATTACTATTCATGGCCTCCAATGCCTTCATGTAGGTTCTGATTTCCTGGATTCACTGTCATGGCTCCTTGGATCTGTCTTCTCAGCCTCTGATAAGTCCTTTCGATTTATGGATCGATATCATGTAATGGAGTGCTAGGGTTAGCCTTGGTCATACACCAAAAATCAAATAAAAATAAAAATAACTAAAAATAGAAGTAAGAATATAAAGAAAACAAAATTTAGTCGTCAATATCTGGCAATGGCGCTAAAAACTTGATCTGTGCTAAAAGATGCGCAATTAAGTGGAAGTGAACACGTCGTCAAGTAATAAAGTGATAAGCATTTATCGAAGATCGTCTCCATAGGGATTAGTATACTTAATATGTTTCCTTTGGTCTTCTTGCTTATGTAAAAGAAAAGTAAAAACACAAATTAATTTGATATCGAATTAACTAATAAACTAAGGTAATAATAATTATGAGAGAGGGGGGTAGGGTCCAGTTCTGTCGTATTATGGATTTGATTGATCTGCTTCTTGTTCCAATGCAATTGCATTGCACTGCCTCGGCTTTACTGCAGATACTGTCTCGACAGTGACAATGTCCTCTGCCACATCAATCCCTTGCTCTTGGGCAGATTTACCAAAGTTCGGCAAACTGTCCTTGTATGGTTTCGCTTATCCCTAAGTCAAAACGTTGTTTGTAGGTCAATCCTTGGTGATACCTCCCTGTGTTAATCAATTATAACCAACAACCAATCTCACACTTCTTTTAGCCGCTGAAACTCTTAACCTATCCCTAGGCCAAGTTAGTATCCTCAATTAAGTGAATACCACACTTACTCCTTTTGTGAGTCTAACTCTCCCGAGTCTAGATAAATGGATTACTTACAAACTTCCCTCCCGGGCTTGGATGCAAGAACAAAGAATGACAAAGAGTAAGCAAACTTCGACATTTTATTGCATTGAAATAAGAATCAAAATATAATATACTCTCACAAATACTTAACAATCTTCACCAACACCCTAAGAAAACTTAGAACATGATGAGAAGAATTGTTCCTAAGACTCTCTCAAAGTATGCCTATCTAATTCTCTCTAATTTTTTGCCTCTTCTCTCAAACCCTAAGACGGCTATGCATTTATATAGGCTTGGTCTAGGACAAACCTTTACTAATTAGAGTTCAACTTGGAGTAGAGAACAACTTATGCACATAGGTTAAATATTTCCAAGTTTGATCTTCTAGAAGGTTTAATCCCGCGTGGCCTTGTCCGTGGGCTTTTCTTGTGTTGTACAACTCTGAATCTTGGGCTTCTTGCTCAGTAATGCTCTCCTCAATTTTCTCTTTCAGCTGCCAGCCATATTGCCTTTTTCTTTTTTGTTGCCTCGGCATCAGGTCCTACCTCGGCCTCCTTTTGTTGCCTCAGCAATATTTTTTCCTGTATAGATAACAAAATGCAATGAAGTACGTCTTTTGAACAAATATATTCTTTAATAGCATAATCCCAAAATATATCATATTAAGCCCATGCATTGGTTCAAGTAGGTGTAGATTTGATGATAAGTGCCCATAAAAAGTGTAGAAAGTGATAGTGAGTTGAGCACTTATCATGCATCCTGAAGGAAAGATTGAGGACATATTGGTAAGGGTTGACAAGTTTATTTTCCCTGGCGACTTCCTTGTCATTGACTGTGAAGCAGACGAAAATGCACCGATCATCCTAGGAAGACCTTTCCTTGCTACTGGACGGACCTTAATAGATGTGAAGAATGGAGAGTTGACAATGAGGGTCAATGATCAGCAAGTCAAACTCAATGCATTCCACAAGTTGAAAAAAGTTTATGATCCAGAAGAGTGCAAATCCCTCCAAATGACAGATACAGATACTAAAATATCCTGCCTAAGTAGCACACTCGACAGACTATTTGGTAAAGGACTTAAAGCCAAAGTAGAGGTAGAAAATAAAGAAGGGATTGGTCAGCACCTGCAGGAAAATCCATGCCAACAAGAGATGAGCAAATTGGGAGATACATTTACATGCACTCCATCAGTAATATAATCTCTTTTCTTTCATTCTATTTTAATATATTTGGATTAGTTCTAATTTAGAATTTATGTAGTTATTTTATTTTTCTTTAATATTCTTAGTAATATTTTCTTTTATGTTTATTTAATTTTTTAGGAAAATAAAGTCAAGAATAATAGAGAATTAGTTCAGAGTAGAACTCTGTCAAGGCAGTAAACAGTGTCAGAAGTCGCAGAAGTCCCAACGGGCAAAAATAGTGCAATGGCTATCTGTCGAGTTTTCCGCCGCGGTAGTAAATGCTAATGGGTAGTAAATTCAAAACAGCTACAAAACGGCTAGTGGTTAAAACGATCACAATGCCGAGGCCTATATAAGCAGCATCCATCTCTTGAACTATTCACTCTTGTATTCTTGATTTCTTTAGCATTCTACTCAATCCTACAAATCATCAATGACAGCATACAAAAAATTTGCCCCTGCCACTGTTGCAGACCGATTCAACAGATCTTTTGTTGCTCGGTAGCTGTGGGAAGAACAAGGATTTCAAATCAATGAGGAAGAAAATCTTGGCATTGAACACTATCTGTTCAACAAGATTCAGCATCAAAAATGGCAACTCTTCTGCCTACAACCCGAGCAAGCTAATGCAACCATAGTGCGCAAGTTTTATGCACATGGGCCAAGCAAGGACAGTCTTTTTGTCCACTGTCGAGGCAGACCTTTACGCCTTGATGCTGAAACAATTAATAAGTTTTACAGCCTAGCATCGAGACGAGACAGGCATGCCAAATTCATGAACGACATCACCATTCAGGAATACGAACAAATCAAGGATGAACTTTGTTACAACAACACTCTATGGGAAACCGGTGCCCATAGAGGTTCTGTGACAAGGCAAATCCTCAAGCCCAAGGCAAAATTATGGTGCAAATTCGTCAAGAGACGCCTCATCCCTACCTCCCACAACAGCACAGTGGACCGCAAAAGATTGGCGTTGATCCAATCAATTATCAATAAGAGGAGCATCAATGTTGGAGAGATCATTCTTCGAGAAATTCATGATTGTGGTAAAAAGGAACGTGGACCGTTATATTTCTCATATTTAATATCTGGTTTATTTGATGCAGGAGTACCAATTGAAGACACGAACGAATACACACCAACGAGGCAAGGATGGATGAGAGAATTCTGCCGAAGAGTGATGCAGATCACACAAGCAGAACCTATCCAGGCAATGCCACAGCAGTTTACTGTTGACTTCACTACCGGAACTCAATACACGACAAAGATACCAGGCACTACCGAAGCCCCTACCGCAACAGACCCCTACCAGGAAATTCTTCAGAGGATAAAAGCCATGAACTTTCGCCAGCAAAGATACATGGAATACCACAGAAATTTCAACAGCACCCTTGCTCAGATGGTGATGCAGAACTTCCCCAACCAAGGAGCACAATTTCCAGAATGCTCTACAAACATATTTGTAACGGCAGCACCTTACATAGAGACTACTCCATCTTCAGGCCAAGACCATTTTTTACCTCCAGACCGCAGCAACAATTCTACGGAGCTGGCCCATCTAAGGCAGCAGACGCTGCCGCGGCATCATCCGCAAACAAAAGACCTTCGAAGCGAAGGGGAGTTTACAACACTCCCCCAAGATCTCTAATACCAATGGGCAGTCTATCGATTGAGATAGACGTCTACGTTCATCAGAGCTCATCAACTGCCGAACCTAGCATCCAGCATGCCGGGGCAGATCTAGAAAACGAAGGAACAGAAATCATGGAGACGGACGATGAAGGAGGAGAATAAGTTAATGCCCCAATAAAAAGGGCAACGCTTACGAGAGTTTAACCGCCGAAAAGAGTAAAGCCATCACTATCACCAAGGGTACAGCCATCAACATCTAGACCAAGGAGACAAATTATGGAAGAGAGTTCTTCCGAATCATATTAATTGTTCTTCTTTCTTGTTGCCTATATAAACTATTTTTTTATTTGCTTATCTTTTAATTTATTTTTTTACCTACTGTCTGCCCCTAAATTAAGCATTGAGGACAATGCTTGGTTTGAGTTTGGGGGTGTAGAGCTACTGCCGAGTCTATCTATTGTCGCGGTCTTGCCATGAAAAGGAAGTTTTTAGTGATAATTTTTTTTATTTTATATCCACCATTGTACTTAAAACTGTTGTCATACTTTTACACTGCTCTTCATCAGTATTGTCTTAGTTTATTCTTAAAGGCAATAGAAATCTTTCTCCTTACCATAGTTAGGATCTGTTTTAAAGACTTGATTCTAGGATACTTAAGGAGAACAACTTAGAAGCTTGCTATAAGGTTGAACTTTAAAAACACTTTTGGGACTTGTTTGGCTATAGGAATTATTTTAATAAACTTAGGTGATAAAGACTTAGAATTTGGAAAGGTGGCTAGAGGTGCCTATGACCGGCTCTAGGAAAAACTCTTCTTCATACTAGAGGTTCCCGAAATTGGCTCTAGTATGCATAAAAGAATAGCAAAAGAAATAAGGAGTTAAGGAATAGAAAACACAATACTTGAGGTACCCGAAATTAGCTCAAGGAATTGTTTTTATAAGAATAGTACATTAAAATCAAGTATATTTGTCTTGAACTTAGAGTTTATCTAAGAAGGCCTTTATTCAAACTTATCCACAAAAACACACACACACACTAGCCTTATAGCATGTCTTCTAAGTACACCCTTAGGAAACCGAAAGGTTAAGTCTAAAGAATAGACATAGTTATGGTGAGGAGAATAGATGGAAGCATAAGACCAAGAGAAAATAAAGTTTGACAAATTGATGGTTTGCATTGATTGGGAACAAGCAATGGTTAGAATTTGGGGGTGTGATAAGTGCTCAACTCACTATCACTTTCTACACTTTTCATGGGCACTTATCAGCAATTCTACACCTACTTGAACCAATGCATGAGCTTAATATGATATATTTAGGGACTACACCTTTAAAGATTATATTTGTGAAAAAGCGTATTTTACTGCATTTTCTTATCTATGCCGAGGCAGCAGAAGGAGGCCGAGGCAGGACCTGATGTCGAGGCAACATAAGAGAAAAAGCAATATGGCTGGCAGCTGAAGCAGAAAAATGCGAAGAACATTGCTGAGCAAAAAGCCCAAGAATTGGAGCTGAACAACAAAAGAAAAGCCCAAGGACAAGGCCACGCAGGATGAAACCTTCTAAAAGATCAAACTTGGAAATATTGACCCTATATGCATAACTTGTTCCCTACTCCAAGTTGTACTCTAATTAGGAAAGGTTTGTCCTAGGTCAAGCCTATATAAGGCAAAGCCGTCCTAAAGGTTATAGAGCGAGCATAGACGAGAGAATTAGATTCAACTTACACCGAGAGAGTTTAGGGACAATTCTTCCCATCATGTTCTAAGTTTTCTTAGGTTTTGGGAAGGTTGTCAAGTATTTGTGAGAAGAGATTGTACTTTGTTTTTTTGTTTTTAATGTAATAAAACATCGAAGTTTGCTTATTCTTTGTCATTCCTTGTTCTTACATTCAAGCTTGAGAGAGAAGTTTATAACTAATCCATTTATCTAATATCGAGAAAGTTAGATTCATGAAAGGGATAAGTACGGTGTTTCAATTGGGAAACACTAACTCGGCTTAGAGATAGGTTAAGAGTTTCAGCGGCTAAGAAAAGTGTGGGGTTGGTTGGTGATTATAATTGATTCACGCTGAGAGGTGTCATCAAGGACTGATCATCAAAAGTATTCCGACTTAGAGATAAGCAGAATCATTCAAGGATACTTTGTCAAACTTTGATAATTCTGCCCAAGAGCAAGAGATTGTCGCGGTAAGAAACATTATCGTTGCCGAGACAGTATCTATAGTACTGCTGAGGTAGTGTAGTGTAATTGCATTGGAACAAAAGCAGATCAATCAAATCCATGATACAACACAACTGGATCCAACCCTATATCTCTCTCTTATTCAATTTCTCTTTATTTAGTTATTTTATTTAGTTTAAATCAATATTCAACTTATCTGTATTTTTACTTTTCTTTTACAGAAGCAAGAAGACCAAAGGAAGCATATTGAGTATACCAATCTCTGAGGAGACGATAACTCGATAGTATACTTATCACTTATTACTTGACGTGTACACTTGTACTCCAATTGCGCATATCTAGCACGCATCATAGTTCAACCCATTACATTATTAAGTGGATGCTTAACATAACTGGATTCTTCTCTACAAAGCACTCAATCTAGCCTCGCCTTTATCCTATTATTTCATTCTTTAATTTTATGCTTTTATAGTTATCTTAGTTATCATTCAATCTCTCAAATTACTTGTATTTTTAGTTTCTTAGTGCAGTTATAAGAAGTAGTAAAATCGACTCAATCCTCGTGGGATCGTATCTTAAATATTACAATCTAACAAAGGTGGAATTAACAAGGCTCCATAGCCTCCATCAGTATCGATATCCCTATTAAACCCCAACGGCTCTTTTGAGCTTTAAATGTTTTAACCGTTGATGGCAATTGAAGCTTTAAATGACAGTTATATCGTTTCGATACCGAGGAACATAGTCTACTCCCAGCATCAAAACCTATTTCGATACACCCTATTAAAAGCACAATAACTCTTTCTATTTATGGACTGTTTCAAAATAGGTAACCTGTGTTTCGATACCAGTTGTTGCAAAGTGTATTTATGGTAGAAAGATAAAGCTCCAACGTCTTTATTTATGTTTCCAACAACCTTAACGGTTAGAAATCAATGAGAATGCATAAAATGAAACATTTCAAGTAGCATTAACAACTATTGAACCTCAAGAAACATCCAAGCATTTCAATCCAACTCCAAAGCACTTCATTGCAAATCTTAGGCTCCCAACTCTTGTATTTCATTTTTATTTCTTTGTAATAGAGTTTAGAGAGAGTGAATCTGTAATTGAGGCATATCTTTCTTGTGATAGAAATATTTTTGCCTATCTTTCATCAATTGTAATCTCTTGTGAGGTTTAAGTCATTTTTGGGTAGAAAATTGACTTATTGTAAAGGTTAGCCCTTGACCTAATTCAAGCATCAAAACCAGAGAGTTTAGTGCATTAAACTGCATCCAAACATCCCTCAAGTCGGACAAATATATGGTAGCCCCTAAAAACACCATAAAACATAACCGAAACTCACCGAAAACTTCTCCAAACACCACCTAAACCTTAGGTCCGGGATTATTTACTTAAAATTCATCTTAATTACATATAAAAACTTCAAGATTTATGTATTTAGGCATAAAAAAACAGAGATGAAAAACCCTTGAACGAAAATCAAGAAAATAATGAAATTTTTATCAAAAAAACGATTTTATTGATTCAAGATTTTAAAGATTGTTTCAATAACCCAAGAATTTCAGAAATTCATTAAATAACTTTAGATTTTATAGGTTTTAATGATTCTAAACTCCAAAATTGATCTCATCTCTTCAAAGGTTTAAAAACTAGAAAACCCGTAGAAAAACGAAGAGATTTTGATGAAGAAAAATATAAAGAAATCATCAAACATATTTTTATTGAAAAGATTGGTGTTTACCCTTGAAAAAATAATATAGAATATATCTTGGGAAGAAAAAAACAGAAATCTTGGAGAAGGGTTTAAAGCTTGATACAAAATTAGAGTTTTTCAAGTAAAATCAAAGAAAAACGAAGAGAATTTAAAGAAATATATAAAAAAATAAACCAACAAAATATTATTAAAAAGAATAGATATTTAACTTGAAAAGATGATGAATAGGTTGCCTTGGGTAAGAAGAAATCCAAATTTAAAGAAGTGATATTTTTAAAAAGTAAATTTTGGGGTTTTAGGTCAAAATCAAAAGATTTTGATTACTTGGCTTAGATCAACTAGGATTAGGATTATATCAAATTACCTTAAATATCCAAAGTTTTGGCTTAGTTTATAAAACTATTCTTAAGTTTTCTATTTTTACAAATTAGTCACTAATTTCAAAATCTTAAGAATTCAATGGTCAATTTTCAAAATTGATTTTACCTAATTCAAATATAAGTCAATTAAGAATTTTAGAATATTTTTAAATAATTTATTTTGATTTAAAACTAATTTTTAAGTATTTAATCTCGAAATAGGCTAAACCGACAAAGCCAGTCCACTGGACCTCTAAACTGGCCAAAAAACTTCTAGGCCCAATTTTTGTGTGTTACATATCACACTTTTACTTGTCTCTACAACTCATCAACTAGCTGATTGTTTCACCAAAGCTCTTCATGCTACAATTTTTTAAAATTTGATTTTCAAAGTTGAGCATCCATAATTTATATGCTCCAACTTGAGGGGATATTAAGATCCTTGTTCTATATTAGCTGTTTTACCAGATAGTTAACTTATTAAGGTTAGTTAGAGTTAATATTTTTTTTATTCTTTATTAATATTTAAAGGATGTAAGGTGTCCGTAAAATTATTAAGTCTTTAATAAAGATTAGAATTCCATTTTTCTTCTACCAAAACTCTTCTTATCCCTTGTTTCAGTTTTCTTTCTCCGAAACTTTCTCCAATCACCCATTCTTCCTAACAACTTTTCTTCAGTTTCAAGTTTAATACCTGCCTAGCCTTTCGGAGCGGGAGAAGGTAGCGAATGGGACGTGGAGTGGGAGTGTTGTGGTTGCACTTAGTGGGGTGCCTGTGGTTGATTCCGGCGGGCCCCATCCATCAGGATTGAACGGAACTGCTCCTACTCCCACCATTGTAAGTTGTAACCGATCACAAGAATAGATTTTCCTGCTACAGCGTAAACAGTTGATGGAATTTTAACTCCAGAGGTCCGGGGATTGAGGAAAGAACAAGTAAACTCTAAACGTAATAGGTGGTTGTTTATAGTTTTTCAAAATATGGGCTTCAGCCAGAAATATTTCGTGCTTCATTGCATCGTATAATGGTCCTTTAATAGAATGTATGCATTGCTGATCTTAGGCCTAGCTCTGTGAGTGTTGGGCTTATTGAGGAATTTGTACTTAACATCCTTCTCGTAAAATTTGGAGTATGTCATTTTGCTACTCACAACCGATAAGCCATTTTTTGATGCATGACCAAGGGAGGAAAAGATCATTTTTTGGAATCATCACTATCTTGGTGGGACGTGGGTTTTTATTATTGTTTTAAACCCCAATAATGCATGAATAGAGAGAACATCGGAAGGGAACGTGAAATGATTGTTCTCCACTTGGGTTTCCCACATTCTTTATATTCATACGCATTTTATCCTTTTATTTGAACCATGTGTCTTAGAGACAGAAGCGCAAAACATCGACATCAAAATAAAACATCTCAAAATAGAAAGTTTTGGAAGTGGAACCAAAGAATTATGTTTTTTTCTGCATCAATAATGCAGCGCCATCAAAACAAAAGAAACATAAATATTAATCACTCAAATTGTAGAGTTTTAGAGGCGAAAATGGAGGCAGGTGTGGGTGAGGGAAGTCTTCAACAGCATACTAAGGCATGGAAAATGAAATGATATGCTTCATACATAGGATCAATAATATATCCTTCATATTTAAACTTGTAAGAATTTAAGCTAAACCAAACATGTAAAAGGTTTAACTAGATCTGGTCATTGCCGAGCAAAAAGCAGCATTAATTGTTTCTTGATAGACTAATAAGCAAGGTGGCAATGGCGCCAGCTTCATCTGTCGGAGTAGAGTAATTCAGATTGTTCACACAGCCGCTCTCATGCATCAGCATCATTGACAAACTTGTTCAGTCTCTCTGATATCCTGGCTGCAGCCCAATAATCTGGTGCCGCTTCATGCTCAACCTACATAATTTCTCAAATATATTAAAACATCCCCCCAACTTCAATGGTACATATGAAAGTGAAAGGAATTACCGTAAGATGAATAGTATGGAAAACAGTATCATCAACGACAGAAAAACTGGCATTAGCAATTTCGGCTCCTTCTTCCTGAAGAATACGAATTGTCTGATTGAAAATGAAGCGACTACTGTTGGTATCAGTTGTTAACCCGACCACCAACGAAGAACCCATTTCATGAATCTGGATTTCAGGCGATTTCGGCTCATTACTCCTACTCCTTGTATTATTCCACCTTCCATCTCTCATTAACTTGTCTTTCTTTTCCTTCATCCTCTCCAAATCCATCTGCAACTTTTTTATATACTTTGCAGCTTCATGCAGTTGATCGGGCAGTGATGTTGTCGCCTGTCAAAAACATTCCATACATCATGCAATGCAAATAAAGTACAGATTAAAGAGAAGAAATGACAAGAGAGAAAGATAACAACCCTAGAGTTGTGATGAGGTAAGAGAGAATTGAGCTTGGAAATGAAAGTTTTCATCTGAATTCTCCTGTTTCTCTCCATGAGTTTTCTATCTGGTCTTGAGGAAGAGGAATCACTAGGGTTCTTGTTCTCCATGGATACTAGTACTACTCTCTCTTTGGATGAGGAAAAAGCAGCTAACAAACAAATAGTTATCGTGTTTACTGATCTCTTTCTTGTTTTAAGCCCTTGAGATAAAACTTTCCATTAACAGAAACTGAAAAGAACAATATATGTCATGAGATCGATGCCACAAACAAGGGAAAAAAGGTTTTGCTGATATGAACAAAATGGTGGGGCGAAGTAGACTGTCACATTGACCGTTTTAATTTACAAAAGCTGATGTTTCATTACCGGCTTTAAAGATTCACAGCACATGCCAATCAAAATGATTCAAAACTCAGCCATTCATATTTAATCTATTAATTAATTAATTAATTCTATTTTATTAATTTATTTTATTCACATAAATGATTTTTAACTGGTTAAAAAATAAAAATGTTGAGCGATGAATAATACCCAAAATCAGTAGAGAGATATTTTTAGTACATTTGTATGTATTTAATATTAAAAAAATAAATTTTATATATTAATTTAAAATATTAATTTAAAATTTTAAAATTTAATTTTTAATTTTTAATTTTTAATGTGAACATATATAAAAATAATGGAACGGAAGTATTCATAGTTAAATTATAAAACTATTTATTCCTAAAAAAATAGTTATGCCAGTAAATTAGGGAGACAAATGAACTTGGAAAACTGACATTTTCTAAAAGAATATTCGTAATGAAATCAAGAACCAACCCCCTGAAACATCTCGTTAAAGTTGATTATTGCTCGTAAATAGGATAGTAAATGATACAAAATAGATCGAGAGTTATTTAAGTTTGATTTAATTAAAATTTAATTAACGTTTGATTCAATTGATTTTACTCGAGTTTGAACTCGATTTGATTTCTTAATCAGTCGAGCAAAATCACTTGATATCTAACTCAAAAAACTCATGAGTTACTCGAAATATTATATACAAAATTTTTAAATTTTATAATTTATAATTTTTAAATTTCTAAACTTAAAACACTAAAATATAAACCATAAACATAAATCTAAACCCAAAAACTTAAATCTTAAATATCAAACCAATAACTTAAACATAAACCCTAAACTAACACTATATTACCTTAAAATTAACAAGCTTGGGTTAACACAATTCGTGTATCAAAAATTTTCCTGAGAAAGCTTTAAATGAAATGAGGTATGACAGGAGATGAGATACTTGAGTTCAACAGGATTAAAGATCGGGTCAACACTTAACTTAATTGAACTCAAATTAAGCTCAAACTTGATTCAAATTCTTAACAAGCCGAATCGAACTTAAATATTTAAACTCACTAAAAAATATTCGAGCTCAAACTTGACCTAAAATCTTAACAAATTAAATTTTTACTCAAACTCAATTTGACTGATTTATACCCCTTTTATATTCGTTGTCTTTATGTTATGATTTCTTTTAGATTTTTTTTAAGTGTAGGGACTAAAATCGACCACGTCACCTACTTTGAGTTATGTGGTCCTTAATGTAAGACGATCCATTCCAACCTATCTGTTTACAATATGAAGAATTCTTGCGTTTGGTATCTTCATCATCTCCTCGAAGATCGGCACCAGCTTTTTTAAAGTTAATAAAATGTTCAGTAAGTAATCGTATGATGATGGTGTATAGTGTTTCTATTCTTTTTCCAGACAGCTCTGTAACATGCATACAGATTCTTATTCGTTGCTCAAATTCACCCCGACTGAGAAATTATTACAGAACAATATTTTACAATCATCTTGAAAGGAATAGTTCATCCCGTTTTCAATCTTGAAGACTTAGAACCTGCAGCCTATCATAACCGCATCATCCTGCCATGAATGATTTATTAATAAAGAAATTAACGGTAGGTTCTGGACAGATGCTATAGGAGAAACTGTATAAGACCTTTAAAAAAATTTTAAAATTTGATAAACTACATTCATTAATTAATATTACTTTCAAAATTCGTTATAAAATTCTTGAAAATACTCTTGAAAAAGATAAGTTATAATTGTTAAAATGTTATAATTATATTTTAAATGTGATAATTGATTATAAAATTTATTGACTATTTCTATTAATATTGCTTTTATAAATATAATGAGGTTCTATACAGGCGCAATATAAACTATACATGGGCCCTAAAATGAACAATTACTTTTAAAAGTCATATTTTTAGAACCAGTAAGAATTATGAACAATTATTTTCTAAGGACCATATTTTAATAAACTCTACACGACCTCATAATTTTTAATCCGCCCTGAAAATTAATTTAATAAGTTTCATGGAAAAATTAAACTTTTTTATAAATTTAGTGGCCAAGACAAGATAAATCTTAAAATTTATTGAATCATGCTGAAGTCTACTTAAAAAGAAAAGAAATAAAGTTCACCTCAAACATCAGAGACAGATGGGCTTCACTGAAACTGTCCAACAACCCCTGCATTTTAGTTATAAAAGCCGCCAACAACAACGGGTCAAAATAAAACACATTGACACTGATGTTTGATATTTGGTAGGGATAACCGGCTGTCCAATTAGAAACCACTCAACAATTAATGTAGACCACCTTTGTTACATTGTACCTACACAAGATTGGGACATGGCGCACCTAATTCAAAGAATTAGTTTTGCTTTTTCCTTTTTAATAAATAAAATTAAGACAGTTCAGTAAAGATATTATTACAAACATCATGGATTCAAACATGTTTAAACGAATAGTTACGTTTAATTCAGGAATTGTATAAGAAACAAAATCACAACTTGATGCATGTCATTGCCTACCAATCTATTTCATTCAGTTCCACAAGAATGTGACATATAAGGTACAAATCAAGCAGCATCAGCTTAGAAAATGAAGCGTTTAATTACAATTGACCCGGTCACACTACAAAAGCCAGGTCCAAATATATATTCATGAGAACTTAGGTTTGAGCATAGGTGGAGCATAGACATTAGAGTGAGGGTTGTGTATAGGACCAAGCTTTTGAATCCAACGAACCAGCCCTTTCTTATGATCCTGACAACTTGGGTTCGGTACTAAATTCAGGGTGCCATCGCGATTGAGCGAGGACTCAAATTGCTCCAACACCTTCACTATCTGCCAAAACTCAGGTCTCTTCTCCGGGTTTAATGACCAACATTGCTCGATTAAAGCTCGCATGGGGGGTGGACAGGCTTTGGGGATAACAGGTCTCAAGTTCTAGGAAAAAACACAAGTTCTGATATCAGACCTACAAAGATATAATCGTAGAAAACCTTCTCGATCAACACTTAAGAAAGACGCCACGATTAAAATTCAATTCCGCCATGTAATGGGGATGAAAATCCAAAGAATGTATAACCAAAGATGGGAGAAATGTGATGCTGCCTTCATATTATATATCTATTGTTTTCTTCGGATGGTGTTATATTGGCCGCAAATTGAGCAACCAAGCAATCCAGTCATGATTGTAATCTTCAGTTTTATACTATATTCTGAATGCAGTGTAAAACTTGACCGTAAAGATCTTCAATGCTCTTATACTATATTTTGTGCATCAAGATTTTAATCTATGGTTAACAGTAAAATGGTCAAAGAGATGAAAAAACATTTAAGAAATGTCTACAGCGGATGTTGAAGTTCATCCTCAAGGAAAAATTTTATAAGCAAAAGCTTGAATGAACAATGGACAGTCGCATCATGCATAAATATTTACCTAGAGGCTAGAAAGATGATATTTAGGGACATACCTTGTTCACAACTGCAAAAGCAGCTTGGATAGGATTCATATCCTCATATGGGATCGTTCCAGCAACCATTTCACACAAGATAAGTCCAAAGCTATACACATCCACCTTCTTTCCATACGATTTCTTTTTGATCATCTCTGGTGCCATCCAACGATAAGTACCGGGGTCATCAGCCAGTAGATCACAATACGCCTCCTCACAAGCTATACCAAAATCAGCAATTTTCATGTGGAAATCCTGATCAATAAGGACGTTCTCTGGTTTAAGATCGCGATGAATGATTCCTTGAGAATGAATGTATTCCATTCCACGAGCAATCTCAAGAGCAATAGTAAGTAACTTTTTCAATGGAATTGACTTGTCATCAAGCTTGTGCAAGTATGCCCTTAATGAACCCTCTGATAAATATTCTGTTACAACACAATAAACCGGAGGCTTTCTACATGCTGCTATAAACTGGTTAACAGATCAAGAGTAAAAGTGAGACTTGCAGCAGGTTATCCCATGAAAATTCTCGAATCGTGATTTATTCAAAGCAAAATAAATTTAATACCTCAACAAGAAACATATGGAAAAGCAAAATTACCTTTATAACATTCTGATGGTGGAGTCTTGATAAAAGATTAACCTCTCTATCAAACTGCTTCTCCAATCTATCGGCCAAGTCTCCATTGTCGTCATCAGGTACCATAATAATCTTAACTGCAACAGCTTCCTCCTTATATACACCGTGATAAAGCCGACTATGTGCACCGTGTGCAAACCTAAGCCCTAAAAATAGCTGGGAAAGATCAACAGTGTGCTCGTCAGCTGCTTCTACAGCATTAACCCTTACACCAGCATGGTCAAAATACTTGGTCCAAGCAGATTCCTTCCTTCCCTTTGTCCTATCTGAAACCTTCAAAGAACCCAAGTGCCTAAGGGGGCTTGAATATGAGGGTGCAGGTGAACTGGACCCTTTCTTGTCACGTGATTCTTTGTGGAAAAACTTTCTGAGACGTTGCTTATCGGATTCTTTCCTTTGAGGGTGCGGGGTTGAGAATCTCCTCCTCTCGGACCTTGCTTCCTTGAATGTATCCGACAGAGCAGTCTGAGGAACAGGGGATAAAGATCTTTGCTTGTTCATGATCCGATTTGGCTGAATCTGTGGTTCATTGCGAACTGGTTTGGGATTAGAGGAAGACACAGTTGACCTTGGTTTGGATCCTAAGCTCTGCTCTTGCTTCCTGTCTGATTGTAGATTCAAAGGAAAAGAGCCCAATCTAGATGAGTCCAACCTATGACAAACAGTGTGAGAAAAGTTGGTTCTCCTAATCCAAGAATTTGCATCTTCTGACATTTCTTATGATCTCTGTAATTCACTCCAAATACTTACAAACTTTAAACACTACAAAACCTTAAAACCAAAGCTTCCTCTCTCTTTTTTTTACCTTCCCTTGTATGTTTTCCTCGGGGACACAATCAAGAGGTTGTTCCTGAAATAATTACTCTGAAACTATGATTCTTCAAGCTCATCAGCAATAAACCACTAAAAAATCAAACTTTGGTTTCATTGAGAATCAAGAAACCAATCAAAGCCCAGAAGAACAATCAAGAATGAGACTCTGCCAAGTCTAGATCTCTTCTCCATTTTTTTTGAAATAAAATAAAAACAGAAAACAGATAACCACTTGAAACCCATCTAATCCATCCAAGCTGAAGTACCCTTTTTTGAAATTCTTTCTCCTCTCTATACCCTTTAAAAGTCAAAACACCACCTCCCGTGAACGCCTGAAAAATCCCACAAACCAAATAAACAAGTCATCCAACCAATAAGATGGAATTTAAAAGTAAAAACAAAACAAAAACATACACTTCATTTATTTATAAAAAAATTGAAGAGATGAATTAGTCTAAGAAAAAAAATAATCATTTGTGAGAAAAAACAAAAAACAAATATAAACCCGTCGTAATTCTATCTCTCTTTAAAAAACCCAGATTCACGTATGATCAAACATGCACAAACAAAACAAATTTAAAAAGGGGGGAAAGAAAATCTCAAAGAACTAAGACAATTACACACGATAGCATAACCCCCCAAAGCATCTAAATACAAGATCTTTACCATGAAGCTAAGAAGTACATGGCCAATACACGCAAGGTGGCATTCTTTGTTGGAGGTTTTTATTCTCTATTTCTTTCAAGTTCCAACTTTTTTTCCCCAAACGAACAATCCGAAGACGGGATCTTTTTGTGGGTAGAGAAGGGGGTTCAATGGATCGGAAATAAAAACAAAAATAAACAAATAAAAATCTAAGAAATTACCTACCCCTGCTGGGAAGGTATACGTAGTATATACGGAGATGGTTTTGAGACCGTAGATTCCGTGGACCCATATTTTCGATTGAATACTGAAAAAAAGGGTGGAGCCTGTTGATAGAGGCGGTGCTCGAGTGTGTGTGAGGACCACCAAAACATGAAAGTCAATGTTTACAGGCAGAGCCTCTTATTTTTCAAACACCCCAAAAAAACCCGAATTTATTGGTGGGGTTTCCCTTAACAGAAAGTAGAGTAGCGTAAGAGAGCAGAAGTTAATTCTCTGCATTTAATTTCCATCCCCTGTTTGTTTGAAATGACAAAAGGTTGAGAAAATTGGAAGCAAAAGTGTCTTTTTCATGAAGCAGAATTGAGTGTAAACAGAATTTTTTATAATAATTATTAGAGAGGCACCAAACAAAAGTAACAGCTAACAATGTTCGATGGTACGGTTCGCACGGATTTCTTGTAGCAAGTGTAAGTTTGTCGTGGCCAACAACCTTCTTGTAGGAATTTTGTAGGTATATGATTATGTTATGTAAATATTATTCAAGTTTAATTAAATAAACGTTTGATGCTTAAGTTTAGTTTTTATTTTTAAATTCGAGTTGTAATATATATAAACTATATAAGTTATTTTTATAAGAAAATATTTTGATATATAAGTTTGATAAATTTTAGGGTTTTATGTTAGTATTTAAGGTTTAATTTGTAAGGTTTTATGATTAAATTAGAGTTTAAGGTTTAGTTTTTTGTTGTCATAATTAGGAATTTAGATTTCAGATTTTATAGTTTTAATATAAAGGATTTTTTTATACAAATTGTGTATCAAAATATAGTTATTTCTTATATAAAAAATCTTTGATACATAGACTATGTAAACTTTAGTTTACAAATGTCTTTTAGTTTTAAGAGTTAGAATTTTAGTTTAGGGGATTAGGTGTAAAGTTTATAATTTAAAATTAATGTGTAACACCCCGAAAATCGGAGTTGAAACGGAGAGACATTCAGTACAATGTGAGAGATAAGGTCTTCCTAAAGGTATCTCCTTGGAAGAAAGTGTTCAGATTCGGGAAAAGAAGAAAGCTTAGCCCTCGCTTCATCGGACCTTTTGAGGTTATTGAACGAATTGACCCGGTGGCCTATCGTCTTGCTCTCCCTAGTGAATTTGACAAGATACACAATATGTTCCGTGTTTCTATGCTGAGAAGATACAGATCCGATCCCTCTCATGTTTTGGAACCTGAGGAACTGGAACTAAATCTCGATTTGTCTTACGAAGAGGAACCGGTTCAAATACTTGATCGAGAGGTTAAAAGACTTCGCAACAAGAACGTTCCCTTAGTAAAAGTCCTTTGGAGGAATCACAAGAAAGAAGAAGCTACTTGGGAACCCGAGGACACGATGAAAGCCCAATATCCGCAATTGTTCCCTTCAGGTAAATTCGAGGACGGATTTCTTTTAAGGAGGGGAGAATTGTAACACCCTGAAAACCGGGTTAGTAATAAAATGATTCGAATGAGTTATAAATTAAATCATGTATTATTTGGATGGAGGGTGAGGGACCAAATTGAGCTAAAAATGGGATAAGAAGTTTGTATGACAAATTTAAGGATTCCTTAAACTGCCCCAAGTAATAAAATAAGTTAAGACATATCATTAAGGGCAAATTCATCTTTTTGCACCTCATTAATGAACAAAAAAAAATCAGCTCTCCCCTTCATCTTTCTCATTTTCACGTGGGTAACAAAGAAAGAGGGGGAGGAGAGAATTCCATGGAGCTTAAAGGAAGGAGCTTGGATTCATGAAAATGTGGTGAATGTAGAAGCATCTAGTCATGAAGGATTGAGTAAGTCTTCTAAACCCCATTTAGATTGTTCATTGGCATAAAAATAAGGGTTTATAGTTGCTGAAATTTGGGGTTTTGTTGTTAGAAGTTAGATTAAAGATTGATATGGTTTGGTTGATATACTAGAAGCATGAAAAAGGGGTTAGACGGCTTAGGTCTAGTGTTTTGTAAATTTTATGTATACCGATTGATCCGATGATAAACATGCATGAAGAGGGTTAGAGAAAAAAATGATCTAATTGAGTTTTATTACATGTTATAAGTGCTGGAAATTATGAAAAATAAATTGGGAATTAAGGATTTAACATGTGGAATGGAACTTGGTCGAAAATGCTTAAGAGTGCTATTCTAAGTAGACAACTTTAAGAATTTCCCTAGGTCGGGATTTAAGGAATTTGGAGCTGAAATTTTAGAATATGATACTCATGTATATCTAGTTTAAGAGGAAATTTACGGAACTTAAATCCGAGCCCGGTAGAGGAAGATATAAGTTGTTCCGTAAGGCTACTCGAACAGTTCCAGGAAATCCGACCAGAACTGTTTCGAATTAAATCTGGAGTTGTTCGATTAGGAATTAAAATGTGAGGTTAATTATACATTGTAAAGGGTTTTTCTAGCTTTCCAACGAGGTATAATGGACTAAAATCGGATATCAAAGCTAAGAGATATGACCGTTTCGCTAAAGGGTAGCAGGATTATTCGTAAAGAACAAATGTATAAGTTTGTATTTGTTAGGCTTGAGAATATTTGAAATGGACAATTGAAGATGTATTGATACATAACTATTATATGTTAATTGTTAGATACTCCGAGAGAAGAAATTAACGAGGATCAAGAGAGGATCGAGGCAACAAAAAGACGAGGCAAAGGGGTTGCGATCTACAACCCATGATAGCTCGGAGTATTGGTGAGTGTAGCAAACCTTAGGGTTAGGACCTAGGATCCTAACCATTTTTGATTATTTGATTTGTTCGTAATGTAACCGGATTAAATAAATATTTGACGATACGGGAAGGAGGACTAAGTGATAATGATTTGTTTGACTTTATGTTTGAGTACTAGATAATAAACTAGTTTAGAGCATTTGTATAGCTCGGAAATGCCGAGGTAAGTAATGGCACGTGGCTAAGGATGCCAGGTATGTTAGTCATGCATGAGTTATGTCCGTGATAGCATGATATGTATATGCTTTTGGTGTGATAGCATGACTTATGCTTTTGGATTTTGGTAACATGATAACATGTATATGTTTTGATATATTAGTAGCATGACACTTATGCTTTGGACTTGATAGCATGACTTGATGCTTTTGATATGCCATATTATGAACATCATCCGTGATAAGAAATTTGATTAAGTAAAATGGAAGACTAATTGAATAATAAATTCTGATTGAGCCTTGGGTTATAGTTGGTCATAGGTAGTACGGCATGCCTAGGGTCTGAGCTCATTTGTTAGTACTTCGGTACTTCTGATCAGTACTTCGGTACTTCTGTTGGTACTATGGGTACCTTTGTTGGTGGTTAGTCACCATTTGTAGATACCATGAATATCTTTTGTTAGTGTCCTAGTGGCACTTTTGTTAGTACCTTAGGGTAGTTCTGTTGACTCGCTTACCTAGTCTAACTATACCAAGGCAATGTTAGAAACTAATTCGAAAGACTAAAATTATGATAATGGCCATAAGACATTTGATATGTACTTGCCATAGGGCATTTGATATGAATTGAATATGAACATTTGATATGTACTTGCCATAGGGCATTTGATATGAATTGAATATGAACATTTGATATGTACTTGCCATAAGATATTTGATATGTTTCGAACTTGAGCATTGGATATGACTTTGCCATAAGATACTTGTATATGACTTGTCATTGTACTTTGAGCATGATTATGTGGTGTACTAATTGCTATATGTAATTGATTTGTTGTTCATTTGAACTATATCATTTGTTATATCCCATGTCTAAATTGGTTAGACTTAGGCTACCTCACTAAGTACTTCTTAGTACTTACACTCTTTGTTTCCTCCTTTCCAAACAACAGGTTCACGAATTAAGGAGATTGACCAAGCCTGAACCGGAGCAAGGACACGGAAGCAAGCCAAAGTATGGTATTTGATAATTTTTGCAACTCCGAATATATGGTGGCATAGTGACCATGTTAGTTTAGAATATGCATTTTGTTAGCTAGCTCATGAGTTGTGTATGTAATTATATGATCAATTAAGCTTTGGTTTGTAAGCAATAAGGCATGACATTCTTGGTAGGTTAGCCTTGTGTGTTTGAGTTTGGCTATGGTTGGTATGTTGGCTTTGGAGGAATGCCTTTGGTATATGGTTAACATTGTGCCTAGGTCAAATGAACTTAGGACACTAATTTTGATTGCTTAAGTAATCATGGAAGAGATAACGCTAGATGTTTTTCTTAAGTATAGGGATGGTTCGAACATTGAAATGCATGATGATTTGGCTAAAATGAACAAGATTAGCGATTTGTTATATGATGCCTAAGCATGTACAATGATCCTTAAGGCTTAGGTTTAGGCTGAGACCTTTAGATAGCCCCTTTTGAAATGTCTAAGTGTTTGAAAGCCTTGAATTTGGCATCCTCGAGCAGGGGTATCGATACCACCAGTTTGGGTATCGATACCACCTTTGGCAGGAACTTTTTGTTCCGAAGCTTGTATCGATACCAAGCTTTGACCTTTAGTCAACGTGTCAATGAGGCAGGCCAGTACCGATACCTGTTTTGATACTGGAGCATCCAGTAACTTTTTGTACCGATGCCAGTATCGAAGCAGGCTACCCAGCCTTGGTCAATGAGTCAACACCAAGGACCGGTATCGATACCTGGTTCGATACCCCTGTATCGATACCAACATTAGGGGTATCGATACCTCCTTATTATTTGGGTTCGAATTTAATACGGGAAATTGCTTAGTTAACAAGATATAATTAATGATAGTTAAAGGAACACATATTAATATAGAAGTTTGATAAAGTCAAATGAGACCACAATTGAATAACGAATGGCGTCTAAGATTCGAATTAAAAATTTGTTTAAGTATCAAAAAAGTTTTAAATTTGTCTCGAATTTGTGTAAGTAGTATAAGATTTGAACCGTAAAATAAATAAGTATTATTAAGGAATTGACTTGCAATTTTATGTAAATAAGCAAATTGTTTAAATTTGATCAACTCGTAATGTTATATAAACAAGTAATTTGTTTGAAATGGATTACATTATTCGAGTTATACGTCCGGTTGACGCCCCCGTCTCCTAACCCGAGGCGAGGGTGTCACATAATGTTTAGAATTTAAGGTGTATAATTTAAAGTTAAATGTTCAACTTTCGGTATTTAGATTAAGAATTTAAAATCTAAGTTTTATAATGTAAGTACTAAGTATATATATTTAGTTTTTACACAACTGTATATTAAAATTTTATTATATTATTTATATATTTGTTATTTGGTTAGATTTGGAATCGGAGTTTTGCTATTTGTTATTTGGTTGGATTAGAAATAAATTTTTGGTTTCGTATAGAATTGGATTTAAAAACTAAGTAATATGGTTAAATTAGTAGAGCTCAATTGATATATCCTCGATCAATATAAATATGTAAAAAGATATATTTGAATATAATTAAATATTTAATATTTTTTATAAAAAAAATATTTGAATAGTATACCACTGAATCAAGTAGTAGGTTAATTTTTCCAAAGTAATATTAATACTTTATTTTTTTTTCCTTCAATGAGATATTATATATATAAAGAATCGTCTCTTTATCAACTAAATTTAATCCTACAAAACATCATCCATAATCATTATAAACAATATTTTAGAATTGAATAAAAAAATATTAACAATACACATGATTATACCATTTTGAAGGTGTGTGAGGAAGACTAAAAGAGTACATCGAAATCCACTAGCTTCCCCACTTGTTTGGCTAAATCAGAAATGTACTAAAACAATAATGAAATCCGAGAATATAGCACGAATATCTAAAAGGATCTTTCCTGGCATATCCCCTAGGTATTTTCTGGATGTTGTTTGGTTTGGTTTTCTAAAATTATTAACGAAAGAAAGTATGGGCTTCTACTTCACTAGGTCTTAAATGTGGCCCAGAGAAACTATATGGATATGGGTCACCTTCAATGTTAGTTAATTATTTTTATTAGTATGTTTTAACCATTTTGTATAATTACATTAAAATAACATGTTAGTGTGGTCTCTATGGACACTTGATTTTCGATAGGAATTTTAGAATATACATGGAATCAGATCCGTTTTTGAGATTTTGATGGTTCTAAAACAAATAAAAATATCGTTCTCCTAATTAAAATTTTAAATTACGGTTACAGTCGTGTTTTTGTCATGGTGTGTTTATCACGATGGATATAATAATTGTTATTGCGGTCGTTGTTAGTAGGGATAGCAACAGGCCGAATCTGGATTGGATTCAGATCTATTTTTATATTGTGGATCTAGATTTGAACCAGATCCATGGGTCTTTAAAATTAAAACCCAGATCCAGATCTAATATATCTTACGGATCCGAATCCAAAACGGATATATTAAAAAATGATCATTCGACCTTTTTTTAGGGTAATAAAATTATCATTAATTAACTTCAGATCACAACACCAATGAAAGAAAGATTAATTTCAATTAACTAGTTTTAGAATAAAAAACGATAAACTAAAATCTTAAAAAAATTCAAAAATTACACAAATATCTTTTGAATAACACAAACATTAAGAAACGTAGATCATGAAATATTTCATTGTCGTAAACCGAGTACTGTGCTTCTACCTCTTAGAGTGCTAGTCTTCATCACTACTTAAATCATAAATATCCTAAAACAACAAGAAACAACCAACCAAAGAGAATTTTATTTTATGAAAATAATATTTTTGAAATTTAAATATTAATATATTTCTTCAAACCTCTCATAAACCCCTTGCATCTCATTTTCTCGGTAGCTATCAACTTGGGTGCATACCTACTCAATTGTAGGAACTTCTGCTCGTACTTAAAGACTGTACGATCACCTTGCACAAGGTTCGTGAACTGATCACTCAACCAGTCGATGTGAGTCTCGCCCACATACTTCTTCTCAAACTCATCCAAGAAGTCGTCCATGTTAGTTGATCGGGGTACCACTCCATCTCAACCGTTTCCCACCATTCTCTTGCGTTCTCCTTGAGCAGAGACAGAACACAAGATAGCTTATCCTCAAACCTCAGCCTCATCTGCCTCATGATCTACCTAGTATCACGAAGCCACTGATCCACCTTCCTATGATTATTTTGGCCAGAATCCAAGAAATTCGTAGCACCTTGCCTACGAACCTTCTCGATAGGTGTCTCACGTAAGGTAGGTGCACGCCTCGAAATAGACCTTATTATTCGATCCAAAGCTCGATACAAATGAGTGAAATAATTCGACCCTTGCCTAACCCCTTCCTTAGACTCGTCCACCTCATACATGCTATCTTCCTTAAAGTTCTCCTCATACAAAAAGGATTACGACATCGAAAATTAGCTATTCAAGTACTACTCAAACTCATGGGTATGTATTCGCTAGACACTTATCACTACACCCAACTCTTTTCCTCAGTGATATCCTAGAACCGATTAAATCTAGACTTTAATACCATTAATTGTAACACCCCAAACTCGGGTGCCACGTTTGGGCCACAAGCCCAATTCGTATCCATAAAAATTTTCAAATCAAGTCCAAAATAAACCATCAAAAGTGACAATAATTTTAAATACGATAATAAATATCAAAGTGAGTTATCAAATCTAAAATATCAATGGAGCTCCAAATAAAAGTTTAATAAAAATATTTGACCTTGACAATTAAAAATAAAATAGAGTTACAATTTAAAACACAGGCCTACGAATACATAGCCCACTAATCTAGGATTTATACTCTACGAACTGGTCAATGCTGAAGTCCACTATGATGGTGCTCCGTCGCGTCTCCTGATTGTCCGTCTACTTACCTATGCATGGAAACAAATTCCAAAACACTAAGCTACTAAAGCTCAATGGGTACACACCCTATCGACTGTGCTTTTAAGTGAATCATAACTATAACATGATAGACGAGAAAATGATGACATCATACAAAAAATGCAACCAAATCATAGAAATAACCAAATCAGAAGTGAGGCCTAATGCCAACCCAACACTAGGGGACTTATCCGGCCCAAAATCTCACATCGGGTTACTCAGAATCTTACATCGAGCTATTACACTCAAAATCTTACATTGAGTAAGGCTCAGAATCTGACGTCGGTCAAAGTCATCACCCAGAATCTCATATTAAATGACCTTCGATATATCATTCGGAATCTCACATCGGATGACCTTCATTGTGTTACATACTTTCACTCACTGGTATCTGAATCGCACCAAACAAGGAATCAACCAAACAAGATGATCTACCTAGGATCTCATATCAAACAATACCACAACCAAACCAAGACCAAGCATGCAAGGCATATTTTGATCATATCAATATCCATATTACCAAATCCAAGTTTCATTAATCATTTTATGGTTTAAATAACCCATAAGAACCCATAACATAAATTAAGAAACCTCATACTCTACCCTTAAAAACATAGGCAGATTACCTAAGGGTATCGATACGTCTATATGGGGTATCAAAACATCTCGGTATCGAAACACACCCTTTGTATATCGAAACGCTAGTTCACAACTTCATATATTACCTAGGGAGACTTACTCGTATCGAAACACCCACTAGGGGTATCGAAATGCTATCGGTATCGATACGCCTCCATATGCATATCGATACTCTAAGCTAAGCAGCTTAATAGGACCCACGAGAAAACCCACTCGTATCAATATGCCTACCAAGAGGTATCAAAATAAAATGCTATTGGAAATTTGGGTATCGAAACACCTATCATGCGGTATTGAAACAATTTGCTACTAGAAAATTTAGTTTTGATACTCAGGCTTGGCGTTCTGAAACACCTACCATTCTAGCCTTTGTTTTCTCTCTACTTTATCGATACCCAGACCAATGATATCGATATGCATGAAAGAAAAAGTAGGTCTACAACCTAAAATGCTTAAGAACACCAACCTAAACCGAACCAATCAATCCTAAAATGTTCCTACATATTATTGAAGTACTTTAGGTGAGTTTCTAACCAATTTTATCCAATATCATTAACCATAATTCAAATCACCATTAAAGCATGCAAAGGCTCTAACCCTAACAAAACCATCATTGTAACATCCTAAAACTAGGTTAATAAAATGATCCAAATAGTTTGTAAATTAAATCAAATCACGTGTTAAATAGATTAGGAGCAATGGATACAATTGAATTAAATAAAAACTTGAGCATTGCATGATAAAATATGGAATTCCTTAGACTATCCTTTGTAGTAAACCAAGTTTAGTTATAAAAAAAGAGGCAAGATTGGCATTTCACATGTTTAATGAGAAAGGTGAGTGTCATCTCTCCCCCCCCATTTTGACATGAATTGGAAAGTGAAAGGCAAGGGAGAAAGCTTCATCTTCTTCCCCCATACCTCATCTCCCTAGATAAAGAGAAAGAAAAATTCATGTCCCTCATTTAGTTTATCATCCAAACCGAAATTTAAGGAAAGAAAGGCTTCCATCCTTGTTTCTTCCCCCATTACCGAAAATAAAGTGAGGGAGGGAAAGCTTGTTGGTTCAAGGAATTTGAAGAATTTGCATACTCAAATAGATAAAGGTAATGTGGTTATCCTCTTTAGAAAGTATATATTTCCATGATCAATATGTTTAATTGATTGGGTTTCCATGATATTAGAACAAGAATACTTAGTAAACTGATGTTAGTAAGGACATTTGAGATGTAAATGTGTTAATGATGAGATTAGTGTGTAAGCATGCAAAGGATTATTGCGAAAGGGGTTAAATAATGCCAAAGTTTAAGATTTAAAGTCTTAAAAATCATGAGAATAAATTTGGGATTAGGAATCAAATTATAGAATGAAAACTAGCCGAAAATGCCTAGAAATGCAATTTCGGGTAGCACTTTTGAGAAAATTCCCTAGGACGGGTTTGGAGGAGTTATGAGCTAAAATTTTGAAGTAGAATACTTTCATATATCTAGTTTAATTTAAAATTTACAGAATATCATTTGGAGCTTCGTAGAGAAAGTTATAAGTGTTTCCCTAGGGGCTATTCGAGCAGTTCCGAATATGGACATGTCTTATTCGAATGAAATCTGGTATTGATTGGATGAGAATTAAAATGTAAGGTTAATTTTTACTTGTAGAAGATCTTCCTAGATATCTAACGATATAAAATAAGCTCGATTCATACATGGGAGCTAGGAGATATGATCGATTCTTTAAAGGGTAGCAAAACTGTCCCTAATGAACAAATGCACAAGTTTACATTTGTTAAGTCTAAGATTACTTGGATTAAATGATTGAATATGTCCTAATGAATGTTATATATGTATGTATTACTAGATAATCCAAGAGAAGAGGACGTTGAAGAACAATAAAGGCTCGAACTAGCAAGGAAGAGGGGCAAGGGGATCACTATATTCAACCTTTAATTGCTCGGAACCATTGTGAGTATGGCAAACCTTAGGGTTAGGACCTAGGTCCTAACCTTCTTTTATTCATTTGATTTTTCATATAAATGGACTAATCTTATATTCAGTAAAAAGGGAAGGGTTAAATGACTTGTTTGATAATATGCTTGGTTGTTAGATCGTTAGCACTAACTTAGTACATATGTATAGCTCGAAAATGCTGAGGTAAGTATGACATACGGCTACGGATGCCAGGTACGTGAATCATGCATAGAGCATGTTTATGGTGATATGATTAATTGTTTGGTAACATGATATGCATGTATCCTTGTTGTTATGTTATAAATGTATTGATTAAAAACATTCTTTGGATATTTGCTCTTGATGACATGAACTTGGTTAATATGAATTGAATGATCAAATGAATAAAGAAATGTTATTGAGCCTTGGTCGATAGTTGGTCATAGGTAATACGACATGCCTAGGGTCTGAGCTCATTGTTTAGTGCTTCGATACTCTTGTTTAGTACTTCGGTACTCTTGTTGGTACTTTAGGTACCTTTGATTGGTGGTTAGTCACCATTTATTAGATACCATGGGTATCTCTTGTTAGTGCCTTTATGGTACTCTTGTTAGTACCTTTGTGGTACTCTTGTTAGTGTCTTCATGACACTCTTGTTGACTCACTTACCTTATCTAACTATACCAAGGCATCACACGAAACTTAATTGAAGGACTAAAAGATTAATTGTGAACTATATGTACATGTATTGGCTTATGAAGCAATGGTACTTGATCATGTACTGTTATAGAGAACTGAAACGTATTTGTTGCTATGAGTAGCACGTGAATGTGAAATGGCTATTGACATTGGAAATGAACATATGGCTCTAAGTAGACCTTGATATGAATTGTTTAATGAAAGCTTGAGAAATGAAAATTGATTAATGAGTAGCATGCATCGAATACATGCTAGCTAATGCTTGAGCATATAGATTATGAAATAGAACAATATGCTAGACTTATAATTGACATGAGAAGCATGATAACCTTGTATATTGATTGATTGTTTTCCATGAATTGAATCTATTTGCTTATTTGTAGCATGTCATTTTGTTAATTGGTTCATGTCTAATATGGTTAGACTTGGGGCTGCCTCACTAAGTACCTAGCAAGTACTTACCACTCATTTGTTTCCTCCTTCTCAAAACAACAAGTTATCGAGATAAGGAGCTAGATCGAGATTGATCCGAGCAAGGACACCAAGCAAACAATGTATGATATTTTATACTCTTGGCTAACTCCTAGATCATGGTGGCATAGTACTCATACTTGAACTAGTTTATGCATTTTGAATGTTTGTTTATGGTTTGTGTATATCATCATATGAACCCTTGATATGTAAGCCATAAGGCATGGTATTCATAGTAGGCTAGCATTTTGATATGGTTAAAATTGCCCATGAAACTTTAGTTATTGTATTGTGCATTATCATGTAAGTGATGAACCATGTGGTCCAACATATATACCATAAGACTAAGGTAAAGCTAAACTAGAGACCATAGTACTAGTAAGGTAGTATAGCATGAAAATTGGTATGGTGAAGAAATGGTTAAAGACAATAGGATTGTAACTCCTAGATCAGGGGTTTTGATACCAACCCCATGGGTATTGATACCACCCTTGACAATAGCAAAATGGATTCGATACTTGGTTCGATACCAAGCCTTCTAGTGAGCTCTCTGGTTCGATACTAGTATTGAACCAGGATGCTCTATCCTCAAGTCAACTAGTCAATGGTTAACACAGTTGACCAGGCATCGAACTTGGGATCGATACCCCTATTTCGATACCTTCCCTATAGGGGTATCGATACCCCATGTTACTTTAGTTCAAACTTGAGATCAAATTAGTTTGGCTAATAAGAACACAATAACAAATATTAAACCTGTAAAATATGGTTAAAGGTTTTAGGTCGAGCTCGTTTGTGATTAGAATTGATAAATGAATTGAACTCAAAAAATTAGAAATGGTTATATGTATAGGTTCGAAAAAGTTTTAAATGGACCTTAAAATTGTTAAGTGTTATAAGAGATTGACTCGCTATGTCTTATAAGTAATTGAAAAGGGCATACAAACGAATGAAACATCTTAGAAATATTTACAATTTCAGTTCGATAATGGTTTGTAAGTTCGATCGACACTCCTGTCTCCTAACCCGGGGCGAGGGTGTCACAAACACACCAATCAAGCATACCAAAATAATGATGATGCACATGAATGCAAGGATTTGTAAGTTTACCAACCTTTCGAAATGAGCTAAAGAACTCCAGAGCAACTCCCCTAAGCCTTCTCCTTGCCCAAGCTTCTTGATGGTTCTCCTTGCTCTCCAACTACAAAGAATATTATCAAGAAGTTACTAAACTATTAGAACGATTAAAGGAATTTAAACAACCCTTTAACCAGCCTAACACAACCACAAAAACCTATTCCCATTTATCCCTAGACCGTCCGACCAAAAACCCAAATTCTACCATTTTTAACCAAACTTACCTTACAAGATAGATCACTTTGAGCTGAATAATCCTTCATCTAGCCTCTAAACAAGATTCTACCAGCCAACACTTAAAAATCTTACCTTTGGTGATGGATTTGGGAGAGAAAGATGAGAGAAGAGTATTTAGAAGACAATAAATATGGTGATGGTATTACCCCTTTGCATTATGTAGAAAAACCCATAATTTCTCCCTCCTTTCCACCTAATAATCCATTTACCAAAACACCCTTGGGCCACCATCCAAAACCAAACCTGACTACAAACTCTTAAGCCCAAAAAGGCCCTCAAAGTCAAAACAGAAAGCCCCTACCTTGGGTTAACCTGACTTTGAGTCCCAAAACTCGGTTAATGATAATTGATGTAGTGGGCTTGTACTTGTTGAACCCTATTTATTTGTAACTCTTATCTATTTTGGGTTGAATGCTTTAAAATGATTTGTACTATTTTTGAGCTCCAACTATTTTAAATTTCTTAGACATATATATTTTAAATGGATTTGGATCAAATGGTGTGTTATTTGGGCTTTGAAAATGGAAAATTTTGAATTATGGGTTTTGGATCAGAGACTTAATGTGACACCGGGCGGAGAATGTTACATTTAGTTTTATCAGAGCTTAGGTTTAGTTAGTTGGTTCTAGGAATTCCTCGGGGGAGTCTAGTGTGTTATATAGGTCTCATATGAGTACATGCCCAGGAGTTGATATCGTACTTGTTTTAAGCTAAAAGTTTTGATGATATAATCTTGTATATTGTTGTACATAAGTGTAACCCCTAAAATTAACCTAATTTCTTAGATTACAAGTTAGGGTTTACAGTTTGAAAACTTGTTTCGTAAGCTAGGGTTTTTACAAAAATAAATATATTATTCAGATAAATTATTAAATAATTAATAATTTAAAATGCTAAAAAAATAAATATTTAAATAATTAGTTCAACCCATAAATTTCATAAACAATAATGTCGCAAAAACCGATAAACATTTAATGTTCATAATACAGAAATTATTATTCAAATAAAAATAATTCGGAATCCAAAACTGTAAAACATATTACTAATAAGAATCTGAATCAGGATCCTCTAAGTACCATACCGAGCCTAGGACTGAGATTTGAAACAAGAAGCTGAGAGGGTGTAAGCTAGGGAGCCTAGTGTCTCTAGAGCAGATAAACGGATTTACAAAGCAGTAAAAATGCAGATGATGTAAAATATGCATGTTATACACCCAATTCCGAACACCATAGAAGAGTAGGTCCCCAGAACCACTCTAACACCATCACACCAACAGAAGAGGTATCTCGACCCGTAGGTGGAGCCACTGAACAAAAGTGATAAATCACTAACTTCCCCGTACACATATAATATACCAGATATCATATTATATGCATATACAGAATCAGAATGCATGTCTTATAGTCTAACAGAAGGCAAGCATGACAGATATCAGAATCAGAAATAAAATGACCGAATGATACATGATCATACGGATTTAACAGGAATCGAGTATACTGAATAATAGAGTTAATAGGATTAACGGAAGAGAACACACCTAAAACAAAAGACTCAACGTCGACTCTGACGTCTACTGGACTCGGCTCTACCACTAGTATGAGCAGGTTAGAGTCTACAAATAACGAAATATGTTAGACATCCTACTATGCCACTATATCGAAAAGTATACTAAATAGAATTAAATCGTTACTCACGTGAAGGTCCTGAATGCGGATGAATGGGAAAGTTTGCAGGAGGAGCAGGCAACTGCTCGGGGTCAGAATCCACTTCACCTGAAGCAAAAAGAAACTGATTTAGAATCCGATACTGATAACTTCCAAATAACAAATCGAACATAAAGCCCCAAAAACGACACTTCGGGTTCAAATTTCGAAAAACAGACAACGCCATTGGACTCAGAACGTCGAAAAACATAAAATGGGCCTAGGTCGAAAAATTCAAATGCTGACGTCAGTAGTGACGTCATTAAATCAACGCTGACATCGGCAGTGACGTCAGCGATGACATCATCCGGGTCGGTCGAGTCGGGTTCGGGTCGGACTGGACTGGACGGGTCGGGTTTCCATGATTTTCTGGGAATAAAATCTGGAAAAACCCAGAAAATTCCCAAACTTATTTTTTTAACGTTTCTAGATTCGATTCTCCTTCTTGTTCGATTCAATTTTCGGAACTAAACATCCCTAAATTCAATCCGAAAAACACTTCAAAACTGAAACAAAAATCGATTAAAAAAACACAAACTTTTCTCTGTTTTAAAAGCTTCGGAACCAACCTAAAACATTATTTCTTCCCTTTGAACCGAATAAAACGACTACACCAACACTTAAACTGAACGAACCAATTCAGAAACAAATTAAAGAAACGACAGGACGAAACCTTACCTCAACGAGTCAAGAGAAAAACAACAACCCCAAGGCAATATTCGGCAGAAATCAGGGAGGAGGAAAACGATTCAAATGACTTGAAAACACCCACTGAACAGAAAAGATACTGATTTAAACCAATAATTAAAGGAGAATTTAATTCTCCATTAACACCCGATCAGTTAACAAATATTGGGGAAGAAGAAAACGTTTCATGAGAAAAAAAAAGGTATATTTACCCTTCAAGGGCTTGAAGTTTTTAAACTTTCCCGCTTAGACCCTTCACTTTTAAAAGTTTTTAATTTAGTCCCTATTTTTTAGAAACTAAATTCCCCAAAAATTAGGGCTTCGATTAGGGATTTTGACTTTAAAAATTGGGGATTTTGACTTTAAAATTGGGTTGTGACAACTCTCCTTCCCTTACAGAAATTTTGTCCTCGAAATTTACCTAGATCAAAGAGATGCGGATACTGGGCTTTGATAACAGATTTGAGCTCCCACGTAGCTGCTCGATAGCGTCTCAGTACAGAAACATGGAACACATTATGGATACGCTTGAGCTCAGGTGGTAGCTTAAGCTGATACGTTACAAGTCCAATACGTCTGATAATCTAGTAGGGTCCAATATACCTGGGATTGAGCTTGACCTTACGGCCAAAACGTAGTACCTTCCTCCACGGAGATACTTTCAGAAAAACCTCGTCACCAACCTCGAACTCAAGATCCTTACGCCTCAAATCCGCGTAAGATTTCTGTCTGTCAAAAACGGCTTTGAGCCAATCCCGAATCAATCTAACAGTCTCCTCAGCCTCATGCATAAGATCTCGACCCAGTAAACGCTGCTCAGTGAGCTCGGTCCAACCAATCGGGGTGCGACACTTACGCCCGTACAGAGCCTCATAAGGTGTCATCTTAATACTGGCCTGATAACTGTTGTTGTATACGAACTCTGCTAAAGGTAAGAAATCCTCCCAACTACCTCTGAAATCCAGAAACATCCTCTCAACATATCCTCAAGGATCTGAATCACCCGCTCAGATTGACCATCGGTCTGAAGGTGATAAGCAGTACTGAAGTTTAACCGAGTACCCAGAGCAGAATGCAGAGATCCCTAGAACTTAGACGTAAACCTCGGATCCCGATCAGATATAATAGACAGAGGCACTCCATGTAGCCGAACAATCTCAGAGATGTATAACCGGGCTAACTTACTCAGAGGGTAAGTGGTCTTGACATGAATGAAGTGTGCAGACTTGGTCAAACGATCAACGATGACCCAGACAGAATCTTTCTTTGACGAAGTCAAAGGTAAACCACTGAAAAATCCATGGTCACACGCTCCAATTTCCACTGAGGAATCTCAATATGCTGAAGAATCCTAGATGGACGCTGATGTTCTGCTTTAACTTTCTAGCAAGTCAAGCACTTGGATACAAAACTGACAACATCGCGTTTGAGACCTTTCCACCAGTACTTTTCTCGGATATTCTTATACATCTTATCACCACCAGGATGCATAGAATATGGACTATCATGAGCTTCTCGTAGAATAACCTGTTTCAGTTCAGAGTTCCTCGGAACACAGAGTCGATCCCCAAAACACAAAATACCATCCGGATTCAGAGAAAAATCCTGAGAAGTTCCCTCCTAAACTTCCATAATACGGTGAGCCAAGTATGGATCATTAAGCTGTTCAGCCTGAATCTCAGATATCAGAGTATGAATCACACGAATCTCTGCCAATAGACTACCATCCTCAAACGGACTCATCCGAGCAAACAGAGCTCTCAAATCAGAAATGGCGTTACGACTCAAAGCATCCACAACGACATTAACTTTACCAGGATGATGATCGATCTCACATTCATAGTATTTCAGAAGCTCTAACCAGCGACGTTGTCTCAGATTAAGTTCCTTCTGGGTGAGAAGGTACTTAAGACTCTTATGATATGTGAAAATGTAACACTTCTCTCCATAGAGATAGTGTCTCCAGATTTTCAAAGCAAAGATCACTGTTGCCAACTCCAGATCATGGGTAGGATAATTACACTCATACAGTTTCAAATGTCGAGAAGCATAAGCCACTACCTTCCCGTCCTACATCAGAACACAACCCAAACCAGTGTATGAGGCATCACTGTAAACGGTATAGGGTTTCCCCAACTCTGGCTGTATCAGAACTGGTGCTTATGTTAGAACGGATTTGAGTTTCTCAAAACTCTCCTACTGAGCCTTATACCAGGTAAACAGAACATCTTTCCTCAGAAGCTTAGTTAACGGAGCGGCTATAGAAGAAAAACCCTCCACAAACCTCCGGTAATAACCAGCTAGTCCCAGAAAACTGCGAATCTCTGCTACATTCTTGGGTTGTTTCCAATACATAATAACCTCAATTTTCTTCGGATCAACCTGAATACCCTTAGCTGAAACCACGTGTCCTAGAAAAACAACCTCAGAAAGCCAGAACTCACATTTGCTGAACTTTGCATAAAGCTGTTTCTCCCTCAGAGTCTGTAACACCATACGGAGATGTTGCTCATGCTCATCCCCAGACTTGGAGAAAACCAGAATATCATCTACGAAAACCACTACAAACTGATCCAGATAGGGTCGAAACACCCTATTCATCATATCTATGAATCTACAGGGGAATTCGTAAGACCGAAGGGCATTACCAGAAACTCGTAGTGACCATAACGAGTTCGGAAAGCTGTCTTGAACACATCAGAATCCTTAACCTTGAGTTGGTAATAACCAGATCTCAGGTCTATCTTAGAGAAAACAAAAGCTCCTCAAAACTGATCAAACAAAACATCGATACGGGGAAGGGGGTACTTGTTCTTGATGGTCAACTTGTTCAACTTCCGGTAGTCAATACACAAGCGCAGAGAACTATCTTTCTTTTTAACAAATAGAATAGGGGCTCCCCACGGTGAAACACTGTGTCGTATGAAACCTCTATCCAGAAGTTCCTGTAGCTGAACCTTAAGCTCCTTAAGCTCCTTTAGAGCCATTCGATATGGTGCCATAGACACTGGAGCAGTCCCCGGATACAGCTCAATACCGAACTCCACCTCCTCACGTTTAGGGGTACTCCCGATAGTTTTTTTGGAAAAACATCTGGAAATTCACACACCACTCGGATCTTATCCATTTTAGAATCAGATTGTCTCGGGTCAAGAATATAGGCAAGATAGGCTATAGATCCCTTCCTGATCATATTTTCAGCTTTTAGGGCAGATATAAGATTAGACAAATAACCTCTACGCTCACCGATGAGAGTTACCTCCCGTCCATCAGAAGTTCTCAGAGTTGCCCTCTTACGCTCGCAGTCTAGAGTAACTCGGTGAGCAGATAATCAATCTATCCCCAAAATTAAGTCAAAATCCACAAATGGCAACTGCATCAGATTAAAAGGAAAATTTCCCCGTGAACCTCAAGAGGACAATCCCTATAAACTTTGGTAACCTCCACAGGGTGACCTACAGGATTAAAAACTGAGACGGAACTACCAGTATCTTCTACTGGAATTTTTAGATATCCAGATACAGAACTAGAGACATACGAATGTGTTGACCCATTATCTAACAGTACAAAGAAAAGAATAGTATGTACAGAAAAAGTACCAATAATGACGTCTAGCTCATCTCGATCCTCCTGTATCCTCGTAGCATAAACCATGCCAGGCTGAGATCCTCCTGACCTGGCAGCTCCTCTGAACTGACTGGGTCTGCCCCTACTACCAGTACCTGATGCTGCGGGTTTACCCTGTCCCCTTCCCCCAGTTGGGGTCTGAACTGATGTCTGTGATTGCCCTAGAGTATAACTAGACTGTGGTGCCACTGAACAGTCTCTAAGATGGTGATCAAGAGAACCACATCGGAAGCAGGCTCTACTCTGCATACGACACTCTCTGGAGTGCCACTTCTTACAGAAAGTACACTGGGGTAAAGCTCGGGTACTAGTGGATCCAGCTCCACTAGCAGCAGGCACAATAGAGGTAGATGGTCTAGAATGTGCAGAACTATGAGGCTCAAACTCATCGTGTCCCCTCTTCCGTGACTAAAAACCCTGATTGTGCTGAGCAGGTGTGGTAAGTTGTCGTCTACCTCTATCCTGACCTTGGGATTCCGGCTGAACCCTCAAAATCTCATTACGCTCGGCTGTCCTGGCACACCGAGTGATCATCTTGTACTCCGTATCATAATGTGTGGCAACTGCAATCTTCAGTGGTACCCGGAGTCCTTTTAAAAAATGGTCGCACTTTTGCTTCTCAGTCGACACAATACCAGGAGCATACTGAAGCAGTATCAGGAACTCTATCTCATAATTTTTAATAGACATATCGTTGTGTTGTAGGTTCAGAAAATCCTTTCGGTATTTAGCCAAGTACTCATGACCTACATACCGATTCTCAAAACTCTGTCTGAAGAATTCTCAGTTGATCTTCTCTGAAGCAGTAACCTTTTCTTCTGCCTCCCACCAGTTTAGGGCCTCTCCTTGAAGAAAAGATACGGCATTCCTCAATTTCCTATCAGAGGGGTATTCCATCTCAATGAACAGTCGCTGAAGCTTCTTCAGCTAGTATTTTGCATCAACTGGGTCAGTACCGGTCTTGCCATCAAACATGGTCATCCCAGCAGCTAAAAGCTCGGTAGATATGGGTTTCCTGGAACCCTCATTCTACCGCAGATGTCTGAGTAACTCCCTCTACACAGTCACGGAGTCTAAACCGATAGTCTCACTATTATCAGGCACATAAGGTCCCTCACTCTGGATCGGCTGATCAACCTCGGCTTGCTGAGCCTTGGTCTATATCTCGGGCTGATCATCCCCTCCTAGATTCTGGGTCAAACTCTGATCCTGTGGCGGGTCTATAGGAGGCGGAACATCACTAGAAGAAGCAACAGATCGACCTCGGCCACAGCCTCGGCCACGACCTCTACCGGTCGCTAAACGGGTACTTTTACGCGATGGCATAGTAAAGTATCTACAGAAAGACACACAGAATCCTACATTAGAATCGGTACTTGGAGTAATATTTAAAATATTTTAGAAATTTTTAAAATATGAGTCAAAACAGAAATCCAGATTTTGAAATAATTATGAGAAAACATTTTCTAGATCAAAAATCATTTTGGACTTCACAGTCCGTGGGTTGAACCGGGCTCTGATACCATTAAATGTAACCCCTAAAATTAACCTAATTTCTTATATTACAAGTTAGGGTTTACAGTTTGAAAACTTGTTTCGTAAGCTAGGTTTTTTACAAAAATAAATATATTATTCGGATAAATATTAAATAATTAATAATTTAAAATGCTAAAAAATTAAACATTTAAATAATTATTTCAACCCATAAATTTCACAATCAATAATGTCACAAAAACCGATAAACATTTAATGTTCGTAATACAGAAATTATTATTCAAATAAAAATAATTCAGAATCCGAAACTGTAAAACATACTAATAAGAATCTGAATCAGGATCCTCCAAGTACCGGACCGAGCCTAGGACTGAGATCTGAAATAAGAAGCTGAGAGGGTGTAAGCTAGGGAGCCTAGTGTTTCTCTAGTGCAGCTAAACGGATTTACAGAGCAATAAAAATGCAGATGATGTAAAATATGCATGTTATACACCCAACTCCGAACACCATAGAAGAGTAGGTCCCCAGAACCACTCTAACACCATCACACCAACAGAAGTGGTATCTCGACCCGTAGGTGGAGCCACTGAACAAAAGTGATAAATCACTAACTTCCCCGTACACATATAATATACCAGATATCATATTATATGCGTATACAGAATCAGAATGCATGTCTTATAGTCTAACAGAAGGCAAGCATGACAGATATCAGAATCAGAAATGAAATGACAGAATGTTGCATGATCATACAGATTTAACAGGAATCGAGTATACTGAATAACAGAGTTAACAGGATTAACGGAAGAGAACACACCTAAAACAGAAGACTCAACGTCGACTCTGATGTCTATTGGACTCGGCTCTACCACTAGTATGAGCAGGTGTAGAATCTACAAATAATGGAATATGTTAGACATCCTACTATGCCACTTTACAGAAAAGTATACTAAATAGAATTAAATCGTTACTCACGTGAAGGTCCTGAATGCAGATGAATGAGACAGCGTGCAAGAGGAGGAGGCAACTACTCGGGGTCGGAATCCACGTCACCTGAAGCAAACAGAAACTAATTCAGAATCCGATACTTATAACTTCCAGATAATAAATCGAACATAAAAGCCCTAAAAACGACACTTTGGGTTCGAATTTCGAAAAATAGACAGTGCCATTGGACTCAGGACGTCGAAAAACATAAAGTGGGCCTGGGTTGAAAAAGTCAACTGCTGACATTAGCATTGGTCAACGCTCACGTCAATAGTGACATCATCAGATCAACGCTGACGTCAGCTGGTGACATCATCAGATCAACGCTGACGTCAGCAGATGACGTTAGTAGTGACATCAGCGATGATGTCAGTAGTGACATAAGCGATGACGCCAGTTGGGTTGGTCGGGTCGGACGGTTTGGGTTCGGTTCAGACGGGTCGGGTTCGGGTTGGTCTAGACTAGAAGGGCCGGGTTTCCATGATTTTCCTGGGAAAATCTGGAAAAACCCAGAAAATTTCTAGACTTATTTTTTTAACTTTTCTAGATTCGGTTCTCCTTCTTGTTCGATTCAATTTTCGGAACTAAACATCCCTAAATTCAATCTGAAAAACACTTTAAAACTGAAACAAAAACCGATTAAAACAACACAAACTTTTCTCTATTTTAAAAGCTTCGAAACCAACCTAAAACATTATTTCTTCCCTTTGAACCGAATAAAACAACTACACCAACACTTAAACTGAACGAACTGATTCAAAAACAAATTAAAGAAACGACAGGACGAAAACACCCACTCAACAACCCCAAGACAATATTCGGCAGAAATCAGGGAGGAGGAAAACGATTCAAATGACTTGAAAACACCCACTCAACAGAAAAGATACTGATTTAAACCAAGAATTAAAAGAGAATTTAATTCTCCATTAACACCCGATCAGTTAACAAATATTGGGGAAGAAGAAAACGTTTCATGAGAAAAAAAGGTATATTTACCCTTGAAGGGCTTGAAGTTTTTAAACTTTCCCACTTAGACCCTTCACTTTTTAAAAGTTTTCAATTTAGTCCCTATTTTTTAGAAACTAAATCCCCATAAATTAGGGCTTCGATTAGGGATTCTGACTTTAAAAATTGGAGATTTTGACTTTAAAATTGGGTTGTGACAATAAGTGAAAGTATGCCAAGGTGAGGTAAAGATCGTGAGGAAATCCGGGATTCTCAGGAAAGGGACTCCGCTTATAAGTATGAACCTAATGAGAAGGTGTCATCGGACGATACGGTTACACTGAGCTGTAGTATCAAAATAGGGTAAAATATTAATTTTATTTTAAGTTCGAAGGGTGGTTTCGATACAGCCTGATAAAGGTTTTGAAACGGAGAACTATAGTTTCAAATGGTATTGAAATGGATCTTGCATCATATCGATACGCCTTGAAAAGCATAAGAACATTCTTTGAAATTTTAAGCATCATATCAATACAATTGGAACTGGTATCAAAACACATGTACAATTTGAATGTTTTAACTTCAAAAATCTTAAGGAAAATAAATTTTGGGTTATTTTTTTGACTTGGAAAACTTTGTTGACTTTCAAATTGTTTTGGCTTTAAAAATAGGTTATTTGTTATATAAAAATCAAAAATAGGTTTTACAAAGTTTTATTTGTTTGGAATAAGAGGAGGTAACAAAATTTTGAATAGTTGAAAGCCTATCTTATAGAGGCACCAGTCTTGATGCAACCGGAATTGAAAAAAGATTATATAATATTTAGTGATGCTTCCTTGAATGGGTTAAGTTGTGTGCTTATGCAAAGGATAAGGTGGTTGTTTACGCCTCAAGATAGTTAAAATATCATGAAAAGAACTAGCTCACACATGATCTTGAGCTTTCAAAGGTTATCTTTATTTTGAAGATATGAAGGCATTATCTCTATAGGGAGAAATACTATATCTATACCGACCAAAAGAGTTTGAAGTATCTGCTTACCTAAAAGGAGTTGAATCTGAGACAACGTTGGTTGAAAGAGTTGCTAAAGGACTATGACTATGTCATAGTGTATCACCCTGGTAAGGCAAATATACTTAATTGATGATTTGAGTTAAAAGTCCATGTCAAACTTGATAGTTTGTTTACACGGTTGAGGATGAACGAGGATGGAGGCATTTTGGTAGAGTTACGTGTAGAGCTTACGCTTGTACAAGAGATAAATAGGGCACATGTGCTAGACAATGAGTTTGTAGCTTAATTGGAGGCGATTCAGAGAGGAGAGACGTTAGACTTTAAGGTATAGGATGGTAGGTTCTTGTACTTCCAAGGTTAGTTATATGTACCAAATTTAGAGGATCTAAGGAATTGTATCTTGAAAGACGTTTACCGTAGCCCATTTTTTTGTTCATCTAAGTAGTAACAAGATGTTTCAATATATTCGTTCTTTCTTTTGGTGGCCATGTATGAAAAATGATGTTTCTAAGTTTTAAATAAGATATTTGACTTATCAACAAGTAAAAATAGAATATCAGATTCTTTCAGGTTTCTTAGCCTATACAGATTCCAAAGTGAAAGTGGGATCGAGTGACCATGGACTTCGGTACTAGGTTGCCAATAATGTTAAGGAAGCATAATGCTATATAGGTTATAATTAATCGGTTGACAAAGTCGCCTCACTTTTTATCTATGCGTATTGATGCGTGTCAAATATGTGCAATTAGCGCAAGTGAACACGTTGCAAGTAATAAAGTGATGAGTAAATCAGATATCGTCTCCACAGGGATTGGTGTACTTAATATGTCTTCTTTTGTCTTCTTGCTCTGTAAAATAAAATAAAGACACAAGTAGTTAAGTTTTGATTAGACTAAATAAAGTAATTAAAGAAAACTAAATAAAATGATATCAAATTGAGAAAGAGGGCAGGATCCAGTTGTGTTGTATAGTGCATTTGATTGATCTGTTCTTGTCCAATGCAATTGCACTACACTGCCTCGTTAAATAAAATAAAGACACAAGTAGTTAAGTTTTGATTAGACTAAATAAAGTAATTAAAGAAAACTAAATAAAATGAGATCAAATTGAGAAAGAGGGTAGGATTCAGTTATGTTGTATAGTGGATTTGATTGATTTGTTCCTGTTTAATACAATTGCACTATACTGCCTCGGCAGTACTACAGATTACTGTCTCGGCAACGATAGTGTTCTATTGCGACAATCCCTTGCTCTTGGTCAGATTTGACCAAAGTTCGATAAAGTATCCTTTGATGGCTTCGTTTATCCCTAAGTCGAAACACTGTTGATGATTAATCCTTGATGATACCTCCCGACATTAATCAATTATAACCAACAACCAATCTCACACTTCTTTTAGCCACTGAAACTCCAACTTATCCATAGGCTGAGTTAGTATTTTCCAATTAAGTCAAATACCGTACTTACTCCTTTCGTGAGTCTCTCCCGAGTCTAAACAAATAGATTACTCATAAACTTCTCTCCCGAGCTTGAATGCAAGAACAAAGAATGGCAAAGAGTAAGAAAATTTTGATATTTTATTACATTGAAAACAATAAACAAGATACAATCTCTTATCACTAATACTCAACAACCTTCACCTAAACCCTAAGAAAGCTTAGAATATGATAGAAAGAATAACAATGATTCATAGGGTGAACAATCTCAATTCGGCTTTCTTCTTCCCTTGGACGGCTATGCCTTATACAGGCTTGGCCTAGGGCAAACCTTTCCTAAGTAGAATACAACTTGGAGTAGGGAGCAAGTCTTGTACATAGGTCAAATATTTTCAAGTTAAATTCTTCTAGAAGGCTTTCCCGCGTGGCCTTGTCTTTGGGCTTTTCTTATCTTGTCTAGCTCCAATCCTTGGGCTTCTTGTTCAGCAACGTTCTCCTTATTTTTCTCCTTAGTTTTCCTGCCATATTGCTAATTATCCTCTGTTGCCTCGGCATCAGGTCCTGTCTCGTCCCCAATTTGCTATCGTGGCAATACTTTTTCCCGCACAAACATAAAAATGCAATAAAGTATATATTTTTTATAAATATTATCTTTAACAACTCAATCTCTAAATATATTATATTAAGTATATGCATTGATCTAAGTAGGTGTAGAATTGATGATTAATGTCCATGAAAATTGTAGAAAGTGATAATGAGTTGAGCATTTATCATACCTCCAAACTTGAACTATTGCTTGTATTCAAGCAATGCAAACCATCAATTTGTCAAAATCTATTCTCTCTTGGTCTTATATTTCCATCTATTCTCCCCACCATAACTATGTCTTATTCTTTATACTTAACCTTTCGGTTACCTAAAAGTGTACCTAGAAGACAAACTATAAGGTTTTGTGAGTGTGTACGTTTTTTTGGACAAGTTTGATTAAGGGCCTTCTTAGATAAACTCTAAGTTCATGATAAATAGATTTAGATTTAGTGTACTCTTCTTAAAACAACAATTTCTTGAGCCAATTTCGGGTACCTCAAGGATTGTGTTTTCTTCTTCTTATTATTATTTCTTTTTCTATTTTTGTCGAACATACTAGAACCAATTTCGGGCACCTCTAGCATGAAGAAGAGTATTTCCTAGAGCCGGTTATTGGCACCTCTAGTCACTTTTCCAAAGATCTAAGTCTTTATTACCTAAGTTTATTAAAAGAATTCCTATAGCCAAACAAGTCTAAAAAGTGTTTTTAAGTTCAACCTTATAGTAAGCTTCTAAGTTTTTCTCCTTAAGTATCCTAGAATTAAGCCTTCAAAACAGAACCTAACTATGGTAAGGAGAAAGATTTCTATTGCCTTAAAAGAATAAACTAAAACAATACTGATGATGTGTAGTGAAAGAGTATGGGCAACAATTTCAAGTAAATTGGTGGATATAAGAAAAAGTTTTTATCACTAAAAAATCCCTTTTCATGGCAAGGCCGCAGCAGTGGATTGCCTCGGCGGTGGCTCTGCACCCCTAAACTCAAACCAAGCATTGTCCTCAATACTTTAATTAGAGATAAGCAGTATACAAAAAAATATAAAAAGGAAAACAAACAATTATAAGAGCAACATAAAAAATCATAATGATTTCGAAGAGCTTTCTTCCATAATTTGTTTTTTGTATCTTGCTGCTGATTGCTGCGTCCTTGGTGATGGCGATGACTTTGCTCATCTTGGTGGCTGAACTCTTGTTGGTGTTACTCGTTGCATAGGAGTATTTACCTCTTCTTCTCTTTCATATCCGGTTTCTATTATATCCATCCCTCCATCATTCTCTGGATCTACCTCGGTATTCTAATGCTTGGCTCGATAGTGTCTGAACTCTGATGTACATAGGCATCTATCTCGGCTGATAGACTGCCCATTGAAATTGGGGATCTTGGGGGGAGTACTGAAGACTGCCCTCCTCTTGGAAGGTCTTCTGCTGGCAGATGATGCCGCAGCAGAATCTACTGTCCTGGATGTTCTAGTAGCGTGAAATTATTACTGAGGGCGTGTGGGGAAGAATGGTCTTGGTCCTCTTAGAGCTGGTGTTATCTTTGTGTATGGTGCACCTATCACGAACATGTTGGTTGAGAATTCTTGAAATTGCACCCCTTGATTTGGAAAGTTATGGAGCATCATTTGAGCAAGTGCGTTGTTGAAGTCTCTTTGATGCTCCATGTATTTCTGCTCCCTAAGATCCATGACTGTCATCCTTTATAGAATATCCTGGTATGGGTCTGCTGCAGCAGTGATTTGGGCAGTGTCAAGCATGTCTACTGTGTACTAGGCCCTGACAACATTATTGGCAGTGAACTACTGCGGAGTTGCCTAGACTAGTTCTGCTTGCGTAATCTGCATGATCTAGTGGCAGAAGTCTTTGGTCCATCCTTTTCTTTGGGGTATGAATTCATCTATCTCGGCAGTGAGTACACCTACTGCATTACAAATACTAGTGATTAAAGAAGGGAAATACAAATGACCTTTATCCTTCTTACCGTATTTGTAAATTTCTCGTAAAATGATTTCTCTAATGTTGATGCTCCTTTTGTTGATGATCGATTGTATGAGCACCAATCTCTTTCGGTCCACCGTGCTGTTATGGGAGGTTGGGATGAGGCGTCTCTTTACAAAAGTGTTCTGAAGTTTGGCCTCAGATTTCAAAATTTGCCTTGCTATGGATCCTTTGTGGGCACCGGTCTCCCATAGGGTATTACCGTAGCCGAGGTCATCTTTTATCAGCTTGTAGTCTTGAGTGATGATATCCTCCATAAATTCGGCATGGTCATCACGTATAGGGATAGGGCTATAGAAATCATTGATTGTTTCGGAATTTGTGTGACTGGCCTGCCTCGGCAGTGGACGTAAAAAGAGTCCTTGATCGGCCCGTGTGCATAAAATTCCCGCACAAGAGTGGCATTGGCCTGGGGAGGTTGTAGGCAGAAAATTTTTCATTCTTAATATTTAATCTTGTCGAACAAGTAGTGTTCGATGCCAAAGTCTTCTTCTTCTAAATGTTGGAACCCTTGTTCTTCCCATAATTGCCGAGCAATGAATAACTTGTTGAAACGTACTTCAACAGTGGCTGGGGCAAAGCGTTTGTAGGTGGCCATCAATGAGTACTTGAAAATTTAGTGTCTTAGAGAACTTCTTGAAGATTTTCTGAAATTTGCGATAAGGTTGTGAGTAGGCAGAGTATTGTGAGAGCAAAATTATCAAATATTCTAAAGAAAACAAGAATACAATAGTGAATAGTTCAAGAGGAAGCAAGTGCTTATAAAGGCCTCAACAGGATGACCATTTTAACCACTAGTCGTTTTACTTTTACTGCCTGTTCGCAATTACTACCGTAGCGAGAATCTCGACAGCTAGTCGTTACGCTGTTTCTGCCCGTTGGGACTGCTGCAGCTTGTGACACTGTTTACTACCTCGGTAGAGTGTCTCCTTTAATGAATTTCTTCACATGCATTCTTGTTTATTTTCCTAAAGAAATTGTAAACAAAAACTAAAAATAAAAAATAATAATAATAAGAGAATGAAAACATGAATCTTAAACTAAAACTAATTCTAATATAATAATAAAAATAGAAAGAAAAAGATTATATTACCAGTGGAGTGCATGTAAATATATCTCCCAATCTGATTAACTCTTGTTGGCCAGATTTTTTCTTCAAGTGTTGGTCATTGGCTTTAAGTCCATCCCTTGTTATATTTTTCTTCACAATTTCATGTGGTTCTAATAAATTTAATGTGCCTGGATACTGTGTTTCCCTCTTTGTTGCCTCTGCCTTTGGCTTAATCTTTTTGCCAATTATTCTGTCGAGCATGCTGCCAAGACAGTGACTGTTGAAGCATGATTTCTCTGTATCTTTGGTGTGAAGGGCTTTGCACTCTTCTGCATCATCATACCTTTTAGATTGTGGAAGGCATTGAGTTTAACTTGTTGGTCATTAACCCTCATAGTCAACTCTCATTTTTCCATATCTGTGAGCGTATGTCCAGTGGCAAGAAAAGGTCTCCCAAGGATGATCGGTGCATTATCATCTGCTTCACAATCAAGGACAAGAAAATCAACAGGAAAAATAAACTTGTCTACTTTTACCAATATGTCCTCGATTTTTTCTTCGGGTTGCACGTATGAACGATCCGTAAGTTGGAGCATCACAGTAGTAGGTTTTACCCTTCCAATTCTAAGATTTTGAAAGACAGATTTGGGTATTAGATTGATGCTTGCTCTAAGGTCGCATAAGGCCTTACCTTCATAGTGGTTACTAATTGCACAAGGTATTATAAAGCATCAAAGATCCTTCAATTTTGGTGGCATGCGGTTGTGTAGCATTGTCATGCATCCTTCACTTGTTGTCACTGTTTCAAACTCACTTAGCCTCTTTCTTTTAGACATAATGTCTTTCAAGAATTTAGCATAGTTGGGTATTTGTTCAATTGCCTCAACAAAGGGTAAGTTAATGTGGACTTGCTTTAAAATATCTAAAACCTTCTTAAATTGATGGTCCTATTTTTGCTTTTTCAACCTTTGTGGGAAAGATGATGGTGGTCTCATCTCTACCAGGGTCTCATTGGTTTGGAATTTAATACCTGAAACCAATTTGTTTATCACTGTCTCGGCAGCTTGCTGTGGTGCTGCCGAGCTCTTTGCTGGGGCAGTGTTTTCTTCTATGGCATGATCAGCTTCCAAGACCTCCTTGTCTAATTCCTCTTGTATTGCTGGTGGAACTTTGTTTGTTGAACTGCCTGATGTCTCTTTAAGTTCTAGGTCACTTTTTGTAGTGTTTGCTTTACATTGTTCATGGCCCATTCCCTTAGCAACTTCAGTATGCTAGGTAGTTCTCCTTGTGGTCTAATATTCTGTCTTTGATCAAATTGACCAACTTGGGTTTCCAGAGATTTAATTGAAGCCTCTTGATTTTACAGCCTCATCTTAGTTCTATTCATGAAGTCATCAGTTCTCTTCATGAAACTGTTGTTCTCAGCCATATATGATTCTGTTTTTATTATGAAGGCCTTGAGAGTGTTTTCCAATGAGTTCATGGGTTGCTGTTGATGCATCTACTGATGTGGCATTGACTGTTGTACCTGCTGCTACAATAGTGTATGCTGATAACCTGAGGCTTGGTTAGTGGGGTTCAAGACATTATTAGGATTGCTCCACGAAAAAATTGGGTGTCTTTTCTATGTCGGATTATGTGTTAGACATTATATTATTATTCGGTTGTAGTTTCCCACATAAAAATTAGATTCCTCATCTTGCATATACTTAGAAGAATTGATCGCTTTAACCTCATGAGTTTTTTGCTGCAATTGCATATTCTGAACCATCTTGGTTAAAGAGGCCAATTGTGCTGCCAACGAGTTGGTAGCTTCTAGTTCATTCATTGTGGCTTGCTATCTTATTCCTCCTCTTCTAGAAGTAGGGAATTGAAAATTGTTCCTTGTAAATTTGTTTAGAATCTAAATAGCTTCTTCCGGAGCTTTATCAAGGAGTATTCCATTTACCGAGGCATCTAACATCATCCTTTTCGGGACATTAGTGGTATTGTAGAACATGGTTACTTGTGTCCATAGTGGAAATCTATGCAATAGGCACTTGTGTAGTAACTCTCTGTAGCGCTCTCATGCCTCGTACATAGGTTCATCATCAGCCTATCGAAAAGAGGTAATTTCATTACGGATTCGATCATATCAGTTGGTAGGATTAAAACGCGTAATGAATTCTCAACAGAGTTCACTCCAAGATCCTATAGATCCTGTCGGAATGTTATTTAACCAGGCCTTGGCCTTATCCCTCAGTGAATAGGGAAAAAGTTTTAATCTCAAAATATCTTCATGGACTTCTTGAATTTCAAATGAGATGAAGGACTTGAGATGTTGCCTGGCATCTTCAGTTGCAGACCCATTAAATTATCCAATAGTATTAAGCATATTGAACATCACAGGCTTTAGTTCAAAGTGAGTTGCTTCTATTTCTGGTGTAACAACTCCAGGGTTCAATCTATTCAGATTTTCCACCAGAAAATCTCTAACAGTTAACTGTCGCGGCAGTGGTTGCTGTGGAAGGCCTCCATTGCTGGCAGGTAAGTTCTGATTTCCTTGATTTACTGCCATGGCTCCTTGGATCTGTCTCCTCAACCCTTAATAGGTACGTTCGATTTCTGGATCAATCTCGTACAATGGATTGCTTAGGTTGGCCTTGATCATACACCAAAATTTAACCAAGTAAAATAAAAATGAAAAATGAAAAAAAGAACAAGAAAATAAAGAAAACAAAATTTAGTTGTGAATCCCCGGCAATAGCGCCAAAAACTTAATGTGTGTCAAATATGCGTAATTAGTGCAAGTGAACACGTCGCAAGTAATAAAATGATGAGTAAATCAAATATTGTCTCCACAAGGATTGGTGTACTTAATATGCCTTCTTTTTTCTTCTTGCTCTATAAAATAAAATAAAGACATAAGTAGTTGAGTTTTGATTAGACTAAATAAAGTAATTAAATAAAATGAGATCAAATTGAGAAAGAGGGCAGGATCCAGTTGTGTTGTATAGTGGATTTGATTGATCCGTTTCTGTCCAATGAAATTGCACTATACTGCCTCAACAGTACTGCAGATTACTGTCTCGACAGCGATAGTGTTTTCTGCCGCGACAATCCCTTGCTCTTGGGCAGATTTTACCAAAGTTCGGCAAGGTATCCTTTGATAGCACCGCTTATTCTTAAGTCAAAACACTGTTGATGATTAATCCTTGATGATACCTCCCGACGTTAATCAATTATAACCAACTACCAATCTCACACTTCTTTTAACCGTTAAAACTCTAACCTATCCCTAGGTCGAGTTAGTATTTTCCAATCAAGTCAAATACCGTACTTACTCCTTTTGTGAGTCTAACTCTCCTGAGTCTAGACAAATAGATTACTCATAAACTTCTTTCCCGAGCTTAGATGCAAGAACAAAGAATGAAAAAGAGTAAGCAAACTTTGATATTTTATTACATTGAAAACAAGAAACAAAATACACTCTCTTCTCACTAATACTCAACAACCTTCACCTAAACCTTAAGAAAGCTTAGAATATGATGGAAAGAATAACAATGATTCCTAGGGTGAACTCTCTTAATTCGGCTCTCTTCTTCCCTTGGACGGTTATGCCTTATATAGGTTTGGCCTAGGGCAAACCTTTCCTAAGTAGAATACAACTTGGAGTAGGGAACAAATCTTGTACATAGGTCAAATATTTCCAAGTTAAATTCTTCTAGAAGGCTTTCCCACTTGGCCTTGTCTTTGGGCTTTTCTTGTCTTGTCCAGCTTCAATCCTTGGGTTTTTTTGTTCAGTAACGTTCTCCTCATTTTTCTCCTTAGTTTGTCTACCATATTGTTAATTTTCCTCTGCTTTCTCAGCATCAGGTCATGTCTCGTCCCCAGTTTGCTACCACGGTAATACTTTTTCCTACATAGACATAAAAATGCAGTAAAATATGTATTTTCTATAAATATTATTTTTAACAACTCAATCCCTAAATATATCATATTAAGTATATGCATTGGTATAAGTAGGTATAGAATTGATGATTAATGCCCATGAAAAGTGTAGAAAGTGATAGTGAGTTGAGCACTTATCATGCAAGGACATCAATTAGGAAAAGCTAATGTTACGGGGTCAGAGTTTTGGCGCAGGGACTCCTACCTGTGCGGCACCTCAGGTCTCTCACATACCCAAGGATCAGCCTTAACGATCTCCGATGCTCACTGGTTTCACCCTTCCATGGGCTCATCAAGGAAGCAGGGACAGCTCCCGACCAGTGTGATGCGCGATCAGCACGGCCATCCCAAGATCGGACAACTGCTCGGCACGTACTACACTCTTAATTCTATCCCGCTCCCATGCATTAAGCACAACTAGAAAGCCTTCCACTCGGTCCCGTGTAGTCACGACCAACGGTCCGTGATATTCTCCTCCACCCAATTCATGCACGCCCTCGTGCATGGGGAGGAAACTCTTTACCTCTCTTTAAACTCGCTAGGAACTAGTGTGTAATTCTCCCAAACTCGCCCACTAACTGGGGAAGCCCTCCGATGTTGGGCATAGGTCTACTTGCAACCACCTCATGGCACTCGTCACTTCAACAAGGTGTCTCATTGCAGATCGACCATCTAGAGAACTTTCACTGTGGCTTCCTGCCTACCCATCCTCGCCTCTAGAGGACCCACTTGCGAACATCTTCTTCTCTTGGTGTGCGAGCTAACACGCTCGCCCACTTGACTCGCTCCGCAACACATGGGGCACTTGGCAAACCCAACAGCTAGCACACAGCCTTACTCTAATACCACTTGTCACGGGGTTAAAGTTTTCGCGCAGGGACTTCTACCCGTATGGCACCTCAAGTCTCTCGCATACCCGAGGATCAGTCTTTACGATCTTCGATGCTCACTGGTTTCGCCTTCCGATGGGCTCATCAAGGAAGCGGGGACAGCTCCCGACTAGTTTGGTACGCGATCAGCACGCCCATCCCAAGATAGGATGACTGTTCGGCACGTACTATACTCTTAAAGCTATCTCGTTCCCATGCATTAAGCACAACCAGAAAGCCTCCCGCTTGGTCCCGTGTAGTCACAACCAACGGTACGTGACACTAGCATGTTTATACATCAAGGAGATTGTGAGATTGCACGGTGTTACATCGTCGATCATATCGGATAGAGATCCAAGGTTCACTTCAAGGTTGTGGAAGTAAATACATGAGACTTTGGATAACAAGTTGACTTCAGTACAACTTTTTATCCTTAAATCGATTGACAGTCTGAGAGAGTTATATATATCTTAGAGGATATGCTACGATGTTGTGTTGTTGACTTTGCTCGGTGTTGGAAAGAGCAATTATCGTGGGTAAAGTTTGCTTACAACAACAATAATTAGTTTCTTTGACCCAAAGGGGGTTTTAAAGGGCTTTTCGATCATTGTTTAAGAACAAAGAGATGGTGGGAAAAAGTTATGTTCTGCAGAAGAGGTTTAGGTGGTGACTTCATCATCTATTGCCTTTTCTATTCATCCTTTTCTTTCTTCAAACTAAGAGAATGAGAGTTAAAGTTTCAAGATTGGTTGTTTTGGGTTGGAATCTCATTTTGAACATTGAAGGTAAGTTGTAGAGCTTTAAGTGATCTACTTAACAATATAAAAATAACGTGTTTTGGTGGACGTTGGTGGTGAAGAAGCTAAAATGGGTCAAGGTTGCTAAGGGGGTTCTTTCTTTTGTTCTTTGATGTTTTTAGAAGCTAAAAATATCCCTAGCAATGTTTAATTCTTGGTTTAATTTCTTTCTTGTAAAGAAAGAAGTTGGAGAGTCTTCAAGGAAGTTTGGCGAGGAGAAAGTTTGAAGGAGAGGTTTTTATGGGTTTTGTTGTTGTTTGCTCGAGGTTGGTACCCCTCCAACTCCTCTTTGCATCAAACATCTCAAAAGTATGTTGCATTACTTAAGGTATGAATGCATGATTGCTTGGTTGGTAGCTTAAAGACCTTTAATGGTAATTTTTGTAGTAAGATGTTCGATGGCTTAAAACTAATAGAAACACACTTTAAACTCTTCTAATAATGTGTAGGAATAAATTGGGATTGAATGTGTTAAGTTTGGATAGTGTTCTTAGCATTTTGAGGGTCCAAACCTGTATTTTCGTGTAGACGTTTCGATACCCCTTGGTGAGCATTTCGATACCTAGAGAAGAAAGAAGGGCATAATTAGCAGATGTTTCAATACGCTCAACCTGCATTTCGATACCAAACATTCTAGTAGCAAATCATTTCGATACCCCTTAGTAAGTGTTTCGATACCTAAAACTCCAGTAGCAAATCGTTTCGATATCCCATATAGGGTGTATCAAAATAGGTAGGTTCCCTTTTGGTCAATTCGAATGGGTCGTATTAGTGTATCAATACACCAATAAGGCATTTCGATACCCACTTTGTAGGCGTATCGATATGGTGGCGTTTTGATAACCCTATATAGGTGTATTGAAACTCTTGAGCAATTTTGCCAAATTTTTTAAGATATAAGTTCAAGGGTTCCATAATTTATGCTATAGTTTCCTATGGATTAATTAAGCTACAAAATAAACATTAAAACTTGGTTTTGGTGATAATGACTCTGATACGATGATAAATACTTGAGTCTTGGTCTTTGGTTGGGTTATGGTTCAGTTTGGTGTGAAGATCCTAGGTGGATCATAATTGTGTAGTTGAGTCCTTGTGTGATGGTAATCCGAATATCCAAAATAGTGTTGCAACACAAAGAAGACCATCTAATGTAACATTCTGGATGATAAATTGAAGACTTTTCCGAATAGATGATCTCGATGCTGTGTGGATGCGAGCCTCATTCGAAGATGCAAGATGTAATATTCCGAGAATGGGATTTAAAAGATCCCGATATTATATGGACGCAGACCTCAATCTCTGAATGTAGGATCCCAATGTTGTATGGACATGGGCCTCGTCTTACAGTATGAGATCTCGATATTGTGTAAACATGGCCCTGCTCGTAGTGTAGGATCCCGATATTGTGTGGGCACGAGCCCTACTCATAGTGCAGGATCTCAATGTTGTGTGGACGTGGGCCTCACTACCTTGTGTTTTGGATTGATTTTGACATATATATGTTGTGTGCGTAGTATATATCTCATTATGCCATGTGATAGGAGGTTATGGTAGCGTCATCATATCATGCATGATATTACATGTATTACTTTACTTTATTCCTGATATGTATGATGTTGGCCGAGTGGCGGTGTACTCACTAAGCTTCTGTAACTCAACGTTTTGAAATATGTTTGTGCGTAGGTTAGGCAAAGTCAAATCCGGAGGAGCACCATTCGAGATTGAGATTTCAACATCGACTTAGTGTCAGAGAACAAATTTATTGATGTAGTGGGGTAGTACTTGTTCAATCCTATGTATTGTAACTCTTATTTATTTTGGATCGAATGCTTTAAAATGATTTGTACTATTTTGGAGCTCTAACTATTTTGAATTTTTTGGACTTATAGATATTTTAAATAGATTTGGATCAAATTGTTTGTTATTGGGTTCTGAAAATAGAAATTTTTAAAATATGAGCTTTGGACCGAAGGCCCAATATGATACGGAATCGAGGGTGTTACATCATTATTGTGATTACGAACCATTATTTAAATTCTTTTCCCTAGTAATAAGTATTGAAAAAATAAATTTTAAAAGTAAGTCTAATAACAAGCATTGAAAATAATTAGGGACTTTATTAACAAATATTAAGCGAGAAAAAATTAAGAATAGGTTCATTATAAAAAATATTAAAAAATAAAATGGACCCCTAATAATAAGTATTAAAAAAATTAGAATTTAAATAATAAATATTAAAAGATAAAATAAAATTTTAAGAATATATCCTAATAACAAATACCGGAAAATTGTACCTCCTATAAGTAATAACAAGTATGGAAAAATTTGGGTCATTAATAATAAGTATTTTAAAAAATAAGTTTTAAAACTATATATATATATAATAACAAATATTAAAAAACAGTCATTAATAAAGAATAAAAAAATAATTAAATTTTAAAAATATATTCTTAATAATAAATATCCATAAAAAATAAAATTCGTAGTAAAAAATATTAGAATAAAATTTAACCTATAAATATTAAAAAAATAAAACCGTAATAATATATATTAAAAAACAAATTATATAATTAATATAAAACTATTATTTTATATATATTTAATTATAATAATATTGGGCTCTCTGTGTGGAATTAAAACTTGACATGATATTGGATTTAGGATGTTGAATTCAAAATCACAATATTAATCAGCATTTTTTTAATCACAATAAATTCATGGATGGCAATCCATTCCTTTTAGATTTTCATATCGAATTCCATTACTTTTTTCTTTAAATTTCAATACTCCGCGTCACACCATTTAAATATAATTTTTAAAATACTTTAACTGTCCTATTCTTTTGACATGGATATAAATTCAAATTCAAATTAATTTTGATCATAATTAAGGAGGGGCGGCGATAAGATGATGGCATGAAGACGACATTTGAGGTGAGATGGTAATCCCTCGGCATTGTTTTGGCTATGACCTGGAGTTTATGATTCCCATTTGATGTTTGTTTCCTTTTTATCGGACGATGGGGATGATAAAGCGCTCCACGATCAACGATACAAAGTGTTATATCCTATTTCGAGGATTCGTTTTTGTTATTGGATCAACCATAGAAGAAATTATATCATAGAGTTAGTAACGGGTTGAATTTGTGTGAATTACAATTTCATCCACCTCTTATGTTTTATTCTATTATCTAACTTATCTATTATCTATTTGATAATTGATTTAAATTCGTCTCATCAATAAATTATAGATAAAACATGTAGATCGGATCATAATAAATTATTTTATTAAAAATTTAAATCAAAATTATATATAATAATTTATTCAAAATATATAATACAAAATAAAAATAAAATGTTTTACATATTTTGGAAGATTTTGGGTTAAAATAGAAGAAATTAAGAGAAAATCAAAGAAAATTTGAAAATGATTAAGATATAAAAAGCTAAAAAGGCAACACTGCATAAAAATTGCAAAAGAACGAAAAAATATTAAAATTTAAATTAAAATTAAAAGAAAATCAAAAATAAAAATAAAAAATAAAAACTTTTTTAGTAAATTCTCAATTGAATATGAGACTTAAAATTAAAAAAAATAATGCTAAAATAGAAAATGAATAAATATTTTAGGTTTAGTCTAAAAATATATTTATGATAATATTTTTCAAAGTTAATATTTATATTTATTGATAGATGGAATAGGTTAAAGTTAAAAAAAATTATTCAAATTTATCATTTGTTTTATTCACCGTTCATTTTAAATGAATTAAACTTATATTTTATCTATTTTTTATCCATTTAATTAGAAAAATCAAATAGATCAAATAAACCACCATCTATTAATAAATGTCAGCCCTAATCAATGGCCTTCGTTATATCCTACTCAGTGTTGCGTTATGTTTTTCTTCACTCAATGGACAAATTTGTTTAACTCCTTTTGTAGTTTGGTTTATTTCATTACAAAAGCAGGCGTCAAGCATCAGCGTCAGATTATTTGACATCATACGCACATGGGATGATTAACCTATCAATCTTGAAGTGTATGAGACAGTCATTGGGTCATTTCTTAAACACTCGCTTTCTCTCATTTAATAGATTCTTCGTTAATCTTTTATATAGTTAAAAAATATATAAAATAATTATATTATTTATCTTTAAAAATTCTTTTATAAATATAGTTTTGAATTTTTCCCACCGCCAAAATAAACTTGTAATAGGAACATATTACTAACTGGAAAATGGTCTAAGATTTGATCAACAAACCCCATTTCGGCATTTCCCTTGATTTCACAAAATTCTTCATCGACATCAATCAATCAAACAACTGATCGGCTCAGATTCCATTTTCTTCTTTTTAAGAATTGCATTTGGCTTCAATTTAGGTGACGCCTCTATAGTTGTTGGGTGCTTGTTCATTTTGAAGAGGGATTTTCTTTTTGTTGGGTGAATATAATTTTATAGAGTTAAGTTTGCTGAGAGGAATGAATAGGTGGCGGTGTTAATAAAGAGACAATGATCGGAGGGTCGCCGGGGATTCGTTCAGGCACTAACGGGTCTTTGGAAAAACAGCTGGAAGATGCTGTTTTGCCAATTCACATGCCGTCAGCAACAAGAACTAAGCCTTCTAAAATGCTGAAGGAAAAGGAGACATTGGTTCATTGGGTCTGTAAGTTTGCTGGCCGGACAAAGGTTGGAATGCTGCTCCTTTCTGCCATATCTGCGGCCGTTTTTGTTTGGGTCTTATACATCGGTAAAGGTTGGCCCCCCTCCCTCCCTTTATTTCTCTTCATCATTGGATTGCTCGTGGTGAACTTTTGAAATGATCTGACGGTAATTCTTAGGCATGTTGTTCTGAGTTCTGATATTTTGATGAAAGAAGTGAGCAAAACTATGTTTAGTTTCTGTGGTAACATTGCTTACTGCTTAGAGGGTAGTTTATCTTTGGTGTTTTGACTCTTGATAGGGTGTTAGAACTATGAAACGAGCATCTATAGCTTTCAAAGTCAAGGATAATTTTGTTTCACCCACTCCTTTTGTTTTTTGACAACTGATCTTTAGCTCTAGCCTCTAGCTGCTTTCATTTTATTCTTGTTTTGGACTTCTAGCTGCCGGTTGGCTTCAATTTTTGAGGGTATGACCATGATAAATTGAATGTGCTGTGGCTTCTTTACAGATGAAGTACAGGAAAGTTACAATGTCCTCAAGGTAAATGATAGTTTGCCTCTAAATAATTCTGGATCTCCTCTCATAAATGGACAGCAAAATATAGGAATACGCAATATGACATCTTTACCGGTTGCTGCGGAAGGATCTGAAGTTAGGTTAACACCCCCTCCTTCTCCGTTGTATTTTCTTGGCTACAATCTTCCACCGGGGCATCCATGCAATTCTTTCAGTTTACCCCCTCCACCAGCAGACCCAAAAAAATCAGGACCGCGCCGTATGTTCCACTTCGTTCTGTCATTATTTTCTCAATTATATACTTTGGATTTGATAATCTGACATTGCTATTTCAGGTTTCATCCCACTGACATATAATTCCTAAATTGTTCATGATGCAGCTTGTCCTGTATGTTACCTTTCTGTGGAGGAAGCTGTTGCCTTGATGCCAAAAGTCCCATCATTTTCTCCAGTTCTTAAGAATTTAACATATATTTATGAGGAAAACTTAAATAAAGTGACTGAATTTGGAGGTTCTGACTTCGGTGGTTATCCTACGTTGAGGCAGCGTGATGATTCATATGACATAAGAGAGTCGATGAATGTGCATTGTGGGTATGGTTCACCTCTCCTCTTTTTTTCATTGGGGGAGGAGTGAGGGTTAAATTTTGAAGTGAACCTGTTTTTGGCATCCTAAACGTTTTGATTCATATATTAATCATTTTTTGCTCAGCTAAGGTATATTCATATAGTAATCTAATTTGTCAACTTAGTACTTTGATTGATGTGTGTCGGGAATTCACCAGATTTGTCAACGGAAGCAAGCCTGGCCACGGTACAGGGTTTGACATTGATGACGATGATCTTCTTGAGATGGAGCAATGTCATGGAGTGGTAGTTGCATCAGCAATATTTGGTATTTAACCACACTATATGTATCTTAGCGTTCAACTCATATGTTGGAGACAATGATTTTTTATTAAATAATACAATTCTCATTCAGGAGCTTTTGACATCATACAACAACCAAAGCATATTAGTGAACATTCCAAGCAAACTGTCTGCTTCTATATGTTTGTCGATGAAGAAACAGAAACGGACTTGAAAACTAAAGGCGGTCTAAATGAGAGTAATACGACTGGAATATGGAGAATAGCTGTTGTGCATAATCTTCCTTACACTGATGGAAGGCGCAATGGGAAGGTAAGTACTTAAAATGTGGATGATAGATAATTCTGAGTTTAGTAGATTACAAATGATATGCATGCTTCTTCATCCTGCATATCCTTGTGTTAAAATGTTACCAGAAGTTTTATGCCTTTTGACTCATGTTATGCATGTAACAGATCCCAAAGCTTCTACTACATAGGCTATTTCCAAATGCTCGTTTTTCTTTGTGGATTGATGGGAAGCTCCAGCTTCTTGTTGATCCGTATCAAATTCTTGAGAGGTACTTCTAAATTTATAAGATTCTTTGGTCTTAGGTGATTGAATGATACTGGATGTGAGTTTGTATCTTTTCGGTTACTCCCATGACTACTGCAATGTTCCATAGTTTTATGCCATCTTTCAGCATTTTATTGTGTCTTTATATTTTTGTCTGCTTAATTAATGTTTGTTTATTCCGACTTTTCCAAGCTTTCGTTCAGGTTCTTGTGGAGAAAAAACGCTACTTTTGCAATTTCTCGGCATTATAAACGCTTTGATGTATTTGTTGAAGCTGAGGCAAATAAAGCTGCTGGCAAATATGACAATGCCTCCATTGACTTTCAGATTGAATTTTATAAAATGGAGGGTTTGACCCCATATTCCGAGGCTAAACTTCCTATTACAAGTGGTAGAGTTGAATATACTTGATCTTCTGTTATTTATTTATATATTTTACCGCGCCTTGAATATGTGATGCTGTCATGGTTGTCTCTGCAGATGTTCCTGAAGGATGTGTAATAATAAGGGAGCACGTTCCTATTAGCAACCTCTTTACTTGTCTTTGGTTCAATGAAGTCGACCGTTTTACTTCCAGAGACCAAATTAGCTTTTCGACAGTAAGGGATAAGGTTGCCACAAAGACAAATTGGACACTGAATATGTTCTGGGATTGCGAAAGACGCAATTTTGTCTTTCAGGTATCTATGCTCTGCATTTGGAGATATGCTTAAGTAATTTAGTGATGTAAAATTAAGAAATCGACTCCCTGTTTCAGCTAATAATCATTCATTACTTTGCTAGAATTTAGCTCCAAACATCCCCGCAATGCAACGAATTATTTACCTAAGGGATCTTTGCATGTGTATATGGAGGTGTACTTTGCTGTCTCTTGTACCGTATTTTTTTCTTTGTTTGATGACATTTTCTTTGGCACCAATGGTATCCTCTGTGTTTCGGACCTGCTTCCCCTATGTTGCTTGATAATTCATTCGTTCTTCCTGCACCAATGCTATGGAATTTGGCAATTGGCACCACTTTCATAACATCCAACTTATCAGACATTAATTTCTTGCATATTGTAAGATTCTGTCCTGATAAGCATACCATGGTCGGTCAAATTTGCATGTAGGATTTGCCGGAACCTGCAACCTGGATATCAAAAATCTATTGTGTCCTGATGGATCCCATTTGGTTTGTCAGCTTAACCCCTTTCTTTCTGTTGCTTGCAGCAATACCATAAGGAAATTTTAGAGCGTCAGGCTCAGATGGCTTCGCCAGCCATTTCTCCTCCGCCGTCACTGCTATCTTTGGCCAATGATCCATCTACGATATCATCACTTGAAACTTCAGGTGTCTCGCCAAAGCATGGAAGAGATGACAAAATTGTTTAAAGGTAGAAATTTTACTGATGTAAACCAAACCGCCATTGTTTTTTGTACTCAACTTCCGGAAAGGTTCATCGCCAGCTGATTGGAAAAGAGTGTTGTAGTTATATTCCATAAGAACTTGGAAATTATTTTCTTAAATTGATAGAGATGAGTATTTTCAGCAGAATAAATTATAAAGCAAATACAAAACGTACATACTCTTGTTTACCTGTCAGCACTGCTTGCAAAGCGCCACGTGTCTTTAAATGGAGAGAGGATTATTTTCCTGTGTCTAAGTGGATCTCACATCCTTATCAAGCTGCCCTGAATCTGCGAAATAAACAAAAACACCATAAAAAGAAATGTTCTTCCTCCTGAGACGAGATTAGGGTTAGGGTTTTAATTATTACAACCATGCCTGTTTTGCCAAACACTCCATAGTCGAATTTAGAAAGGCAATAAAAACCCACAAAAAATGTCGACGGCAACAACGACATCATGTCAGCTTTCAGCTGATCTGTCTCCTCCACTCGGTGATCGCCTTATCCAGCGGCGCACTCATGATGTTCAAAATGAAGGAAATCTACACCTTCCGTAAATAATCAAATTAAATAACAAGAATTTAGGGATAGTAAATCCGTGGGCGGGTGCGGATACTCCTCCCCATATTCATACTCACTTCAAATTTTTATATCCACCACTTACCCATTACCTATGATAGGTATAATTTTTAAATCCACACCCGTCCACGCGGGTATATTTTTAAATCCACACCCGTCCACGCGGATATATTCTTAAATCCATCCCCACACCCACTACTCAATTTATTCACTTGTACATGCCTATAAGCAATTACTAATATGAAATTATGTAAAAATAAATCATACACTTATATAAAAAAGAATAAAATTTTGGCATATTTTATTAACAGATTAAGTGTATATCTATAACATATTTACAATTATATAAATTTACCTACATGTAAGTAAATAACGATAACTAATTTAACTAAAATACATTTTTATTGATATAAACTTTACTTAACTATAACTAACTAATATATATATAGCTAACTTAGTTAAAATATATTTACACTTATATAAATTTTATTTATTCACATATTATAATTTTTTAACCTAATTAATTCAAGCACGGTCCTAAATACCATAATAAAAGACATAATCAAAGTCTACAAACACAAATGGTACAAAGTTCATATGACGGACGGATATGAAGCGGGTGAATATGGGACGGTTGGATACGGGTCGGCTAAGATCTTAAACTCATCACCTACCCACTACCCATGAAAGGTATGACTTTTTACATCCACACCCGCCCACTACCCACCAAACTCATATTCATCCCCACTCCAATTTGTGCGGGTGCGGTACGAAATCCACAAAGTTATACCCGTCTACAATCCCTATAAGAATTTTTAATTGAGAAAAGAAGATAGAATAGAGCATAGATAAGAGAAGAAGCGAAATTTTCAGAGTAGGAACAAAAGAAAGGAGGAAGACTGAAAACTTTTCATCAATATATCGATAAAAATGAATAGTAGGACAAGATGGATATCTTAAACCCTTTTAGAGTAAAATGCCCTAAACAAATAAAATAACAAAAATAATACCCAAGACCTAAATAAAACACTTATTTATAAATTGGTCCTTGACAAATCTCTCTAATCGATTTAATCCTTGTCCTCAAGGATTAAAAGAAGACTATTTTTTTCGGTGATTAGACCATATGTGTCCACATGCTCTTCTATCATTGATTGAAAATGAAGTATGAACTAGCAATAACTTCTTTACGCCGACAATGATCAAAAACCAATTATGAATCAACCGTACAATTTTCATATCAACAGATACAAACCTAATACCTCCGGGATCAAAAAGCACAATAGTTGGTTCCTCAAAATCAATGTCAACTACCTCACTATCAAGAGTTAAATAAATCCTCCCCTCATCATCAATAATAGCATCCCCGAATAATATATCATCACAGTAGTAATAAATTCCTAATTCTTTAGCCACCAACTGTACTTATGCTTTTATCTTAGGATAGTTTGGATGACAAAGGAGATATACATGTACTCTTGCTATTTATCGAAGGTGTTGTTCTACTTCTATAATATGCTGAAGATAAAAGACATGCATTTGTCAAGAATCTTCATCAGATTTTGAAGCAAATTGAGTATCCACATTCTCTATTGCAACAATGGCATTTTCAAACCTTATTTTTTTTTGTGCCATGCATGACTGTAGAGTGATTTGGATTAGCATCTCTTGTCACTTTCAACCATTTTGGAGTTATAATATCAACAACCTCTCTAATGTTAAATTCATGACTGAACTCTGCATGATAGGCTCTTGGGAAAGTGATAGCAAACTCTCCAGTCTTTAGCATTAATCTGCAGCTTGAAATCCCAATACAAACCAATACTTTAGGAGACATTACCGTGGTCTTCTTGTCCAAAGTAAAAAAAAAGGTAGCAATAAGATTGAGCTCTACTCCAAAGCCTTCGACCCTGAGCATCTCTTCGAAGGCAACTGCAGTAACGTCACTTGAAAGATTAAGGTCATTAAAGATTTTACCAGGATAGTTAGTTGTTGCAGGATTGGATCCCATCATACTTCTATCTACAAGATCTATAGAACGAAGCTCACAATTCACAAATTGTTTACATATTTCGGTTGTCACTGATAGATGACAATCATGGCCAAAAGCACTTAAGGTATGGTACAAAAATCCGTTGTGCATAACGATGATAATTTCCTTATCTTTACGTGTCCACAACCAGTTAAGAAACTGTATTCCTCTGGATGCAACACCTTCATTCTTTTCACGAATATCGGCAACCCATAAAACATCATTGCCGCTTTCGATCAGTGAAAAATCAATTGCAGGGAAGAGAAACTAATACTCGCTGATGCTTCTTCTTCTATCACATGGATGGTCTCCCAGATTTTCTCGACAAAATTTAATATCTACAAATGGTGAGCAATTCAAGCTTGAAATCTCGGGATGGTCACTTTCCCCTGCATTTGCCACCATTAATGAAGTAACATCAATCTCATCCTTATACTCTTCTCCATCGAAGACTCCCACTGCAGTTTGTAGAGTCTTGAGCAAAGGCGAAACAATGACTAAATCTACTTTCTTAGAAAGCCCAATTTCATGAAAATGTTTATGCAGAGTATCAATCTCACTATCAATATTTTCACCTGCTTTAATTTTGTTCTCTAACACTCATTTTATCAAACACCTATAGATCTTCAGAGCCTTCCAAAAGATTTTCTAGTTTCTCATCAACAAAATCACTTACCTCTACATCCTTTCAAATCTCAATGTCAAGTTGACAACAACCGTCGTATAACCTTGCAGAGAATTTATAACTGCTATAGCACCATAGCCTTGAAATTGAACAAGAAATTGAACATCAATAAAATCAGGAAATGAAATAATCTTTTTCACATACCCGTAAGGAGAGAAAATCTGATGCAAAATTTTGTGTAATTGAAAAAGGTATCTGGTGAATTGTAACTAGGAGCGTTTGATTCTTGAAATGTAGGTCAACCATAGATTGCAGACCCTCACGAAACTCAATCAAAAACTTATTGTTATCCATAACCAGGATCGATAGCTCTGATACACTCAAACTAAATAACAAGAATTTTTAATTGAGGAAGAAGATAAAATAGAGCATATATAAGAGAAGAAGAAGAATTTTCAGAGTATGAACAAAAGAAAGGAGGAAGACTGGAAACTTTTCATCAATATATCGATAAAAATGAATAGTAGGGCAAGATTGATATCTTAAACCCTTTTATATTAAAACGCAATACTCAACTAAACAAATAAAATAACGAAAATAACACCCGAGAACTAAATAAAACACTTATTTATAAATCGGTCCTTCACACCTTCACACACGGGATTGAGACCGCCACGAAGCTCCTCGGCTCTACTCCACACGATCAATTTTTGATCCGGACATCCGATTCTTTCTCGGGTTTGTTCTTATTCGCGATCGGGTTCTTGCTGTTCATGGTTTCTTTTATCAAAGACAAAAGCTTTTAATCCTTCTTTGCTAATGGTCGCATGGTCTTGCATGTTATGGTGGCGATATGGAGGTTCTGGTTCGAGAGAAGGGTGGAGGATTTGGCTTGGGACTGTCTTAGGCAAACAATTGACGACATTTTATTGGCTCTCTCTTGGGTCTTCTTTTTGGTTTACTCTTGGAGAGAAAAGTATGACTAGATTTACCTCTCTATTTTTTCTGCAAAGAATTCATATTGTTTGTTGTTGATGCTTCAGTTTTTAATACTAGATTTTGTAATTTGAAAGTACATACTTTGTGAAGTTGGGTCTTTAAACTGATTGAAAAAAGAAAGTAAGAAGGTAGCAAGCAGCCTTGTGTTTGTAAAGAAAATTTCGTACTTTTATTTTCTCCTTCTTAACTAGAATTCTCGAATTTGATCGGTAACTTTTATTTTAGATAGATTTTAAGGTTAATAATCATTGTTTTGTTGTGTTAGTTTTCTGAATGGGAATAAAGGAATGTTGGTGCTTAGTTGGGTGAACATCAGTGCTAACAAGAAGCTGAACAAAACTACTCGTCAGAGCTACTGTGGCAGAAACATCGGTGCTTGGCATGCCCTGATGAGTTGCCATTACAATGACTAAGGAGTTTTTTGGGTGTGTCATATTTGAATTAGATTGCTTTTGATGGATGTTGAACATAGTAGGACAAGGGATGGATCATAGGGTCCTTCAATTGCTTTTCCCTCTGTTTGTCTCGATTCATGAGATACTAACATGCAGCACTAAACATGGAACCCACCAGAATTTTTTCAAAATCAACGATGACGATGCAGCCTTCGATTCCAACCTCGAAACTCTAGGTTTGGTTGTCATTTCTGGCAATTGGAATGGATCCTTCATTACCGGACCAAACGTGCTAGTCTTGACTTATTCGTCACCAGTGACAGAATCTTTTGCTGTCCATCTAGGTTCCATGTTGGTTAAATCACAACAATGATCGAATGTTATCATGGAATCGGTTAATCCAAGAATCATAAATAACTTGAAAGGAAATGACAATGCACACCGGTAGTTCGATTCTGTCGCTGATAATATATATTTTCTTTGTTGTCTGGTTGCTTAAATGTACGTTTCTCTCATGTTCTGCGTTCTTGTTTGTACAACTTTTGCCACTGATGTAATGCAGGCTTACTGTTTTAATAAAATTTAAATACTTGCCAAAAAGAATAATGTGATATTTTCCTAATTACGAATCATCATCAATTTTGAGAATTTTTCAGAATAATGATATTTTTTGTGTTAGTATGTCATAACCCAGTTGTGAATATCAGGAAATTTAGAAGAATAATTTAAAAAGAAAGGATTGTAGGAGTAGAAGAAGAAGATTTGGGATTTTATAAAAAAATTTAAGAACAAGAAAGTTTTAATTTTCATTAATTTATTTATAAGGATATCTGCTATTACATTCTCTCTTATAATGTATACTTAACACCTATCTAATTATTATAGCTCATGTGTTTGGACTTTTACTCAATTCTTTAATGGACCTCAATACCATTTTCTAACTATAGCCCAAATAGACCAACCCGATATTATATTATCTTCATAATTTTAATTTGGTGTAATTTTGATGAAGACTTCTGATCTCTAAGGTCATGACAATACCTTCCGCTCTAAAAGATCCTTATCCCCAAGGATTAAAAATTGAGAGTTGAAATTTGAGTAAATTTTCAAACCTGTATAACCAGTTTTTCCTCTTTCATTCCTAAACTCCCTACACCATTGAATGTGTCCTCCGATTCATCTTTAAATGCTAAGGTTCTCTGAATACTTTGAGGTAAACGACAAGACATGATTTTGGAAAGATTTTTCATTTGAACCAAGCATATCTCAACTTTGTTTTATCTAGTTTAGCTAGTTCAACCCCTTCAAAGATCTTTAAACAAGCACAAGATGAAAGTTGTACTGATTCTGATATAATTTTGTCAGATCAAAACAATTTAGGTAAGTGTTGTTTGTATTACTTTCGGTATACCTCTTTCCCATGCATATAAGAAAATAATTTAATTTCTTTAATAATGTTCTCCACATTTTCGTTATCTACTCCTTTCGACCATTTGTGAAACTTATCATCCTAAAACGAAGAAATGAATTTTGGATAATGTATTTTTAGGAGGCGTTTGCCGCGATCATTTTAAGATCGAGATGTATGAAAAATAGCCTGGCGAATAAATTTTAAAAATCGAATTTTTACCCTTTTAGTCATTAATTATGAAAATTGAGATTTTATTTTAGTAAAAACGTATATTATTTGAATTTTAAAATGATTGGGAGTCGCCGCCACCAACTACTTTGGTAGGCCAAACATCATAAAACAAACCAGAGATTTTTTTTAAAATATTTAGGTTCGGGAATCGGTTACGCGTAAAGACGACCCTTATAAACGCCCAAGATTGGTACCTTATTAATTATACGTGACATTTTGGCATTTCGAATAATAATATTAATTTAATTCATCATTATCAAATAAATATCGTTCGAATAAGAATATCCTTTTGGATAAAATAAATTTTCTTTTAAATACGAGCTTGAATAAGACGCTCTCTAGATAGAAAACCTTAACTCGTATTTAAAGAAATATAAGTTCTGTCCCAGAAGGTTTTAAATGCATGACTGGTTATTATCTTGTTCATTTTAAGTTCTAACCTACGAGGCTCCATTAATTAAATATTTAAACTCTATTAAATTATTAATTTCACGAAGTGTATTATGATAACATCCGAATGATCGGACACTACCATCTCGACACCGAACAAAATTAATAATACTATTGGTGTTGCTAATTATTTACCTAATTAATTTTAATTCTAACCCTTAAATTATTGAATTAATTTCTAGGTTTCGATGGCACATCAATACGATACCAAGGTACACTCTTTTGGTCAACGTCATGGTACGTCAAAACATCGACCACTTAGTGCATCCGAGGTATATGATTAAAATACCACTATTACTATAATTCTCTCCCTATATAATATTAATTATTTGATTAAAGTGACTAATCCTAAAAAGGCTCAAATTTATTAATTATCTAAATGTAAATTGAGTGTCACCCTAAACAATTATACTATATGATTTTAAAAATTTATGCAAGCATGCAAATATTAATTAAAAGATATAAATAAAATTAAACAAATAAAAACAATAATTAAAGATAAAAGGACCAAATTGAATTGTATTCGAAAACATCTAAAATTTTATTCAATCTCAAGCATTTTTGTTTCTCGAAAATGATCTAACAAATGAACTAAAGCTACTGTATCAATGAGACACAATCCTTATCACAACAATCACAGACCTTAAGTGTAAATGGTTGCTTAACTAGGTTTAGGTTATTATTAGGCCACAAACATGTCATACGTAAAAAAAATACAATATATACTCACCTAGAATCTATATTTCATGCTCACATAACCAGATACCATATTGATTAGAATTCTTGGAATAAAAATGGATTTAATCGAGGACAAAATGCATGGCTTCAAGAAACTAACCTTCTCACAAATTATTTGTGTTGCATCTAATATATCACTAATACTTCCAGTCCCACACCTTCATTAGAGACTTTCGTTCTTTCTTTGTCTTCCTGATCAGTGGGTACCCATTTTTGCATGGTTTAAAGCTTCATCATTCTTAACTTCTCTCTGCTGAAAAACTTTAAAGATGGAGCCAAAACCGATTGCCCTTGTCTTCGTCGTACTCTCCGAGCCCTCCAATAGTTTCTCAAAGCCGACACGCTACATCGATAAACAAACTAGGCGCTGGCTCTATCGTTGCAATTGTCGTTGGGGTTTAACATTTGTGTTTCTACCACTTTCCATAATCTTTATATGTTGTTTGAAGAAAGATAGTGGCAACAGTGGGATGCCGAAGAGCAAAATCTCTGGAGCTGGAAAGAATGAGAAGCCTAATGATTTCGGAAGTGGGGTACCAAAAGCTGAAAAAAACAAATTGTTCTTCTTCGAAGGATGCCCATACAACTCGATCTCTAGGATTTGTTGAAGGCTTCGGCCGAAGTTTTCTTTCTCTAAATGATCTCATCCCTTTCAATTAAACCAACCCACAATTTTTATAACAATGTGTAACCCCCAAGTAACCAACTCTCACCTTATCTTTTTTCCTTTTTATTATTATTATTTTTATTTATTATTATTTTATTTATTTACTTTATTATTATTAATTATATTTACTTAGGCCCATTGGACAAAATTCGAGCTCTACAACGTATAGTTTATGCATTTTCTTTGACTCTTGTTTCATCTTTATAATTTTCACTGTCGACCACTCTCCTTGTTATATTATTTCCCCTTCATTCAGATGATCCTTGTCCCGAAAGATCAAACAATAAAGATGATAACTTAGTGTTTAAGTTGATATAGAGATGAATCTAACAAGTTTGTATTATATGTATTGTAGCAACAATCACATCTAACTTGGTGTTCTTAGTGTTCTTGTTTGATAATTTGCAAGGGTGTAACTTTTCGTTCACCTTCCATGTTTGCATTAAAGGAGGTTTCTTCACTAATACAATGATTTTTCTAGTTGATCAGATAACCCTTGACATTAACATCTTAAGTAGTTTCAGTTCAGCCACAATTTTTGCCTCGCCACTAAACATGATGCATGTTGCACAGTCAGTCATATTGGTAGCATTAGTCATTACCCTTAAATGATCATTTTGTTCTTCAATTTGAGTTTCTGTCTCATAAATCAAAAGGGTATTTGTCTAGTTTAATATTTTTACTACAATTGCTTTAGTTTGTTCACCAACAAACTCCACATTAGATCATATTCTATGTTGCTCAATTGTTTTCCCAATACAAGTTATTACCTTCAAATCTTGAGAAGGTGTAAAAACAACCTTATTCACGATAAACTCATTTGACTCTTCACAAGTGAAAGCATCTTCTTAACAACATCCCTTATAACCTTGCTCAAGCCTTTAAACTTTTGCTTTAAAATTTTTTTCTTTTGTTTAACATCCTCACTTTCATCAAGTTTCAAATATTCTTTAGTAGTAGGAATGTACTTTCCTTCAAATTGTTTTAAAATTGATAAATCTTTATAATAGCAAAAATCTTCATACAAACATCAACTTGGACATACAAAACTACCAAATATTTTTAAAATGACATCTGCTCGGGATGTAAAGAATAGTCAACATGTCTAGGTTTTAAATACATATAAAAAAAATGTTCTTTATTTTTTTCGTTGATCAACATAATGAATAACATCCTTGAACACTATATGCTCCCTAAAAGAATACTCCATTAAATATAATCTAAACTCATAAAGGTCATCAATATCATACGTGCGACACGAATAGTTGACAGTGGATTATGAAGCTTGACTTGTAGAAATGGTGCATTCCTGAGAAACACGGGAGGTACCCCATTGTACAACTGTGCTAGAATCTTCAGCCGAGTATTGATAATCCTAACTACCATACTACTGAAGTTGATGCAGAATATCATGCCTCTTCTCTTCAACCTCGTAATATTGAGCAAGTAATTGGTTATAGTCTTGCACACCTTGAAAATTCGAATAACTATTATTCCCAACTTGCATATCATTCATCAGTAGGCTATTTGTTGAATCCATGTCGGGTTTCAGAGTCTGTAACTTAACATTAGGAGTTTTTTAATCGATTCAAGATCCTTTCTCTCCTCAATTTTTGTTCTGGTAATTACTCTAATGTTGATGTTCTTTCCTTCATCCCTAAACATTATGCTTATCGTTGGGTCATTATCTTGCCTAACAATCTTTTCATCGAACACCTGAGTTGCATATGAACTTACTTCTTTAGCCTTTATTAGTGGACCCAACATTGCTCTATGAATTGATGACCATTCTAGCAAACCACTAGTCAAGTTTTCATTTTTCTTGATCAAAGATGATTTATCGATATCTTTTTGATTTCTTATTAGATGATTCTTCGATCACCTTGGTTGCACTTGAACCTATAACCTCAGGTTCATCATTTGAAACAAGTATTTCGTCGAACACATGAATAATGGACTTCAAATTCTCTCATGCTTCCCTTAATGATTCTAGTTCACGCTGCTTGAACAGTGATTTCAATATTTTCTTCAAATAATTTGGATTTTCACTACACTTGGCTTTCAATAGATCTATCATCTCTATTATGTGAACTGAACACACCTCCCACACTTTATGAGTTTATTTCATCACCCATTGTATGATTGTTTAAAAATAGTTCTGGATCAAAAAAATTGGCTCTCGATATTAATTTGTCACAATCTAATTGCGAATATCAGAAATTTTAAAAGAATAATTTGAAAGAAAGGATTGTAGGAGTAGAAGAAAAAGATTAAGGTTTTTAGAAGAAAAATTTAAGAAAAAAAAGAAAGTTTTGATTTTCATTAATTCAATCATAAGGATATTTGTTATTACATTCTCTCTTATAATATATACTCAACACTTATCTAATTATTATTGCTCATGTGTTTGGACTTTTACTCAATTCCTTAATGGACCTCAATACCCTTTTTTAACTATAGTCCAAATAGACCAACCCCATACTATATTGTCTTTATAACTTTAACTTTGTGTAATTTTAATAAAGACCTCTGATCTCTAGGGTCATGACATAGTATTGTTCATTTTGCAATTGTTTCTCATCAGATTTCATGTAAACTACAGTAATTTTCACTTAATTTTTTTTTAACATAAAACCAAAGTTTATGTTCTAGGTTTGAGGTCGCATAACGAATTAAGAATGTTGAACATGACTCACTTGATCGACCTGATTAGTGAGTGAACTTGTAATTTTTTTGCAGTGTTTCTTTGACAATTGGATTAGTTATAATTCTTGTACCGACCCTTTCTAAAATTTATAAGAGTAATAAATCGAAAAGTCATTAATTTGGAAAGATGAGAAATTAGGTTAAAAAATTAGAGTTGAAAAAGGAAAATTATGAAATTAAAATTAGGGATTTTGAAATGTTGAAATATAGGATTTCAAAAATTTAAATTTGGGAATTTTAGAAATTGGAAAAGGATTTTTAAAAAAGGTTGGAGTTGTCACCGATCACTTTTGGTAGACTGGATACAATAAAACCAGAGATTCAAATAAAGTCGGGTTCGATAGTTGGTTACGATTAAAAATGAGATTAGCATTTAAAACCATCCAAGATTGACACCTTTACAAAATACCGCTGAATTAATTTAAAAATTTTCAAATTAAAGTGACCTTTAAATTAAGATTTATTTAAAGATCCGATTTCAATTTAATTTTACTCGTATCTTTATTCAAAGGTAAACGCATACACCGCCACTAATATGCCTAGGGTCGGGCCCGTTACGACCGAATAAGGATGTAATGCGTTAGGTTCATTAATTAACGAGGTGACTTAAGCAAAAAAAGATATGAGCAATATATGCAAAAGCATGATAAAAAAATATAAAGTAAAAGCTTACAACAAATATATGACATGACAATATAAATACATGAAACAAACTAAATAAACATACATGCTATGCACAAATTCAAATTAAATAAATACACACTACTCTTAGGAAATTAAGTACGATAAAAATATGTACAAAATACATATACAAGCATAATAAATTAAAATATATAAATAAACAAAAACATGCATGACAAAATAAATTAAAAGCATAATAAGACAAGTATGTACAACATGTAAATAAAATGCATAAATAAAAACAAAGCATAATGTAATGCAAATGGAACATAAATTAAATATGTTAGATAAATTAATAAATTAAAATAATTAGAAACTGGAAATGGACCAGATTGAAAGGAAACAAAATTCGAAGACCAAATTAAAAGAGAACCAAACCTATTTTACTACTATGACAAGATCGAAAGGATTTGAAAACATTTAGGTCCTTAAAAGGCTATTTCGAAATGAGGAAGGACTTGAAAAACAAGTTTTAAAACATGGAGGGACCCAAAATAATTATCCCGTTTGTAAATAGGATGAATGTAGCACGATTATGGACCGAATTAGAAAACCAAATGAACATGTAGGGACCGCGGAGCGTAATATTTAGATGCAGAGGTTTTTAAAATGTGATAAACTCATTTTTAAAATGTTCTGAGAGTATATAACACAAACACAAAATTAAAACCAAAATTTTTATTCATTTCTTCTTAAAACCGAAACCCAAACAACCAAAACGCTCTGTCTTATTCTTTATTTGACCAAGAACATGAAGAACATTCTTCATGTTCCTAACATTTTCTAGAAAACGATGACCAAAACCCAGAAAGTAAGTTTAAAAACTCTTCAAAAACCTTTCCTTTTGAAAACTTAAACTCGATTCAAACTTCAAATCCCTGAAAACAAAAACAAAACCTTTCTTTTCTAAAAAATTAGATCGAGAATCCCCCTTTTTCAATACCCAAAATCGGAGAAACCTTTGAATTGAGAGCAAATTTTTTTTTATTTATTCAATTTGGTTATTAGAGACCTTTCTCCTTTATTACAGACTCAGTAATAACGGTGCAAAGGCATGAGTTTATCACCGGCAACGAAAGAGGGATGACAAATGGACCAGATTCGAGAAGTTAAAAAAACTAACCCTAACTTTATTGCCCCTTTTTTATTGCATGCAAGAAACAAGAGAGGTTTTACCTCTAAAAATTCTTTGTATTAATTCAAGTGGGTGGGAAAAGAGTCTCTTACAAAAGTCTCAAAATCAATTCTTATAGCCGATTGTTACAAGAGAAATAAAAACCTAATTTCCTCTATTGTCTCTCTGATGATTTGCTTGTTTGTATTCGCCTCTGATATTTTCTGAAATTGTTGGCCAAAATGCTTTTGAAATTGTTGCGATTTGTTGAAATCGTACTGAAATATTGGTCCATTGTCTCTGAAATTTCTGGCTTTTGTTTTAGCTTCTGACTTCTCTGCCAATTTTTTTGTAATGGTGTACAATTCTGAAAATAGTTTTCTTTTGTTTGCTTGCATGTACTGAACGAATGGCGAACAAGCGGAGGAGGAGATGAATCGGCAAATGGATATCCGAAGAGTCTGGCACATGGACTGCACACGTGCGTGGGAAGCCAAAGCGTTGGCGCGTGGCTGGATCTGGAAGGTTCGACCATCTTCGATCTAAACCGTTAATCCGGATCAGATTCAACGACTCATACTGGGCTGCACAAAGACAAAAGGTGTGACACTCTCACCCTGGATTAGGAGATGGGGGCGTCGACCGGACAATTAACTCGCAAATAAACCAAACTTTGTATTCAAAATCAAGATAATTTGTTTATTGTATAACATTATAAGTCAAATGTAAGTAGTTCCTTTATCAGGTTTTGGATAAATTTAAAACTTTTCAATTATTCGAAAGTCAATTCAATTATATCATATATTTCACAATTCCTTAAACTCTACCATTCGTGTTAAATTCGGGTTCAATTAAAAGCTTTTCCAAATTCATTATACTTAGTATTCGATCTTAAGTATATTTCATTTTCCCAAAGGAACTCCTAATACAAGATTTCATTCTTCAAATTCTAACTTAGTCAAAATGGAAGAACTCAAGATGCCAAGAGGTATCGATACCTCCCTATAATGGTTATCAGAATGGGGGTATCGAACCCCAGTTCGATACAGGTCAACTATGTTGACTCGTTGACCAAGACTTAAAGGCCTAGTTCGAAACAGGTATCGATGCAATTTTGTTACTGGAAGCCCCAATATCGAACTAGGTATCGATACTGGTCTACCTCGTTGACTCGTTGACTAAGGTTGAGTAGCCTGGTTCGATGCTGGTATCGAACCAAAAATTTCATTACAAAGCTTGGCATCGAAACCGGTATCGATGCCATTTCACTACTAGAGGACATGGCATCGAACCAGGTACCGAACCATATGATCCTTAAACAAGGGGTATCGATACTCGTGGAGTCGGTATCTAGACTCCAACCAAAAGACCATTTGTAAGGTCTTAAGCCATCCTTAACCCTTCGGGGTCTATTCTAACATGTATAGACACCAAGTAATATCTTACAAGTCCAATGCTACAAACCAATTGACTATTCAATCTAATGATTTGCCATTCATCATGCAACTAGTCTTTTCGACCTATACTTCTTCTATGGCCACATCCTACCCTTAATGTAGTTTTGAGGACTCATAGATTATCCTAGTTGGTTCCATGCTTCTCATGCCATTATAGGTACTTACATGCCACATGCTAATCGCAAATGCTCACATATACAAAACATGAGCCTTTCTCAAAAGATGCAAGGCTAGCCTAGCTAATTCATCGTGTCTTATGGCTTACATATTGAATGCTCGAATAATCTCATATACAAATCATAAAACGAATATCCAAATGTATAGACTATTCTAAACATGGTTTCTATGCCACCAAACACTAGGAGTTATCAAAATAAAAAAAATATCATACTTTGCTTGCTTGGTGACCTTGCTCCCGATCAAACTCAATCTAGCTCTTCGACTCGAAAACCTGTTGTTTGGGAAGGAGGAAACAGAGGTGGTAAGTACTTACGAAGTACTTAGTGAGGCAACCCTAAATCTAACCAATTTAGACATTGAACATATAACAAAGTGACATTCTCCAATTAGGCAATGCATCAAGTTCATTCTAACAATTCAACCATAGGTGTAAGAGTGTCATGATTTTCATGCTCGTCTCAAATCATGTTATCATGCCACTAGCATGCAAACTGAATTCATAACTATATGATCAATAGCAACATGTAATCAAATGCTCAATGGCAATATCATATCAAGTGTTCTTAGCAATATTTTTTCAAATGCTCATGACAATGTCATTTTCAAATGCTCAATAGTAACATGTAATCAAATGCTCAATGGCAACATATAATCAAATGCCCAATAGTTGTACTCGAATTCAAATGCTTCACAAGCAAAACATATTTAAATGATCTTTTCATGTCTTATGTTCAGTATTTCAGATTAATTTCAAATGACGCCTTGACATAGTTAGACTAGGTAAGCGAGTCATCAGAAGTACCACTAAGACACTGAAAGAAGTACCACAAAGGTACTAACAAAATTTATCCACGGTATCTACAAATGGTGACTAACCACCAATCAAAGGTACCCATAGTACCGAACAGAAGTACCGAAATACTAATAAATGAGCTCAGACCCTAGGCATGCCGCACTATCTATGACCAACTATCGAACAAGGTTCAATCAAAGTTTCATATTCGTTAGATCTTTTCAATTCGTATTAATCAAATTTCTTATCACAACATTATTCATACCAAAGGCATATGTGTCATACTATTGTTCATACCAAAAGCATATATATATATATATATATATATATATATATATATATATATATATATATCATGCTACAAACCAAAGCATATATCATGCTATCACAAGGTCATAACCATGGTGTTACCAAACAGATAATCGAATCAACATAAACATGCCTCATGCATGACCTACATACCTGGAATCCGTAGCCGCGTGTCAATACTTACCTCGGCATTTCCGAGCTATGCAAATGTACTAAGTTAGTCTAACATCTAGCACTCAAACATGGCATCAAACAATCATTAACATTTATTCCTCCTTCCCGTATTACCAAGTATTTATTAATCCGGTTATATTACAAATCAAATCAAATAAACAGGATGGTTAGGACCCTGGGTCCTAACCCTAAATTTTGACACACTCATAATTAATTCTAATCTACTCAAGGGTTTTAGATGGTGATCCCCTTGCCTTTCTTTCTTGCCAAATCGAGTCTTTCTTCCTCGTTGTCCTTTTCCCTCGGATTCTCTAACAAGCCATAATAATATAGCAATTCTTTCCCTCGTTGTCCTAGCTCCGACGTCCGAATTGAGCTTATTTTTTACCGTTAGAAAGCTAAGAGGATCATATACAAAGAAAATTTAACCTTGCATTTTAATTCTTTCCCGATCAGTACCAGAATTCATTCGAATCAGAGTTGTTCGGATTCTGGGACTGCTCGAATAGCCCTTACGAAACAGCTTATAACTTTTTCTACCGAACTCGGATTGAGGTTTCGTAAATTTTCATTCAAACTAAATACATAGGAGTATAATAATTTAAAATTTCAGCTCCTAAATCCAACAAACGTGACCTAGGGAATTTTCCCAAAAGTGCTACCCGAAATGACATTTTTACTCAAAATCGGCTAGCTTTCTTTCGATAGGTTTTGTTCTAATCTAAGCTTATCCTCATGAATTTCCAGCCTTTCAAACATCATATTAACATCAACAATTACCCCTTTTCATCACTATTCGAATCATTTAACATATATATACAAAAACTCAAATTCTAAGCTTCCTCATCCATGGTTCATACTTCAAAAGCTAAGCCCAAACAATCATAATCTCTAATTTAAGTTCCTTTCAACCTAATTAACTTGAAACATCATAAAAATATCAAATTCCCCAAAATTTTAAAAACCCTAAAATATTTAATTATGGAGAGATGAACTTACCAAGCTATCCAACTCTGATTTCTTAGCCAAATTCACCTTTCATGCAAAGCTTAATCTCCCCCTTTCAATGACTTGTCTCCATTTCTCCCAAAACTCATTCTCCCCTTTCCTCTTTGTTTTCACGTGAAATGAAGGGATGAAGGGAGGAACGTGGCTGATTGTTTACTCTTTAAATTTAGGTGAATGATCGATTTGCCCCTTAGCCATAACTAAAGTTAATTTACTACAAAGGGGTAGTCTATAGAATTTCTTACTTTATCATGCAATGCTCAATTTCTCCTTTAATTTAATTTGATCCCTTTTTGAATACAATTAACACATGATTCATTTAAGTTACAATTTTATTCGAATCATTTTATTAACCCTATTTTAGGGTGTTACAAAAGAAGGGATCAACTAAGGGTTTTGTTATAATTATTAGACTTGGGCTAGACGTGTGGGCTTAAAATTAAAGGAACATAGGCTGAATTATTATTTCTATTTGGGCTTATATTTTGGGTTTAATGTACTTGGACTGTTATTATTTTTGGATTTTAATAAAAGTTGGGTTGCTTATTTATTTAAATTGAGTTTGTTATTTATATAACTTGGATTTTATTTACCTTATAATTATTTATTTAGAATAATAATACTAAATAACAAAATAGAAATAATAATATAATAATATAAAAATACTAAATAAAATAGAATAAAAGATAACAATAATAAAAATAATACCTAAATAATAATTGGAGTAACCGGTAAAAATAATACGATAATATGTTTTATTTATACATAGTTTAAAATAATAATACCTATAATATTTTTGTTCTTTTATAATACTTGCAAGCAACATTTATATTTACATCTATATTTATAATATTTTTTGGAACTTTTTAAAAATATAAATATTAGATCATAACTAAAAATTGAATTTAAATTATAACCTAATATTTGAATGAAAAATAAAACCCGAGTTTAGCATCTCAGATAAAATTAGTGATTACAATTTTGTTTTCTGTTACTGCAAATAAATTATTTGTTTTATTTCATCAAATAACGAAATAGATAACTAAGTTTATAGTGTAATACAAATCGAACCCGGCAATAATTGTCACCAACTCGAAACCTCCATGGTTTACCCTCTGGTCTCATTGTTGTCACTTCTCGTCTAGCAAAAGCGAAGACAACAAGGAGGAAGCGAAAGTGGAAGAAGCTAGCGATGGAGAAGAAGACAACAACAAGTCACCATCAAATTTGGATAGAGATTACTCACCAGAGTAGATAGAAGAATTACCATTGAACCAAAGGATATCGATAGGTACTTTTGGCCTTCATGTTTCTAAACAGCTCTAGTTTGTTGAACCTGACTTCATGGTATGAACTTTACCATGCTTTGTCTTGCAAATAATAGTTGTTCATGTTTTCAGTCTCCGTATTATGCAATTATACCACTGAAGGTTATCAACGTACACTGTGGATCCTCGTCCTGTGTTATTGAAGTTTAATCCCCATCTAATATATATATTATGTTGAAGTAACTCATTTCACTAAATTTTAGTTCCAATAACAGTCGAATCATTTTTAAGTTTTTTAATACTTGAATTTACTTATCTATGCAACTACCTCTTCACTTTTAAACTATAATGACCGGAGAAGCCTTGAATTTGGATGTGAAATATGAAAAAACTTGAAGAATCCCGATCAACTTATTCAACCTATTTATAAGAGATAAACTAACTTAAAAGATTTAAAATTATATTTTTAACCCTGAATTACATATGAATAAGATCAATAGGAAAAAAATATTAGATTATGGCATTGTATCTCCCAGCTGCAAGGATAACAACTTATCCTTTGATTTGATATCGGAACAGCACTGGAGTTAAACTGACATTGCATTGTTTGTCCAAATTCTGTACTTTTCAGTCAATTCAACTTTCAAGCTGTGCAAGCTCTACTCTATTCTCAATAATGCCAAGAGTTTTATCATTTGAAATGGCACCACAACTCTGAATAAAAAAATAATAAAAATAATAAGATACCACCATTTTGTCAATAATCCTTTATATATAAAAAAAAAGACCAACAAAGTAAAGAACAAATATGTTTGTCAAACATAGCACGCACAAGTTGCTAAAAACTTTATCAAATCCATCCAACTTGAGTTGAAACAACAATGAATACAAAAATAAAATATGTCATCCAAAACAAACGTCAATTGTATTTGCACAGCCAAAAAAATATTGTTTAACAAAAGCTGCATATGACTAAACCAAACAATAGATAATACAACCATGCCAAAGAAACTATAGTCTCCCACACCATAGTGGATTGCAAAAAAGGTCTAATCACTTGGGAAATGGATATCATACCCCATCTAGTAGCAATGAATGCCATAAGACTTGTCACAAGATCAATAAACTTAAATGAAGTGAACTCCAGCAATAAGACAATCAAAAGTACCACAAGTATAACAACTACAAGTTGAACTACTCGAACTACTCGATAGTATATATGCTTTTTTGCATCATATTTATCTTAAGCATATTGTCACGGGGCTAGGATTCGACTAGCGGGACCGTACGACCTTAGGCATGGATCTCTTCGATGGTGCGGCTAAGTCAGCTTGAAAATCCAAGTAAAAGGCTTGGATGAGCAGCGGAATAGATAAGAAAGGAAAAAAGGTTGAGAGAAAATATGTTATCTCTCGTATTACTTAAGAAAATGAGAAAATGTGAATGAATTACAAATGAGAACTAAGCCACTATTTATAGGATGGCTAGCTATGATCTATTGGTTACAAATGAATCTAATCAAGGTCTAGGATTAGCCTAAGACAACTAAGAAAGGAAGGAAAATCATGGTAGGTGGACCTTCCTTCAATAGGTGGATGAGTATGGACGGATTGCATAAGTGTTGGTGGACATCTTTCACGAATCAGGGGATTGGGCTGATGGCTCCTTCTTTCTTTCAATGATCCGGTCAACTAAGCATTCTCCAAGGGAGTTGGCCGAATGGGCTTGAGAAAGGACCAAAAGATCGGACAAAAATACTTGGGCAGATCGTAAGGTGTCGGGCTCGGTCCTCGGGTGCATCTGGATGGCATTGGCCTCGGACCCTGGGCGCCCCTATATGGTGCGGGCGCTAGGATCTCCCCTTGGTCGGATATTGCGGGGGCTAGTCTCTCCCCTCGGTTACGTATGAGTGTTGTTGATGTTGGCCCGCACGAGTGGACGAGTGGTGCAGGCGCTGGGCTCAACTCCTTAGTGCGTACATCAGGTGATGTGCTCGGCTCCATGGTGTACACGTCAGGTGATGTGTTCAGCCCTATAGTGTCAGGTAAAACCTAGTGTATCTGATTCAACCCCTTGGTGTGCGGCCTCCTCAGTCATGTTGTCCCCTTAATATGCGGCCTCCTCAGTCATGTGGTGGTAGGCTATGACATTCTCCCACACTAAATTGAGAGACACCCTCGTCGCTTGGCTTTGATGGAACTCAATAATCTTGCCGCTGAATTGCCATAAGTCCTCGACAACTTACCAACTACCCTGGATTTTGGTAAGTCCCTTCCAAAGCATAAAGTATTCGTGCCTTGGTCTATGGTCGAGTCGTCGGATGACTCGGTCCGTAAGGATGTCTTGCGCCTCTTTCTCATAGGAGACCTTGACTCCTACTGGTGCTCGGCTGGATGCGCTCCTCTCCGGGTCATCAACATCCTCTTGGAACGGCTTTAGCATGTTAATATGGAAAACACGATGGGCTCGAAGCTTTTGCGACAACTCCAACTTGTAGGCCACCTTACCTACTCGTTTGACCACCTTGTATGGTCCCTCGTATCTTCTCACGAGCGTCCTGTGAACAGAAGAATTGCAAAGTGTTAGGTTCAATTTTGCAAGGACTAAGTCTCCTACCTAGAACTCCATGTCTCTGCGCTTTTGATCTGCCCACTTCTTGTTCCTCTTTTGAGCCTTGTGCAAGCAAGCTTCGGCTAAGTCTCATTGCTCTTACCAAGCCTTTTGGAAATTAAAAGCTACGAGATTTTGACCCTCGTACTTGGTCGCAATCACATCGGAAGTGTGCGGTTGTTGCTCATTTACTATCTTGAATGAACTCCTATTGGTTGCCTCGGTTCGTTGCAAGTTGTACGGAAATTGGGCCACATCTAATAGTTTTGGCCATTCCTTTGCGTAACACTTACATAGTGCCTTAAATAAATTTCGAGGAGTGCATTGACCCTCTCCGTTTACCCGTCCGTTTGCAGATGAAAGGCTGTTGAAAAATTTAAGGCTGATCCCATCAACTTAAATAACTCGGTCCAAAATCGGCCGGTGAAGCGAGTGTCCCTATCGCTTACGATAGTCTTCAGAATTCCCCAATACTTTACCACATGTTTGAGGAATAAGCGGGTTGCCTCCTCGGCTGGACAAACTTTGGTTGTTGGTATAAACGTTGCATACTTCGAGAACCTGTCAACCATAACCATAATACTCGAAATATCGTTAGTGTTAGGCAAACCAATGATAAAGTCAAGAGAAATACTCTCTCATGGCTTCTTCGGAATTGGAAGCGGTTGAAGCAAGCCCATTGGCTTCTTTGCATCCACCTTGTCTTGTTGTCAAACAAGGCAAGTTCCGACATAGGCCTCCACATTGTTCCCTATGTGTGGCCAATAATACCTTTCGGCTAGCAAGGCTAATGTTCGATGCATGCCCGGATGACCCACCCATCTTGAATCATGACACTCTTTCAAGAGTTGCTTGCGAAGATTGTTAAAATGTGGGATGTATAGGCGGTGTCCTCGTGTATAAAGCAAGTCCTCTTCAACCCAAAATCGTCGAGATTTTCCCTCCTTTGCATACTCGAATAACCCTTTTATAGTAGGGGCATGGAATAGGCCTTTTTTGAACCTTTCGAGCAAGGCACCCTCGGGTTGGCTAATGGCGGCAATCGTTGACCTTCGGCTTAGTGTGCCAGCCATGCTGTTTGTTTTACCCGGCTTATGCTCCATGGTAAAGTCGAACTCGGCTAGAAAATCTTGCCACCTAGCCTGCTTAGGAGACAAATTCTTTTGGGTTAAGAAAAATTTTATAGCACTATTATCAGTAAAGAAAACAAACATTGACACCAAAACATAGTTTCTCCAAGCGCACAAGCAATGAATTACAACGTTCATCTCCTTCTCTTAGATGGTGTACCGTCTCTCGGTCTCGTTTAGCTTTCTACTTTCGAAAGCAAATGGATGCCCCTCTTGCATGAGCATTCCTCCGATAACAAAATCTGATGCATCAATGTGAATTTCGAATGCCTTAGTATGGTCGGGGAGAGCCAACATCGGCTCATTTACCTTGACTTGTTTCAGCCCCTCGAATGCCTTTTGGTAACTTGGACTCCAATCCCACTCGTTGTTCTTTTTGAGCAACTCGGTTAGTGGAGTGGCGATGTTGGAGTAACCCTTAACAAACTTAAGGTAATAGTTGACTAGGCCAAGGAAAGAGTAGAGCTCAGTAACCTTGGTTGGAGGCTCTCACTCGTTGATGGTCCGGATCTTACTCTTTTCCATTCGGATCTTGCTACCTCCGATAATATGCCCAAGAATGAAACTTCTTGTTGGGTAAAGGCGTATTTCTCCTTCTTGATGTATAACTCGTTGTCGTGGAGAACCTGTAAAACCTTTCTCAAGTGCCTTATATGCTCCTCAAAAGTGTTGCTATAGATGACTATGTTATCGAGATAAACAACTAAAAAACGATCAAGAAAAGGATGCAATACCTTGTTCATTAAGGTGCAAAATATGGCAGGAACATTGGTAAGGCCGAAGGGCATGACGAGAAACTCGAATGACCCATACCTTATGACACAAGTGGTTTTGGGCTTGTCTCCTTCGGCTACTCGCACTTGGTAATATCCCGAGCGGAGATCTAGCTTGGTGAATCATCTCGTGCTCCCAAGCTGGTCGAACAAGTCCACTATCAAAGGTATCAGATACTTGTTCTTGATGATGAGCTTGTTTAAAGCCCGGTAGTTGATGCACATACATTGACTACCATCGTGCTTTCTTTGGAAAAGCACTGGTGCACCAAATGGCGCCTTGGATGGCCGGATATATCTTGCTTCCAAGAGCTCTTTAAGTTGCCTTCGCAGCTCCTCTAGTTCAGGTGATGCCATCCGATATGGGGCCCTTGCTGGTGGCGCGGCATTCGGATACAACTCAATCTTGTGACTGACTTCTCGCTTTGGTGGCAGCATCTTTGGTAACTCGAAAGGCATGGTGTCCTTGAACTCTTCGAAGACTTGTACCACGATATCGTGGATCTCCATGGTCTCCATGGGTTCATCCTCCTTGAGCATAGCAAGGTAGGAGGTCTCATCTTTGCGCACGCCTTTGTTGAATTAGATCGTGGATAGCACCTTGCCTCGCACACCTGCCTCTTGACTCACCGAGACAATACATTGATGTTGGCGGTCGAGGATACACAAACAATCAACAAAAGGAAAAAGAAATACATTAATCCGATCCAAAAAGGATAAACCAATTACTAAGTCGTAATCATCTAAGGGAATTACCTTGATGGACTCCTTACCTGTCCAACTTCCAAGTTGAAGCTCGACTCGTTTTGCCACTCCGGCAATAGGCTCCTCCTTGAAGTTAACTATTTTGATCCATCCGCTTGCCATCTCCACATGAAGGCCAAGCTTCTTGGCAGCTCCTTCGGACATGAACAACTCGGATGCTCTGGTGTCCACTAGATCGCTCAATTGTTTTCCCGCAATTGTTACTTCAACATACATTAGGCCCTTGTTCCTGCTAGTAGACTTAGTTTGAAGGGAACTAATAATGGAACTAAGTTGGAACCTTACCTCGGATGACTCCTCATCCGTTTTGATGGATGAAAGATTGGCCTTATTTGGGCAATCATTGATGTAATAAGGCCTATCGCAATGGAAGCACTTGATAGGACCCCGGTCCTTCCTTTCCTATGATAGAACAAACCTGTTGGGCTTGTTGTTCGAATAATGCCTCCGATTATCATTTAAAGACTTGTCTAATCAACTTTTGGATTACTTGTCTCTATCACCCTAACCATTACCTTTATGCTTTGGTTTTAGCTTAGATGACTCACCCCTCTTCTCGAATTTTTCTATGGCTTCGACCTTATCCAAAGCCTTGGAAAGATCAGTGAAACCATGTTTTTCCAACTCTAAGTTGGCCCATCGTTGGAGTCCATCCATGAAGATTGAAAAACCTTTATCTTCTCCCAAGTTTGGGATTTGAAGTTTGAGCTCGGTAAACTTCTTCACATACTCTTGGATGGTACCGTCATGCTTAAGTTGTCGAAGCTTTGTTCGCAACTCCTTTGAGCGTTTTTGGGATAGAATGCCTCCTTGACTTCAGCTTGAAGTTTTTCCCATGTCTCGATTGGAGCCTCTTTGTTCTTCTCTTCGGTACACCTACGTCGCCACCATAAAAGAGTGGTGTCAGTAAAATAAGCGGGGTCAGTGTTTACCTTTGTGGAATCTTCCATAATGTTCATGCAACGGAAATATTGATCCATTCTCCAAGTAAAATTCTCCACATCTTGAGCATCTCTCGATCCCTTGAACTCCTTTGGTTTAGGGACAGTGGCTAACACCTTGGTTGGGCTAGACATCACACCACTCGACATGGCGCTCTTATACATGAACAAATCGGACTTCATCACGTCCACGATTTTCTTGAGATCATTTAATTCAGACTTGAGTGATGCGTTTTGCAATTCCAAGTTCTCCATCGTATCATTGATGAGACTTTGGAAATCTTCATTGAGACCGTCCCTGTAACACCCCAAACCTTTTTCCCCAATTCGAACCAAAATCCCTAACTTTGTACCCTAAAATTTGGGGATTTTAAAATCTGAAATCAAGGACCATTTTGTAATTTTTGGAAACTGAAGGCTCCGTTTTGAACTTTTAAAAGTTTAGACCCTTCTTGTGCAATTTCACCTTTTTGCTTTTGGAAACTTTCTTTCCCTGAACTGATTCGTTTCTGTGCGGGATTCGTTTCCCTTTTTAATTCTTGTTTTTATAATCATAATTCGGTTCCTTTTTCCTATTTTTTTTCTTTTTCCTTTGGGTATCTACGTCTTTCTTTCCTTTGAGTGAAGCTGGTAAGCTCCTTCCTCCCCTCTTCGTTTCTATTCTGATTTTTGGTTTGTTAGGTGTTTTAAGCATAGTTTGATTTGAATCTTTTTTGGGGAAGTTTTAGTTCGTCTTTAAATCGAATCGAATAGGGGTTTAGGTGTCGAAAAGCAATCAATGTTGGCCTAGAGGAATCTGGAAATTTTCCAGAATTTTTCCGGAAAATCTAGATTTTCTCAGGAAAATGTGGAAAACCCAGATTTTCTCAAGAAAATCCGTCCTATCCCATGTCCGACCCAGCCCGACCCGAAACCTGACCTGACCGACCCGGAATAAATCCGAGTAAAAGGCTTAGATGAGCAGTAGAATAAATAAGCAAGGAAGAAATGTTGAGAGAAAATGTGATATCTCTTGTATTACTCAAGAAAATGAGAAAATGTGAATGAATTACAAATGAGAACTAAGCCACTATTTATAGGATGGCTAGCTACGATCTAATGGTTACAAATGAATCTAATCAAGGGATAGGATTAGCCTAAAGACAACTAAGAAAGGAAGGAAAATCATGGTAGGTGGACCTTCCTTCAATAGGTGGATGAGTATGGACGGATTCCATAAGTGTTGGGAGAAGCCTTCCACGAATCAGGGGATTGGGTTAGTGGCTCCTTCTTTCTTTCAATGATCCGGTCAACTAAGCATTCTCCAAGGGAGTTGGCCGGATGGGCTTGAGAAAGGACCAAGAGATCAGACAGAAATACTTGGGCAGATCGCAAGGTGTTGGGCTCGATCCTCGGGTGCGTCTGAATGGTATTAACCTCGGACCCTGGGTGCCCCTCGATGGTGCGGGCACTGGATCGCCCTATGGTCGGATGGTACGGGCGTTGGGATCACCCCTCGATTGCGCATGAGTGTTACTGATGTCGGCCCGTACGGATGGACGAGTGGTGCGGGCGCTTGGCTCGGCTCCTTGGTGTGCAAGTCGGGTGATATGCTCGACTTCATAGTGTGCACGTCGGGTGTTGTGTTCGGCCCCTTGGTGTACGACCTCCTCGGTCATGTTGGCCCCTTGGTGTGCGGCCTCCTTGATCATGTGGTGGCGGGCTGTGACATTATGCTATAACCACATAGATCTTAACAACTGCAATCATGCATATCCAAGATAATAGGTAGACACTTACACTAGTGCTATGATTCACAATACCCAACTTGAAATGGTCACAAAACCCTAAACTATTTCTCTGTTTGAGGGTTTTGTTGTAAACATAATAGGTTTCTTTACACATCTGATTTTGATTTAGAGAGTGATTTTCTTTTATCATTTTTTTAAAATTCTAATTTCTCTGTTTCTGAGTCAACTATGATAGTTTCTTTTCCAAATCTCTCCTTGTTTCAAAAGTGAGTATAATCTTCGGATAAGTTTTCTTTTTCTTTTTTTGTTCCATTCGATTATGTTGGTTTAAGGGTTTAGAGTTTTGTTTCAGTTTTTGATTCGATTGTAAGATTAGGATGTTGATAGTTCTCTGTTGATTCGGATGTTTCACCCGGGTCTCTCGGGTGAGAGCCAATCATCCTAACTAACTAGACTAGAACGGAATATTGATAGTTCTTTCTTAAATAATATATTAAAATTCTATATTTTTTCTGTATCCCGCATTTTACCTTTGATTACCTACAAAATTAACGGTATAAATAGGAGTAATCAGGGACAGAGTTGTATAGTATTTGAGAAGGGCAATTGCCTTCCACCCGAAAGAATTTTTTTTCCACTTTGTACTCCTATTTAAATTCTTTTAAAAAATATTTTTTTATAAATTTGTTCTTCCTATTTTTTAATATTTATGTTTTGTCCTCCTCAACCTTAAATCCTAACTCCATCCTGCGAGTAATAGTAATAATTTGAACGGTATAAATATGAAATGATAAAAAAATATAACAATAATGCAATAGGAATATATGAATATTTTATTATTATTATTATTTGGATAAGTTTGAATATATAGCGTTATAAAGATGATTGTGATGTGAATCTGTTTAGGTGGAGGCCGCACCTTCGCCATCAAGGAAGGAGACCGATGGAAAACACGCTAGGCCGACTGGCTGACCTCAGGGAACCAACGTCAATGGCTTACCGTAACTCAAATATATCCAGCTGCTGCCTTATCTATTTTATGGTCAAAACAATGCGTACGGATATATTTAATTAATAAACATGTTTTTAATCCCACCTATAGTTAAAATAATATCAATAAAACATAATAATAGTTAATAATAATACCTGGCTGCGGTCTCATTGAATAAGATATTTTAAATCGATAGAATAATTATAAAAAATAACGTGTTTAAATATATATGTATATATGTGTGTTTTGTATAAGATAAAATATTTGAAATCCATTAGGAAAATAACAAAAATGAATGGTTTTATGTTTGCATTATTTCATTTCAATTATTTTGTTGTATTTCCAATTTTCAAATCTATACATTATGTTTTCTTGTAATGTTAATAGGACTAGTCTAATTTTTCACTTGATAACGCGTAGGAATTTTGTTTATTTCTTCATTTTGCTTTCATCCTCAGCCATCACTTCACCTCCCTAGTCTTGCGTACGTTCATGCCTCTAGGCAACAACTTCCCTAGAACACGATAATGAAAACATAAATCTTCAAACGCAGGCATGATTACAAAAGATACACACCCTATGTTGACAAGATATGGAATAGTATTTAGTTCACATCATTGATGAAAATTGGAGTAGTACCTAGAGAAAATTGCAATGACCGAGGTCGAACAGGGACAAAAACTTGGGGCCCTCATAATGGCAGATAGCGGATGCTTTATGAATTATGTCCAAACCTACTTTGACTCTATCTCGACTCATGTCTCTTTTTTCTGTTGACATGTCGAATCCACGTTGGCAAACTAGAATTGTTTTGCAGTACTTAGCCGACACCTAACATAAATTCTTCATTGACCAACCACCACTCACAGTCACCTCCAAAACAATGACAGGTTGCTTGTTTTCTTTTCTTGCATGAAACCAGGGCCGTCCCTGGGTGGGTCTCGAGGGCGACGGTTTATGGATCACTCTTATTCGAACCTTTAATTTTAATTTTTATTAAATATATTTAATTTTAATTATAATTTAATTTTTAATATTTATTATTAAAGGTTATTTATTAATTTTTTTATACTTATTATTATATGAGTTTATTTTTTAGTGTTTGTTATCAGGGTTTTAAATTTTTTTAATATTTTATATTAGGCCTACTCTTAAATTCTTTTTCCTGGTATTTTTTATTATGATTCTTAAATCCTAATTTTTTGCAATGCTTGTTGTTAGGGGTCTATCTTCTACTAAACTTATTATTAAGGGTACTACTCTAAAAAGTATTTTTTATATTTTTTAATATACTATTAAAATTTATTTATTTTCGTTATTTGCTATTAGAGTCGCGATTTTTTTTTCAGATACTTGTTATTAAGAGTCTAATTTTAAAATTTATTTTTGATATTTATTATAAGAGACCTATTTTTTCAACATATTTATTATTAGGGTCCAGTTTTCCCAAATACTTATGTAAGAAGTCTATTTTTTCAACAATAATTATTAGGACCATGGTTTTTTTATATTTGTTATTAGAGATTAGATTTATCACAATATTTGTTATTAAAGATTTACTCTTAAAATTTATTTTCTCCAATATTTATTATTAAAAATTATTTTTTTATCAATACTTGTTATTAAGGGCTTATTTTTTTTAATATTTGTTAGTAGGCATACACTTAATTTAATTTTTTTAATATTTCTTATTAAAAGACTAATTTTTTTAATACTTATTATTAGAGGTCTACTTTTTAAATTTATCCTAAGGCTACTAAGGCCCCGTTTAGCATTGCTTTTCAAATCAGCTTTGGGGTCAAAAGCTGGTTTGAAACGCAGAAGCAATGCTAAACAGTTAACTTTTGAGAAAGAAACTGCGTTTGAAAAGTGATTTTCAACCCAAACGCAAAAGCTAAAAATTTTAGCTTTTGCGTTTGGAAAGTGTTTTTAGGAGTCATATTACAATTTTAACTTTCATTTATTATATTTTATTATAATCTAATTTTTACAAATACATAATTATATTTAACATAAATTATTTTTTTAATTTAAAAATTATATATTTTCTCAAAAGCACTTCTAAAAAGCACTTTTCAAAAATAATTTATTTGTTTATTTATTAATATTTTTATAGTTTATCATAATTTAAGTTAATATTATAATATAAAATAATTTTATTATCATTTAAATATATATTTTTAACTTATAACATCATGTCTAAAATAATTATTTATTTTCTCAAAAGCACTTTTTGACAGCAATGCTAAACACATATTTTTCAAATTAAAAATTTCAAAAGAACTTTTCCACTACACTTTCTCACCGTACTTTTCCACAGTCGCACTTTTCAAAAGCAATGCTAAACTGGCCGTAAAATATCATGAATGGCTGTTCATGAAACCCGATTCTTGATTTACAGCTTCCCTTCAGCTGCCTGATTTTTCACTTTGAATTGATTCACAAGGAAAAGAAAGCAAGGTGTTCCAATCATGATAAACGTCGTCCTTCCTGTTATGGAACCAAAAAATTCATGCAAGCAATCCTGCAATAATAGTCCTCATCGGTCACCTCAAATGTCTGTTTCTCGAAACATTATCTTTACCAAGTAGTGTGTTTTAATTAATTCCTGGAGCCTGAATCATGCTGTTCTGTTTCCAGTCACTCAATTTAGACAACATGGGTTTTGATTTCGGCCCTTTCTGCCGTCCAAACCTTGAAAATTTTGCATCTCTTGGATCCCATCAATTAACAAATCAAATAAATATGTGAAACTAGTCAGCTTTAATCTGAATACAACAAATTCTCGGCTAAACCGTTCTAGTGAAGGGATTTGTCGCTTCAAAGCTTCGTTTCTTTAGGGCATATATAATCTTCCATGGAGCAAAGACTTGTTAACTGCATGAAATCTGGGTTAAGTTTGGCTAATATGAACACTATTGCCAGCTACTTTTGCCAAATTTAGCCATGAATGATGAAGTCGATGATTCTTGCGATCCTGCATCACTTTCCAACTATTTCTTGATATTAGACAATACGATTTCTCGATTTAAAACCGAAAGTTGACCAAAAAATTCATAGGGATCTGTCCCTTAACTTGTATTCCCCATGATTAACATGGCTGGCCGCAGATGGGTGAATATTCTAAATGAATTCAAGTCTCAACAAATTTGCACCAACCTTTGAACATTCATGTTTCCAACCATCACTTGCTTAAGTGGTCCAGCAAGACATGACCCACCACCCATGATGTTCACTTCAGATACGTCCCCACACCCCTCCTGAACCCTTATATCCTAAATCTCACATTCCAACACTAATGTCTTCGTTCATTTTTTATTAGTTTTGTACACTATTCTTAATACCAAAGTTGGCGGTATGATGAAACTATTGACGTCTTAGTTGGACAACTTAGACTCCATGTGATTTATATTAATAAAATTGTTAAGCCTTGCTTAGTTGCTCTGTCTAAAGAGACATTCCGTGTTTTGTCGTTTTTGAAAAGTGTTGAAATGCACATACACATCCACTTTACCTAACCAAACCAAACCGACCAAAAGTTTCATTTCCCATTCACAGTCTCACTCCAAGCGTAACACGTTATGATTGAAGAAAGATACTAAATCATATTAAAAAAAGAAGCCTTATGCTTCACTCGTGGCTTAATTATTTGCACATGGCTTTTCATGGACCAAATTTATGCGACGGCCAACTTGTTGGAATAATAATAATAATAATAATAATAATAATAATAATAATAATAATTATTGTCAAGAGTCATTGATGGCTGCTAGCCATGAACTTTAGAGAGAATCAAATCCTATTTTCTGAAATGGGGTATCCTTCTTTGTATTAAGTCAGGGTTTGGGTATTAGAATTAGAACCCTAATATTCTGCACTGTAGTGCGATAGATATAATATTATTGTTTGATTTTCTCACTGTGTATATGATGATTTATTTTTCGACTAGGTGTGTTCAGTATATGAGGAATAGAAATCAAATGGGTGATTGATTTTAGATTTTCTTTGCTTCTTTATATCATATACAGAAAGAGTAATTATCTTCTGCTATGTCTACACTAAAAATTATTAAAAAATAATCTTAAATTTTAATTTTAATTTTTATATCTTATATCTTACAGTTTAAAAAGTACATCTTATCTCTAATTCTACTAAACCTTAACCATAACTTTCAATCTTAAACTTTAAACCTACTATTTTAAAATAAAAACTAAAGATACAATAAAAAACATATATTTTGCATTTATATATAGGCATAAAATAATTTTAACCCTTAACGTTTATGATTTTTATCATTTTGACCCTCATTTTTTAAGGATAAATTTATCCCTTATCTTATATCTTTTTGACAAATATTTCAATTTTTAACTAGTATAATGATTAGATAATTAAAAAATTAACGATAATTGTAGCGATGTGAAAAATCCACGAATAAGAGTATAGCTAGAAAAAATTCTTTCGATTGTGAAAAACATATTTCGATGTGTCGTTTTGAAATTAATGTTTTTCGCATGGGGTTTTCAGCTAAAAATGATTTTTATAAAAATTGGAGTCGCCACCGGTCATTTTGGTAGACCGGACACCATAAAACCAGAGATTTAAAAGTTTGGGGTTCGGGAGTCGATTACGGATGGGGAAGGATTAGCACCCCACACCACCCAAAAATTGTTACTTTATTTAATTACCGCTTCATTAATATTAAATTTTTCGAACTAATTTGACGATCGAATTGATTTTTAATTAAATATGCGCATTTATTTTAAAGCACCTAAAACCGAAGGTAAGCGTCCAAACCATCATCACTACACTGGAGTTGACCTCGCTTACGACCAAATTTAGGGGTCCGTATTAACAAATTAATATCATTTATGTAACTTAAACATAACAAATAAATTTAATACATCACATAAAAATAAATGCATAAAAACATAAATATTAATCTAACAAATATATATTAATCTAAACATAAATTAAAAACATACATAATTAATAAAAATCTAAAACATAAATAAAATCTAAATGCAAAATAAAATAATAAACAATCATTTTTCATTAAAAATATTAAAAATACAAAGATAAAAATAAATAGAAATTATACCTAAAAATACGAACGACTAAACCCGATGAACTCCCCACCAAGACCTACCACGACCCCTCCAAAATTTTTACTAGATCGAATCCTAAAAATAGAACCTTATCGAATCAGATAAGATCGAGAATTTTCCCCCGGTCCTTGGCCACCACCCGAGAGCTGAAACTCTCTTATTTGGGTGGCCTCTCACCGGCTCTTGCTTTTGAAATGAAGGGCAGACCCCAACCCTTTATATAGGCGTGGGTGAGGGGAGTGGGGCAATGTGGACCCTTGTGGTTCACGTATTTCATTCTTCTATTTTTTTTACAATTTCCTTAATTTTTTTAATTTTTATATTTATTTTATATTAATAATAATATTAAAATAATACTAAAATACTAAAACTCGGTTAAAAATGAGTGATTACATTTGCCCCTCTTTGTTTGTTCTTATGAAACGAGAATAAAGCAAAGATAAAAAAAGCACTTATTTTTGTCTTATTCTTCGATTTTGGCTTGAGAAATCATAGGTTCTTCTAGAACTCTCTACTCTTCTTCGGCCAATTCTTCAGGCTTGTAAGTTCTTCCTGTATAGAACTTCTTCACCTTTTGATCTTGGATCTATGAGTCACTTCGGTATATAACCTTTCGCCTTCACGCTATAGGTTCCTCCTATATAAAACCTTCTGCGTCCAACCTTCTGCGTCCTGAATGGATATTGCAAAATAAAAGTCCCTCATATATAGACCTTTCATTTCTAGATCCCCGGTTCTGGTTTCTCCTATATAAAACCATCACCCTAAAGCCTTAAGTTGCGTGCCCCTCCTATATGGAACATTCACTCAGAGACGATACGAAGATAGAGGTCCCTCTTGTGTGAGACTTCATGTCTTCTATGCTGTCGATTTCTCCTATATAAAACCTTTTGCATCGTGACAGATCTTACAAAATAAGGTTCCTCCTATATAGAACTCTTACTTTTTGATCTAGAGTTAGGGTTTCTCCTATATGAAACTTTTCACACTGATGTCTCAAGATGCGTGCCTCTCCTATATGAAGCTCCCAATCTCAGAGACAAAATGAAGATAGGGTCCCTCCTATATAGAACTCCTCATCTTTAGCTTTGCTGGTTTCTCCTATATAAAATCATCGCGTCATGCATGAACTTTTCAACTAGTAGCTCTTTCTGTATAGAGCTACGAGTTTTTGTGTTCAGTGTGTACAAGTTCTTTCTGTATAGAACTGTTGTAAATTCTCTTTCTATGAGACCTCAAACATGTCGGTACCTTCTGTATAGAACCTTCATCTTCAAGTCTTTCGGGACTCACGCCAAGTGGCTGCCAATCTTTTTTCTGAATTAGGACTCACGCCAAACGACTGCCAATCTTTCGCTGAATCGGGACTCACGCCTTCAAAGGTTGTCAATCTCTTCTAAAAATATATGGGTTTCTAGATTGCCCTAGTGTCTGGATCTTTGTGCTCGATTTCTCTTTTATTTTGGCGACATACTCACTATTTTGCCAAGTTTTGTCTAGAGAATTTCTTTCTTTCTTCTTTCTTCTTTTTCTTTTTCTTTTTCTTTTTCTTTTTACTTTACCTTTGAGTGATGACCCGGTTCTAGCTGGCTGGCCATCAAAAGAGTTTCATCAAAGATTGAGGTTTGCAAATGTATAAAATTGACCTCTTTGGTCCATGTTTCCTTCTTTTCCCTCTTTTTTTGGAAGATGATACTCGAGCGTACGAAGTCTCTGTTGAGGTTATCTTTTGACCAATTTCTGTCATTTTTGTAAGATCGTTTATCAAAAAAGAATGATGCATGAGATTTTCACTATGCATGTGTTCATGAAGTATGTTTGAGATGTACAAATGTAACCTATATATAGGTATGCAATGATGTATGATATTATGTTCTCTGTTTTAAAAAGGTTGGTGTCCCGATCCTCATTCGGTTGACCATGTAGGCTTCGTTAATTAAAGTCTTTCAATCTTCATGACATCTCTGGTCATTTCTGATCTGAGATCTGATTTTGTCATTTTACAGACAATGATGCTGATGCGTGTAATAAAAGCGCAATTGAGTGCAAGTGTACACGTCGCCAAGTAATAAAGTGATAAGTATATCGTGTATCGTCTCCACAAGGATTGGTATACTTAATATATCTCCCCTTGTTCCCTTGCTCTTGAAAATAAAGTAAAAATACAGATGAGTGGATTTATTTAACTAACTAAATAATTAAATAACAAAACATAAAAGGTTGAGAACGATATAGAGAAAGTGGGTAGGATCCAGCTACGCCAATTAGTGGATTCAATTGATCTTCTTCTTGTCCAATGCAATCATACAACACTGCTTCGATAGTATTGTAGATACGGTCTCGGCAATATTGGTGTTCTCTGCCGCGACAATCTCTTGCTCTTGGGTAGAGGCATTAAAGTTCAGCAAAGTGTCCTTAGTTGACTCCACTTATCTCTAATTCAGAGTGTTGTTGATGACTGGTCCTTGACGATACCTCTCGAAGTAAATCAACAATAACCACCAACCAATCCAACATTTCTTTTAGCTGCTGAAACTCTTAACCTATCTCTAGACCGAGTTAGCGTCTACAACACCGTACTTATCCCTTTCGTGAATCTACACCTCTCGATGCTAGATAAATATATTACTTACAAACTTCTCTCTCGAGCTTGAATGCAAGAACAAAGAATGGTAATAGGATAAGTAAACTTTGATATTATTATTGCATAAGAACAAAGAAACAAGAATCAATCTGCTCTCACTAATATCTACAACCATCACCTATCCCTAAGAAATTTAGAATATAATATCGTTAGGTACAATTCTTAGGGAGAAGAGTTTCTCCAAAAATCAGCTCTCTAAACAATATGGCCGGCTAGGGTATATATAGTCTTAACCTAGGGCAAACCTTTCCTAAATAGACTCAAACCTGGAGTAAGGAACAAGTCTTCTTCAAGAGATCTAATATTTCCAAGTTTGCCGTCTTCTAGAAGGGTTTTCCTGCTTGGTCTTTGACTTAGGCTTTTAGCGCGCTAGCCTGGTCCAATTGGTGCGCTACATCTTCCAAAATGTTCTCTATATTTTTATCTTCCATTGCGCCTCCAATGTTGGTGCTGTCACTCTGGATTCTGCCGCGGCCTTGTCTTCTGCCTCGGCCTCAACATTGCTTCACTGTTGCTTCGGCCCTGGATATTCCTACATATACAGAATATGTAATAATATCTGCATTCTCTATAAATATTGACTTTGTAAGTAATGATAACGGAATATCCAATATTTGTGCAAAGAGTCCATATTTTAGTTCAAGTTGATGTATAATAGATGCATAAAGTACCATGAGAAGGGTAGTAAATTACTGCCTTTTAGGCACTCATCAAATACCCTCAAACTCGAACTATTGTTTTTCCTCAAGCAATGCAAGACATCAAATTGCCGAACCTTACTCCCCTTTGGTCTTACTTTTCCATCTATTCTCCCCACCATGGTCATGTCTATCTTTCCGTTTTAGCCACTAGTTTACCCAAGGACTTTTACTAAGAAACAAGCTATAAGGCTAGATGAGAGTGTGTGCGTTTTGTGGACAAGGTTGATTTCAAGGCTTTCTTAGATAAACTCTAAGTTCAAGACAAATAGAATTTGGACTAAAGCTGTCTCCTTAAAACAATAAGTCTTGAGCCAATTTTGGGCACCTCAAGATATGTGTTTTCTATTTTCTTCTTTTTCTTATTTTTTTCTTTATTAACCACCTATTTAGCATACTAGAGCCAATTTCGGGCACCTCTAGCACGAAGGAAAGCAAAACTAGAGCCAGTGATAGACACCTCTAGTTATTTTTCCAACAAGTTCTAAGTCTTTATCACCTAAGTTTATTAAAAGAATTCTTAAATCAAACAAATCCAAAAAGTGTTTATTTTCTTTCTAAGCCTAAAGCAAGCTTTTAAGTTTTATTCCATGAGTATCCTATGGTTATCCCTTCAAAACAGAACGTGGCCATGGTAAGGAGAAAGATTTTTATAGCCTTAATGGAGTAAACTAAAGCAAAGCTGATGTAGGGAAGTGCAAGTTTACAAACAATAATTCAAGAAGAGAGAATATTGTAAAAAAATTCAGAAAAAATTTACTCCCTTTTCATGGTAATGTCGTGGCAGTGGGTAGCCTCGATAGTGCTTCTGTACCTATAATCTCCCCCAAACTCAAACCGAGCATTATCCTCAATGTGCAAAATATACAACATGCAAAAGAAAACAAGGATAGTAAAGCAGCAGGGATTAAAGAGATTCTGATTGTGATTCAGAAGAGCTGCTAGAAATAGCTGCCCTCCTAGGTTTTCATGGCGATGCTTTCTGTCTTGATCCTTGTCCTGGTGATTGCTGTGTTTTTGCATACCGGGGCGGTTGTACTCTGGTGGGTGTTTGTTTCTGTAGGGGGCAGTAACTTCATCTCCTTCTTCTTCTTCGTTTGTATGCATCACCTCTGTTTCTCCTCTTGTCTCGGCAGCTGGTATTCCTTCTTGGTCATGCGATGAACTCTTATGGACATACTCATCAATCTATCTAGAAAGACTATCTCTAGAGAAACTGCCTATGGGGATAGGACTCGGTGGTGGAGAGTTAAAGACAGGTCTCCTTTTTTATGGCCGCCTACTGCTAGATGATGCAGCGGCCATGCCTACAGGTCTGGATGGGCCGGCAGCATGAAACTGTTGTTGTGGCCTGGCGGTAAAGGATGGTCGAGGCCCTGGGGCAGGGGTTGTCTCTGTGTAAGGTACGACAGTGACGAAAATTTTGGGGGGAAAATCTGGAAACTGCATCCCATGAGTGGGAAAATTCTGGATCAACATGTTGGCAAAAGTGTTGTTGAAATCTCTCTGATATTCCATGTATCGTTGTTGGCGAAGGTCCATGGCTTCCATCCTTTGTAGAATTTCCTGATATGGATCTGCTGCGACAGTGGCTTGGGCATTGTCATGTGCTTCTGCCGTATATTGTTCTTCAGCAGTGAATTGTTGAGGTGTTGCCTGCATTGTGTCTGCTTGGGTGACCTGCATCATTCTGTGCAGAATTCTCTTGTCCATCCTTGCCTTTGGTTTGTGTATTCATCGGTTTCTTCTATAGGGATACCGCAATCATAAATTTCTTGAAGAATGATCTCTCCAACATTGATGGTCCTTTTGTTGATGATTGAATGAATGAGCAACAATCTTCTTCTATCAACTGTGATGTTGTGGGAGGTGGGCATGAGGCGTCGCTTGACAAATGTGTATCAAAGCTTGGCTTCGGGTTTAAGGCTGAGCCTTGTTACACAACCCTTATGGGCACCGGTTTCCCATGGAGTGTTATCGTAGCAAAGTTCGTCCTTGATGGCCTTATAATCCTTGGTATTGGCTACAAATTCACCATGTTCATCGCGTATGGGGATAAGTCCGTAGTAATCGTTGATTGCTTCGGAATCAAGCTTTACTGGCTTGCCCTGACAGTAGACGAACAGCGTGTCCTTATTCGGACAATGCACATAGAATTCTCTTACAATTGTTGCATTTGCTATGGGAGGTTAGAGGAAAATTTTTTTCCAATCTCGGTCTTCGATCCTGTCAAAAAAGAATTGGTCGATGTCATAGTTTTCTTCAATGGTGTGCTGGAATCCTTGTTCCTCCCATAACTGTTATGCAACGAAAGACCTTTGGAATCATTCTGCTATGATGATATTGGCAAAGCATTTGTATACGGCCATGGAGGATTCGAATGTTGATGAGATATTCTTGAAAATAAGCTGTAAAGTGCAAGAATGCGGGAAGAATGCAGAGAGTTTTGAAAATTTCAAGAGATTGGAAAGATAGTGAGAGCAAGATTGTCCAAGAAAGTAAAAATAGCAAGAATGTAAGAGTAAATAATGCACAACAATGAGTCTGCTTATATAGGCTGTAAAAATATGACTGTTAACAAAATAGTCGTTAGGCATTTACTACCTTGATGCACAGTTACTACCGCGACGGGTTTCTCGGCACAGAGCCATTACACTGTTTCTATCCGTTAGGAATTCTGTGGCTCTGACACAGTGCACTGCCGCGGCAGCAGACTTTCTGCTGTGGTATAATTTTTCTGCATTCGTTGCTTTATTTATTCTAAAAAAGGACAGAAAAACATGAAATACTGAAAATACAACATAAAATACTAAAAAAAATAATATATAAACTAATCCTAATATAATAACTAAAATGGAAGGGAAGAGATTATGTTACTTGTGGAGTGCATATGAATGCATCTCCCACTTTTATTATCTCTTTCTGGCCCGTATCTTTCTTCATGAGTTGGCCTGTCCCTTCAATGCTTTTAACAGTGGGCTGCCTCGGCAATGGTTGCGGCAGTGGTTGCTGCGGCATTGCTGGTGGCAGTACATTATGATCAACAAGTGGAATTTGTTCTCTTGGTGGATCATCCATGACTTGGAACAGGTTGCATCTCAGATGGTGTCTTGTGCGTTCAATCTCAGGATCTAACTCGTACAATGGACCACTCGGGTTTGCCCTGGTCATAAACCAAATAAATCAAAGTTAGTAAAAATAAAATAAATAATTAAAATTAAAGTTAGATAAAGAATGGTTAAAGAGCAAGAAAATAAAGAAAAACAAAATTTAGTTGTCAATCCTCGACAACGACGCCAAAAACTTGATGCATGTAATAAAAGCGCAATTGAGTGCAAGTGTACACGTCGCCAAGTAATAAAGTGATAAGTATATCGTGTATCGTCTCCACAAGGATTGGTATACTTAATATGTCTCCCCTTGTTCCCTTGCTCCTGAAAATAAAGTAAAAACACAGATGAGTGGATTTGTTTAACTAACTAAATAATTAAATAACAAAACATAAAAGGTTGAAAACGATATAGAGAAAGTGGGTAGGATCCAGCTGCGTCAATTAGTGGATTCAATTAATCTTCTTCTTTTCCAATGCAATCACACAACACTGCTTCGACAGTACTGCAGATACGGTCTCAGCAGCATTAATGTTCTCTGCCGCAACAATCTCTTGCTCTTAGGCAGAGGCATCAAAGTTCATCAAAGTGTCCGTAGTTGACTCTGCTTATCTCTAAGTCAGAGTGTTGTTGATGACTGATCCTTGACGATACCTCTCGACGTAAATCAACGATAACCACCAACCAATCCAACATTTCTTTTAGCTGCTGAAACTCTTAACCTATCTCTAGGCCGAGTTAGTGTCTACAACACCGTACTTATCCCTTTCGTGAATCTACACCTCTCGATGCTAGATAAATATATTACTTACAAACTTCTCTCTCGAGCTTGAATGTAAGAACAAAGAATGACAATAGGATAAGCAAACTTTGATATTATTATTGCATAAGAACAAAGAAACAAGAATCAATCTTCTCTCACTAATATCTACAACCTTCACCTATCCCTAAGAAATTTAGAACATAATATCGTTAGGTAAAATTCTTAGGCAGAAGGGTTTCTCTAAAAATCGGCTCTCTAAACAATGTGGCCGGCTAGGGTATATATAGTCTTAACCTAGGGCAAACCTTTACTAAATAGACTCCAACTTGGAGTGAGGAACAAGTCTTCTTCAAGAGATCTGATATTTCCAAGTTTGCCGCCTTCTAGAAGGGTTTTCCCGCTTGGTCTTTAACTTGGGCTTTTAGCGCGCTAGCCTGGTCCAATTGATGCATTGCATCTTCTAGAATGTTCTCTATATTTTTATCTTCCATTTCTCCTCCAATGTTGGTGTCGCCACTCTGGATTCTGCCGCGGCCTTGTCTTCTGCCTCGCCTCAACATTGCTTCACTGCTGCTTTGGCCCTGGATATTCCTGCATGTACAAAATATGTAATAATATCTGTATTCTCTATAAATATTGACTTTATAAGTAATGATAACGGGATATTCAATATTTGCGCAAAGAGCCCATATTTCAGTTCAAGCTTGTGTATAATAGATGCATAAAGTACCACGAGAAGGGTAGTAAATTACTGTCTTTTAGGAACTCATCAAATGCCCTTTTCATATTCTTTGTATTCTCGCCTTGATCGATATAAATGTTGATCGTACGTCTCTATATCTTGATTTCATTTCTGTACTTATCAAGGTACCTCAATGGAGGCTGACTCTTATTTTCTTTAATATTTAAAAAATTTGTATGTATTTCAATATGAAAAATGTATGGGAATTTATAGTATATTGCAAAACTATTTAAGAAAAAGTTTGCTCCTCTAAATGTCAAATAAAATGACATATTTAGAGAATCCTCGATTATCGCAGGGATATACACAAATGTATAGTCTCTTCTAGACTTTCGGGCTTTCAAAAGGAACAATCCTCTTCCTAAAGGCTACCCTTTTATGTGGTACTCATTATCTCACTTTCTCATCCTGTCCCATCCTTCCCTTATTTGGGTGTTGATCAGGCACTTCGAAGGTCATCATTCCTTGAAGCAAGGTTAACCCTTGGGCGGAAGTGTGATATGAAGACAATCTCTTTAGTTTGGACTTCCCTGAATGATCAGAATGGTCTTTGAAAGCTTGTAAGACTTTGGTCCGTGATTAGTGTAAAGATGTTTCTTTATTTGTGATCATTCTTTTTGAGTCGCTCTAGACTGTCTTTTTAGGTTTTTACCCTAGAGTTTATTCTATTCTTTCGGTATTAGTAATCTTCAGGTCGACTTGTCTTGGATGAGCTTTGATATTAGCTTTTGTATAGATCTATAAGGTCGTGAGGCCTTTGGAATAAAGATTCTTTGCTTTTCCTTGCCTCGTTTCCTCTGGTTGAATTTTTGCTTCTGAATTATTTGATATGAATATGAATTATGTACATTAAATGTATCTGTATTTGTGATATACGTACTTCTATTTTTTTTAGTCGCTCTAGACTTCGTATTTTAGGTTTTCACCCGAGAGTTTATTCTCTTTTTTCAAAATTGTTGATCTTCGTGTAGACTTGTCTTGGATGAGATTCGATGTTCACTTTTGTATAAATCTGTGAGATCTTGAGGTGTTCAAAATGAAGATTTCTTTGTTTATCTTTGCCTCATTTCTTATGGTTGAGTTTTTGTTTCTAGATTGTCTGATTTGAAAATGTAGATTGTACAACATTGTTTCTCTATTTCCTTTTTCCTTTCATCTTTCAAAATTTACAAATATACCATCAGATTGTAGTATATTTTTGTTATCCTCTGTTTGGATTTGATCTCCTTCTTGTAATTTTCTGTTATTGCATGAATTAGGTTTTCACTCGATTTGGGCTCGCTTCAGACTACTTCCTTCCTATATCCTTATGATTTCAACATCTAATTTGACTGATCCTGTATTGTTCTTCAGGTGAGGTAAAATGTCATTCGTCATCCCATTCTGGGAAGTCTTGAGACTTTCTTCATGGGATAGTAGTTTAAGTTCGACTCTCGTTTCAAGGATCTTGATCAACAAGAACCTGAGAAGGCCATTTTCCTAAAAATGGGAACTGCCCATTGTCTATTCGTTCATATTGTTCCTCTATTGGCCTTAATGGACTAGCAGAGACTCTCATTTATAATATCTCCACAACATTCAATCTCTTCTAAATATAAAAAACTTTATAGTCGGTCTTTGAGTTTGAAGTAGAGATGTTATCGCACTTGAAATTTCAAGGACAAAGTTTGTAATGATATGTACATGTTTAAAAATGTATGTTATATGCACATGGGAAAACAAGAGTTGTCTCTTAAAATGAATGAGATATGCAAAGAATTAAACAAATATAAAATGAACTGAAATAAATATGCATTAAAATTTTGGTTTGATGTTCAACTGAGAAGTAAGAACCTCCACAGACACATCTCTATCATCAATCGTTGAAACTCGATTACCGACTTCGATTTGGCTCTAGACCTTGTTTTCAAAGCTCTGCATTCCTCGATCGTACGGCTTGTACTTCTTACATGGTAGTCACATACCGCATTAATGTCATAGTCAGCTGGATATAGAGGCCCTTTGTAGGCTGAATGTATCGCTGAGGGTGGTCGTGAGGATGATCATGAGAGAGTGTCTTCTTCTTGAACATGAGCCACTTCATTTTGAGGGGTTACTCTATAGGGATCCTTGATCTTACCTCTTTTAATTACATCATCAATGCTCTCTTTAATCATGTTTGAGAAGTTGGCAGTATGGTGACTTACCAAGCTGTCATGATATGCAAATTATCAAAATAATGACTAAATGGGTAAATGCATGTATGATGTGAATGCTGATGCAAATGATGTAAAATGTATGCAGATGAAGGTATTGATTCCTGTTGGTAATCACCTACTAGATTACTTTCACGAGAAATAGAGGGTCCATTATAACATTAGGGGAAACTAGTCCTATACATGAGTACTAGCCCTAAGCCTATTGTATTTATGGCCCTAGGCTTGTTGCTTGACCAGAGAATTTCTGTTACATCATAGGTTCTGTATGAAAAGCTTCGATCTCCGCGGTTGACCCGATCTTGTTTTTGACTACCCATTTGAACTTCGATCATCGAGGTTTTCTAGTAATGTTCTTGGTCAAATATTACCTGAGCGACCCTACCATGTTGGTACTGTTGACAGTGGCTTCTTCTTATTAATTCCATTTCCAAAATTCTGAATCGTCTTTGATAATCCTGAATGGTGACCCCAATCCTCGTGAAATGGGCTAGTGAGTCACTAACCTCTCGTTGTTCTTCTTGCAGTTTTTTAAATCGGTGTTCCGCATCTGATCCTAACTCAACCTCTAGATGCCAATATGGTACTGGTTTTACATCTTCAATAACCCCTTCTATTTTTGGATATTTGATGATTTTCTGTTACATCCTTCACATCAGTTTGGAATTCCCGATGGTCATTCCGTTGTAGACTCGAATAAAATACATGACGGTTACCTGTTCTCGATAGACTATTGTCTCAGGCTCTTCGGTTGTCCTCTAACCGGTGTCTGATAAGAGGGTTCTGATAGATTGTGATTATGCCAAATCTAATCCCTTAATTGTTATCTCTGATCGGTTTCTAATACTAGGGTTAATGTTTTCAGATACTTCTCTTCTATTGTAAAAGTTTCCTATGTAGGATGAACCACTCGAATCAATATCTCCTAATGCAATGCAAAATGTGATGATGTGTAACACCCCAAATTTTGGTCCTAGAAGTTTAGAGTCCGGTTTAGAGTTCTAGTGGACCTGTTTTATCAGTTTAGCCTAGTTCGGTATTGTTGTTGCATCGAAACATATAAATGTTGACTAATCTGGCTAACATTGAACTTGGTAAAATGAAATGGTTGAATAATTGAATAATTAAATTATTCAGGAATACACATTGAATGCTAAGATTACGCATTGAATTTCTGGTAGTACGTCCATAATCAAAAAAGTCTTTGTGATTGTTCCAGAAGAAATGAAACAAAAGATACGGTAGAGCTAGGACAGTTATTGTATGAGGTCTACCCAATGCTAAATGCAGAGGTACATAGTAGATTGATATGAACATCATGAACTGTCCTGCAATAAACCCAGTTGTTGCTGATACCTTGTTATGGGTTCCTTCTTCCATAACTCGAGCTCGTAGAAGGAAGATATAAGAGGGACCTATGGATAATGTGGTTAGAAATCCATAATAGAGTCCGACCATAACGACCGAATTGATTATCTTCATGCATAAGGAATTTAGATTCCCTGGTATAAAAGATTTTAAAATCATCATTAACCTCCCTTTTTTCTTTTCTATTTCTGGATTGTTTTGAATTTATCCATCTTCCATAAAGGAGCCGAATGAAACCAAAATTTCATGTTCGAGTGCAAAGGTAGAAGGGAGCTTGACTGCAAGACCCACCCGTCGAGCAGGGACGAAAGTCGGCCTTAGTGATCCGACGGTGCCGAGTGGAAGGGCCGTCGCTCAACGGATAAAAGTTACTCTAGGGATAACAGGCTGATCTTCCCCAAGAGCTCACATCGACGGGAAGGTTTGGCACCTCGATGTCGGCTCTTCGCCACCTGGGGCTGTAGTATGTTCCAAGGGTTGGGCTGTTCGCCCATTAAAGCGGTATGTGAGCTGGGTTCAGAACGTCGTGAGACAGTTCGGTCCATATCCGGTGTGGGCGTTAGAGCATTGAGAGGACCTTTCCCTAGTACGAGAGGACCGGGAAGGACGCACCTCTGGTGTACCAGTTACACTTGTGGCTTCTATGGGATTTCTTATAATTTGGATATGCTATTTTGGGGTCAATCTATTAGGAATAGGTTTACATAGTTATGGTTCATTTACATTAACATCTAATTGAATTGACTAAAGAGGCTAAACCTAATAAATCCTAACGGAGGACAGCGTATATATAAGAAAACTTATTGTAAGCTGTCAAGAACCTTTTGAATCAAGTAGTGGAGTGATTCAAAAGGTTCTAACAAAAGCAAAAAATGTCTGATTAAAATTCAATTTAATTCTTTTACCCTTTTTTTACTTAACTTATTTTTTTACTTAACTTAAACTTAAGAGAAGAAAAAAGACTTCTTTCTTTTTTTTTCTTTTTCGTTGTACAACGAACAATTTTTTAAAATCATAGGATTACTTTTTGATTTTTTGTTTTATTCATGAAAACTATCTATAAAAATAATTATATAGAATAGTTTCGACCTTCTCACCTGATAATGAGAGGACGAAATCCGGATAAATACCAATACCTATTACGGGTAGAAAGATAGAGATCGAAACAAATAACTCTCGTGGGCCAGAATCAAAAAAATAAGAACTTAGAGCATTAAATAGCTTGTATCCATAGAACATTTGACGTGACATAGATAATGAATAAATAGGAGTTAATATCATTCCAATTGCCATTACGAAAGTAATTAGTATTTTTGGCATTAAAAAATATTTTTGGCTGGTAATTATTCCAAAAAAGACTATCAATTCTGCAACAAAACCACTCATGCCCGGTAATGCAAGAGAAGCCATCGATAAGATACTGAACATCGTAAATATTTTTGGAATGGAAATAGACATTCCGCCCATTTCGTCGAGATAAACAAGACGCATTCTATCATAACTCGTTCCTGTTTATTTTCTTTCTTTTTATGCGATTTAGTAGATATAGATAGTGATTCTTATATCGAAGGGTCTTTCCCTATTTTTTTTATTTCTTTTCTTGTTTGTTTATCTTCTTTCGTCTCTATTGGAGACCCATATTTATTTTTATTTGGTCCAATCAGAAAATATTTTATCATTTCTGTATTCGCAATTCAATATGGATGGGTATTCCATAACATATATATGCCACTCTTACTCTCAGTTTTCTCAGGCAATTTGGTGGAATACTCGAACGGTCGATTCTTTTTTCGTCTTAGCTTCCGCCTTTATGAATGAAAACAAAAGACAAATGAAAGGAGTCTCTCATTATGAATGATCTGGATTTCATTTCTATTTCGAATTCGAAGATAATTCGAATTTTTTAGTCTAAAAAAAAGTTTCATTCTAATTATTTCTATTTAGAACTCTAAACTAAATAGAATTAAATAATTAAAATAATTTTTAAAATTGAAAGAAAATATAATTATTATATTCTTAATTATTATATTCTATCAGCATTAGATTGAATATTGAATATTATATTGAATATTAGATCGAAAGAATTCCTTTCCTTTCCTTTATTTATATATTCTTTTCCACTCTTTCTTTTCGATAATCTACCGTCTTCCTTGTACAATCATCTGATGTATCATCTGACTACTTTTCCACTTTCACCGTTTACAAATAGTTTACAAATAAACCCCAACAAAAAATAGAAAGAAAAAAAAAGATATCGTTGGGAATGAAATTCTATCATTTGTATCCCCAACAAACAAAGGCGCGAATGATATATTGATATCCATACGGGTATGCACTTAAGTGAGAGCGACGCGGATTACTAGTTACTAGTAATCCTTTCGTTATTGCCAAATAAATCGATCAATAATCAATTTCAAAATGAAAAAAAAGAGTCTTTTTTGTTTACTTTACTCTTTCTTTTCATTAAACTTTCTATTTAATGATCCTGATATGAATCTAGAGCGTTATCAAGGTCAGAATTTATGGGAACAACTAAATAAATAGAACAAATAAAAAACAAATAGCGGTAGGGATGGATATATCAGAAAATTGGACTTTTTTTATTCTTCCCTAATTTTTTTGTTTGGCTTTTCTGGAAAAGAAAAAAAAAATGGGCATTTTATGTTATGGCGGATCAGCGAATTATTGGGCCGAGCTGGATTTGAACCAGCGTAGACATATTGCCAACGAATTTACAGTCCGTCCCCATTAACCGCTCGGGCATCGACCCAGGAAGAATCAATTCTAGGTTTATTGATAATCCATGATCAACTTCCTTTCGTAGTACCCTACCCCCAGGGGAAGTCGAATCCCCGCTGCCTCCTTGAAAGAGAGATGTCCTAAACCGCTAGACGATGGGGGCCTATTTGCCTGACCGCGACCATACTATGCTCATAGTATGAGCAGTTTTTTGAAATTATCAATATAATGGAATGACTAGATCCGAAAGCTTTTTCCATCTTTTATGATTTTCCATTTTTGATTCATGATTTAGACTCAGTAAATCATTCATTTTAATCGTCACTCTATTCTATATAGAAATGAATTAGATAAATTCAATCTATTATATAAATAGATATTATAAAGAGAAACTAGATTATATTAATAATACAAAGTATAAGATCCTTTCAGGAAGTGATTGGTGTGACATAAACATAAAGACATAAACATAAAAAAACATAAAAAAGGGAGTTAACCTTCATTTTTACACTTTCATTCATTGATTCACTCATTATTACGACGAGACAGGCATATTTCTATCTCACACTAAGCCAGTAAATTAACAAAAAGTAAATCGGGAATTTTGGGAAGAGGGAGCAAGAAGTTATCGAAAATTACGTGTGTTTTTTTTTCTAAAAAGGAGTTCGGTGGACAAAGCAAATCTCTTCATCACATTTTTCGATAAAATAGATTAGATCTATGTCGAATTGCTAAGGTCGTATTAATCAAATCAAATAAATTATTAATCAAATCAAATAAATGAATTTCGTTCTGTTCTGATAAGCCAATTATGATCGGCCTTGAAACAATTCATTGCATTGATATTTATCAAATCCACTATCAATAAACCCCTTTTACCCTCTACACGTTAAGTAAATTAGAATTATCATTCCTGAGAGCTACTAGCCACTATGAGTCTACCGCATATACTTATATATATAATATATATAAATATATATAAATATAAATAGATCTTATTATATTCTTATTATATATATATATAAATAGATCTTATCCGTCTACCGATTCATTCAGTAATTGAATCGAACGGCCCTTTTAACTCAGTGGTAGAGTAACGCCATGGTAAGGCGTAAGTCATCGGTTCAAATCCGATAAGGGGCTTTTGACTATTTTTTTCATAAAACTCCAGTGAAAGTGAAATAGTAGTATTCATATTGAAACGAAGAATAGGGATGTTGTTTTTATTGGTAATAAAAAACCAACTGTATATGTATAATAATTTAATTAGTAATTAGAAATTGTATAGTATAATTTAACTCTAATAAGTTATTATTCTAATGAGTTAGAGTAGAGTAATTCTAAAAGAAAGTTGAACATTTGTTTATTATAATGAATAATAATAAGTCGTCTCTTGAAGCGACAAAACAAATATATATTTATATTTTAATTTTGAATTAGATTATTCCAATCAAATCCATTGTAAAGAATTGTAAAGATTAGAAATCAACAAAAGAAAAAGTAAGTGGATCTAACCCATTGAATCGTGACTATATCCACTATTCTGATATTAAAATTCGATAGAGATGAAATTGGAACAGTGGATTTCTTTTTATTTCATATTTATTTGTTTATTTGGACT